>CM060903.1:209034313-210234313 GCA_030737815.1 Allium fistulosum
GATTTTTAATATTTAAAAGTTAATATTTTTAAACTTAAATTTTAAATATAACGATTTATTGGATAATTTAATTATTAAATTTAATAATTGAAAATTGGTTAAAATATAGAATCTTGAGCTTTAAGCTTGTTAAAAATAATTTAAAGGCTTATAAAATTTATATTAATAATAATGAAGATAATAAAACTTTTTAAATTGAATTTAAAAGTGATTTGTCCAATTTTAAAAATATATCATTTGAATTAACGTATATGAATAGCCTTCTGAGGCAAAGTCTCGGATTTCGACGAAACTGGTCTCATTGGATTCATAATAGTGTGTTATTATCTGATTTCAAATTTCATAGCATTTGCAGTTATCGTTTGGCCGTATGGGATAGAAACGCACTGAAATTTATATCGAAAATCCAATATAATAATTGGGTCCAAAATGCTATCTTCTCTATACGATCGAATTAGGACTCGAAACCTTTTCATTGCGTTTGGAAAAGGGGTATAACATTATGAACACCTAGCGGCATGCCTCGATAGGGGTTCGAGATTTTAGGTTATGTAATCGAGACATTTTGAAATTTAAATAAATAAATTGACAAGTCAAACCTATCCTATCTTGTCAGCCGTCCCTACCTCTCCAATCCATACTTACCTTCTTTTAAATCATGTTTCCCCCCTTTTGAAAACAACACGCAAGCTTTAAAAAAAGAAAAAAATGTCAGCTTTTAAAAAAAGGAAAACTGAAAAAAAAGATAAGCCTCACTTTACGAAATCAACCGGTACCTCCTTTCTATTCCTCTCCTCTCCTTTCAAACTCATAGCCGAACAAGAAAATGGCCAGTTAAAAAAAAATCAATCACATAAATGCGAATGAATAAAAATCCTAAAACAATTTTATAATTCTCGTTTGGTATGGTCTTCGACCTGAGATGATTTTGAGGGTTGCGGCCACATTTCTAGTGATCGACAGTGTTAGGTTGAGCAAGGTCGTGGGCTAGGGTTAAATTTTTTGGAAATTATGGTCGATAATTTGCAGATTGGAGTTTGCTTTTGGGTTTAGCGGAAGGTTTGGCAGCTGTAGCCGGAGTTTGGGGGTTCACGGTCCACTAAGGCGAATCGTGACAGTAGTAGTTCGAATGGGAGGCGGTTTTGGACGCGATTTGATCTCAAGGTTAAGGCGTGAATTTTGTAGCTTGTATGGGAGAGGAGTGACTTGTGGGTGAACTCGCCATGGTCTTTGGCAGCCTCGATTGTTCGTGCACGTGCACGGTTGGGTCGTGCGATGACATCGTGTACAAGGGAGCTTTTGCAATTGGAAAAAAAGGAAGAAGAGGTCAGATTTTGATTCGTGGCTTGGTCCGTTTTCAATTGGGCAATGGGCTTCTTCTTTAAAAAAAAATAATAGAAAGAAGAAGAAAAAAAGGAGGGCTGTAGGCAAATGAAAACAAAAAATTTAGCGAAGATGGGTTGCGGTTAGACTTTGATTTGGGCCGGTGATATCTTGTGTGTGGGCCGGGTTAATAAATAGTAAGTCATTTATATATATATATATATAAATTGTTTTATTAAAATCAAATTCTTATTAATGTCATAACTCGAAATTTCTTGGTCGGATTCGAACGTAAATTTTTGCGTTGTGTTCGTAATAGCGTATTCTACGAAATGGAATTGGTTTGGTGACAATTAGGGGCTAGCAGGAATTTTGGTAAAAAATTAAACGTCCGTTTAATTTTAAAAATTAAAACGGATCAGTTCAGCATCGACGAAAATCAAAGTGAGTTAATCTCACTCAATTTTGGATTACTAGTTAATTTTAATAGTTAAAATTAATTATTTGGTTTCTGGTTGAATTTGATAAAATTATTATCAGTTGAATGGGAAATATATATAGTAGTATATATATTGGTAGTTGGATTGATATTCCCGCATATTTTTTAGCGGATAAGAACCTATACGCCCCGTATAATAGCGGATGACCCTATATATTGCGATATCCCCCTTGAAGTGGGATTGGTATTTTTATGTTATGCTAACATCTATGGATGCAGGGAAACAGGTTGGACGGATCCAACTGGATTCCTAAAAAATGTTGAATTAAATTTCATATATATATTGATATATGATCTATTTAAATAATCTATGGTAGATTATAGTGTGATTTGAATTTATGGGATGCTATGGTAGTTTTGGCCTAGATTTTGGTATTTTTAAATACAAGTAATATATGTTTTGAATTTGGAAAGAAAATAAAAAGAAAATTTGGAAGTAAAATATATATAGATAATTTTGGATTAATTAAAAGAAATGAATTTGGGTAAAATAAATAGTTTGAATTTAAATTTGTACTTAACAATTTTGGAATATGGAAAATAGAGATTTGGGATAAGGATTTCAAATTAAAATTCCTTAGTGATATTTATTTTAAATATAAAAGGTTTTTAAACCAAGATTTTGAATAGATTGAGGAAAGAAGTGCATTTGGAAATAAATGTGAAATTGAATATACCGGATCTTAAATGAGATTTTTTAATTACAAATGGAAATATAATCGAGATTGTGTTGGGTTTGGAATATAACTTGGATTATTTGAGAAGTTGATTTATAAATGGAATTTAATGTAGAAATCAATTTGTAATGGATTTAAGTGATGTGAAACAATTATAAATTAGAATTGAAAACTGTGAGATTTATGAACAGTGTTTATAAATAAAGTGAAGTGGTTATCAGTTGATAAATTGAAGTTATAATTTCACGATGAGGATTTATTATGAGATGGGTAAATCGGCTTAAAAATAAATGATAGCTTTATATTTTAGAAATGTGAAAAGGGGGATTTACGAAATTGGAATGTAAATCAATTGGTGATAAATCGAGAGGGGTTTATAAATGTTATACTGGTGACATTACAATTGGAAGAATTTTTTTTTTCGAGAAGTTAAGTTTGTTTTAAAAAGAGGATTTTAAATTATAAAACTAGGTAAATTAAAAGTGTTTAAGAATATTCCAGAAAAATTAGTTATTTAAATATTTTTAAATTGTCAAAATGGATTATAAGTCTGTAAATAAGTCATGTAATCGATTAAAATATTATTAACAAATCAGAATTTATTATCGTCTCAAAATTTTGTAATTATTTTAAAGTATTAAAATATATTTAATTATTAATTAAGTTAGTTTATAATGAGTTGATATTAAGTCAATTATTATTAAGAATTAATTAGTGTTATTATTTTAAAAGATAAGTTATTCAATATTAATATTATTTTATATAATAACTTTTATTTAAAGAGTATTTGCCTAAATTAAACTGGGAAATTTATATAAAAATTTTATAAGTATTATTTTGAGAAAAATTATTAAATAAAGTTTTTTGGAAAGTAATGGTATACTACATGGCGAAATCGGAGGTAGAGATTGCCTGCAGTTAAGTTTTGGATTTCTTTGGGATAGAGACATAATCATTGAGTTGTGAAACCATGGTGGATACCGCGTGATGCTTTCCGTATTTATTTTAAAAGGGTTTTTCAAATATTTTTGAAAAGTATGGTTAGTAAACGTACGTACTCCGAGAAGATGAGTACATACTTTTTGATAAAGAGATTTAATTTATTAAAATAAAATTAAATGAGACTTAGTGTTTTCAGTGGAAAACGAAATCTTTGATTGGATGATTGTTTATATTGATAGTTAAATAACCGACTATCAAAATCTGGACCAAAAATTTAACTTTGGGAATACGTAGAAGAAACACGGGGATTATATGGTATAGTTACCATCGGAAGGTGCTATGCTGTATGTATAAACTAGTTTCGTTCTTCTAGGACGATGATAAGGAAATCCATCCACTAACGGTTAGGAGGTGATCTCCGATCTTATTTTCGTCTGTTTATTTCCTAAAGAACCGGGGTTGAGTTTACTGGAAATATTGAACGATGTTTTCAAAGAGACCGAGATCGGATAAGTTATCCGAAAACCATTTCGATCCAATGAGTACGTTTTCGAAATGAAGACAAGAGCATGGAATCGCAGATGGTGCAGTGAAGTGCAAGGGCTAATCGCTACTAATCCTGAGGATGATTCCAAAATGGATGTAGTAGGAATAGTGCCTTCGGTTCCATTCAGACCCAGAACGGACTTGTATGGATGGATGCTATTAGTACACTGTCATTGGAGGACAACGAGCATTCCAAGTATAAATTCTTTTAAAGGTAACCATAGTCTCTAGCCTCATCAACCGAGAATGACTGAAAATCAGGGAAGTGCTGCAAGGCTAAGTGGGTTGCACCCAATTAGGGTATGTTTACCACCTTTCTAGATACCCTCGGATATTATTACTACGGTACATGGGAAGGACTCGGAAAGGATGAGAACACCCGGGGTGATAGCATATTCGGTCTATCCAGGTTAGGGGTAGTCCGGCCTTGTGTTGCAGGGGATCCCGGGGTGGTCCTCGATACATTTTTCTAGACATGTACTGTGACAGGTGGTACCCCACTGCCTAGTCATTCGTATGGAATCCATTCTCCAATACGTGCCTTTACGGTTTTGGTTGTAGAGCCTAGTATGCTGGAATTTAATTAATGTAACAATTTCAGCTATTTGAATAAGTATTTGTACCTAGACACTATTATAATATCAGATGATTTTGATATAAAATGTTTTGGTTATCGTAAGGTAAAAACCCATTGTGTTTTTATGTGGCGTGGTCTTATGAGATTCCTTTGTTTTTCAAAGGATTTTTATAACTTTAATAATTCAAATTGAGTGTGTTTTCTAACGCTGGTTTTCCAAACTGACACGGGTGTTATTTTATTATAATGCTCGGGTCAGACCGAGTATTACAGATTCCGGATAGGATGCTATGGAGCTCAGGAGACGAGCTGGATGACGAAGACATATCTGATTATATTCCGCTGTGTATTGTAGGCTATATATTCAGCATTTGTGAGGACAAGTTATTATAACTGTCCCGTATTGTGTTATTGATGTGTTGTACTCTAATGATGTAATATGTAAATAACAGTTGTAGTTCTTTTTGTATAAAGACATGTTATTATCTATTATATATTGTTCCGCTGCAGTTATGAGATTTTCTGTTGTTGTTTCTGTTTCTTCTTCTACCTCTTTCTTCTTTTTCCCTAATGATCTAGTATTTTCGGCATTCGATTGCCCGGCATGTAATACAGTGAACGTATTGATGTCGATTTTCAAGTATCGAAAATTCGGGCCATGACACTTGGTATCAGAGCTGAAGGTTAAGAGAGAACCTTGGCTTTGATGGGGTAACTCATTAGAGATAGGGTCAGTAGTACCCTAGAATGAGTTTGAGTGTATTAATGATATGAGCGTGTATTTGTTTACGAATATAAAACTGTTTTATATTGTGTTGATTGATTTATTGAGTGGCTTATGGATTCTAGTCAATACGAGTAATTAACGTTATTGATAGATATCTCTAAATACTTGTACAGAGCAATTCAATATGATATTGTTTGAAATGGGGTAAATGAAATAATTTTACCCAAATTATTTTTTTTATATAAAGGAATAATTTTTCAAAAATTATTATAGTTGTATATGGTGTGCTTGGTTGTTAGGAAATGATAATATTAAACCATTATCATTTGTTGTTATGGTGATTGAATAAAGGTTGATATTATAATCAATAGTTAAGGAATAATTTCATATAACAAATGGGATTTTGTAAATATGATTCTGTAAATGTGATTTAAAAATAAATATGGTTTTGTAAATGTGATTTATGATGAAATGAAATTCCATAGGAATATTTAAAAATTGATATGGTTCATAAAAACGATTTATAAGGGATATAAAAGTTGGAAATTTGGGAATTTAATTCCTGTTGGTTTTGAAATGTTTTTCGAAGTTTGGGAAAATAATAGTGATATTATTTGGAGGATATGTTTGGAATAAAAATATTTAAAATGGTTTTCAAAAGAGGAAAAAGCACCGAGCTCACTTCGGTCGTTGGAAAATAATTCCGATGATGATCGCGACATCATCGATGTCCATTTTCGAGTTTCTGAGTGATGGATTGCTACCGTAACGATTTGCTATTGGGATCCTGTGTTGATAAACAAGTTTTTTGATTTTAAGAAGCTTAATTTTTTTTTGGATTTGGTATATATAAGTAAGCTATATATGTATATATATGGTTTCAAAGGTGACTTGAAAACACTTAGAACAAAATTTGTAAACTCGGGAATTTTGATTAAAAAGTTTACTGGAAATAAGAGAAAATAAGATTGAACTTATAAAATCTGGAAAGCAAAATTGATATAAACCTTAAGGTAAGTTAAATAGAGTGGATAAAATTGAATGTGAAAACGGAGAATGAAATTTAACTTAAGAGAAGTTAAATGAAAGTGAGTGTGATAATGGAATAAATTAGTAAAATAAACTAATAAAATGAAGTGAATTGGAAGAAAATTAGTGAATGGGATAGAAATAAGTTGGTAACTTATAAAGTTTGTAAATTGCAAGACAAAGCAATGTTTAAATTGTTGATTAAGAATGCCAGAAAAGTAAAAATTTGAAATTTAATTATGGAATGGAATTTAACTTGAATTAAGTTAAACAAAGTGAATTTTGAAAATTTAACCTAAGTAGGCTAAATGAAATAGTTAATGGGATTTATTGAGATTTGGAATAAATACATAAAGGAACTAATTAAATCGATTAGTTATTTGGTTATGGTTTGGAATATTGATTGATAATAATCAATTGTGAAATTGGAAAATTGAATTTGAATTTGATTAAAATGGGAAAATGAAATTGAACTTGAATTGAAATGGATATAAGCTTAAGTTATGAAGTGGTAATAAATCTAAGAACATTTGTACAAAATGTTATAACAGACTTAAGAAAATTGATGGTGGTATTCTTAAGAGAAATCGACATTAAGGGAATATATACTAAGTAAATATTTGAATGCAGATTAAATAAGGGATGTGAATAATGGTTTGAGAATAATTGATGGTAAATTGAATGAATGTGAATTATAAGTGTGAATGATAATTGTGGATAAGTGAGTATAAATGAAAAATGTGAAAAAAAGAATTTGATATAGCTAAGGAATCAATTGAAAATAAATACGTAAGTTGTATGTATACTATTTTATTTGCACAACGATTTGATCTAGATTTGAGCACAGAATTTCGAGATAATTTATATCGATCCGAGTTAGGATTTTTCACTCGATTTTCGACGGCGAACACTGGATATGGATTTTTGATTGATTATGGAATTCTCTATCATAGTTATGGCTATGCAAGGAGAATGACGGTTTCTAATCAAGAAACTAGATCAGAGTCCGCACTAGAGAGTCGTGTGAACGATACTAGTTCGGAAGTGAAATTGTGTGATCGAGCGAGCAATTAGATTTGATTTTTGCATACGGATGATATATGTATATCGTCCGGGTTTTGGTGAAATAAATATTGGAAATTGAAAATGCTGAATAAAATAATTTTGAATTGAATGATTGGATATTATTGGTAAGTAAGGCGTAGGTATTTAAAAGCAATAACTAAATCGATGTCTTCGATGTCAAAAGAGAATTTGATTTCCCAACAAAAAGGTATGTGTTTAAATTGTGTTTGAAATTGATGATTTTATGATTGAGCCACTTGGCTTTTGTTTTCTTTTGAGGATTTGGGCCCGTAGTGGCGATTTGTAGTTGTTCCGATCTAGCCGCGCAAAGGAGACGCTGGCAAAAAATTTCGAAATTTAAGGAGTTAGAAAATTTGATTTGTAATTATAGTTTGAAATGGTTGAGTAAATAATATTATTGGAATCTATGGATGAGTTTGGAACTTAGAAAAAGCCGATAATGTGTTTTCAATAAATTGATTTCGAGAAGTTGTTTCAACTGATTGTTTTTGGGGAAATAGTTATTAGGTTGGACCATTCTTCTTACCTAGCAATTTCGGGGACAAATTCTTTTAAGGGGGGAGGAATGTAACGACCCAGAATTTTGGTTATTTGAAATTGGAATATTTAATTGATTTTAAATATCTAAAAGTTAATTTTTTTAAACTTAAATTTCAAATATAACGATTTATTGGATAATTTAATTATTAAATTTAATAATTGAAAATTGGTTAAAATATTGAATTTTGAGTTTTAAGTTTGTTAAAAATAATTTAAAGGCTTAAAAAATTTATATTAATAACAATGTAGATAATAAAACTTTTTAAATTGAATTTAAAAGTGATTTGTTCAATTTTAAAATATATCATTTGAATTAACGTATATGAATTGCCTTCCGAGGCATAGTCTCAGATTTCGACGAAACTAGTCCCATTAGATCTGTGATAGTGTATTATTATCGGATTTCAAATTTCGTATCATTTGGAGTTATCGTTTGGCCATACGGGATAGAAACGCGCTGAAATTTATGTCGAAAAATCAATATAATAACTGGGTCCAAAAGGCTATCTTCTCCATACGATCGAATTAGGACTCGAAACATTTTCCATTGCCTTCGGAATAGGGGTATAACATTATGAATGCCAAGCGGCACGCCTCAATAGGGGTTCGAGATTTTAGGTTATGTAATCGAGACATTTTGAAATTTAAATAAATAAATTGACTAGTCAAACCTATCCTATCTTGTCAACCGTCCCTACCTCTCCAATCCATACTTACCTTCTTTTAAATCATGTTTCCCCCCTTTTGAAAACAATACGCAAGCTTTAAAAAAAGAAAAAAAATGTCGGCTTTTAAAAAAAGGAAAACTGAAGAAAAAAAAGATAAGCCTCACTTTACGAAATCAACTGGTACCTCCTTTCTATTCCTCTCCTCTCCTTTCAAACTCATAGCCGAACAAGAAAATGGCCAGTTCAAAAAAAAATTAATCACGTAAATGAAAATCAATAGAAATCCTGAAACGAATTTTATAATTCTCGTTTGGTATGGTCTTCGACCTGAGATGATTTGTGAGGTTTGCGGCTGCATTTCCGGTGATCGACGGTGTTAGCTTGAGCAAGGTCGTGGGCTAGGGTTAGAATTTTTGGAAATTATGGTCGATAATTCACAGATTGGAGTTCGTTTTTGGGTTTAGCGAAAGGTTTGGCAGCCGTACCCGGAGTGTGGGGGTTCGCGGTCCAATGTGGCGAATCGAGACAGCAGTAGTTCGAGGGGGAGGCGGTTTTTGGTTGCGTTTCGATTTCAAGGTTGAGGGGTGGATTTTTTAAGCTTTTATGTGAGAGGAGTGACATGTGGGTGAACTCGCGATGGTCGTTGGTAGCCTCGGTTGTTCGTGCATGTGCACAGTTGGGTCATGGGATGACATCATTTACAGGCGAGCTTTTGCGATAGGGAAGAAGGAAGAAGAGGTCGGGTTTTGATTCGTGGTTGGGTTCGTTTTCGTTTGGGTAATGGGCTTCTTCTTTTAAAATACAAATAATAATAAAGTAATAGAAAGAATGAAGAAGGAAAAAAGGAAGGCTGCGGGCAAATGAAAACAGAAAATTTGGGGAAGATGAGTTGCGGTTAGACTTTGATTTGGGCCAGCGATATCTTGTGTGTGGGTCGGGTTAATAAATAGTAAGTCATTTATATATATATATATAAATTGTTTTATTAAAATCAAATTCTTATTAATGTCATAACTCAAAATTTCTAAGTCGGATTCGAACGCAAAATTTTGCATTGTGTTCGTAATAGCGTATTCTGCAAAATGAAATTGGTTTGGTGACAATTAGGGGCTAGCAGGAATTTTGGTAAAAAATTAAACGTCCGTTTAATTTTAAAAATTAAAACGGATCGCTTCAGCGTCAACGAAAATCAAAGTGAGTTAATCTCTGGGATACTTCATGGAAATATCGAACGTTGTTTTCGAAGAGACCGAGATCAGATAAGTTATCCGAAAACCACTTCGATCCAACGAGCACGTTTTCGAAATGAAGACAAGAGCATGGAATCGAAGATGGAGTAGTGAAGTGAAAGGGCTAATCGCTACTAATCCTGAGAATGATTCCAAAATGGATGTAGTAGGAATAGTGCCTTCGGTTTCATTTAGACCCAGAATGGACTTGTATGGATGGATGCTATCAGTACATTGTCATTGGAGGACAATGAGCATTCCAAGTATAAATTCCTTTAAAGGTAATCGTAGCCTCTAGCCTCATCAACTGGAAATGATTGAAAATCAGGGGAGATGCAGCAAGGCTAAGTAGGTCGCACCCAATTAGGGTATGTTTATCACCTTTCTAGATACCCTCGGATATTATTACTACGGTACATGGGAAGGACCCGGAAAGGGTGGGAACGCCCGGGGTGATATCATATTCGGTCTATCCAGGTTAGGGGTAGTCTGGTCTTTTGTTGCAGGGGATCCCGGCGTGGTCCTTGGTACATTTTTCTAGATGTGTACTGTGACAGGTGGTACCCCCGTGCCTAGTCATTCGTATGGAATCCATTCTCCAATACGTACCTTTACGGTTTTGGTTGTAGAGCCTAGTATGCTGGAATTTAATTAATGTAACAATTTCAGCTATTTGAATAAGTATTTGTATCTAGACACTATTATAATATCAGATGATTTTGATATAAAATGTTTTGGTTATCGTAAGGTAAAAACCTATCGTGTTTTTGTGTGGCATGGTCTTACGAGATACCTTTGTTTTTCAAAGGATTTTTATAACTTTAATAATTCAAATTGAGTGTGTTTGCTCACGCTGGTTTTCCAGACTGACTCGGGTGTTATTTTATTATAATGCTCGAGTCAGACCGAGTATTACAGATTCAGAATAGGATGCTATGGAGCTCAGTAGACGAGCTGGATGACGAAGACGTATTACACGTATCTGATTATATTCCACTGTGTATTGTAGGCTGTATATTCAGCATTTGTGAGGACAAGTTATTATAACCGTCCAGTACTGTGTTACTGATGAGTTGTACTCTGATGATGTAATATGTAAATAACAGTTGTAGTTCTTTTTGTATAAAGACATGTTATTATCTATTATATATTGTTCCGCTGTGATTGTGAGATTCTGTGTTGTTGTTTTTGTTTCTTCTTCTAACTCTTTCTTCTTTTTCCCTAACGATCTGGTATTTTCGGCATTCGATTGCTCGGGATGTAATACAATGAACGTATTGATGTCGATTTTCAAGCGTCAAATATCCGAGCCGTGACAACTCAGATAAACTGAGGCTAGATATACCGATCATGCACTGCCTTTCGGGTTTACGTGAGAAGGATACAGAGCATGGCGAGTGTACACACTTGCATGTAAGAACATGACTCTAGGAGTTTCTTATTTTATAAAAACCTTTTTTTAATGTTTTATATATACATACATATTATATATTTTTTTGATTTTTTTAAGAGAGAGTTTTGCAAAATCATCTTTGCACCATTTAACTTAGAAGATCAAAAATGTTTTATCTTTTACTTTAAATCCACCACTTTTTTAAACAAAGTTTTTAAATTAGGATATACTTCATAATTATCACCCATGAATCTTCTTATATACTAGTTAAACCATCGTTACTTGTAATATAACTTTATTTTTATTTTTGTTAAGACAAATAAATTTTCAAAATTTTCAATTTAATAACCAAAATCCTATACTTATCCTATAGTGTTTCTTTAAAAGTAAATCAATATGCTAAAAACGAAATTTTGTTTTGGAATTTTGTTTTTATTTCGGAATTTTTTTTTGTTTAGAAAGATTTGGAAAGAAAATGCAAAAAAATAAACCATGAAAAATAAAAAATGAAGATGAGATTCCCCCCACACTTGATTTTGATTGTGTCCCCACAGTCAACCCAAGTGAAAGGAGAGAAATAAAAATAAAAGTATGACCTATATTTACACGAAAATGAAACGATTATTATTTATATGATATCAGAAAATATACTGTTAAAGATTAAATGAAATGGTCTTCCAATGACCAATTCATTTGTCTCGTCAAGTAGGAGAGACATAGCTTAAGCACAGAAAACCAAACTATAAAAGATTTCAAAATTGAATGTTGATTTGGAAAAACGAATATCGTTTTATTAATAATCATATGAGTTGTTTTATTTTCGATGACTTTTGGGGTTGATAAAATAATTGGTTGAAGTTTAAGTTTATTTTCACCAAATTGAAATTCAAACTTATCATTGAAAACTTCTTCAAAATTATTGATTTCAAAATCAAAATGGTGATTTAAATCTACCCCTTCATAATTCAACAACTCATCTTTGAAAAGTCCAAAAAATTATGTTCATTAAATTCTTTTTCCTTTGTTAGATTATCGACAACTTCACAGCATGTATCAATTTCAAAATCTAAAGTTGTTGTATTCAAATTTTCAAAATCGAAAAAAGGAAGATCGAATTTTAAATCGAGTTTCTCACTCTTGAAAGAATTGAAGTCCAAATCAATTATCGCATTTTCAACAACTTCTTTAAGATCGTTGTTTTCAATTTCAAAAGTTGTTATTTGAAAATCGTCAATTTTGGTAAAAGGTGGATTATTATTTGACTCGTCGCACGTTGGGATTTGATTTTGTTGCTCACGTTGTTTTAGATATGTGTCAAATAACAAATCCCTGTGATCTTTGTGAATTTCTTTCGTTTGCTCAACAAAATCAAATTTATAATTACTATTTTGAGAATTTTCAATTTGAAATAGTTGAAAACAAAAAAATTCCATTGCACCATAATTGAAATTATTCTCATTGCCAAAATTATTTAGAAAGTGGTTCACATTTCCATTTTGGCTTTGAAATTCATTTTGGAGTTCGAAGTTGTATTGGCTTGAGTTATAATCGAAATCATTTGAATTTTGAAGTGAATTCAAATTTTGCTTTTTTGAAAATTTTGACTTGAGCTATTGCACAAATATGAATTACACAAATCATTTATGCTTTGATTTTTTTTTGTGTAGAGAGTTCAAGTAAAGGCAAAATAGTTTCAATACTCTTTTCAAGAGTTGAGGGTTGCTCATCATTTTGAAATTTTGTTCTTCAAAATCCAAATTGTTTATAAAATAGTTGTTATTAAAATATCCATAAGAATTTGATGTAAAATTATATGGATTCAACTATTGTAGAATTCTTGCGAGTAGGGAAATTCAAACATTTTTAGAAATGGGTTTGTACTTTTTGGATTTTTTTAAAGGAAAAATATTTACCAAAGAGTATTTATTAAGAAAGGGAGATTTGATTTTCTTTTTTTGTTTTTTGGATTTTTAGTATTTATTTATTTTTGAAAAGATTATATATATATTTTTTGGATTTTTATTTTTCTAAAAAAAACTAACTTAAAAAAAAATTGGATTTTTGATTTGATTGAAAAAATTTCAAATGAAAAGATTTAAAAAAAGACAAAAAAATAACTAAGTTAAGGAAAATTTACATTTTTTTTTAGTTCTGGATTTTAATTTTTTTTTCTAAAATATGCATGAACTAATGCAACTAAATGAATGCAAAGACATAATTACAAATTTTATGTCTTAAGTAGCTCCTAACTCAAAATTGTATAATCACACTTTGTCTTAATCCAACAAAATATTTCTTAGTCAAGTAATGAGCAGGAGTTATCGGTGCACCACGAATCACTATAGTAATGCAGTAGAAGGTTTAAGTACTTTCAGAGACACAATCAGTATAATATTTGCTAACCACCATAATATTTATAACTGATTATTGTTCTGCCATAGCCTAGACACCAAGAACGTAAATTGTCGAAAGAGGACAACTTGTCAAGATACAATTAAGCCCTAGGTGAGCACATGACACCCTTAAGTCTGATGTCTAATCGTTATTATTAGCAAATTCTAAGATGAAATGCAATTTGTGGACCGAAGAAGAGGTGATGAAATCCCTCACCTTATGTGGATTTGGGTATTGCCCTTAGAAAAGAAAAACAAGATGATGTGAATGCGAAATAGAAATTAAACGTGAATTAACGATGCAACTACGAATGTATTTTTTTTTTTTTGAATTTTTTTAGAATGCAAGTAATCAACAATGCAAAGCAAATAAAATGAGAGATAAGGGCACGATACCAGAGCGTGCAGAATTATTAGCAAATTATTTTAAAGCAACAATTTTTTTTAAAGCAAACAATTTAGCAAGCAGAGCAAACAAGCAAGCGATTTTTCCTTTTGAATATCTACTTTTGCAATTTGAAACTAAAAATAAGATATATACAGCTTTTTTTAAGATAGAATAAATACAAAGAAAGAAGAAGAAAAATTGTTTGTTTTTTTTGGTATGGAAAGAAAGTTGGAAATGAATTTTCAGTTAAAAATGTGCAAATCTCAGCCCAACACAGCCTAAATGTTCCAAAAACAAACCAACAACAATTTTTTTTTAAAGAAAAACTAAGGCGGAATAAAAGAAGGATCGACCCAATTCAATTTGCAAACCACCAAGTGTATTATCCTCCGTAATCAGTATTCTTCAAAATAATTTGATTTATAATCAAAAATCACAAAACCAAATTCCTTCGCCAATTTAAAGTCAATCATATATCAAAAAAAATTAATCCTCATTCGCAATCACGAAACCAATCAGATCTATGTGACGTTGTTCGATTGCATTCGGGTGATTTTGATTGTGGACTCAAGCGCGGTTAAGGAAGAATTGTTCATCTTAGGTCGTGGATGGTTGGACGGGGAGATAAAGTGGGGTCTCTTTCTATGCTTGGTTTGTGGTAAATGACGACAACGGTGAGGAAAATGGATTTGGGTTACGGGATCGAAGAGATAGAGTAACGAAGTTGATGCTCGATTTGGGATTTGGTTGATGACAAGAGGATTTGTGTTTGTGGATTGTGGATTTTTGGTTCCCGGATGCGGTTGTTGGTATGTATGATGTAGGGGTGGAGCAGCAATGTTAAAGGAGGAGTGTTCTCAGGTGATGTGTAGGGGATATGCAGGCACTGTGATGTGGTATGGAGGGTAGTAAGGTTGGTGAAGTTTTGGGTAGTTGTTGTAGGAATGATGGCTGTGTTGATGGCTAGAGAATGTGCAATGGGGTGGTACTGGAGGTGGTGAAGTTGTAATAGTGGATTGTCAGTTATGAAAAGAGGTGGTTAGTATAGGATATTTGAGTATGTTGATGTACACTGGTGTGACAGTGTTTGTTTCTATGAAGTGAAGTTGTTTGACAATGTTGAGTATAGGAGATAGTATGGTATGGATTGTGAAGTTGTTGAAGTAATGTTGGAGATGATAAGTGGATGGATTGATTGTTTGCAGGGAAGTGGAGATGGTGGTTGAGCTGGTGAAGGGCAGATCAGGGAGAACGGGATTGGTAGATGGTGACATGGCAGTTTTGAGTGGATAAGTGGTGGAGTTGTTCAAACAGTAAGGATGAGATGTTGTAGTGATTTATTTGTGGCACTGTGCAACAGTTGCATATGGTGGTAAGTGTATATGTTGAAGCAGTTGTAGTTGATGATTTTGGCAAAGAGATGGAGGTGGTGAATCACTGTGGTCTTTGATAGTGTTGTAGTTTGTTGTATGGACAGAGGAGTGGTTGAAGGGTGATGGAGTAGGTTGATAAAAGAAGTGGAAGGGATTGGATGGATGTGTGGATGGAAATGCTAGCGGTAGTGAATTTTTGATTGATAACAGTGTGAAGAAAGAGAAGTCTATGGTGGAAATGGGATGTTGCTTTGGTTAAGATGGATGTGGAGGAAATGTATGACTATAGTTGACAGTGTGGTTCGGTTGGTGGGAGGTTTGTATGCAGGCAATGGAGAGGGAATGCACTGTTGTATGTATTGTAGATGGTGCACTGGTGTAAACTATGTAGTTGATATGGGGGTAAAAGTGGTTTGAACAGTGAGAACAGTTGTATTGTTGAATGAGGAATGAAGGAAGGTAGTTATAACAGGGAAATGTGGAGTGTACAGGGGAGTGAGACAGAGGCAGTTTATTTTTTGTATATTTTCTTTTTTGTGTATGTGCACAGAAAAATGCACTGAAATTTTGTACCAAAGAAAATGAGCAGAAAATGTAACACTAAACTTGAAATGGAATATATATTTTTCTTTTTTGAAATGAAACTGTGTATGTTATTTTTTTCCTTTTTATTAAACCATGCAAATGTAACTAGAAAAGCAACAAGCACATAACAAAATGAAAATAAAAATTACACACACGCACAATACAAAATATTTTTTTAATACAAGTTAACGCACAATAAAATCAAACAACAAATAATTCGAAGAGTAAGAATTAAAATCAAATTAATTAATTCCCCGGCAACGACGCCATAAACTTGTTATTAACGGCGGATTTCCTATCGGTTTAGAAAATCGCCGAAAAATTGTAATAAAAATAACCGTAAGCGCTCGATGTACAATTTTAGTACGTGGCGAGTACGGGTCGATCCACAGGGAAATGAATTGATTTAAAATTCTACTCGATCAAACTAAACCAAGAATTGAAGTTATGTTAAGCTCAAAAATGTAAAAACTAACTACAAGCAAAAGCGCATAAAAATATGAGAGTAGAAGGCAATTTAGAGTCAAATTTCTTCTCATGATCACATAAATCAACACGGTGAAATAATGATCACTCTTTTTGGTCATTAATGAATTTAGTTTATGTGTTTATTATAAGTATGACCTATTTGTGCTATTAGTTAGCCCAACATAAACCATCAAACTATAACTCACCCACTAAACCACTTGTTAACTCTCATGAAAATGATAACGAAGTTAAAAATAAAATCTATTCTAAGCATGATCTATTTATTATTGATTAGTAATATATACCATCAAATTTTGTTCTAAACTCCACTTCATTACCAACATCATATGTAGATGAAGAGGTAATTTGTGTTTATGTTTGTTTAAGCATAGCCTATTTGGTGTCAACAACATAGGCTATCAAATTCAAACCTAAACAACAAAATTTAACCACATCCAAAAATTCCATTAAGCACAAAAAGAGATCACAAATTAGTAATTATATTGAATCTACATAATGAAGAGAGCTTCATTACCCCTAAATTGAAGTAGTTTAGCTCTCATATTTGTTATCATTTCAACAAATGTAGATTGAAACATAAACATAAACAAGAGGAAAATGCAAGCAAAGTAAGAAGAGAGCTAATTAAAATGAAATAAAAGACAATCTACTTGCATGAAATAAAACTACACTAATTGCATAAAGTAAGAACAATAATTAAAAGAGCATGAATTTAAATTGCATAAAAATAATTACATAAGAGAAAAGGCTAAGAAGCCATTAAAAGAGTAAGGGAGTTTATGTTTATTTTTATGGCTACCACTAAACTATCTACAAGGTGGTACTAAAAGGCTCATTTATGAAACATAAGGGGTATTTATACATGCCTAAAACCCTAATGCATATTTTAGGGGACTACCCAAATTGCCCTTGAGAAATTGTGGCCACCAAGTTATCATTAGCATGAATTAATCATCCATTAAGTGTGCATGTAACTTTAATGGCCACTAACATGTGCATTAGCTCCTAATTGTAGATCATGGTAAGTGGGTAGGTAGGGTCCTCCATGTTGCATGAAATGAATTGTTTGCATCTTCATTTGTTTCCTTCTCTTGTGCATGCGTATTTTCATGAAGCCTCTTTATATTTTTCCATCCAAATTCCTACAAATAAAAATAAAATGTGCAAATAAATATTCTCAAAAGTAATACATGCACAAAATGACCATTTTGCTCATATATGAAGATGAATAAATGATTATTTGAAAATAATTTAAATTTTGGTCTAAACATGTTAATATACCCTATATGCTCATTTTTTAAAATTAAATTAGATTAAATATGGAAGTAAAAATATGCACATCTACGTGCACATCAAATACCCCCACGCTTATCTTTTTATTCGTTCTCGAATAAACTAAAACTAAGATAAATCCGTTTTCATATGGAGCACGATTGCATTGAGCGTATGCAACAAGCCCTTAAACCTCTAGGTGTCTCTAGTGGGACGAGTGTTGTCTCGTGAGGGTTTTCAGCGGATACTACCCACCAAATCCAAATGCAACCTGAAAATTCCTAAATGTAATATTTATTTACAAAGAGATAAATGCAAGTTTTTGAAAATATTAACAAATGAAGAATTTATTTTTAAATTAACACGAATAAGTTAAATATAAGTTTTGGTCATTATCAAGAAATTTAAGTCCTTTTACTCATCAAAACTTCCAACAAAAATTAAGTTATCATCACAATTAGACTCTAGTTTGGCTAGTTGTTTCGGTTGATAACATAGTATAACTATGAAATGGATCCTTAGTTGATTATCGAAGTTTTTCAAAGTGGCATTTTCATTTCTTTTGAATAATAAGTCAAATCAAATAAATAAAAAATAGTGCTTGGATTACCATTTTTGACTCTCTCTTTATTTGAAAATTTTATTGATATTAACAATATTTACATATGTCTAACTCAGATAAACTGAGGCCAGATATCATCCATGTATTGCCTTGTGGGCTTACGTGAGGGGAATACAGGGCATGGCGAGTGTACACAGAAGTATGTACACTTATCGACTGTAGGCATTAATAATGAAAGAATTTTTATATACATACACCTAACTCATATAAATCGAGGTCAGATATACCGATCATGCACTGCCTTTCGGGTTTATGTAAGAAGGGTACATAGCATGGCGAGTGTACACACTTGCGTGTGAACACATGAATCTAGGTGTTTCTTATTTTATAAAAACCATTTTTTAATGTTTTATATATACATACATATTATTTTATTTTTTGATTTTTTAAGAGAGAGTTTTGCAAAATCATCTTAGCACCGTTTAACTTAGAAGATTAAAAATGTTATATCTTTTACTTTAAATCCACCACTTTTTTAAACAAAGATTTTCAATTAGGATATACTTCATAAACCATCGTTACTGGTAATATAACTTTATTTTTATTTTTGTTAAGACAAATAAATTTTCAAAAATTTCAATTTAATAACCAAAATCCTATACTTATCCTATAGTGTTTCTTTAAAAGTAAATCAATATGCTAAAAAACAAAATTTTGTTTTGGAATTTTTTTTGGAATTTTTTTGTTTAAAAAGTTTTGGGAAGAAAATGCAAAAAAATAAACCATGAAAAAACAAAAATGAAGATGAGATTTCTCCCCACACTTGATTTTGACTGTGTCCCCATAGTCAACCCAAGTGAAAGGAGAAAAATAAAAATAAAAATATGACCTATATATATTTACACGAAAATGAAACGATTATTATTTATACGGTATCAGAAAATATACTGTTAAAGAGTAAATGAAACGGTCTTCCAATGATCAAATCAATTGTCTCGTCAAGTAAGAGAGACATGGCTTAAACACAGAAAACCAAACCATAAAAGATTTCAAATTTGAATGTTGATTTGGAAAAACAAATGTTATTTTATTAATAATCGTATGAGTTGTTTTATTTTCGATGATTTTTGGGGTTGATAAAACAATTGGTTTAAGTTTAAGTTTATTTTCACCAAATTGAAATTCAAACTTATCATTGAAAACTTCTTCAAAATTATTGATTTCAAAATCAAAATGGTGATTTAAATCTACCCCTTCAGAATTCAATAACTCATCTTCGAAAAGTCCAAAAAATTATGTTCATTAAATTATTTCTCCTTTGTTAGATTATCGACAACTTCATAGCATGCATCAATTTCAAAATCTAAAGTTGTTGTATTCAAATTTTCAAAATCGAAAAAAGGAAGTTCGAATTTTAAATCGAGTTTCTCACTCTAGAAAGAATTGAAATCCAAATCAATTACCGTATTTTCAACAACTTTATTAAGATCGTCGTTTTAAATTTCAAAAGTTGTTATTTGAAAATCGTCAATTTTGGTAAAAGGTGGATTATTATTTGACTCGTCGCACGTTAGGATTTGATTTTGTTGCTCACGTTGTTTTAGATATGTGTCAAATAACAAATCCGTGTGATCTTTGTGAATTTCTTTCATTTGCTCAACAAAATCAAATTTATAATTATTATTTTGAGAATTTTCAATTTGAAATTGTTGAAAACAAAAATTTTCCATTGCACCATAATTGAAATTATTCTCATTGCCAACATTATTTAAAAAGTGGTTCACATTTCCATTTTGACTTTGAAATTCATTTTGGAGTTCGAAGTTATATTGGCATGAGTTACAATCGTTTGAATTTTGAAGTGAATTCAAATTTTGTTTTTTTGTAAATTTTGACTTGAGCTATTGCACAAATATGAATTACACAAATCAATTATGCTTTGTTTTTTTTGTGTAGAGAGTTCAAGTAAAGAAAAAATAGTTTCAATACTCTTTTCAAGAGTTGAGGGTTGCCCATCATTTTGAAAATTTTGTTCTTCAAAATCCAAATTGTTAATACAATAGTTGTTATTAAAATATCCATAAGAATTTGATGTGAAATTATATGAATTCAACAATTGTAGAATTCTTGCGAGTAGGGAAATTCAGACATTTTTAGAAATGTGTTTTTACTTATTGGATTTTTTTTAAAGGAAAGGTATTTATTTTTAAAAAGGGAGATTTGATTTTTTTTTTGGATTTTTATTATATTTTTGTTTTTGAAAAGAGTATATATTTTTTTTGGATTTTTGTTTTTCTAAAATAAACTAACTTAATTTTTTTTTGGATTTTTGATTTTTATTGTAAAAATTTTAATTGAAAAGATTTAAAATAAGACAAAAAATAATTAAGTTAAGGAAAATTTACAATTTTTTAGTTTTGGATTCTGATTTTTTTTTCTAAAATATGCATGAACTGATGCAACTAAATGAATGCAAGGCTTAATTACAAACTTTTTGTCCTAAGTAGCTCATAACCCAAAATTGTATAATCACACTTTGTCTTAATCCAACAAAATATTTCTTAGCCAGGTAACAGGCAGGAGTTATCGGTGCACCACGAGTCACCGTAGCAATGAAGCAGAAGGTTTAAGTACCTTCAGAGACACAATCAGTATAATATTAGCGAATCACCATAAAATTTATAACTGATTATTATTCTACCATAGCCTAGACAACAAGAAAGTTAATTATCGAAAGAAGACAACTTGTCAAGGTACAATTAAGCCCTAGGTGAGCTCGTGACACCCTTAAGTCTGATGTCTAATCGTTATTATTAGCAAATTCTAAGATGAATTGCAATTTTTGGACCGAAGAAGAGGTGATGAAATCCCCCACCTTAAGTGGATTTGGGTATTGCCCTTAGAAAAGAAAAAAAAGATGATATGAATGCAAAATAGAAATTAAACTTGAATTAATGATGCAACTACCAATGATTTTTGTTTTTGTTTTTGAATTTTTTTTAAAATGCAATTAATCTGCAAAGCAAAGCAAATAAAATGAGAGATGAGGGCAAGATACCAGAGCGTGCAGAATTATTAGCAAATTATTTTAAAGCGGCAAATTTTTTTTCAAGTAAGCAATTTGGCAAGCAGAGCAAACTAGCAAGCGATTTTTCCTTTTGAATTTCTGCTTTTACAATTTGAAACTAAAAACAAGATATATACAGCTTTTTTTAAGATAGAATAAATACAAAGAAAGAAAAAAATTGTTTATTTTTTTGGGTACGGAAAGAAAGTTGGAAATGAATTTCCAATTAAAAATGTGCAAATCTTAGCCCAACACAGCCTAAATGTTCCAAAAACAAACCAACAACAATTTATATTTTTTTATTTTTCATTTTTCTAAAAGTAAAACAAAGGCTGAATAATAGAAGGATCGACCCAATTCAATTTGCAAACCACCAAGTGTAATTATCCTCCGTAATCAGTATTCTTCAAAATAATTCGATTTATAATCAAAAATCACAGAACCAAATTCCTTCGCCAATTAAAAGTCAATCATAGATCCAAAAAAATTTAATCCTCATTCACAATCACAGAACCAATCAGATCTATGTGACGTTGTTCGATTACATTTAGGTGATTTCGATTGTGGATTCAAGCGCGGTTGAGGATGAATTGTTCATCTTGGATCGTGGCTGGTTGGGCAAGGAGATAAAGTAAGGTCTCTTTCTGTGCTTGGTTTATGGTAGTTGACGACAGCGGTGAGGAATATGGATTTGGGTTGCGGGATCGAAGGGATGGAGTTGTGAAGTTGATGCTAGATTTGGGATTTGGTCGATGGCAAGAGGATTTGGGTTTGTGGATTGTGGAGTATTGGTTCACGGATGCGATTGTTGGTATGTATGATGTAAGGGTGGAGTGGCAATGTTAAAGGAGGAGTGTTCTCAGGTTATGTGCAGGGGATATGCAGGCACTGTGATGTGGTATGGATGGTAGTGAGGTTGGTGAAGTTTTGGGTAGTTGTTGTAGGAAAGATGGATGTGTTGATGGCTAGAGAATGTGCAGTGGGGTGGTATTGGAGGTGGTGAAGTTGTAATAGTGGATTGTCAGTTATAAAAAGAGGAGGTCATTTTAGGAGATTTGAGTATGTTGATGTACACTGGTTTGACAGTGTTTGTTTCTATGAAGTGAAGTTGTTGTTTGATAGTGTTGAGTATAGGAGATAGTATGGTATGGATTATGAAGTTGTTGAAGTAATGTTGGAGATGATATGTGGATGGATTGATTGTTTGCAGGGAAGTGGAGATAGTAGTTGAGCTAGTGAAGGGCAGATCAGGGAGAAGGGGATTGGTAGATGGTGGCATGGCAGTTTTGAGTGGATAAGTGGTGGAGTTGTTCAGACAGTAAGGATGAGATATTGTAGTGATTCATTTGTGGCACTGTTCAGCAGTTGCATATGGTGGTAAGTGTATATGTTGAAGCAGTTGTAGTTGATGATTTTGGCAGAGAGATGGAGGTCGTGAAGCACTGTGGTGTTTGACAGTGTTGTAGTTTGTTGTATGGACAGAGGAGTGGTTGAAGGGTGATGGAGTAGGTTGATAAAATAAGTGGAAGGGATTGGATGGCGGTGTGGATGGAAATGCTAGTGAATTTTTGATTGATAAAAGTGGGAAGAAAGATAGGGTTATGGTGGAAATGGGATGTTGCTTTGGTTAAGATGGATGTGGAGGAGATGTATGACTACAGTTGATAGTGTGGTTCGGTTGGTGGGAGGTTTGTATGCAGGAAATGGAGAGGGAATGCACTGTTGTATGTATTGTAGATGGTGCACTGGTGTAAACTATGTAGTTGACATGGGGGGTAAAAGTGGTTTGAATAGTGAGAACAGTTGTATTGTTGAATGAGGAATGAAGGAAGGCAGTTGTAACAGGGAAATGTGGAGTGTGCAGGGGAGTGAGATAGAGGCGGGTTTTTTTTGTATATTTTCTATTTTGTATATGTGCGCAGAAAAATGCGCGGAAATTTTGTGCCAAAGAAAATGAGAAGAAAATGTAACACTAAACTTGAAATGGAATATATTTTTTCCTTTTTGAAATGAAACCGTGTATGTTATTTTTTTTCCTTTTTTTAAAAATATGCAAATGCAAATGCAACTAGAAAAGCAACTAGCACATAAAAAATGAAAATAAAAATTACACACACGCACAATACAAAATATTTTTTTAAATACACATTAACGCACAATAAAATCAAACAACAAATAATTCGAAGAGTAAAAATTAAAATCAAATTAATTCTCTGGCATCGGCGCAATAAACTTGTTGATTAACGGCGGATTTCCTATCGGTTTAGAAAATCACCGAAATTTTTTAATAAAAATAACCGCAAGCGCATGACGTACAATTTTAGTACGGGGCGAGTACGAGTCGATCCGTAGGGAAATGAATTGATTTAAAATTCTACTCGATCAAATTAAACCAAGAATTGAAGTTGTGTTAAGCTAAAAAATGTAAAACCTAACTACAAGCAAAAGCGCATAAAAATATGAGAGTAAAAGGAAATTTAGAGGCAAATTTCTTCTCATGGTCACATAAATCAACACAGTGAAATTATGATCTCTCTTTTTAGACATTAGTGAATTTAATTGATGTGTTTATTATAAGTATGACCTATTTGTACTATTAATTAGCCCAACATAAACCATCAAGACTCGACTGTTTGGCTAAGGACATTGATTCTATTAAATTCAATGAATTCAAGACTCAACTTAATAAAGGAACATTCTATCCACTTCCTTGACATCCCATGATCGACCAGGGCATAGAGGATCTAGCGGCAACTTATGAACGGCATCAAGGGAATAGACAAGCAACCGCTATTCAAACGGTACTCCTAAAGGTTGGAGAACATAGATGATATGACTCTAGCAAACGCCAAGATGACTCCAAGCACCATTCTTTGCTGACCCAGCACTTCGAATTTAGTGACTCCAAGCAAACCAATGTTTGGCTCAAAGCAATTTATTCCAAATACTAACAAGGGTATCATACTGATCGCGTTTGAGGAAAGTCGACCTCCGGATATTGTTAACCCGCCTTTTGGCAAGGCCGCGGACAGACGGATTTAACTTAAACAACTTCACAACTATCGAGACTAAAGTATGATGGGTTCGGTTTAAAATGATGAAGTTCACTTGAATATGTCGTTGGGAAAAGGAGTGGAGAAATTACATGGCTCGACCTAGGCAGTTCGGCAGATGTCGCTCGGCATTGGGATGGTTCGGCGTTGGAGGCTGTTCGGCATAGAGAGATCGTCGTTCGACATAGAGGGATCGTTCGGCATTACAGGAGCACTCGGCATTCAGTAGCGCTCGGCATCCAGGAGCGCTCGGCATTTAGAGGCGCTCGGCATTAGAGATCGTTCGGCATGATGGGCGCTTGGCATTAGAAACTGTTCGGCATCAGACATGGTTCGGCATGACGGAGGTTCGGCATGACGGAGGTTCGGCATTAAGTATCGTTCGGCATTGGATGGAGCACTCGGCATAAATCTCGTTCGGCATTGGATGGATCGTTCGGCATTAGGGAGCGTTCGACATTGGATGGGTCGTTCGGCATACCTCACCTCTCTCGGCATACCTCACCTCGCTCGGCATTGCACCTCGCACCTCCATGTCTCGGTACCTCGCACCTTGACACCTCCGTACCTCGCACCTCGATACCTCGGTACCTCGCACCTCCATACCTCGGTACCTCGCACCTCCATACCTCGGTACCTCGCACCTCCGTACCTCGATACCTCGATACCTCGGTACCTCGCACCTTCCAACGTTCGGCATGAGGAGATCGGTCGGCATTCACACCTTGTTCGGCATTCAGCGTTCGGCATCTATGGTTCGGCATATGGAGACCACTCCATTTGGGCTGAGGTACTCGGCTGCCAGGCCCACCAGGGAAGTCCAACCCATCTTTGTCTATAAATAGAGAGGCATGGGCACAGTAAAAGGGGATCTTCTTTCTGCTCTCTTACTTTCTCTTTTCTAAGGCTAAGGCAACTCTGCCATTTTGTAACTGTAATCGATTATTACAGCAATAAAAAGCAAACTTCTGGAGTGGACGTAGGCCGAAGTTAGCCGAACCACTATAAAATCTGTTGTTCTTTACTGCTTTCATTTCAGTTTTAACTGTTCTTCATATTATTACTCTCTACATACATTCTATCTCTGAGCTGTGATTGGTATTTGGTGCTTTCATCTGGATTTGGGGGTTAGTGACCAATTTTGGTGCTAACACTTTGGTGCTTTCACTGAGAGCTGAACTCAAGAATTTTGGAGTTAGGAACTTGGATCTTAGAAAGCAATGGCAAGACCACCAACGAAGAGGCAAGCAGTGGAAAGGAGCAATTAGGAAGGAAGTCAAGCGGCCTCTTCTGGAGCTGGAGAGGGTCATGCATCCACCTACATAACTCGGGATGAGATGCAAGTGATGATGAATTCTATGCAAGAGCAGATGATGAAACGGCAAGAGGAGATGATGCAGGCTCTTCTTAGGCAATTTGGACAACCAGGAACTGCAGGTGCTCAAGATCATGGAGCTGGACAAGAGGAGCTCAACCAACGGACAGATGGAGTGAATCAGCAGGGGGAAGCTCCCAATCAACAAACAGTTAACAATCTAGATGGACCTAGACTCGGGGGCACGCCACCAGGAGTACGTGATGAAGAATATGTGCCAGAATTTCCTCGGGGACTTGGGGGGCAGTCTGGATTATTTGGAAACACTGGATTGGCTAACATTATCAGGCGGACTATTCACGGAGGTCTGACAAATAGGGATTCAAAGGGAGTTAACAAAAGTCCGTTTACCCGAAACATCAGGACAGCTAGGAATCCGTCCGATTTCAAACTACCCACTCTGGAAGTATACAACGGGAAGACGGATCCCACCGTCCACTTGATGAGATACTCTAGGCATATGGAAGTGCTGGGGGCAACGGAGGAGGTTATGGCCCGATGTTTCCCCCTGTACTTGACTGAAATTGCTGCTATGTGGTTTAGACAGCTGGAGGATGGATCCATTGGAACATGGACAGAACTGGTGGACAAGTTCTTAAGTCAGTTTCGAGTTCACATAAAAAGGCCAAAGAACGTGATGACGCTAACGTCAGTCAAACAGGGGGCAGATGAATCGCTCAGGACATTCTTAACTCGATTTAATGCAGCAGTTTCTTCGGTGGATCGGCCAGATCCATCAATGGTTCTGATGGCTGCGGTATCAGGAGTCAGAGATAACTCGGATTTCAAAGTATCATTGGTACGGGACCCACAGCTGGATCTTGGGGAATTCTTTCATGAATCTGAAAGTTTTCTTCGACAAGAGGATGCATGTTTGGACATGAGGTCAAAGGAAGTAAACATGACTAAGGATGGAGGACTACCCGACGAAAGCTCGGGTGGGGGCAAGGATAAAGGGAAAAGGAAGCGCTGGGGAGAACCAAAGTTCTCCACTTACACAGGATTGAACGCAACGTTGGAGCGGATTTTCTTAGATACTCGAGATCGCCTTTCTTATCGAAGGCCAGTAAGAAGGGAACCCTCAGAACGAGAAAGGGCGTCAGGAAGGCACTGTCTTTTTCATGACCTGGACGGGCATGACACTAACAGCTGCCGGCATTTGAAGGACATAATCGAGGATCATATAAGGAATGGTCAGTTGCGACAGTATGTCGGAACTCGGAATGCGGCGGTGGAACAGGAGCAGCCACCGCCTACCTTGAACGACGAGGGCATGAGGCCCGGGAATGGTGGCTGATTGGTCATCAACTAATCTTGATGGTTTGGAATAAGTAACAAACTCTGGGCAAACGGTTAAATCACTTACTCAAGTACGGGGTCGGAGATAACCCTCAGGCATGCTCTGAGATGATGGCTTACCGAGACGCCCGAGTTTGTGAAATCTTTTTTTCCTTTGACTTGGACATTTGCTTTTTCTGGTTTGGTTTTGGAGTTTGGTTTGAACTCCCTGTTTTTCTCGTTTTCTGGTTTGGATTCTGGTTTGGATGTTTGTTTTTTGGTATGGATTTTCGATATGGGTTTCTGGTTTTATATTTTGGATTTGGATTTCGGATCGGATTTTGATTGGATTTTCTTTGGATTTTGGCTAAAAGGTCGTCGAGTATGGACTATGCTCGGCAAGGGTCCGAAGAGACCAGGATTCGGCCTAGGACTTAGGCCATATATTATCGGTTACTATTTTAGGTCGTCGAGTATGGACTATGCTCGGCAAGGGTCCGGAGTGACCAGGATTCGGCTTAGGACTTAAGCCACGGCGTTCTTCGACGTTCAGGGACACTGAACCATGAACACCATGGAATTACTTAACGTAGGTCGTCAAGTGTGGATTGCGCTTGGCAAGAACCCAGAGAGGTTACGGATTTGGATATTGGCTATGAATAGCTAAGGATTCGGACAAGGACCCGGAGCGGTCCCGGATTTGGATATCGACCCGGAGAGGTCACGGATATGGTTATAGGTTATTGGATATGGATGGATTGGAACTCGGTAGTCGGGTTCAGATGGATCTGGAATTGGGTAAGGACTTGGTTACTAGATAAGAATCAGACATCAACTCGGAACAGTCGCAGAAATGGATCAGGATATGGCCGTGGCACTCGGATAAGATGGCTTGGTAATGGATTGGATTATGAATCGGAAAGTATGGATGTGGATAACATACATACTTGGGATATTGGACTTGAGGCTATTCAAAACACACCTTTCACAGCAAGGCATGTTTTGGGGGGCAAGTGTTAACCCGCCTTTTGGCAAGGCCGCGGACAGACGGATTTAACTTAAACAACTTCACAACTATCGAGACTAAAGTATGATGGGTTCGGTTTAAAATGATGAAGTTCACTTGAATATGTCGTTGGGAAAAGGAGTGGAGAAATTACATGGCTCGGCCTACGCAGTTCGACAGATGTCGCTCGGCATTGGGATGGTTCGGCGTTGGAGGCTGTTCGGCATAGAGAGATCGTCGTTCGACATAGAGGGATCGTTCGGCATTCCAGGAGCACTCGGCATTCAGTAGCACTCGGCATCCAGGAGCGCTCGGCATTTAGAGGCGCTCAGCATTAGAGATCGTTCGGCATGATGGGCGCTCGGCATTAGAAACTGTTCGGCATCAGACATGGTTCGGCATGACGGAGGTTCGGCATTAAGTATCGTTCGGCATTGGATGGAGCACTCGGCATAAATCTCGTTCGGCATTGGATGGATCGTTCGGCATTAGGGAGCGTTCGACATTGGATGGGTCGTTCGGCATACCTCACCTCGCTCGGCATACCTCACCTCGCTCGGCATTGCACATCGCACCTCCATGTCTCGGTACCTCGCACCTTGACACCTCGGTACCTCGCACCTCGATACCTCGGTACCTCGCACCTCCATACCTCGGTACCTCGCACCTGCATACCTCGGTACCTCTCACCTCCGTACCTCGATACCTCGGTACCTCGGTACCTCGCACCTCCCAACGTTCGGCATGAGGAGATCGTTCGGCATTCACACCTTGTTCGGCATTCAGCGTTCGGCATCTATGGTTCGGCATATGGAGACCACTCCATTTGGGCTGAGGTACTCGGCTGCCAGGCCCACCAAGGAAGTCCAACCCATCTTTGTCTATAAATAGAGAGGCAGGGGCACAGTAAAAGGGGATCTTCTTTCTGCTCTCTTACTTTCTCTTTTCTAAGGCTAAGGCAACTCTGCCATTTTGTAACTGTAATCGATTATTACAGCAATAAAAAGCAAACTTCTGGAGTGGACGTAGGCCGGAGTTAGCCGAACCACTATAAAATCTGTTGTTCTTTACTGCTTTCATTTCAGTTTTAACTGTTCTTCACATTATTACTCTCTACATACATTCTATCTCTAAGCTGTGATTGGTATTTGGTGCTTTCATCTGGATTTGGGGGTTGGTGACCAATTTTGGCGCTAACAGATATGTTTTGGCAGCTAGTTAGCTAAAGAGCCTCCTACGACTATGGATCGTTTCTTTTACAAAATGAATCGGAACTAAAGTGAGGAGGAGTGGAGCATACTAGGAAAAATAACAATGCAGGCCTGTCGGCTAAGGACATTGATTCTAGTAGACAAAACAAGATCTCAAAATTCGACTCATATGCTCTTTGATAGATTCAATCGATTGCCTCTACTTGGAAGCTCACGACTCAAATTTGTACTGGAAACCAACCTCGAGAGAGCCCATCGAAGTCCAGAGAAAATCGGAGTAATGTTGTATATTCCAAGATGCACACTTATCCTAACACTGGCGATTACAAACACCTCCAAGGTGTGATCGAAAAGCTTTTTCGGAAAAGAAAGCTTCAGTAGTACATGCAAGCCTCATAGAAGGGCGAGCCAGGAACGACAGATGCCCATCAATAAAGAACTATAATTAATAATTGAACCGTTGGCAGTCGGCATCCCGCTAGAAGGGGCTAGGGGCAGAGTTGAACAGCAAGCACAAAATGCTGCTCCACTTATCAATGAGATTTATCCCAAACTTCTTTGGATTATTTTCTATTTCAATTTGAAATGTGCTTTGAATTGCAACAGACTTAAACTAAACTTCTTCCAAAATGATGCAGGTGACCAAGTACTCAAAGTTGGCTTCCAACCAATCCACGCAGACCTTAATCGGATTTGTGGAGTTTCATCAAGACGAGCATGATTCGTTCGCTCATCATCAACCATGTGCCTTTGATTTGGGGCTAAGGACTAGAGATTGAAAGGCTCATCACGGTCAGAGCCCAATACAAAGCCAACATAACCGACCATCCATCCATCGACCTCTACATTTGACTTGGAGACCTAAACAAGGCTTGGAATGAATATGGCCCGATCATCTACTCCAATCGAGTCATAGAACAAAGTTCGACAAAATACAGATACCCCCTTATGAAGCTCAGTGATGCTGGGATCCGTCCAAAGTGGACGTGATGTGATCATCTACACATCAAATCCTACCCTGAACACGAAAGGTTGTTCGAAATCCCAACTTGAAGTAGCTATGGTAGACTGCCTACTCGTTAACCATCGCTCTCAATACATAGACGCGACTACACCATGAAACATATGCAACTTACTTTCTCTACCCAGTAATCCATCATCCTCGTTTTCTGGAAAGAGATACGAAGCAAATTGTGCGAGACTTGATTATCCAACCCCAGCATGGATGTGATCCAACCATCTATCATATACCTCCTTCCTTGACTTGATTGGAAGAGCTATACTCACCAAGCGGACGAGAATCGACCGTCCATTTTCAAAGTTTCATCCTTGATGCTGGGGGCAGAGTCCCATTCAATGAGCGAACGTGGTTTGATCATTCATTCGACAACATTAGCCTCGATACGGTAAATGAAATACAAATCAAACGGGTGGAAATACACCTCCACTTCATAAAAATCTCTATGTCCCTGAAGCGGACTAGAGTACTCTGAGTCCCCAGAGCGCGGACTAGAGTATAAACGACTTCAGAAAAATCTCTAAGTACCTGAAGCGGACTAGAGTACTCAGAGTCCCCAGAGCGCGGACTAGAGTATAAACGACTTCAGAAATATCTTTATGTTCCTGAAGCGGACTAGAGTACTCTGAGTCCCCAGAGCGCGGACTAGAGTATGAACGACTTGAGGAAAATCTCTAAGTCCCTGAAGCGGACTAGAGTACTCTGAGTCCCGAGAGCGCGGACTAGAGTATAAACGACTTGAGAAAAATCTCTACGTCCCTGAAGCGGACTAGAGTACTCTGAGTCCCCAGAGCGCGGACTAGAGTATAAACGACTTAAGAAAAATCTCTATGTCCCTGAAGCGGACTAGAGTACTCTGAGTCCCCAGAGCGCGGACTAGAGTATAAACGACTTGAGGAAAATCTCTAAGTCCCTGAAGCGGACTAGAGTACTCTGAGTCCCCAGAGCGCGGACTAGAGTATAAACGACTTCAGAAAAATCTCTAAGTCCCTGAAGTGGACTAGAGTACTCTGAGTCCCCGGAGCGCGGACTAGAGTATAAATGACTTGAGGAAAATCTCTAAGTCCCTGAAGCGGACTAGAGTACTCTGAGTCCCCAGAGCGCGGACTAGAGTATAAATGACTTCAGAAAATCCTCTATGTCCCTGAAGCGGACTAGAGTACTCTGAGTCCACATAGCGTGGACTAGAGTATAAACGACTTGAGGAAAATCTCTAAGTCCCTGAAGCGGACTAGAGTACTCTAAGTCCCCAGAGCGCGGACTAGAGTATAAACGACTTGAGAAAAATCTCTACGTCCCTGAAGCGGACTAGAGTACTCTGAGTCCCCAGAGCGCGGACTAGAGTATAAACGACTTTAGAAAAATCTATAAGTCCCTGAAGCGGACTAGAGTACTCTGAGTCCCCAGAGCGCGGACTATAGTATAAACGACTTTAGAAAAATCTCTAAGTCCCTGAAGCGGACTAGAGTACTCTGAGTCCCCAGAGCGCGGACTAGAGTATAAACGACTTCAGAAAAATCTCTATATCCCTGAGGCGGACTAGAGTACTCTGAGTCACCAGAGCGCGGACTAGAGTATAAACGACTTGAGGAAAATCTCTAAGTCCCTGAAGCAGATTAGAGTACTCTGAGTCCCCAGAGCGCGGACTAGAGTATAAACAACTTCAGAAAAATCTCTAGGTCCCTGAAGCGGACTAGAGTACTCTGAGTCCCCAGAGCGCGGACTAGAGTATAAACGACTTGAGGAAAATCTCTAAGTCCCTGAAGCGGACTAGAGTACTCTGAGTCCCCAGAGCGCGGACTAGAGTATAAACAACTTGAGAAAAATCTCTACGTCCCTGAAGCGGACTAGAGTACTCTGAGTCCCCAGAGCGCGGACTAGAGTATAAACGACTTCAAAAAAATCTCTAAGTCCCTGAAGCGGACTAGAGTACTCTGAGTCCCCAGAGCGCGGGCTAGAGTATAAACGACTTCAGAAAAATCTCTAAGTCCCTGAAACGGACTAGAGTACTCTGAGTCCCCAGAGCGCGGACTAGAGTATAAACGACTTCAGAAAAATCTCTATGTCCCTGAAGCGGACTAGAGCACTCTGAGTCCCTAGAGCGCGGACTAGAGTATAAACGACTTCAGAAAAATCTCTATGTCCCTGAAGCGGACTAGAGTACTCTGAGTCCCCAGAGCACGGACTAGAGTATAAACGACTTGAGGAAAATCTCTAAGTCCCTGAAGCGGACTAGAGTACTATGAGTCCCTAGAGCGCGGACTAGAGTATAAACGACTTCAGAAAAATCTCTAAGTCCCTGAAGCGGACTAGAGTACTCTGAGTCCCCAGAGCATGGACTAGAGTATAAACGACTTCAAAAAAATCTCTATGTCCCTGAAGAGGAATAGAGTACTCTGAGTCCCCAGAGCGTGGACTAGAGTATAAACGACTTGAGGAAAATCTCTAAGTCCCTGAAGCGGACTAGAGTACTCTGAGTCCCTAGAGCGCGGACTAGAGTATAAACGACTTCAGAAAAATCTCTAAGTCCCTTAAGCGGACTAGAGTACTCTGAGTCCCTAGAGCGCAGACTAGAGTATAAACGACTTTAGAAAAATCTCTATGTCCCTAAAGCGAACTAGAGTACTCTGAGTCCCCAGAGCACGGACTAGAGTATAAACGACTTGAGAAAATTCTTTATGTCCCTGAAGCGGACTAGAGTATTCTGAGTCCCTAGAGCGCGGACTAGAGTATAAACGGCTTGAGAAAAATCTCTAAGTTCTTGAAGCAGACTAGAGTACTCTAAGTCCCCGGAGCGCGAACTAGAGTATAAATGACTTGACAAAAATCTCTACGTCCTGAATTGTGGACTAGAGCATAAACCATTCGACAAATCTCTACGTCCCCAGAGCATGGACCGAAGCATGAACACAAATTGGGCACGAGCCGACCGGGGGAAGAATAACTCTAAGTCACTAGAATGCAGAGTGGCGTATAAACTTTGATAAATAGATGAGTGGATTTCGACCGTTCTCTATTCTGCAAACTTCGGCCTAAAATCGACGGGAGGAGTGTAAACTCGCTAGGGATGGAGTTTGACCATCCGACTTGTGGCCTGGCCAAATCAATGTATGAAGCAAGAGTACAAATCATTAAAAGATGAATACGGCAGCTCATTGTAGCTCTAGTTTGCCTATCTTTACAACTTAAGGCAACAACTGCAAGGAAACCTTAATACAAAGCCAATCGGAACGGCATCCAAAGCTACGAACGACCGACTATATCATACCTCAGATCGATGGTCAATATCGATCCACACCAAGCACATACGAAAGTGATTCGAATGTTCCTTGAAAACTTTGATCACCAGAGTGTGGAAAGGAGAGTAAACCATGAAGACTTGGTCATTAATTCTCCAGCACCCTTCTTCGATCCATCAGGAGTAGTATGAAACTGGATGAGCATGACCCGACTGCTCTTGAGGCAACTTTACCCCAAGATCTAATTACAGAACATGAACCAAAGTGGACGTGGCTGACCGACCAATATCCATCTTACGCCCATAAACTGACGACGCATCGGAGTATTTGCCTTGGAATGAAAAACCCCAATACAATCCAGGATAGGCGAGACTCAGCCTTTCATCACCTGACATGATCCCACAATTCAAGGGGAAAGAGAGTAAAGCTAAAGAGGGCATGGTTGGCCTTCCTACTTATCGGTATATACGCCAGGCTTGGGGGCACGAGTGAGAAGTAGGACGAATGTGAACCGACTATTCACCGATCAACTCTATGTTTTTGGAGCTTAGGTGGGAATATAAACATAGCTAGGGCGAGACTCAACCGTCCACGCAGCATATTTGTCAACCCGAGACTGGGAGCAGAAGCGTGATCATCCAAAGACTAGCTACTATAGCTCAATATTGAAACTTATATATAGTGCTTACAATTACTCAAGGCTACGACCAAAAGAATGCCTAGAGATAGAATCATTAAATCGATGCCAAAGCTCGTGGGCAACTGATTGTCACTCCAACCCGAAGGGCGAGTGAAGGATCATGAATGCATTGAATAGAAAATGTGTTACTCGAATGTACAAGCAAATTCAAACTCATAGGAAGATCCAGCTATGCAGTTGCACGCTACTCGAGGCTGACCCCTACTCGACATTTCCTTCAACGTGCTTTTAAGCTTGATCTTTGGCCATTTGCAGATAATCAATTAGAGCATTCAGAGCCCTTCATTATTAGACTTAACAACTCATGACAAGACTCTAGGATTCGACCAGAGTAACCATCAACATTGACCGTCCCAACCATATTTCACATTGAATGTTATGCAAAATAGTTACATCTAAACTCAAAGAACACGGAATTGCGCCCACTAAGCCGACAGTCGACATTACAGCCAGCCATGGCGACCCTTTCCGGGTGCTGAATACCAGATCACAGCTCAGTGAAAGGATGATAAAATAATTAGTTGGATTTTTCTGAATAAATGATGATATGTTCCCTTGGACCCATTTGACATGCGTGTGCGATTTCACCGACTATCGCGAGCCATGCATTGGATACCGACCCGAAACTACAAAAGCTAGCGCAATGTCAATTGATTTCATCATGAAAGCTCCACTTTTACTTTTAGGCTCGCCCCATCAACGTCTATGCCTACCAGCCATTACGACAGGGCATACAATAACCTGAGACGTCTGAAAGACTACATAAATAGAATATCAAACTAAGCCAATTCGATATCACTTATTTTCTTCGAAGGGCTATCCAAGGACGGAAATTAGCAGACCTCATACTCGAATTCACTGCATTAGAAGACTACTCGACGAGTAGTAAAGAGCCAACCAATAGATGAAAAATGCACGCGGATGGAGCATCCAGTGATCAGTGTTATGGCGCAGAAGTCATGTTAATGACTCTTGAGGAACGATCGATCTCCTACGTCCTGAAACTCGATTTCCCTATAACAAACAACGATGCTTAGTATGAAGCCTCGACCGCCAGCCTCAAACTTGCTAGAGGACTTGGAGTGGAAATTTTATATATCTTTTGTGATTCCTAATTAGTAGTATGCAAAGTTAAGGAAGTTGATCTTGCTAGGGGGCTTTGTCTTGCTCCTTATCTCGACCAGGTCTAAGAGCTACTATCCAACTTCACGTATTACATCATTACACACATCCTCAGCGATCGAAATGAAAAGATTCAAGTCACTGGCCATGTTGGCCAGTTTCAGGGACGTGCAACGGACATACTTTGTTTCGATTGAAATACTTAATATTCCAAGCATTAACGGATAGAGATCAGCTAGATCTTGGAGACCAAGCCAGAAAAGGGGTCATGGTTGACTCCTATCAAAGACTATCTACAATGAGAAATTCTTACTGAATGGAGGAATAGAGATCCTCCTCAAAGCTTCATGTCAAATCATCCAAGAATAAGTCATGTGTAGAAAGAAGTTTATCCATTCCCATGTTTTGGTATATCACCCATAATGATATCAAATGAGTCTTGAGCAAAGTATATGAAGAAGAATGCACCGAGTACATCAGGGGGAAAACTCTAATAAAGAAAATACTCTGCTACGGGTATTACTGGCCAACTATCAATCAAGATGCGGTTGATCATGCTAGACAATGCGATGAGTGCGAGATGTTTGCAAAAAATCTAGGAACCCCGCCGATGGAAATTACTCAAATGGCTAGTCCGTAGCCGTTTGCCACTTGGGGGCATTGACATCATCGTCTTCTTTCCGATCCTAATGGTGGCGTGGAATACGCCATCATAGCGGTTGATTACTTTACCAAATGGGCAGATGAAGAACTATTAACCACGACCAAGATGAAGAAAATAATCAACTTCATTGTCCTTAATGTCATCTGTCCTTATGACCTTCCATGATCCATTATAATTGGTTGAAGATATGAACAAAATCATCATAAAGTCTATTCTGAAGAGAGGTTTGGAAAAGGCTAGATGTAAATGGGTGTCTGAATTCTCAACAGCATTATGGGCTTGTAGAACTACCCATGAGTTCGCGACTGGCCATACTCCATTCGCCCTTACTTATGGCTCCAAGGCCATCATCTATGTAGAACTTGAAGTCCCCTCTCATCGAGTGGCTGAGGACAACCAATATTACGACAAAAAAAATAAACAAGGAATTGCAATTGAATTTCAATTAAAATAGAAGGAATTGGTGATAACTCACGAAAATATAAAACGCATCCAGGAGCCAATGGCAAGAACATGTACCTGAATGTGCACGTTTATAGTCATAAAATTCGACTTCCTAAAATCAACAGAATTTGGATTTTCACATAGGGTTATTAAGAAAAGACTGGATTAGATAGCCGAAGTTTACTAGCCCTAAAATACCAGACACAGATGGCCACTGATGAACTACAATCCTGAATTTATACTATTGGAAATCGACCAAATGTTGGGATGACCAAAGAAGGATACGACACTTTAGGAGGATAAAATTGAAGAATAATTACTATTAAGAAAATATGATGGATTTCTTTCTAGAGACTCTAACTTGCTTCGATTCAAAGCACGTCATGTATGCAACAAGACGTACTTTGGGGGGCAAAGTGTTAACCGGTTATTTGACTCGGTAACGAGAGGCTCGGCACACAGTTCCCATTTGCCATTCATGGTTCAGCACACAGATGTTACTTATTTTGGGCCGAGGTATCTTGCCACTAGGCCCACCAGGGAAGTCCAACCCATCTTCGTCTATAAATAGAGAGGCAGGGGCACAGTGAAATGGACCTTTTCTGGAGAACACTAGGGAAACTCTACCGCTTTCAAGACTCACTCTATTCAGTTCAAACTTGTATTCAAGTCATTAATATATGGATTGTATCTGTATTCAACTACTTGTGAAAACAATAAAGATCAAAACTCAAAGTGGACGTAGGCAGTTACGCCGAACCACTATAAATCTGGTGTTCTCGTTTTTGTTGTTCTTTTGGGCATTGAATTACACTATTTTTCAGTTCTAATTTATCTTCTTCATTAATCTTTCTACATAATCTTTCTCAACGAGGTTAGTGACCAATTTTGGTGCTAACAGCATATATGAAAGTAAAATACATAGAAATGGATGAAGGGGTGTTTAAAGCATGAGCATGTATAAATTTCTTGTCATCAAGAATCAATTTGAGTCAAAAAATTCCAGGGTCATAAATTACCAACAATCTACCATATGGAGCCTTAAAATGATTAGTTAGGAAGGACCATGATGGATTAACATATTCAACAGCTCTATTTGATAGTTTAGGGTTTGTTATCCCGCCTTTTGGTCAAGGTCGGGATATCCACAAATTGGCTGGAAAGGATGGATATCAGGAATGGAGATCAATTGGAAGCAAGGCTACGATCGATGTCGTCAAAATTTGACCGGGCTTCAATCAAGACAGGAGCGATTGGGATTTATGCACAAGGCTAGGAGAGGCTACGTTTCAAATTTCAGGTCAATCGGAATTCGTATGCTCAAGATATGATCGATGCAATTCAAGCAATCAACTTAAAGGTCTTGTTCGTATCCATCAAGCCTCAACTGTTCGTATCCACAACTGAAAGGTCTTGTTCGTATCCATCAAGCCTCAACTGTTCGTATCCATCAACTGAAAGGTCTTGTTCGTATCCATCAAGCCTCAACTGTTCGTATCCATCAACTGGAAGGGCTTGTTCGTATCCATCAAGCCTCAACTGTTCGTATCCATCAACTGAAAGGCCTTGTTCGTATCCATCAAGCCTCAACTGTTCATATCCATCAACTGAAAGGTCTTGTTCGTATCCATCACGATCGATACGAACAGTGCAATGGTGAACGATACAAACAAGGCAGAGGTGATCGATGCGAAGGAGACAGCCTTTGAAAAACACGAACTTGCATCGATCATATCTCACAATCTACAAGTCCAAATGCCACCAAATTTTCACAGGAGCTTGCGTACAACCTAAAGAATGTTCATGATCGATCCCGACTCGATCGGGCAAGATCTTGATCGATACGGAATTCATTTGTATCGATCATGGATCGAGTCAAAATCGCATGGGATCGATCGCGTGGGCCCGTGCATGTGCCAGAAGAGGTCTCTCGAGATCTGAGCGAGATATTTGCAGCCTACGCCTATAAATAGCATCCCAAAGTCTACAGAAAAGGGACTTTTGATTCTTCTACGTCCAGACTCTGTAGGAACCATCATTGTACTCGAAATTTGCTGTTGTAATCAGTTGTAACTCATTGTAGTCAGCAAGCAAACATCAATAAAATCATCAACTTCAAAGTGGATGTAGGCCGAATTGCCGAACCACTATAAACTTTGTGTTCTTTAATGCTTTCCTTTTAATTTTCTGAGTGTTCTTCATTTTTAATTCTCTACATACTTGTTATCTATAATCTGTGATTGTGAACTGGTGCTTTCATCGACAATTGGGTGTTTGTGACCAATTTTGACGTAAACATTTTGGTGCTTTCATTGAGAACGCTAGCGCTCAGGAATTCTACAATCAGGACTTTTGATCTGAAAGCTTAAAGACTTGGATCTGGAAAGCTATGGCAAGACAATCAACAAGAAGACAAAGAGATGGAAGGAGCCAACATGAAGGGAGCCAGGAGGCTTCCTATGGAGCAAATCACACCTCAATCTTCATCACCCGGGACGAGATGGAGAAGATGATGGAAACTATGTAGGAAGGAATGATGAAAAGACAAGAGGATATGATGCAGAACCTACTCCAACAAGCTGGACAAGCCAGAATGCAAAATCAAGGGAACGCTGCAGTAGATGCTGGAGATAGAGATCAGGAGCGCGGAACAACCAAAGTTCAGAATGGAGCAGGACTGTCAGGAGCAGCACCAGAACTTGGGAACATCCGGAGGACGTTGATCCAATTTCAGGCAGGATACCAGGTGGAGCTATTCAACATGGATTTGGTGGAGGAATGGATGCCCGTATAAGAGACCAGATTCCAGGATTCCCTCGTGAACTCGGAGGGCAGGTCGGAAGCAACAGACAAGGGCTACAGCTTGACGACAGTGACAGATTGGCGGAGATGGTCAGACGATCCATGAGAGGCGGACTAGTGAATAGAGATCTGGAAGATGTGAATAGGATTTCCTTTGCTCCTACGATCAGGCAAGCCAGGAATCAACCAAAATTCATGTTACCAACACTGGAGATGTATGACGGGAGAACAGATCCCATTGTTCACTTGACAAGGTATATGAGGCATATGGAAGTGCTGGGAGCATCAGAGGAGGTCATGGCGCGATGCTTCCCTTTGTATCTGACGGATATAGCGGCGTTATGGTTCAGACAGCTGGAGAGTGGCTCTATTGGCACATGGACGGAGTTGATTGAAAGGTTTATGAGACAGTTTCGGGTCCACATATCCAGACCCAAGAACGTGATGACTTTAACATCAGTGAAACAATGGAAAGGAGAATCACTTAGAGATTTCTTGACCAGATTCAATGCGGCAGTGGCTTCAGTGGATCGACCTGATCCGTCGATGGTTTTGATGGCAGCGGTTTCAGGAATTGCAGACAATTCAGATTTCAAGGTATCATTGGAACGGGACCCACCGAGGGATCTTGGGGAGTTCTATCATGAGGCGGAGAGATTACTAAGGCAGGAAGATGCACAGGCTGAGAGAGAAGGGAGAGAGGCTGAAGCTTATGCGGTAAGGGATGGAGGTCCACCCAGAGAAAATCCAAACAAAGACGACAAAGGCAAAAGGAAAATGAATGATAACGGTAGCACTTCAAAAAGGCCACGGAGGGAGTCAAAGTTTTCTTCTTACACGGATCCGACTGAAACTCTGGAAAGGATTTATTTGGACACTCGAGGACGCCTCCAGTATCGAAGGCCAACAAGAAGGGAACCTTCTGATTATGAATGGGCATCGGGAAGGCATTGCCTATTCCATGAGCTGGATGGGCACAACACGAACGACTGCAGGCATTTGAGGGATATCATTGAGGAGCATGTAAGGAATGGTCATCTACAGCAGTATGTAAGGAATTGAGCTGTGGTAGTGGAACAGGAACGGCCACCGCCCACCTCGAACGAGGATGGCATTGGACCTAGGCAACGTCAACTTGTTATCAACTAAATAGATTTATGGCTTGGAATAAGTAATAGAACTCGAAGTAATGCGACTAAATCACTTACACATGTACGGGATCGAGGATGGTCCCTAGGCATGCTCTGAGACGATGATTGTATTGCTCGAGTCTATGAAATCCTGTTTTTCTTTTTCATTTTCTTGAAAACTTTTGTTTTTTCCTTGGATGTACAGACATTTATTTGGTTTTCCCTGGCTGTAAAAACTCTTATTTTGAATGGTTGGGTTTGGATCAATGTAATGAATAATACAGGTCTCGCGATTACGGTCCCGACTGGAGAAACGGGGCAGTAATCGCGAATTATGAGTCCCTTCGCCGGAGAGTGATGGAATGGACTCAAACACAATATAAAAGTCATTGGCCGGAGAGCCGAGGCCGGAGAATATAAAAGTCCTTGGCCTGAGAGTAGAGGTCGGAGAATATAAAAGTACTTGGCCGGAGAGCCGAGGCTGGCGAATATAAAAAGTCCTTGACCGGAGGGCCAAGGCCGGAGAGCATAGAAGCCCTCGATCGGAGAGTCGGGATCAGAGCAGAACAACGCGACCCGACGAGGTCTATGGTTTTGAAGTCAAACCCGGAGAGATCATGGATTAGGATTTCGGCTTTGGATAAATGGACCCGGAGGGGTCTTGGATTTGGCAAAGGACTCGGAGCGGTCCCGAATTTGGATATCAACTCAGAAATGTTATGGATTTGGCTATTGGATATTGGATATAGATGGATTAAAGCTCGGTTGATGGATTTGGATAGCTACGGAATTGGCTAAGGATTTGGTTACTGAATTCGGAATCGGACATCGACTCGGAGCAGTCGCGAATTTGGATCAGGTTATGGCTGCGGCACTCAGATAGAATGGCTTGGTAATGGATTGGACTAAGAATCGGATGATATGGCTATGGATGAAATATGCACTTTGGATGCCGAATTTGGAGCTTTTCAAAACACACCTTCTTGCCACAAGGCATGTTTTGGAGGGGCAAATGTTATCCCGCCTTTTGGTCAAGGCCGGGATATCCACAAATTGGCTGGAAAGGATGGATATCAGGAATGGAGATCAATTGGAAACAAGGCTACGATCGATGTCGTCAAAATTAGACCGGGCTTCAATCAAGACAGGATCAATTGGGAATGATGCACAAGGCTAGGAGATGCTACGTTTCAAATTTTAGGTCAATCGGAATTCATATGCTCAAGATATGATCGATGCAATTCAAGCAATCAACTGAAAGGTCTTGTTCGTATCCATCAAGCCTCAACTGTTCGTATCCATCAACTGAAAGGTCTTGTTCGTATCCATCAAGCCTCAACTGTTCGTATCCATCAATTGAAAGGCCTTATTCGTATCCATCAAGCTTCAACTGTTCGTATCCATCAACTGAAAGGTCTTGTTCGTATCCATCAAGTGGTCGCCATTTCATATCCATCATGATCGATACCAACAGAGCAATGGTGATCGATACGAACAAGGCAGAGGTGATCGATGCAAAGGAGACAGCCTTTGAAAAACACGAACTTGCATCGATCATATCTCTAATCTACAAGTCCAAATGCCACCAAATTTTCACAGGAGCTTGCGTACAACCTAAAGAATGTTTATGATCGATCCTGACTCGATCGGGCAAGATCTTGATCGATACGAAATTCATTCGTATCGATCATGAATCGAGTCAAAATCGCATGGGATCGATCGCATGGGCCCGTGCACGTGCCAGAAGAGGTCTCCCGAGATCTGAGTGAGATATTTGCAGCCTACGCCTATAAATAGCATCCCAAAGTCTACAGAAAAGGGACTTTTGATTCTTCTACGTCCAGACTCTGCAGGAACCATCATTGTACTGAAAATTTGCTGTTGTAATCAGTTGTAACTCGTTGTAGTCAGCAAGCAAACATCAATAAAATCATCAACTTCAAAGTGGATCTAGGCCGGATTGCCGAACCACTATAAACTCTGTGTTCTTTAATGCTTTCCTTTTAATTTTCTGAGTGTTCTTCATTTTTAATTCTCTACATACTTGTTATCTATAATCTGTGACTGTGAACTGGTGCTTTCATTGACAATTGGGTGTTTGTAACCAATTTTGGCGCAAACAGGGTTCAATTTTGTTTCAAAAAGAGAAATGAGAGAGTTTATGTTCCATGATCAGATTTTTGATTTGAGATAGTTTATAGTCTTTATGAGCCGCTCTAATATTCCATGTCGCTATGTTGTTCATCATTGTCAAACTATGCTGAAGGATTTGAGAGAGCTTCTTGTCCTTCTATGAGAATATATTGAAGTATTTTATGGACAAAAACTGATATCATCAATGGAATCATCTTCAGAGTTGAAACAAGATGAGTTTGGGGAATGGATAGATCTTTTTTTAGCTTGAAGGGTTAATTTAAGGACATTAAGATTCTATTTTTAGGCTTCTTTTTATTATATTTATTTTTAATAGGAGGGAAGGATGAAGAAAGAGTTTGATCATTTTGTGGGTGAGGCTTTATTAGAGATACGTTATGAGAAGTAGAAGGAATATCTATTAATGTTTGGATGTCAAAAATGGATTTATCACCAATGGATAACAAAAGAGGAAATTGAGATTGTATATTATCAGTAGTTGCATTATGCAGAAAGGTATCAGTGTGCATGTTTTCATGTGCACCAGGTGCACAAAGATTAGTGATGATAGTAATACCAGCCTTAGGAATATTGCCATGCATCTGGATTGATACAAGATCGGTGGCTTCATGATATTTAGGAATTACATCATCTAACAAGGAAGTGGATATGAAATTTGTATCAGAATGAGGATTGAGGATGGGGATAGACAAAGGATTGGCATATTTGCTAGAAGGTGACTTTGTAAGGCAAGAATTACTAGAGGAGGAAAATTATGCTAACAGGGATTGAGCCAGAAACATCTAAATTGGCCTGGTGCACCAGGTCAGGGATGGTTGATGTCTCTTTGTTCTTTATTTCTAAATTCACATCATCCAGATTTCCTTTTCCAGAGTTTGTATCAAGAATGGCATTATAACTTGATATATCATCTACTGGAGATCTTAGAATTATCTGTAACCTTAACAAGATCAATTCCATCTATCTCCAATTGATCATCAATAATTTTACCCTCTTCCATGTCATCAAGAACTTCAAATCTGTTGCAATATGACATTGTTTTAGTTGCATCGGCCTTTCCCCTCAATCTCTTTTTCATTACTTCCTAATTCTACCTTCCTATTTTGACCATTTCTTCATTTCAGCATTCACTATGCTAATCTCACTTTGAACTCTAGTGTCGACTATACTACTACTCACGTTTTTCCTAGAGTTCACCGCCTTCTTCCAAACCTGCTTATTCATACTACCATCTTTCCCTTTGAAAAAGGCTATATTAAACACCTTGTCCACTTCTAAATTTTCGCTGAATTTTTCTTTTCCATATCTATCATCTTTCTCTTTGTATATGTCATTCATTTTATTCTTCCCTTTATCAAACCCACCTTGCTCCTCCATGTTACTCATCTGAAAATTTTGAATTAAATTTTTAAACACTTTACAATGGATGCATACTTCAGGCTTCCGTTGATAGCTCACATTGATTGTCTGATTTGATCGATCAGGAGTTTGAACTACAAAAGAGTCTACAAGTTCTTGATTAGGAGATATTTCAATTAACATTTTGCATATGGAATACTATCTAATTTTTCAGTAGATTCATCTAAGCATATAAGCTTACCCAATTGATTAGCTAGCCAATTAATACCCAACTGCGACTACGCAAAAATAGGAATATTATTTATGTGAATCTATTGAGGGATAGCCTTAATCGATCCATAAACGTTACTAACCATAGGATCCCACTGCTTTATTATGAACAACCTATTTCTTATCACTATAGGATCACTCTGAACAATTCTCTATCTATCATCTTCATCAGATAATAGAAACAGAAATATGTATCCATATGATTTTACCTTGATGTTACCACGGAGCTTCCAAATTTTTTTCAGATGTTCAACCATTACAGTGTAAGACAGACGCTTGTCTAAGAAGAAACCAATTACATAATCATTCCAAATATGAGCACCATCCTTATTGGCTTCAAAATGGGGAATTGATGCATCACCATGGAATGATAAAGGTACCTAAACCGGTGTGTAATTCCTTGCATTTCGAGGCAAACACTTAAAGAGGAAAGTCCAAGCTTGGTCAGGCGGAGGAGGATTCAAAGAGGAGGAAATAGCTTCATTAACTTAAGAAATGCCAGGGAATGAAGAAGAAGAAGGATTAGAAGGAAGGGATGGAGGAGTATTTGGCGGGATAAGTAGAAGGGGTTCGGAAGGGATATCATCAGGTACAATAAGGAATGGAGGAGGGATGGGCAGAGGGATAGTAGAAATGAGGTGAGAAGAGACAGATGGGATAGGAGCAGGAAATGGGAGGATGAAGGGAGCCACCATTTTCAAAAAAGAATATAATATTATAAAATGATTTTATGAAATTTTGGAAATTTTATATTAATTAAATCAATTAAATATGATTTAATTAATAGAATCAAAATTAATTAAATATGATTTAATTAATAGGAATTAAATTAATTAAATATGATTTGGTTAATAAGATACATATATACTTTATATAGTTAATTAAATTATTATAGTAATATAAAAATTAAACTTATATAATTGTATATGTACAATATAATGTAAATGGAACTGAAACAAACCTAAAATAGATTTTTGAAATAAGTACATATGTAAAGTATGTTTACCATGATTTCATAAGAGACACATTATTCCTTAAGTCGATACCACTAAGTGTATATGTATATGAAAGATTATGAACCATTAATATAAAGAGTTTCCATATACCATTTATATAATAATATAATACTCACATACACATTAGTTGTTAAGCAAACTCAAGCTATGGAAGTTATGTGTAGTATTATTACTATATTATCTAGACAAGTTGAGATACATTCAAGTAATTTTTTAGCAAACTCAAGATACATGCATTATACTTAGGTCGTCACAAAATGGTTGGAAAGAATGAATAACCTCTCCTGATTTTTTGAGCAACCTCAAGGTTGAGATTACGTCAAAGAACACAGTTAGGAGTTGTATATGATACAGCTGATAAAGAGTTACCCATCGCTTGCAAGCCTATAATTTATTGAGAAAACTTAAGGTCAGAATCGCTAGGTGAGCGAGTCCTACCACTCGATAGTGGAATCAAATGATTTCTATATTTCTCTTAGGGTTTTGAGGAATATAGATTACTATGAGCCTTATTAGACAAATGTAATGAACAAATTTAACCTTTCTAATATTGCAAGAACATATGCTATATTAATTTAAAATAGGGAACATTTGCCATACATTCTTAATAACTTTCATAATTCACCAAAAATCCTTTAGATACAAATCACATATACTAATTTATCGGTCGACATTTATTCCAATTGAAATCACATTTTCTTCAACAAAATACGAGAAATCTACAAAATCGAACAACAAAACAACCAAAATCAAGTCGAAATCTGACGTTTTGAAAATCAAACAAGGCAAAATGGGAAGATCGAAGGTGATATATCTCAATTTCAATAGTAATCAATTTATATTACACCTTTTTCAATCGATGTATCTTAGGGTTTTTTCAAGTGATTTAGATATTTTCGAGTTAGCCGTGCATGCAATCGATCTTTTTTATGGTAATATAGAGAAAATTGAGAATTCGGACAATAAACTGCAAAACTTTCTCTAATGACCGCAAATTTTGTTAAAATTGTTCAAAAAACTGTTTGCTCTCTTCAAATTTCAAAGCAGATGTTATTAATGTGTTTTTTGCATATTTTTAAGCAATATATTCGATCAATGTCAGTAATTGCCTGCAATTTTTCATAATAATTACAAATCTAACAATAAATATCATACTAATGTCAATTAGTCACAATTATTGCAGACAAATATGCAACTGTGTTGAATTTTTTTTTAATATCTCTGCAACATTTATGTATAAACGAAATTAAGTAACCATTAATGACAATATCACATATGGCTGCAATAATTCACTTTAATTGCTTACTTTTCAGTAATAAAGCAGTAAACAGAATAATTACTTTTATGTGTAATTTTTTTATAGTTTAATGTCAATTATTCATAGTTATTGCAGACAGATATGCAACTATAATGAGCACTGTTGAATACCTTGGCAACATTTATGTATGAACAAAAATAAGCATAATTGACAATATCACATATGGTTTCAACAATTCAGTTTAATTGCTTACATTTCAGCAATAATTCAATTAAACAGAGTAATCTCATTTTTATATGCTACTTTTTGAATAGTTTCATTGAAATACCAATCTATTTCGAAAAAAGTGAAGAAAAATTTGATAATATTTATAATTACAAATGTCATATTTTAAAGTTTACAATTATTCAAATTGTTGCTGAAAAATAAGCAATTAATTTTTAAAACTGCTGACATATATGCAACTACAACATATACAAGAAAAGTTTTGTATAAGTTAACAGTTTTTTCAATAGTTTCATTGGATTACCAATCTATTCGGAGAAATTAAAGAAAATTCTGGAAACATGTATGATTAGAAACAATAAAATTTCGATATCACAGTTATTCAAATAATTGCTGAAAAATAAGCAATTATTTTTTAAAACTGCTAAAATATATGCAACAATTCCACATACATGAAAATTTGCATATACCTTAAAATTTGCTGAACAGACTGCAGTTATTTAAGATAATTGCATACATTTCTGTTTTTTCTGTATATTCATTATAACTACAAGTATTTAACATCACCTATCATATTATTACATTGTTCATATTTATTTAATAATTTATAATGTACTTTTACAGAAAAACAAAAAAGAAGAAATAAAAGAAGGCAAAAAAGTAATTCTGGAAAGATCACTTGTCCTGTTAAACAACAATCAGGATCAAATATTCTACAGAAAAAAAAGAAAAACAATCCGTGAAGAGAAAATTACTTCAAGTGAAGACAACTACAGAAATAATTTAAGGCCTTTCATTGATGTCCTTAGCCGGATCAAGAAGGAAGATTTGCTGACAGTATCACATACAAAATATCTTCAAAATTTACCTTTCTACAAATTCATTCATATGATCTATGTTGGAATTATACCAGCAAAAGAAAACACAAAAAAATCAACAACTATAGACATAATCACCAAAGCCTACAAAAAGAACTTGAATTGCTTTCAATTTGGAGATATGTTACTAACATTCACAGAGAATGATATAAGCCAATTATTATCAATTCCTACAGATGGTCAGCAAATCAAAACTTATGGCCATATGAAAAAAGAGGGCAAAAGCAATGTTCAGTTTACATCATTCATCAACAGACACTTTGAAGGAGAGACAAGTGTCAACAAAAAATATATAAAGGGAGGTGTTTACAATAATAAAAGGAACATCAAAAGAAGAAAAATCAGATACGGCAAAGCTTTTGCAACTGCATTTGGTTGCAACATTCTTAATATCAAATCCAAACTCAACTGTATCTTGGAATATGATTCCATATTGTGTTTGTGAATATAAAATGCAGCAGATATCGTGGCCAAAAATGATTCACAAACATTTGATAAATCAAATTGAAAAATATATTGACACACCAAGGAAAATAAATGCTTGCGTTACATTGTTACTAGTATTAAATTTTTGATTAATTAGATAAATATCCTATTGATTAATAATTTATTCTAATACTAATTGTCTTTTTTGCAGTGGTGGATCTGTGAGAAAACACAAATTTTGAAATCTTCTAAATTGCAATACAACAACTCGTATCCCTTGGCTGGCAAATGGGATATATCAAAACTCAAGCCAATAATATTAATGACCATAGAGTACAACTCAGTAAGTATAACTGCAATATAATTTCCAGAATTATTAAGTTACGGTACAAAAATAGCCAGTACTCTATTTTTTTTCAAACTTATCTACAACAATTAACAATAGTGCAGATATATCTGCAGTTATTAGCAGCAGTTAATCATTTTAGGTGCGATTATTCACTACATATGCTGACTTAACTACAATTATTATAAACAATTGCATATTTATCTGCAGTTATAAATAGGAAAACTGAACATAGGGCTACAAATATTTACAATAATTGAAGATATATCTACAATGTTGCATAATATTTGTAAATTTTTCTGCCATTATTAAAAATATTTATGGACATACATGCCAATCATAATTAAAATTATATACATTTTCCCAATTATTCACAATTCTTACATAATTATATTCAAATATACTAAAGCTTCAATTTTGATTCAATTCTTTATTTCAGGATTTTCAAGGAGAAGAACTAAAATTGCTGAAAGATGCAGTTGAAAAAGATGAAGAATATGAAACATTATACAAGAAAAGAGAAGAAAAATACAAAGAAATAATAAGAAAACTTGAATTGGACAATCGAAAACTTCAAGCCAAAAATACGCTCCTAAGAAAGCAATTGAGACAAGATGTGGAAACATCATCATCCACACAATCTGAGAATGTAGAGCTACCAATAAAAGAAATAAGTGGTAGCAAACTAAACTCCACAAATGAAACTAAAACTGAAGAAAATGAAGAAAGTAAAGATAATGAAACAAAAGAGAATAATTCATTTGGTAATACTTTCAATAATATATTGTTTTTCAACAAGAATGTAAAAATTTAAAATATTTGATGATACATCTGCAAATATTCTTATTATATGACAAAAGCATTGTTAAAGAATAAATGCAGATATTATTGCAATAATTATTAAAAAGTGCAGCATATTCTTCATTTTTTACATAATACCTTGTAACATAAGACATAAAATCCATAATTATTTCAAAAATACTAAAGACTTGAATTTCAAACATATATTTCAGCTCAAAGGACAGAAGAAAAGGAAAATCAAACTGATGTTCAAACTGAAGACAAAACTGTTGAAGATGAATGTCATCTTATGGAGAAAGATAAAGATGAAGAAAAAGAAGAACAAAAAGGAAAAGATGTTGACAATGAGGAAAAAAGAAATTTCAAAAAAAAAAACAAAACGATCTAGATGATGATGAACAAACAAAAACAGTTGAGGAAGATAAAGCAATTGAACAAAATCCTTCATTTGGTAATGCTTTGAATAATTATAGTTTTTCAACAAGATTGCAAAAATTAAACAAATTTGTTGATTTATCCACAAATATTCTTATTATATCAAAAATACGCTGTTGAAGAATAATTGCAGATATTAATGCAACAACTGTTATAAAGTGCAGCATATTCTTCATTTTTTCACAATTATTCAAAAAATTACAAATAAAATTCATTATCATTTCAGAAACATTAAATATTTCAATTGAAAATACATCTTTCAGCTCAAAGCACTGCAGTATTAGAAAATCAAATTAATACTGCATATTAAAACAAAAATATAAAACAACAATGCAGACTTACGAAAGTTGAAAAACTTGAAGACAATCAAATCACAAAAATTGTATTCTGAAAACCAATCATGAAATATTCACCAACATTCAAATTAATTTCAGGTGAAAGAATTCAAAATTATCCATAGCTATAAGGCAAACAAACAGAAGATGAAATAGCTAGTTCTGCAGAAAAAAAACTGAAGAAAGCAAAGAGAAAACATTGCAAATTGAAAAGCAAAAAAAGGTATAAATCAGCTGAAGAATTGGATTTCCAAACTGAAAAGAAATCAAAAAAGGCTAACAGCAAGTAGAAATCCTACCAATAATAGTTGAAGAATACGAATCTGAACCTAGATCAATTGAATTATCTACCACTACAAAGATAAATGTCAGAAAAAGGTCAAATGTGCGAAGTCTATCTGAAGAAAAAATCAAGCTACTTGACGACTTCTTTAATAACTCGGACCTCAGGTAAAACAAAGTCCTAACTGTGTATAATTCTTTAAATAGCTAAGTATACCAATAATTGCTCAAATAAAAGTAATTATTTAAATTTCCTACTGACATATCGGTAAATTTTTAAAAATGCAAACATTTAGTAATATTGATCATTATACACAGCAAAAGTGCATACCTAAATGGAGATGATGACATCATTATAACAGGAACAACACTTGGTGAACTAATTATAGGAAGATTTCTTGAAGGCCAGGTAGAACTTTACTCGACAAATCCATTTATTTGCAATTTATCAGCAACATTTCATTGGACTTGATGTTTTATATACAAAAATCCATTTATCTGCAAAAATTCCATTTATCTACATATTTATCAGCAACATTTCGTTAAACTTATTGTTTTGTCAGCAATATTACATTTATCTGAAACAATTACATTTATCTGCAGATTTTTTAGCAACATTTCATCAAACCTGTTGTTTTTTATGCAAAATTCAATGAACTTATTGTTTTTTCTGCAAAACATATTATACTCTTTTATCAACAAATATACTATCACTATTTCCTTATAATAATTTTTGTAGATCATTGACTGGTATTCACATGAATTGCATAAAGTTCATGCAGAAAACTTGTACTTCAAAGTTTACGCTGGTGTAAGTCTTATAACCTTTTAGTGAAGAATATGTTTAAATATTCATAAATTCAATTTGCTAATATATTCTCCTACAGACATTTCTACTGAGCAATTCAAAGAATGTAACACAAGCCCTAATCGATAATGTAGTAGCTAAAAATTTTGCAAACTGCAATAAAATTTTCTTCCCTATCCACCAAAAATCACATTTTACACTCTTGGAGTTTATTAAAGAAGATAGAATTTGGATTCACTATGATTCCATAAAACCACGGCATGAAGGAGAACATCAGAAGGCAGCAAGAAAGCTGGTATGTAAATTAAAAAATGAATAAATTAGAGGAAAATAAACTGTTTAACAAAATCTTTTTTTTCTTTACAGAGAGTTTATATCACAGCCTTACTAAAGAAATTGGAAAAAGCAGAGCATAAACCATCAAACCAAATCACTTTTGCTAACAGCCCACAACAAAATTCTGATTCGTAAGTACACAACAAAAAAAAGTACAAATATTTCCGTATCATAGAACATTTATTCTAACAATTTTGTAATATTTGTCAATCATTGCAGAGTTGACTGTGGCATGTTTGTAATGAACATTATGAAAGAAAGAAGTGAAGGCAAAGAAATCAACAATGATGACCCTCAATTCACATATGAAGCTATGTATTTAAAAAAGAGTTGAATTGGCATATCAAATTCTATCTTGCAAATCTTATAGTTGGAGCTTAGAAGAAAGCTTGACACAAAAGTTTTTACTTTCTGAAGCAAACCAAAATATTTGATGTATCAAACTGTAATGTTTTCTCTAAGAATTATGTAATGTATATACATATTTTGCTAAACTTATGTAGTTGGAAGACAATATTACTGTGTTAACACAATATTAGAGTTCATTATCAAAAAATTTATATATAAATTTCTTATAATTGAAATCAGTTACCAAAATACTAAACCAAATCACAGCTATTCATAATAATTATTGAAATGTCAACAATAAAAGCATATATCTGCATATATCTCCACAAATATTTAGTTATTCAAAATTCTTGCACCAAATAATTGCAGAAATGTCAGCACAAAATATAAATAATTGCAGATACCTCCACATTTATTAACAAAAATTGCACATACTTATGGATATACCATATTTATTTCGTGCCAAACAATGATACAAATATCATCTTCATATAAAAAGCAGTATTCACAAAAGAGGTATAAACAGTAAACAAAAATTTAGAAAAACTGCAGAAATATGTACAATTAATCGTAATAATTGCAGAAAACACTACAATAATGATTAATAGAAGCATACCATGAATAATATATTACAAACATTAAACATCCAACCTAAGTACAGAGAAAATACCATTAAAATGAATAACAAAAACATAAACTCAACTCCAAACATTTTAACTTTCCCAAAGAAAAAAAACTACATGTGTTTCAGTGAACAAGTCCTTTTATTATGACCCAACTTCTTGCATATACTACATCTAATAGTCTTTGAAATTTCACCAGCAGATTTTATCCTCTTAGATGATGATGGTCAACCAAGCATTCTTCTACCTTTAGGAGGTGCTACAACAACATCTTCAATCAAAACATCTTCTTTCATAAAGTTTATAATAGGATTGATTGGATGAGAATACGCCGTTTGAAAATAAACAACTTTGAAATAATCTTCAATGTAATCACAAACATTTAACTTTCCACAACTTAAAATACATCTAACAGCATGAGCACAAGGAAAACCATATATTTTCCGCAAATTACAAGAACAAATCCGATTATTTAAATCAATAGATTGATGAACAGGAGAATGAACTTCAAACACATGTTCACTTGATTTTATAACAAACCACGAAGCTCCTTCCAAATGAAGACGTTTCAACCGATTTTCATTCACCGGACATACAACACTATTCCAACTATTAGCAAGTTCTCGACGATCAGAAATTAGCTTCATTAACTTAACTCTAATGTTATCCAAGCATGCAGTGATTGGTAAATGTCTTTCTTCCAAAATCCATTTATTGAAACTCTCTGAACAATTTGATGACATTTCACCATAACCACAAGCAGGGAAAAAACATTAGCAAACCTCTCAAAGGGAATTCCATTCAAAAAGTTTGCCATGGTAGAACCACCAGCATCTTTAAAATTCTTCAATGCAACATTGAAATCATCCAAATTAGAGGCATATGCAACACGTCCAAACAAATCTATCAACCATTTCTTTTTGATTTGGAAAATTCAGATTTTAAAGCAACTTTTAAATTATTGTTTAAATGATAGAAACATGAACCATGAACTGAATTTGGAAACACTTTGGGAATAGCAACAAGAATACCAGGATGACGATCAGAAATGAAAACAAACTTTCTACTATCATCTTTCAAAAAATCTTTAAGCTGTTCACAATACCAAATCCAATTATTTTCATCTTCACCAGACACAATTGCAACTGCTATAGGAAAAAAAACCTGATAAACAACAAATATATAAGTAATTGAACAAATTTCATAATACTATGCACTTATATTGAAAAAGTGTAGGCAAAACTACAACTATTACAATATATTACTGCAGAACAATTTCTCACTATATCAAAAACATTGCAGACTTTTCAGCAATTATTTATGTAAAATTACTTCGGTTTCTACAATGTTTTCTGTTAGTAAGATATTTCTTCTTCTTAATAAATGCTGATATTGCAGCAGCAAATAATAATTATTGCAGATATTGATGCAATTATATATTAAACTACAAACAAACAACATACATTCATTGCCATTTTTACCAGTAGAAGCCATCAAACAACCTTGAGCTCTACCCTTCATAAAAGTAGCATCAACAAATACTAAAGGCCGACAAAATTGAGAACCATGTGCACAAGCTTCAAAACCAATAAAAACCCTCTCAAATTGACGAGTATCAGGATTACACTCCAAAAATACTTTACTACCAGGATTAGTTTCGAGTACAGCATCACAAAAAGACTTCAAATGGTGATAAGACATCATATCACTTCCATGTAAATCTTATAAAGCCAATCTCTTCCCACTATAAGCAAAATAATACTTCAAAATGATATTATACTCAGTTTGAAATAGGTTAATAATGTCCTTTGTCTTTATTAACGGATTAGCTTGAATATGATCTTAAACCAACAACTTAATCAATTTACTTGAAACATGAGGATCATTAATATCATGAATTCCAGCACCACAAGTATGTTCAGGATGAAATCTCTTTATAACAAAATAGCCAGGAAGATTAAACTTGACAGAAGCATGAATCCTAAAAGTACATTTTGTTCGGGAACAAACAGCCGTAACTCTTTCCTTATCATTCTTAACCAAATCAAGATTGTACCCAGTCTTAATATTATATATCATCAGATTGAGCCTAAATTCAGTAACAGCACCTGGAAATTGTTGACCAACGCCCGTAAAAACAGATTGACTGGAATCATTTCTCAATAACTGCCTGAATTGAATATTAGAATCACCGATACTAACAAATGAGGAATCACTGCTACAAGAAACAACATCTGACCTAATATTGGTTGCTGAAAAACTAGTAGGAACAACATCAACAAAAATAACAAAGTAATCCTCACGGTTATGAGCAGCCAATAACAAAATAGATTGAAGATCAAAATTAGTTTCAATATTCCTTCTCAATCCATCTCTAACATAGTATAATTCAAATGACAATGAACCCAACTCTGTCCATTTACCACAAGTAGCACTTCTCAACATAACAACCGAACTATCAAATTGAAGACGTAATGAAAAGCTATCATATCCAAACTTCAGCAGCACTCCAGCATCACTAGGAACACTTTAATTTAAAAACAAAACAAAATTACAATTACAAAAAAATAAATTAAAAAAACAGGATATATATGTTATATGCTTGTAAGCAATAATTTTAAAAAATTGCAGATAAATCAGCACATAATAATAATATGCTAATATTTAAGCAATATTATTTGTTGATATGTAAGTAATATTTCTAAAAAAATGGAGATAAATTAGCAGAAGTTTGAGCTTAATCAAACACAGTGAAATACGAATATTATATGCTGATATGTAAGCAATAATTGTAAAAAAATTGCAGATAAATCAGCAACTATTAGTGATTTGCGTACCATTTTCACCATACATATTCAAATTATTTGCGGACAAGTCTGTAAAATATCTATATTAATTCCAGACAAATCTGAACTTAATCAAAGCTAACAAACTATATCATCGAACAGTACCCTATACACATGCATTAATTTTTCATCTAAAATAAACAATAGAATACTTGTAATTTCCATTTACTTCAAAAAAAAACGAAACAAAAATAACAACATTATCAATGAATATCGCAGTATCAATTAAAAATAAACAAAACCGACTACAAATCCAAACATTATTTTACCTGGAAGAAGATAAAGCCATGAATCCGAAATAATATCTTAAAACAATAATCGAACTGAATTGGAATTAAAAACTTGCAACCGAAATCACGACCACCATTAAAATTAGCACGACAGGTAAACAGGGGTATTTATGGAATAAATTTAGCCGCAAATAAAAATAGGGATTGGAAATATAAGTTTTCAAACGAGAGGAGTTTACGTGGACTAAGTTTAATTAAAAGGACGTGGGCCTAATTTTCACTTTAAAATATTCCACTTCAATAAATTTGTGAACTAATATAACTGGTAAAATGTTTATTAGTTAAAATATACAAATGAACTGAATTAAGATTGACACGGCAATATAAATATCTTACAAATAAATCATTTGACGTGTTGTCACTTCAAGAGCTATGCAAGAGCAAAATAATACAACTACTAAATACATTCACACTTTGATCACTTAAGAGTTTATTTTGCTCGAAACTGTGTATTTTCTTTTATGAGTTTTGAATTCTAAAGAAATACTAGAATGTGGATATTTGATCCATATTCGATCACATATAAAAAGCGCTATCGTGAATTATTATGTTCATATGAAACCTTGATAAATCATTCGAGATGGGCAAGTAAACAATAATGTAAGATCACGCATTCAATATGATTGATTGCAATAAGGATCTTGTTGTCTTAGATGTAGCACTAGATCAAGAGCTATAAGATGAATATAGGAATTCGATCACTGAAATGTCAATTTGATCGGTTTATGTAAAGTGTAACTTATTCGATAGCCGTAAATGTTAAGGATAACTAAATGCACTTTTGTAAGGAGTTCGGTGTGAACTTGTAGTAAGGTTTCCTTTGAATGGTTCGACCATTTAAAAAGGAAAGCGATCGTATGAGAGTGGATGTAACTGAGACACAGTTGGGTTGAAGTCAGTGAATGGTCACCTCTTGTTTATAAAGAGACGTTAGAAATGAGAATTGTATAAAATTCTAGTGGATACTTAATATGGAATGAGAAATACGATTTCGATTTCAAATATATTCTCTTATAGAATTTTTTTTCTATGAGAATTATTTCTTTGAGTACCAATATATTTGATCTAAAACTCTCGACTGTAACTAGTTATAGTAAATGAAATAAATAGTCCACATTAAGTGGTTGAATGGAGCTTCGTATTTCACACACTGTTATAGTAATGGCAGAAATAGTGAAGTATGTCATATAACACTTGTAAATGGATACATCAAGATACAAAAAATTATTTTTGTAAATTTACCAAATATTATTTATAAAATAACTATTTTCAATATTGATTGAAAATACATATAGTAGCATTTTAATATGAACACTATGCATTTTCATTATAAGATAAATCTATAATGATGGTATTTGTTTTAATAATAAAAGTGATGCATTAGGTATATGTTATCCGGGTTTTTGACCCGACAGGATTCAAAAGGAGTTAGAATATCTACGTCAGTCAAGACAACTCAAAAATCAACCAAAAGGGCCAAATGAAGAATCAAGGAGGACTTCAGAGAAAACAATAAAAAATATTCAAAGGATATGGATCGCTAGCGATCCATCTCCCATGGATCACTAGTGATCCATGGATACAGATCATGGGCCATCAATTTTCCTTGCATCATGAAGCAGTATCATTTCTAGAGACATCTGATAAATTTCATGGTATTCCAAGCTAGTTAGATGGAGAAATGAGCATTCGTCTCACCCCATCAGCAGTTCAATGCAAATAGTGTATGAATCATTATCAAAACAAGGTGACTAGCTACAAAATTACATGAAGAACACCAACATGCGACAACAAATGTAATCCAAAAGACATAGTCCAAAAATCCACTAAGTACATGGATCGCTAGTGATCCATGCACTATGGATTGCTAGCGATCCATATCATTGTGTTAGATTGCCATGAAAATTAAAGGAAAGGATGAAGGAGAGCATCACAAGCAGTTGGATCGTTAGCTACCCAAAAGCTATGGATCGCAAGCGATCCATCTGATTGGCTCGGATGGTTATGAATTTCTCAGTGCAACTTCGTGTGTCCAATTCCAAGCTTTTGGGCAAGGTGGCCTAGCCTAATAGCTCTCCAACCCCTATAAATATGATCCTACCTGCAAGATAAAGAGGATCTTCTGGACTGGCTGCTGATACTCTGCTGAAGCTACTCTTCTCCTCCCACACAATAGTCATTTACAGGGTTCACTGTGATTCTCTAGTGAACTCTAACATAGGTGACTTGATCTAACTTACAAGATTCAGTAACAATGTAATCAGATTCAACTTGTAATTGCAGTCAATCAATAGTAAAAGTTATAAAGTGGACGTAGGCTTCGTTAACAGCCGAACCATTATAAAAATCTCTTATTTATTTACTCTTTTCTATGATTTGCTATTGTTTTTCTATTGTATTTGCCTTGATAAACAAGGCTGGTGCTTTCAAACTCAATCCAGGGTGTTGATCCATTTTCTAGGTTAACATTTTGGTGCTTTCACTGAGAACCCAACTCAGGCAAAGATCTAAGTATCTACTTTGGATCAGATAGGTCCAGAAGTTAGATCCTTAATTTCTCTTTGAAAGATCTGCTGCTAAGAATCAAAGGCTTCGAGAAGAAAAAGAACTGCTTTTGGAAGATCCATAGAAAAGGTAATTGCCGCAGAAGAGATGAATCATCAGCAAATTGAAGTAAATGGCGCTAACATTGGAGATCAGGTGCTAGGATCCTCTAGTCAACGCAAAGTTGTAACTAGAGATGAACTGAATAAAATGGTTGACGAAATCAATCAAAAAATGAAAAGCATTCTGAGAGCTCTTATGGACAAACTGAATGCCCTCTTGACCTTACAATCACATCCTGCTCCAAGAACCATGGCAGAACCCACGGCTGTCGTAGAACAAGAAAATTCTTCCGTTTTTGGCCTAAACAAAAGGAGTGGGAAGCCGCCGCAGAAAGGAGTGATAGCTGGAACCATGGGAATCAACGTAGAAGGAAACACAAGCATTCCATCGACTGCGAGACAACCAGCTATGAACTTAAATCTAGGAGCGAAGACCCCATAAGAGGAATAGCCATGGTCCTCTCCGATTTGGAAGATGGAGATCAACTTAATGATGACAAGTTGGAAGGAAATGCCAATGCATCCGATTACGTCAGGGATATCCAAACTACCCCAATCAGGCCAACCACAAGCCAACAGAATCCCGAGAGAGTGGCTCTTCTGAAGACAGGAGACCCTAAGCCTCTGCCCACTTACCAAGATAGTTTGCAAAGCCAAACACTCGGTGTAGTTACTTACAACCGACCCCCAGATTGCCGAACATCTGAGGCATATATTGCGGACATGGTCAAGCGGTTGATGGATAAGAGTAAGAATGAAAGGAATGATGAATGAGGATCCACTCTAAGTCGGACTCCTTTCATTGATGTGATTTTGAATAAGTGTTGCCTAGAAAAATTCACTACACCAACTATTCCATCCTATGACGGAATGAGAGACCTGAAACCCCATCTATACAAGTACAGTTGGTACATGGATGGAGCGAATGCTTCGGACGCCGTCCGATGTAGATGTTTCCTAATTTTTCTAGAGGGAATTGCTTCCATGTGGTTTACTAGGCTTCTACTATGATCCATCTCCACTTTCGATCAGCTAGCAACAAGATTCCTTGATCAATTCAGACTTCATAAAGCGCAGCTTAAATATGTGATGTCCTTATCCGGTCTACTCCAGGGACAAAGTGAATCCCTGAAGTCTTTCTGAATCGGTTCAACACAAGCGGTGATGGAAGTAAGCAATCTGAACGAGGATATGGTTTTTATGGCCTTAGTCTGTGCCATCCACCCCGAAACTGAGTTTGGAAAATGGATCAAAATGAAACAACCTACCATTAAGAAGGACTTCAACTGTAAGGCGAATTAATGCTTGAGATTGGTAGAGGCACAAGAATTAGAAAGAAAATCTACTAGCTTACAACCGATGAGCGTTGGGCAGAATTGCATGGCGATGAACCTGGACATAAACTGCTTGGGACCGTCGAAGGAAGTGCGGGAAAAGACAAAAACCAGAAAAGGAAAAAATCATAATTCCAACAAACGAAATGGCAACAATAAGTACTTAAAGGCTTCAGGCCCGAGGATTACACCCCACTAAATGATACATAGGAAAACATTTATCTCGCAACTCAAGGGACAGAGGAGTACAAGAAACCTTCTAAAAAGGAAGCAACTGACGGGCAAAAGCATTTCGGGAAGTATTGCTGCTTCCACGAAACACATGGCTACAACACTAATGAGTGCCATCACCTAAAGAACTTGATTGAGGAGCTGATCCGGTAAAACAAGCTTCAGCAATATGTGAGAAAATCGCAAAGTCCTAACCAACCCACGGCCCCACAAGCTCCTATGGATCGAGGAAACCAAACCGGAACCAGCAAAGAGGGACCTAGACGAATTGACCAAAGACTCATCATTGGAACAATATCTAGAGGACCCCATCTTGTGCAGAAGAGCTGGGGAGAAATGGAGCAGTATACGAACTCATTGAAGCACACTTCGAAAGACGCATGCCTTGCAATCGAAGATGGAACCCTCGCTAAGTAGCAAAGAACCCTGAACACGACATAGTATTTAGAAATCGGGACACTGAAGGAGTTGAAGCTCCAAATCTCGATTCCATGGTCATGACAGTAGGAATCGGACTCGCTGTGGTTCAACGAGTATTGGTAGACAGCGGTAGTTCTGTGAATATCCTCTTCAAACGCACCTTTGATCAGACGAAGATCAGCATGAAAGATATTTCTGCATGCCAAACCAAAATTCAAGGATTCACCAGCGAACCCGAACAACCCATCAGAACGATTAACTTGCCTGTCGAACTTAGGGAAGGCGACCGAAGAGTCACCCTCATCCAAACATTCATGATCGTAGATGAAACTTCCGCATACAATGCCTTCTATGGATGTCTCGCACTGGCGGATTTCAAAATTGCTTTAGCCCAGTGGTGCCTTACCATGAAATTCCAATTGAAGAATGGAGTTAGGGTGATCAAAGGAGATCAAAGTGCTGCTAGAGAATGTTATATCGCAATGTGAATCTAAGAGAAAGGAAAATGGAAAGAATATGGGGAGAAATCTCTACATTCGCGAACCTATCGAATAGCAACCAAATAGTCGCCCATGGTTTGGGGACTATAGCCGATTTGATAAGGCTTTGAACCCTAGAAAGAAGAGTTTAAAGGAGGATCGGGTGACACCGGTAGAATTGACAGCGTCTGTCCCAATCGACATGGATGAACCAACACGGTCTTGAAAATTGGATCGCACCTTGGAAACAAGATGCGATTGGAACTCACTAAATTTCTTCATGCCATCTTAGATGTGTTCGCCTGGACACATTCCGATATGTGTGGGGTATCATCGGAAATTACATGTCACACACTCAACATTGATCCTAAGTGCACACAGGTAGAGAAGAAGAGGCGCAGCCTGGGCCCCGAACGGTCCAAGGCATTGAGAGAAGAAGTAGACAAGCTGATGGCAAATGGTTTTATCTGTGATGCAACCTACCCCAAATGGGTATCTAACCCGATTCTGGCAAGAAGTCCAATGGGAAATGGAGAACTTGTATTGACTTTTAGACTTAAAAAAAGCATTCCCGAAAGATAGCTTTCCTCTGCCCAGAATTGAACAGCTTGTGGATGGGACGGTCGGACATGAACTGCTCTCATTTATGGACGTATATTCAGGATACAACCAGATCCTGATGCACGAACCTGATCAGGAAAACACCATCTTCATCATCGATCTAGGATTATACTGCTACAGAGTAATGTCGTTCGGTTTAAAGAATGCTGGGGAAACCTACCAAAGATTAGTAAATGCCATGTTCAAGCATCAAATCGGAAAAACCATGGAAGTCTATGTGAATGACATGTTGGTTAAATTGCGAATAGTTGGCAATCACTTGGATAATCTCGCCGAAATGTTTGAAATACTCTGAAAATATGGGATGAAGCTCAATCCACTAAAATATCACTTTAGGGTAGCCTCTGGAAAGTTCTTGGTGTTCATAGTGAGCGCCAGAGGCATCGAAGCAAACCAAGAACAAATTACTGCCCTATGAGAAGTCGAAGCCCCAAAGAACAGGAAGGAGTTACAAATCTTGAATGGGAAAGTCGCAGCACTAAGCTGGTTCATCTCGAAAGCCACCGACAAATGTATACCGTTCTTTGATACATTAAAGAAAGAAAAGAAGAACTTCGAATGGAACGAGGCTTGTCAAACCACGTTCGAAGAGTTGTTGCGACACATGGAAACCTCGCCAATCCTGTTGAAGCCATCGACGGAGAGGACTTGTTCATCTACTTAGCTGTCCCCCTCATGCATTAAACGCCGCTCTTATACGTGAAGAAGCTAGGATCCAACGACCCGTGTATTACATTAGTAAACGTTTTACTGGAGCCAAGAAAAATTATCCAAAATTGGAAAAGCTAGTGTATTGTCTCTTGATTGCATTCAAGAAGTTATGACCATATTTCCAGGCACATCCAATCAAAGTATTGACCGATAACCCCTTAAAGCAAGTATTGTACCACCCCAAGACTTCTGGGCGGCTCACCAAATGGAATATCGAATTGAATCAATATGAAATCACTTATCAGCCTAAGAGGGAAATCAACGGGCAAGCATTGGTAGATTTCATCGCTGAATTCACCATATGGGATAATGAAAAGAAAATAACACCGAAAGTAGAAACACGATGGAAACTCTTCGTCGATTGTGCATCTAATAACTTCTACTCGGGGCATGGGTAGTGCTTGAGACTCCCGAAGGACGAGCCATCTGCTATGCCTTACGATTAGAATTACCAACGATAAATAATGAAGCAAAATATGAGGCATTGATAGCCGGGCTAAAAATTGTGAAAGAGCTGGAGATAAAATCCGTACACATCTATAGCGACTATCAGTTAGTCGTCTATCAGGTGAAAGGTGAATACCGAGCTCGAGGGGAGAACCTTTCCCTGATCTATCTAAAGTGCAAGAGTTGCTGAATGACATCGAACATTACACAATAACTCACATCCCGAGGGAGAAGAACATGAAAGCTGACTACTTGGCTAAACTGGACAGTTCCAAGGAAGCACAATCGTTGGGACTACTCCTAGTTGAAACCTTGACCACTCCAAGCATAAGCGAAATGGATGTCAACTGGATTTTTTAACCACCATTGAACCAAAAATGTAGATGACGCTGATCAAAGACTACTTGCTTACAGGAGCTCTTCCCGCAGATGGGAACCAGTAGAAAAAGCTTCTCAGAAGGCACCGTGATTCCTGATACAGGATGGGATACTCCATCGAAGGGGTTTCTCTACCCCCTGCTTAGATGTGTGACCGATGATAAAGCTCAAAGGATCCTGAGAGAAGTTCATGAAGGCGACTGTGGAGACCATACTGGGAGGAAAACCCTTGCAAAGAAAATCCTCCGATACGGGAATTTCTGGCCAAAATTAAGCCATGATGCAGCAGATTATGCCAGACGGTGCGACCGATGCTAAAGATTTAGCCAGATCAAAAGAACTCCCTTAAAAGAGCTAACACAGATGGTCAGCCCATGGCCATTCGCGATATGGGGAATTGATCTGATTGGCGTATTGCCAATAGCTAAAGGAGGGGCTAAATATGCTATAGTTGCCATTGACTATTTCACCAAATGGGCCAAAGCAGAACCGCTGGCCACCATTACCACAAAGAAAGTCAATAACTTTGTTATTGAAAACAACATTTGTAGGTTTGGTGTGCCACACAAAATCATCACTGATAACGGGACCCAATTCGAAAGCGCCAAGTTCAAAAACTTTTGCAAACGCTTCCGAATCGAGAAGAGCTTTCCCGCGGTTGCTCACCTGCAAGCGAACGGGCAAGTGGAAGCAATAAACAAGATCATCAAGTCCACCATCAAAAAGAGGCTGACTAAAGCTAAAGGGAATTGGGTCGATGAACTTCCACTCGCACTATGGGCTTACAGAACAACACATATAGCAGCAACCGTGCATACCAGTTCTGCCTGGCATATTGTTTAGAAACAATGATCTCCGTCGAACTAGAAGTCCCCTCTCATCGAAGGCAGAATTTCAATTAGAGGCAAAACGAGTAGCTCCTACTCGAGTCGCTTTGATATGATCGATGAGAAGAGGGAAGAAAACGAATTAAGGACCGCTGCTCACCAAAAAAGGTCGCACGGTACTTCAACTCCAAAATGCACAACCAAACCTTCGAAGTAGGAGACCTTGTCCTCAGACTAGTCTATCTCGTACCGGGAACCTTTGGGCCAAACTGGGAAGGGCCGTATGTGATCAGTCAAAAGCTAGGGGATGGAACATTCAAACTGACAACCGTCGACTGAATCCAAATTCCCCGAGCATGGAACAGCGAATCGATGCGTCGTTACTTTAACTGAAGCAATCTTATGCACTTCTTATTTTCAACAAATAAGCCATCCCAAAATACCGGGGGCATTGTAAATAGGCAGAACTTGCCAACATTTCTTAATAAAATTGCTTTGCTTTGTGAACCAATAAAATTGTGTTCATAAAAGTAACCTGCTGAGTCGACGGGGTCGAATTGGCTCAAAACCACCCAATCATGGCTTGAGATAGTGGAACCACGCTCAAGTACGCCCCAATTACCCGCCGGGTCGACAGAAGCAAATCGACAAACCGTTGGATCAGCGGAACCCGATCCTCGCCTTCTAAGAACCGGTGTTGCTCCGGCGATGCCGAGAAGGCCTAAATCAAAGCTGCGCACTCCCATAAGCCGTGCATTACCTTTTGAGCTGAGGAATCACGCTCTCAAAGTATAAGCTCCTCACGTTGCACAAAGATCGGCAACGTTGAGAAGTTCCAAACCGTTCCCGGTCGACGGGTCATATCGATCCTAAAAGCCGCGCACACTCTCAAATGTCGCGCATTTCATAAGCCATGCATATTCTTAAGTACCAGTGTTGCCTCAGCAATACCGGGAAACTCGTCCATTGCAGGAATAACAAGAATCGACCTACTCCCACTATGGGCAGCAACGGGTATGAATCCAACAATGTTAAACTACTAAGAGTCAGCAGAAAGTTCCAATTGTTGACCGATAATAAATCTTAAATCTAGCCGTACAAATCATAAGTTCCCGAAGATAGGAACCACAAAACAAGTCCAGTTACGGACATCCAAAAAATTACTCGGATTAGCCGGTTATTCGTCAAGTGTTCGGAGTAACCAGCACCATGAACTGGGGGGCACACACCGATACTCAAAAACAAAAACCAAGCACTTCACAGTTCTGTTACTCCAAATAAAGAATTTTGGCCGTAACAACAGTACTAGATAAAATAAAATAGCAGCAAATAAAGTTGGCATAAGAAATAAAGTGGTGTAAGAGCAGTAAATGCAGATAAGTAAACAGATAAAGTCACAATCAAAATGTCAACATTGTATTACTTATAGCATTTTCTATAAATAGTCAAAAATGTGGGGGTCATACCCACACAATATCGGCCAACAAAAAGGAAAATACAGATGCTACAACAATTAAAGCAGTAAGTGCAGACTCTGCACTTGAACAAAATACATATTAGACAAAACAAAATATCCCAAAAACTGGCTCCACTGTTGTCTGGACCTATCAATGCCTCTTTCCACAGCTCCTCTTCCCTCCTTTAGATGGAAGTTCCTGCTTCCCCATAGAATTCTGGCCAAGGGTAGTGTTGTTGCCCGTGATATCAACTATCTCGTCGAAGATGGCATCTCCTACCTACTCTCCGACCTTCTCAGAAGGCTTCCCCTTGGCCTTACGCTTCCAGGATTAGCAGGAGCTTCTTCGAAGATTTTATCGCCTCGACCTTTTCCTTTTTGACGACTACCAGTTGTTGTTCAGATTTATGCAGCTGGCCATTCTGGTCCTCCTGCTCTCGAGCTTCAGCTGCCGTGAAGCTGCCCTCTAAAGATATAGAAGGGTCGTCAAGACCATGCAATGCAACAATCATCTAGGATTCCGACCCTAGCTGCAATCCAGACGCATCGCAGAAATTGGAGTGGTTATGAAAATAAGCATCGAGGTAGTTGAAATAGCAGTAAGCCCAAGCATCGAGGAAACCGATGGGTCGGTAGTTAAAGAGGACAGACCTATAAGATCAAAAATGAAAGCATTAAGTTCGTCATGTTCTTGCGGTGTAAGATGAAAATTCTCAAACATGGAAGAAACAAGAGGGTTGCCTGCATCGGAGGAATGACCGAGAATATCAATCCCGTATTCCCCGCCTTCTCCTTCTTTTGATGGCTGCATGATCTTCGAAGAAATTTCGAGGCCACCTGAAGTTTCAAAGACAGCTGCCAGAGGAATAAACAACGAAGCAACACCAACAGAACCCGCCAATTGATCGCAAGGCTGACTTGATGGTCCGCCAGGCCGAGAAATGAAAGGCTTCGACAATATTTTGGCAGTTGCAATCATAGCAGCATCGGCAGCCTCCTGTTCCTTCTCGATTCGAAGGACCTCCCGACCCTCTATTAGTGCTTTCTTCGACTCCTCATTGAGGTAGGCATCCTCCAACTCTCGCTCAGTATATACATCCCCGTTTTCTCGAAAATGGGCCAAGATTTCTTCTTAAACCACAACAAGAGTATGCGGAAATTTGATACCCAAATAACCGAGGCTCTCCTGATGCAACAAGGAATTAACATAGAAATTCAATATGGTATCATCCATCTTCTAGACCTTTTTCTCAAAAGTGTCCAGCAACTCCAGGTAATCCGCTGTCACGGCGGCCTTCTCAACTTCAACTCGAGTCTTCTCGGCACCAAGCTGTGCAACTCTTTCTTGGAGCGAAGCAATCATCCAGGCTTGATCAGAAATAGTCCTATCACAGGATTCCATGATTCTCGCGTATTTAGCAATTGTTTTGTTAAGCCCTTCAATAATTTTGTCATGATCTGCAATAGTTTTCTTTTTGGCTTCAATAATCATGTCACGAGCTTCGAGCTCCTCTTTCAACTTAACTTCGTTTATGTGGGCCTTCTTAATTTCATCTCGAAACATGGTCTCTATTTTCGCATGGGCCTCTTTCAGCTCGTTCAGCAAACTGGCGTTGTTCTTACTCTCTCAGAGTGGTCTCTCTCTTGTGTTAGCCGCTCAATTCTGGCATCACGTTCCACTAACGCCCTCTCGAAATCGTCTTTCTCCGATTCAAAGGAGAGGAACTCCTGATAATTATTGCGATTCGTGTCAGCCAGCTGCTTGCATAACTTTTCCCATCCCTCTACCTGCTCTAAATCACTTTGAATCGCCTGAAGGTGGGGCATATAAAAATCTTTGCAAACTAGGCGAAGGTCGTGGTCAAACTTAACTCCCTTTAAAAACCACCTGGGGAGCGCAGCTTCGAGTCTATGGTGACCGGATGGAAGAATGTAAGTTGCCTCCTATGAGGATGCAAGGAACCAGAAGCGGGCACCATGTGAGTCGATAGAGCTTGAGATGAAAACGGAGCTTGAATGGAAGAAACCTTAACTTCAAGACTGACAGAAACTAGGGCCGAGGAAGAAACTTGATGCTTAGAAGGATGACAACCATGATCAACCTTTAACTTCTTGGACAGTTCCTCTCGGTCATCAGGGGTTTTTCTCTTCTCGTAGCAACATTTATACATCCAACCCGATTCTCTGTCATTACAGCGACGAGCTTCGGCCTCTAAGTCTTTTCGCCTTCTCCATTCCTCCTCGGTCTCACAAGGCTGATGGAAGCTTGTAGATCATTTTGACCAACGTTGCGAATCAGTGAATTGCTTGAGATCGTCGTAAAGTCCACGGCCTCTCATGGTATTGTAGAATACAATAGCCTATGATTTTTGTTTAATGATAATATACATATATATTCGTTTAAATGTATTTGTTATTGTACTATTTTATTTTTCCATATAATTAAATAAATATTTGTTGAATAAAATAAATAACTCGGAATTCATATTTAAACAAATATTTTATTCAAACAAATATTTTATTACAGATTCAAATAGTACAAATTTGAGTTCTCACTACATTTACACATTTTCAATTACGATACAACATCAATTACAACACAATTTTCACTTTACAGTTTCACATACATATTTCATCTCACTACATATTCACGTATCACTCGTATTTGATCTTCAACTTTGTTCCAGCCTGTATTCAGCATCTGAACTATCTGCAAAATAAACAACGACACAGTAAAATTGAAAAAGAAATATTTTGTAGTGCACAATGAAATGTGCATTTTGAAAATATTGTTTGCCTCGGTTATTTGGGTTGTTCGTCATAATTTTTTTTAATTCATCTTACACGAACAACTTGTGACCTGCACAGTGTATCACTGTACATGCCACAAGGTCGTGCACACCGATATACACTTACTTGTTAAAATTGCAGGGACAGGTGAGCACAAGGTCTAACCTAAGCCGAGACTGGATTCAAGTCAAGTGCAAATATAAAACAGCCTCAACATAATGTACACATGAAGCCTCGACCAAAAGTCAACATTAATGCTCAAAACAACAACAAAGGCAGTTCTCTAAATCAATACAGTCCACATGAAGGCATGAACACACTTGAACCAGACTTCAGATTAAAACAATATATGGAACCAAACATGGAAACATACTCATATAAACATGGAGATGACCAACAAACACTGCATAGGGTTTTAGAGGCAACAAGACATGGTCAGGAGCAACAAAATCAAAGGGGCAGTTTAACTCGAGGAACCACAACATGCAACAGGTTCATATTGAACCAAACAAACAGCGGTGAACCAAAAAGCTCAACCAGACCAGTGTGTACATGCATACAACATACAACATGAATACTCAACACAAGGGCTGCAACCAACTAGACCAGAACAGAGCAGTGGTGAACACAAAGACTCCAACCAGACATGCTACACTCAGGTAATCAAGTTCAGTTTCAAGTTCAATGGTCATTCAAAACAATCAAGTAAGAGCCTGCTCATACACATGTATATGTGTACACATGTGTCTCAAGAATCAAGTGTAGACTCCAAATGTACAAAGACATGAGGAAACACACATACAATATTACAGACCAAACTTCAATTGAAAACAACATATCAACACAACAAGACTTCAAATGAAATCAACAGACTCAACCTATCAACAAAACACAGTATCTATCACATGCACAAGGGCAATTAGATTCGAGCAAAGCAACAACATAACAATACATATGAATATGGATATGCATACAGGCATTCAACATGCAAGAATTCAGCCAGTTCACTTAAACCACACAAGAATGAAGCCCACACATACATACATACATACATACATACATACATACATACATACATATATATATATGTGTGTGTGTGTGTGTGTGTATATGTATATACTTGGAGACCACAATTTAACTCAAAGAAAAATCACGATGTTCAAACTAGTACAAGGCAATGCAAGAGACTCCAAGTCCAGATCAATGAAATGACAAACACCAGAATCATATCAAGTGGCAGCCGTGTGTTAAAGAGATGCAATAAACAGTGAAGAAGCCGTAAGTTATACCGAGGAACATTATCAAAAGCATAGTAACAAAGCAGTTCAAACAAAGTCGTGGGTCACATTTCAAAAAGAAATGGTCAAACAAAAAATTGTTGAAGTGTTCAACAAAAATTCAGAAAATTGTTTAAAATCGCAGAGGGTAACAAGTCAAGGTTATCTAAAATTCAAATGCCAAAGTCATAGCAGCAAAGAATGGAATCGACTCAACTATGTTTAAGCAAATTCGAATATAGTCAACCGGTGAACAAGTCAGAATGCATCAGAGATCGTTCGATTACAAATCAACTCAAGTGCTAAAATCACGAAGAAGTCAAACCAAAATATACGAAACAAAATTATAGGGTTTCGTTCCCTATAAATTTACCCAAGTTCATCATCGGCAAAGATCAGTCGAGCAAAATCAAAAATCGATTAGGGGCAAATCACATACCAATTCAAAGCACAATTCGAACTCGACATTGAAGCTGTAGTGAGCAAAATTGAGGAACGAAAGCATCACGACAATCAATTTGAACTTCAAATTCCAAGCAGCGGAAATTCAAAAAACCGTAATTCCAGACCACGAAGAAATAAGGCGGCCACAAAATAAAAAGGGGAAGAAGTTCTTTATTTTAATTATAAGTTGGGCCAGTTCTTCATTGGGCTTCGTTTATAAATAGGGTCTTGATTTTTAGGCTTTATTTATATGTATAACTCTCTATTTTAAAAATTGTGTAAATTTTCTAGTTGTGTAACTAGGTACAATCTACGAGGCGTAGTTTGAAAATTCGCAACTCAGTGGCTGAGTTATGGCAGGGTTTTGAGCTTAGAGTTAGGTTAATCGAGTTAGCGAGTATCACTAGTTTATGTTTTTTTGTAAGCGACTGATTACTTAATTTCTAGTAGAAACCTTAGGGGCAGCATGTAGACAGTTTTTGCCAAAGCTGGGTAAAACTATGTGTGATCTTTTCTGCATTGCTTTCTGTTTTTGTTTTAAATTCCACATTAATTTTTAGTTGACCCTATTCACCCCTCTCTAGGGTGAAAATGATCCTATAGGTACCTGACGTGAAGAATAAATAAAGAGCTTTAGCAACAAGAAATAGGCATAAATAATGCATGTGTAAGTGAATGTGACCCTGGTGAAATGTGTCTTGGGGGGCCTAAAATGACGTCACAAACCGGATCGGGAAGCCACCGTGGTAGAAATCAAGTTGACTCTAGACACCATATGACCGAGGTGAGGAGACGCTCCCTCGAATTTGAAATCCTCCCCCATAAGTTCATTGATATCCACGTAAACGTTGCTCAAATCCCCAAAGTTAAGTTGGTATCTTTAATCGGGGAACCCTGACGTCGCTCGGCTACTGGGAGAGCATCTTTATTGCGAATCTCTCATTGAGGTGAATCCAGGAGAACGGGACTCATTCCCGGAGTCTCATCATATGATTCGGAGTCTCCTTCACCAGAGCCTACATCGAAATCATCATCACTGGAGGAAGAATCATGACTACTGTTGCTCTCAACTTTACCCTCCTCTTTTTCTATTACCACTACAACCTTGCCCTCTCATTGCTTGAATTCTTCTTCCCCTTCCTTTGGAATTGGGAGCATTCTGGCTGGACAGCTGGCTTCGGTCATAACACCCCTTCTTTCATCAGCCTCTTCGGTTGACTCGCCAAATGGACCTTATTATTCTGGGAAAACACCTTCTTCAGCGCCATGCGATGAAGAAGTGGAAAGTGTTCATACTCTGGAATGGGAAGGAGACGGGACTTTAGTAGCCACAACAGATCTCCCGATAAGCAGCAACCCATACCGGAGCAAGTTTTCGTCCGTTAGAAAAAATTTAACCGATCTCTCCTTGGCATCTAAGGCCTTCAAAGTATGGAAAATCTGATCAAGTGATGGGTCCTTATTCGGTCTCGGAATAACTGCAAGGAGTATTTGATCAATTAGAAATCCCATAGTGACATATCGAAACTCAATAAGTAAAAGCGAGAGCTTATCCCCCGTCGTCCAAAGGCGATTAAATCCTTCGGGACATCTACCAAAGAAATACTGAGTTTTGAATTGAACAAATTGCTTTGGAGCTGCAACATGATCTTGCGATTCCTTTGGGCCTCGATAATGACAAGAGATGGGCACTCGTCTCTCTTTTTAAACGAGAGAAAATATGTCAACTCATCGAAGCTTGAGGCATGATTAAACGTCTGCATAAACAAGACGTGAAGGCAAGTCAAGATTGCATATCCATTAGGATGAATTTGGAATGGAGCAATTCCCAGGTTCATTAGAGTCCCTTTCAAGAAGTTATTGAAGAGGGGCACTGCTCTATTCAAGCACATATATCGGTGGCAAGCGGTGTATCTCGAAGGCGGAGTATGGGCAAACTCATTCTTCTCTGGAAGGCACACATTATCCTCCGAAACGCCGAGTTGTGTGCAGATGTTATGTAAAACTTTGCAGAGATTATGGAGGAAGCTCTCTTCGATAAATTAAGTAGAACTCTGAAATTCGGAGAAGTTTGGTCTACAATCGGGCCAACCGGAACTAGTTGACCGTATTCAGCTTGTGGAATAGAAGAGGAAGGTGTAATGGATGACGACTAAGCTTCTGAAAGTGCTGGACATCCTCCAATGGACTTATGGTGAGAGGATGGATGCTTCATTCTATACAACGGAACTTGCATCAAACACGGTCAAATAATTCTATCTTTAACTAAAAATTCCCCTACAACACTTGGATTCCGAAAGAATGCCAGTTTACATCGACACGTCGGATTTCAAGATAGGCTGTGGAAAGTGCAGTGTGTTATCTATATAGGGTGAGCTCAGTGTCCTGAACACTACGAACGCCCTATCCTATGTAGACAGTTCACTCATAGTAAAAAATGCAAAGGGCTTTTCATATCATTTATTGAAGTTATTTCTCATACATTTACCCATTATCGATCAACAATCGATAACGGATCTGTTGTCTGAAACGACGTGGAAAGTTCTTCCCATTTTAGGTACACCGAGTGTGCAATAACGGGACCAATCTGGATTCTCTAGAAGGCGATAACAACATAAGCTACACATGAGATGCTACCCTAAGCTATTACTCCCTTCGGAAGAATGAAAACTACTAAAACCAAGTCGCAATACATCATGTTGTACCAAAAATGTAACTTAGTACAAGTCAATTTTGATTCTGTGGATGAAGACAACAAAACATGTCAAACACCAGGGTAAAGCCCAAGCGTCGTTCCGTGAAGAACTCAAGACTCAATTTACTCTCTTCTTCCACAAAATCATAATCAACTCAAATCCTTCACAACGATCATCACCAATACAACCCCGTCGTCGAATTTCTAAACGAACACGAAACTTCTACATCACCCACCTATAATCAAGGATCAAAAAGAAGATGTGAATGGACTTGGAATGTTGGTGGCCTATGGTAAGAAGGGTCGGCGGCTATCCAAGGGAAGTTCGATGGTGATCCAAGGAAAGCAGATCGAAGGTGTTCCAAATCGGCGGAGTCATAGGTAATGATGGCTAGCCTAAGGTGACGGCGATCTTCAAAATGGTCAACAGCAAGAGGAATTGGCAATGGATGGTCGACGATGGTAACGGTGCAAGTGGATTTAGGGTTCGGACGAGTTTTTACCGAGTCGTGAAGCAAAAAGATCGAGTCGTGATAGAAATGAGATAGAGTAGAAAAGAATCGGCTCGATTGAGTTAAATAGGAGATTTGGCTTTAAAAATGCTAAGTCTTTGGATCGCTAGCGATATATCAAATTGCATCCGATCTCCCCCAAATTTGACAATTATGATCCACGTGTCATTAGCAAGCATCTTAAAGGTTATGGAATCAAAATTAATTGGTTGTAACGAGCAACAGCGATTCATGTCAAAACTCAATGAGCAGCTGAATGCCCAAAGCCAAATTTGCATGATGGCCTTAACATGATCACTTGAACCTCACCAAGTGAGAACTCAAAAGCAGTAACTTCTAGAGCACGCCTTATTTCCAATAAAGGCATAGTCTGGGGGGTAAATGTTATCTAGGTTTTTGACCCAACAAGATTCAAAAGCAGTTATAACATCTACGTCAAGTCAAGACAACCCAAAAATCAACCAAAAGGACCAAAGAAAGGAATCAAGGAGGACTTCAGCGAAAACAATGAAAATATTCAAAGGATATTAATCGCTAGCGATCCATCTCCCATGGATCGCTAACGATCCATAGATACTGATCATGGGCCATCAATTTTTCTTACATCATGAAGCATTAACATTTCTAGAGACATCTAATAAATTTCATGGTATTCCAAGCTAGTTAGATGGAGAAATGAGCATTCGTCTGATCCCATCAGCAGTTTAATGCAAACAGTGTACGAATCATTATCAAAACAAGGCGACCAGTTACAAAATTACATGAAGAACACCAACATGAGACAACAAATGGAATCCAAAAGACAGAGTCCAAAAATCCACTAAGTACATGGATCGCTAGCGATCCATATCATTGTGCTAGATATCCATGAAGTTCAAAGGAAAGAATAAAGGAGAGCATCCCAAGCAGTTGGATTGTTAGCTACCCAAAAGCCCATGGATCGCTAGTGATCCATCACCTATGGATCGCTAGCGAACCATCAGATTGGCTCGGATGGTTATGAATTTCTCGGTGCAACTTCATGTTCAATTGCAAGCTTTTGGGCGAGGCGACCTAGCCCAATAGCTCTTCAACCACTATAAATACGATCTTACCTGCAACATAAAGAGGATGTTCTGGATTGGCTGCTGAAACTCTACAGAAGCTACTCTTCACTCTTCTCCTCCTACGCAGTCGTCATCTATAGGGTTCACTGTAATGCCCTAATGAACTCTAACACTGGTGACTTCATTTAACTTACAAGATTCAATCACATTGTAATTAGATTGAACTTGTAATTGCAGTCAGTCAATAATAAAAGTTATAAAGTGAACGTAGGCTTTATTAACAGCCGAACCCCAATAAAAATCTCTTGTTTATTTACTCTTTTCTATGATTTACTATTGCTTTTTCTATTTTATTTGCCTAAATAAATAAGGCTGGTGCTTTCATGCTCAATCTAGGGTGTTGATCCATTTTTTGGGTTAATAGTGTAGAAAATATAGAAGTATCTAATTACTTTTACAATTATGTTGAAATTATGGCTAACCCATATGTTTGAGAAATAGTTCTTTTATACATATGATTATGAATCATATGGTACTAGTGAATTTTATCTCAAATGATTAGGGAGAAAAGCACCTATTTATTGGGAGCATCAAAAGAGATAGTGAACTCTTAGGATTGATACATATAGATGTATACTGTTCAAAGTCTTACGATACCAAAACAAATAAACTTACTTCATTAATTTCACTGATGAATTATCATAGAAATAAACTGTATATTTGAGACACAGGTAGTGTATTATGATAAGTTCATTGAATATAAAATAAAAGTAGAAAACTTAACATGAAAGGGAAAAAAGAATTCGATTTGGTTGAACAGGTAAGTGTATTGGAAAAGGTTCCAAAAGTACCTAAAACGAATAAGATCCAATCTCAAAACTCATTCCTTCCTATGATACATAATGATGTGTCAATAAGAAGTAATCAGAGTTTGTTGGACAAAGTATGATTGATGATGAGTGAAGTTAAGTTAACTTCTTTCTATGAGGATGTGTACTTATAAGTACAAAAGGTTAAATTTAATTTAATCAATTTCATCTAAAACATAGTTTACGAGATCATACGAGATAAGAGTTGATAATAAATCCCTGCATATCCTAGGTCAATGAGTTGATAAATTGTGTGAGTTGAGTGGTTTCATGTAGTACTTGCTCGTAAGGGATCTTGTAAGAACCACCCAAAGGAGTTTTGGAACAATCCAAATTGATTTACTAATTTATGTTATGAATATAAGTATCGTAAACTCAAAATTAATTAGTTTTATACATAAAGGCAGTTCATAAAATATTTCTAGATGTCATTCTATCAAATTGAGAAACACTTATTTCATGAAACACCAAGTTCATGACAAAGGAATTTCCCTCAGAAACTATTGATAGCAAAAAGGATTTGGATATGATCCAAAGATAAAACTAATTACAATAAAATAAATTTAGCCGACCTTAAAAATGAAATAAAACTGAGTATGAATGATGAAGGAATGTTCTCACAAATAATAGACAAACTGACCAGCACATCAAAGCACGTCCTATTCTAGGTCAATTTGCATAATAAGACTAAAGCCAACCTACAATTCTAAGCCTAGCCCAAATTCATGTCGGCTAGCACTTCTTAGCCCGACCCAATCAAAGCCGACCCACTTTGTACCTAGATCCATCCCAACCAATCCAACAAGAAAATCATAGATTGGTAAGCCTGGACTCCTAAGCCTGACCTGGCCCAGCCCAAGATGACAAAACAACCAACTTGTTTGACTTAATCAAGCACAAAAGCGACCGATTTATGGCATGGCTCTATCTCAGCCCACCTACAACTGACCACATATAGCTCGTTTCATCACTGCTTGATCTGCTCAGCTCATCACCTTCAGCTCTGTCCTTAGCCGTCTTCATCCTTACTCTCAACAACATTTGGTAATAAGCAACGGATCGTCACTACGCAAGAAGCTTCTCTTCAACCTTGCTACCTAGAAACATGGGCTAAATATTAGAAGTACAATCTATTATGACTTAGTACATCTACTACTATAGCTTGTCCACAAAAAGTGTACCTATTTCTGTAGCATGCCGCCTTTCTCAACATAAACCACACACTGGTATGGCAACACAGCTACATTGCATATAAGCCACATATTCTAACTATATTTTCACCTATCTTACATCAATCCAAACGATCAGATCTATGGTCAGGAACCATTCCCCCCTATTTGTAACATAATCTCAGCCATCCATTGATCTACATCAGTTGCTATTAATACCTCTGGCCATACAACATCAAAGGGGCTTAAAGGTTGAAAATTAGTTTAGATCTAGTGAATTACTTCAGAAATACATCCTCTCCCACAACAATATTGAACTCTTAAGCTAAGCCATTATATTCTTAAGTCTCCAGTTTCATCTTATTCTACTATAATTCTTTGTAATTATAAGAAATAAACACAGCAACGGATCTTTATAGTGGGCATAGGCAAGCTTCACCGTACCACTCTATCCTTGTGTCATTTACATTATTTGCTTATTTTACTACTTGTTTTCCACTTTTAAGCCTAGTGTTAGTATGTAACTTTTGTTAATACAAATGCATTATCTAATTCCAAGGTTGGTTAAATTTTAAGTCAATATTTTGATGCTAGAATGTGTGCCACCCATAAAAGTTCTCACCCTTCTTCATTTTTTCTTCTCTATAAACGTCTATTCTAGTTGTCACCATGAATCCTAATGGTGAGAATGAAGGCATCAACTCTAATGGCCGAGAGACTAACGATAACATTGTTACCAATGCCGCTGGTCTCATCCCTGGACTTAGCAATGACATGTGGTGAAGTGTGATCTAAGGATTGACGAACGTGGGAACTCTTGCCCACGAAGTGAATGATCCAAGGATAAAGTTGAACGCTCAGACGACTGTGAACTTTGGTCCTCCACCTCCTCCAGTAGTTGAACTGACCCTCTCCAACATACCGTCCCTAATGGCTAAAATCTTGTTAACACTACGCATAAAAAGGTGGTACTTGAAACCCTAGTCAGTGTAGCTCCCATTCACCATAAGAGAATGCATGCTACGCAAGGGCTAAATCACGTTATTGAAATTAACCTAGGGCCATGCATAGAGAACCAAGACATCACCATTCTCCTTCAGTAGAATGGATGTCAGGTTTTGAATTCCTTCGGGCGATAGATGGACCTCGAGACTTGATATTCAAGCGTCTTAGTGGTGGTGCTCGTGCCGTCTGTAGAGAACAAATGGCCCCATCGGCAAACTCCTATTCCCATAGGGATATGGCTATCAAGACAAGGGCGAGTCAAGCATTCAAAGTTGCCATCTGTTCATAGGAAGAGGAGAGTACTATCTCCCAATCATCACCATCACTCTCCCACACATCATCGCCACTGGTCTACCGCTCTACAAGGATGTTGGTTGGGCTTAGTGCCAGTTATAGGCTAAACACTCCTGTAGTTGGTAAATGTTGGCCTTGGGGAGGAAATGAATAGTCATCGCTAATAGTTCAATAGAATACAAGTCTGGAATGGCAAGGGCGAAGTGATATCTGATGATGAGAATGGAGAGCCATTCTCCAAGGAAATCCTAAATACATACATCCAACAGCGGTGTGCATTGTCGTCTATTGACAAATACGATGGGAGCATTGACCCATCAAATCACATCATGGCATTCAACTCCATCACTCGGGCTAACCTACTTTCCAATCCCACAAAGTATTTACTCTCAACATCTATTCTTATAGAACCGGCCTCCCATTGGTTCCTACTTCTATAGCCATTTAGCATCCATTCCTAGGCCAACTTTGCGTAGATTTCAAGACCATGTTCTTTGCTTCCAAGACCCATGTTATGATGGTTAGTGAGCTAGGTAAAATCAAGCATAGGCCGATCCAAAATCTTCGGTTATATGTGCATCGCTTTAACAAAGAATCCACCCGGGCTAGGGTGTCGACAAGAACTGCTTAGTTGTGGCCCTATGCTCAAGGGTCAGATATGTAACATCCCTCATTCTAAATCCCAAAAATAAGCGCTACTGATGCAGCAGTCATCAATAGTATTATTCTCTGGTGACAAAATGAGTTCAGTTAATAGTATCATTGACATCAGAAGCACTGGAATTTTTTTTCAAAAAACATTTCATTAATAAATTTCCATATTCATTACATAATCCCCAAATGTTGCCCAAGTTCACATAAAATATAATTATCACAAAATACTCCAAGAGCGATATATGAAGACGCCTCCTTGGTTGATCAGAGTTTACTACTAGATAGATACATATTTTGCCATTATATACATTCAAACAAAATAACATAACAACACAGTGGACATAAATAGACTCCTATACAGCTAGCTCTACCTTCTACACATCTTCAGAAGCTTTATTCGTCACCCTAAAACCTTGAAACCTTACTCTCAAACTACTCAAATAAGCACCCGAGAGTTAAAGGGGAAAACAAAAACTTCCAGTCAAACAAGTCTGGTGTGAATAATAATATGCCATTTTGATAAATAGATATCTAGTGAGACCATGCCGCCAAGCGGAACGGTTTTCCCCTCACTAATATCTTCTGTAAATATGTCAATCAAATCATGCTCCTACAATCACAATAGTTAAATCAACATAAAAAAATTATATGCATGCATGCTGCATGGGTAAACCTGACTAATCTGTCTCAATCAATTGGCTGTCTATCTCTATTTCATAGTTTTCCCAAAGTTACTACAAACCTATATAGCTGACTCGAGCCTACTAGATATACCAAATTCTCCAACTTACCCTTAGGAAGCAACTAGACTGTCCATCCAAACACAATCATCTTAGTGTTAACCATACTATCTATTTATCTCATAGTTTTGCCAGACTCACTATGAATCTAATGGTTTTGCAGGCCAACCAATAACCTATCTAAGTTATATTTTTTGGTACGTAAACCTACTTTTAGTTTTAGCCTTAGAAAAGCCATACGCACTGGAATTATAGACTAATATCAACTAGGGGCTAACAGTTGAAGCATAGGGCGCTACCCTACACTAGTCCCATTATCTGTTTTTCTAATCTTTATTCCTTGAGTCAAAATATCCTATCACAATTTATCTAATGGTGATAAATTTTCATATAAATTCCTGGGCTAAATACTCCCTTTATTTTCTTAAAAACATAATTCTTTATAAATGATTTAACCCTTAAAATCATATTTAAAAGAAGGAAAATATAGCCCTTAACTTTGTCAAAATATCATGCCAAAATATATACTTCTATGAAATAGCTTTCATTAATTTTGAAATCGATTGGTGGTTGTCGCACCTCAAAACCTTAGGCAATCAAGCATCTTTAATTAAAACCATTGATTCAACAACTTACGGCATCACTATGGTCGATATGCAATGTCGCGCATCTCTTCTTATAGAATCTTTAATAAAGTATTTTGATTTATAAAATCAATAGGCTATAATGTCGGAATCATTGTTATCATAACATATAATTATATATGTTGCCAAACCCATTAAATATAGCCTTTTATAAGTAAAATATATGGATGTCGAAATTGATGACATACGACATCAATATTACAAAACTGTTGATATCAGTTGCTTTACAAAGGTGGCTACTATGCTATATATAAGGGATATTGAAACCATGATATAACGGCGTCATTGCCACAAAATAGTTAATGTCATAAATAATAGTTGCGGCATCACTGCCTTAAACCATGGCATCAAAATAGGAAGCATGTGGCATCACTGCCTTAGTATAGTTGATATCGTAAATAATATGTGGCATTATTTAAAATCTGGGTAATGACTCATGGCATCAATACCTTATGTTATAAATTTCAAAAAAATGGAACAAGGGAGGTCAGAATAGTTATGGGGTGTTACGAGATCATTATGATGCCATGGATTTAATGCCGAAGACCTCATACTATATGACTTCAACCTGAGCAGGTTCATTCCATCTGATATAGTTGATATCATATGCATCCATTCACATTGATGTCAGATTCTGTAGTGACAAAATTAATGTTAGTAATTACTTGGGGTTCGACATTCATATTGGCTTCACGGTAATATCGCAATTAATATCAAACTATTTTATTTTTATTAAAAGAAATTACTTTCCACCAACCCTTAACCTTTGTAAATTTTCCACTTGTTAAAATATACATTATCAAATTCATTTTAGAAAAGCTGCCATAGATCAGATTTATCATTCCCAAAATAACATGCAAACCATTTAATCTATTTTATTATTTCATAATAATTATTAAGCTTTTCTAGTCTAATAAATTCATAAAAAATTATAAACGCTTGGGAAAAATCTCCAAAAATTACTAAAATCAAAATTAATATATTCTTTAATATATAAAAGTTTCAGGACCAAAAAGATTATTTAATTACTTTTAATAATTAAAACCCAAAATAATTCATTTTCCTTACTTAAAAAATTCATAAAATATTTATACATACTTGAAAATTATGAAATTAAACATTCATTTCAAAAATATTGTTTTAAACATTATATCCAAATTTCAAGTCATTTGGACGTCATATACTTGGTTTCTACACTTAAAACCTATTGAATAATTCTATAATTAATCCAGTTAATCACCAAGTAACATATAATACATCAAACATAACATGGCGTAATAACATCATATGATTCAGACATAGAACTGAATAAACAAGCATATGTGAGATGGATAATTATTATCCACCTTGATTGGATAAATAGATTGAGATTAAATGTGTTAATTTGATTCTCTTAAGCTCTAGTTTGGTTTCCTAAACTTTTCTCCCCTTAATATTCTTGGCAATGGTCGACCTTGATCTTACTGGTGTTTGTATGAAATGAAATGTTAATGAGGATAATGAGAGAGGAAGAGTTCATTTTTAGGAAATGAGGCTTGTTCCTATTTTACCCTTCCCATAAACCTCCTTCGTATTCAAGTTCTAAACAATTTTATTAGTTCGTTACTTAAGGCTCGACCAATTTTAATTATGGCTGTTACCAGATACAAGTCCAGAATATGGAAGGAATTGTAGAAAAAGAAGGCCACGTCCCTAACAGATTTCTATCAACGGACGAACGACATTATGAGAGTGGAGGATGCTGATCTTTGAGACAACAATAATAAAGCACGATTTTCAAATAAAGCCAGTCCCCCTAAAACTTCAGACTGTCAAAGTAACAGTCGATAGAACAAAAGGAGGCATGCAGAGTAGGGCACCTAGTACAAGCCAAGGTATGTTCACTATGCCACCCTAACTTGAGATATGGAATCCATATATCTTACAATTAGGGACCGAGTACCATTCTAAAGACCATCCACTAGTAGAGGTGGGAGAAGGGAGGAACCTCGTGGTAGTGGCAAATACTATGAGTTCCATCAAAATAATGGCCATTCCACCAATAAGTGTCGTATACTGAAGGATAAGATAGAAAGGTTGGTTCGACAAGGAGTGCTCATAGAGATCGTTCAGTAGTAGGTATCAAAGGATGGCTCACAACAATAGGTCGACTCAACCACAGCAACCCAACAATGACGTCGCGGCCATAATTGACATTCTAACTATCTATGGAGACCTGCATATGGATGAAATTAGTTAGGGAGCACAGCACCGATACTAGAGAGAAGTGGGTTTGATATTCAAGTTTATTAATTAGAGCACCAAGCGTCAAAAGCATCCAGACTAAAAGCAGATCAGCCTATCACCTTCACTGTCGAAGATAGATAATCCATCTTTTATACCCATCATGACCCCATGGTAATCACCCTTGCATTAGCTAACTCGAATATGCATCGAGCATTCGTAGATAGGCAGCTCAGTAAACATCATGTTTAGACACATCTTTGAGGCTCTCGTGCTCTCTACCTCCAGCCTCACCCCTTATGCCTTGCCCATATACGATTTAGGGATGTGGGCATTATTCCAATGGGACTATCTCAACTACCTCTCTCATGACCACATTCAGCAAAGAGCCCTTTGCTGTAAAGATATAGATAAACTTTGTTGTAGTGTATTGCCCATCTACTTATAATCTCTTAATAGGACGAATGACCATCACAGAATTTGATGCAATTTTCTCCTACAACTAGCTCGTCATGAAGTTCTCAGTTTAAGGTGGGGTTGGCAAAATCCAGGATAATCAACAATAAGCTAGGGACTTTTACTCGACCTCTCTTAAATAAGCAATGAAGAACATCCTCATGCTTCAGTAAGAGTTCACAATAATCAATATCAAGTCACTCAAGAGAACCTTTGAGTCAGTTAGTGCTTAGGTTCGAGCAAAGACCACTCCCAACTTTATTGTGGAGGCCTCAACCCTAACCACTCCTCCCATAAGTGGTAACCTACCTAATGAAGTCACTATTGTCAACGATGTGTCACCCAGGAGAGTGCTCAAGCCAATCAGCGTTAATACTCACGTCGGGACCATCCTTACCCTTAAGGTCACTACTATCAATGGCGTGTCATCCAAGAGAGTGCTCAAGCCAGTCAACACTTACACTCGTGATAGGACCGTCCTTTGCCATGAAAACCACTGCCCATGGTGTTTTACCCAAGAGTAATCTCGAGCCTAACAGTGCTCCGGTTCATTCTAGGACCACCCAAAGTAGCACAATGACATTAATTGGTTGTGATCACCCAAGAGAACCCTCGAGCCAACTAGCGCTCTGGTTCATTTCGAGACCGCATGCCATAATGAAGACCGAGATGGCATGGATTTTTCTCAACTACTCCCCAAAAACAAAAGAGATACCATGACATGGAATAAGCAAGTCGAATCCCATTGGCAAGCAGGGATGTCTAACACAACAACTCCAATCCTCTCAAAATCGACAGACTCATTTGTAAGAGTCGGGAGCAACCTCGACCCCCGACTCAAGCACAAACGTCTCCCTACCAAGCATATCATAGAGCACATGATTTTCACACTGGACTAATGCAACTTAGAAACTGATCCTGATATGTATGATGACCCACTCGATCCTCGCATGGGAGATTCAAACATTAAATGCCAACCCTAACAAAGTCGTCTAGATCGACATTGAGCTTAGCCTGGAAATCAAAGGCAATCTAGTTAAATTTCTATAGCAAAGTAAAGACATCTTCACTTAGAGGCATGCTGATATGACTGACATTGATCCAAGAATCATCTGTCATGTATTGAACATCGATCCAAAGGCAACCCCTATCCGACAAAAGCGTAGGCTCCTCAACCTAGAAAGATACCAAGCTCTCAAACAAGAAGTAGATAAGCTATTGACCAATAACTTCATCTGGGAGTTAGAATATCCTATCTGGGTAGCCATTCCATTACTGGTTAGAAAGCCAAATGGATCCTAGTGAACTTGCAGTGACTTGTCCAATCTCAACAAAGCATGCCCTAAAGATAGCTTCCCATTGCCTTACATTTATCGTCTAGTAGATACGAGCAGTGGACATGGGATACTCACTTTCATGGACACCTAATTTGCGTACAATCAGATTACCATGCATGGCTTAGGCCAAGAGCATACTCCAAACATCACTAATGTCAGCTTACATTACTATTGTGCCATGCCGTTTAGGCTTAGGAATGCGGGCACTACCTATCAATGACTCGTTAAATGTTTGTTGTTGGAACAGATTAGTTGGTCCATGAAAGTGTACATAGATGACATGCTAGTAAAGTTTGAAAGGGCTAGGGGCATATAAATAACCTAGCCAAGACTTTAGCCATCCTGCATCAATACAATAAGAAGCTGAATGTAAAGAAGTGTTCATTTGCTATCAGGTCAGGAAAGTTCCTTAGCTATATTGTGAGCACTAAAGGAATTGAAGCATAACCTGACCAAATCCAAGCTATCCAAGACATGCAAGTCCCAAGAACTATCAAGCGAGACAAAGGCTAAATGTGATGGTTGCAACTTTGAGCCGGTTCATGTCCAAGAAACTGACCGTGTCTCCCCTTCTTTGATCTTACCAAGAAGGGGAAGTCATTTACTTGGAAATACAAGTGCATTAATGCATTTGAAGAGTTAACATGGAGGTTCTGTACCCTTACTTGGCTACACCCTTGGTATTATTCAAAGTCATCGATGGGCGGTTCCATACCTTTACCTTGTAATGACAAACTATGCGATTAGTGCTGCATTAATCAGTGAAGATGAAAAGGTTTAACATAATAGAGTTAGGGGTATACCCTAGGAGCAATTATGTAATTTGTTACATATATCTAACTCGTTGACCAATCTTTTTAGAAATAAAGGTGTTTTCTTTCTATTGTATACTTGACATAATGTGTAATATTAATTAATTAATTTAATTAAAAGTATATTTAGTAGAAAATATGTATATGATATGATTTGTGATAGTAGTTACAAACTGTGGTAACAGTGAGCAATTTATCATAATGAAAATAAATATATCATTTTAAATGTTCCTAGTCAAGATGCATCAAGACTGGATATTGATGTATCCGTCGAGACAAGATTACGTAAAGCCCTCCAAATGATGGGCAGTATATTACTCATGACTGCTGGGGGCACCTAGGGGTTATATACAGATAGTTATTAGATAACTATGGAACGATTCACTTGATAATTTCCTATTTATTAATAAAACTAAGGTCAAACAAAAAATATCGATGTGACAGATTTACAAAGTTCTCTCGACTTGAGAAACTATGGATCTTTAATATGAAAGCTCTGCTTTGGTTATAGGCAAATCATGGTACGGCGTCCATCGAGTGACTATAGCTGGGTCGCGTGGAAGTATTGGAAGTGAAGCACTATTCAAGAGAGGATTCGTCTCCTCGGTTATATGAGGTTAGTATCACAGTTAACTCAAGTTAGCTCAAAGTTAAAGTCTCTGGCCAGAGTAGTTCGATTAATAATAATTGTTATTATTGAACCAAGGACTTTGTTTTTGGACTATAAAGTTGAATATGGATGATATTGAAATTTTGACTGTTACTAAATTCCATAAGTCCTAATGTGATATAGTTTTGACGAAGAGAATTAGTGTGAATAATTGTCACTATCAGGTACCGCTTATAATAAGTAAAATTGGATTTTACCAAAAGATGTGTAAGCAATAAATTTAGCCAAAATATCACACCACCCACTAAGTGACGTACGAACGCTAATATTTGAATTGCTCAATATTAATTACTGACCGAATTTACACCTTCCAGTCGCATAACAGTAATGATGAACTCTCTGAAAAACCACATGATTTAATTAATTTATAAAATGGTGGAAATTGATTAAATTAATCGATATTTGAGAAATATTAATTATTTGATGTTTGGAAGTTGTTTGTAATTATTTTAATGCACACTACAACAAAAAGTATCTTTTATAGCGGCATATAGCCGCTATTAATCACAACCATAGCGGTTTGATAAGCGCTGTATATCGACATGTTATAAAAAACTGTTGAATATTTATAACACAAAATATGCCGCTATGGTTGAGCTTAGTTTTATAACGCAAATTCGCCGCTATGGTACGTTAATTCAATAGCTCATTATAGCCGATATAATACAGCTAAATCTCAATGGAACTGGAAATCTTTATAACACCATTTTGTCGCTATAAAATATTTATTCAATAGCTCATTATAGCCGCTATAATACAGCTAAATGTCAACGGAATTGGAAATCTTTATAACACCATTTTGCCGCTATTTACACGGTACTATAGCATGTATATACCGTTATAAAATACGCAGATACACGGTACTATAGCATGAATCTTCTTTAAAAACATAACAGTTGAACAATGTAAGAGCCAAAGAATATAATAACCAGGAAATGAAACTCATTCAATCAAATGTACCAAATGTCTATATATATTATATTAAACATGCTCAAACATACACATAATATCCATTATATAATAGCAACATCGCAAATAAGTTTTCAACTGGACTAAAAAACAATATATCTAATAACACAAAACCAGGTCATAACCATTATCTTGCGACTTGCTCTTTTACTGGGAAGCATGGAAGCAGAGTTGAAGCAGGTGCAGGAGCTGTTCAACAAGCAGCAGATAATCCAACATCATAAAAATGACGTGTAATCTGATGCCATCTCCTTCTTAATTGTTTCCTTGACAGCCTGCAAAAAGAAAAGGTTCAAAACATTGTATACACGAGCACAAGGCTACATTCAAATTCTCAAGAGGATATTTTTTTTATTTTTTAATTTGGAAATTTGTCTATTAGCTCACCACGAGTAAATTTAATCACTTTATATTCAGTCAATGCATGTTGTGAGGCTATTGATTTATCTCTAGGAATGGTGATCCTATCTGATTGTCCATCTTCAAGTACCATCTGGAAAGAAACTGCTACATAATGTCATTTTATTTTGTAAATAAAGAAGTAAAAAAACATGTAGAACATTAAGGCATCAATGCCAAATCAATCGTGAAAAAAAATCCAAGTTATAATGCAAGATGATAAGGTAAAATAAACCAACATTTTTTTTCATCAAAATTTACACACTATATCAACCATACATCGTAAGTTCAAAAAAGAGAAGTAGAAAAACTGGACAGATTGCTGCATATGAATGGAAATTGAAATTATATTTACCTTTGCGAGTGGAGCATCAATCATTCCTAGAGAATTCTTTGGAGTCCCAATGACAAGATCATAGTACTTCTTTTCCAATGCACTATTAATATTCCCATTGTCCTTGATAATAAAATATCAGTCCACCTGTATAATTGTTCTTCCAAATTTTGAGCAATCAGCCCACCCAATCCTAACAGTTAATTTGTAAGGTCATCAATTTTTTTTGCAGTACCTTACATGAGATAAATACAAACATATTTGGGCAAAGAAGCATTACCAGGTAAACTATAAGCTCCAAGTGCTAGAATATTTGCAAAGGTAAGCCACACACCATGGTCACATTTTAAATGCCCCAGTTCATGAGCTAAAACAGCCTGGTTATACCAGTTATGTGTAAATAATTCAAAAATAAAAATAGGGATGTACACATTAATAATACAGAAAATTGCTAGCATTCATCAATTATTAGTCTTTATAGTTTAAAAACATTCATTCTAGCAAATTTGTATAAAGACAAGACATGCACAGAAGAAGTCAAATAAAGGGAAAAAGAAAAAAGAAGAGGAAAAAAAAACAAACAAATCCATTTGGTGTTGCCTTTAAAAGCAAATGAAAGCTAGGTGGGCTATGGTAAAATAACTATAAATAAGAAATAAATACAGATCAGAATAAGTAGGAACAAAAGTTACTTGCAGCTCTTTTCCTGTTAGAAGCTCAACTAAACTTGTATGGACAACAATAAAAGGTTTCCGACCACTAATTGCCAATGTGTACGCATTTAGGACAGGATTTTGGCGAACGTACAGATCAGGTGCTTCTATATTCAAAACCTTTGCAGCTCCATTCAATGATTGATAAAGACCAGATAACTGTAAAATAATATCACCAAATTTGGTTGACAATACTACAATTGAAAAGCAAACAACCACAAATTGTGTTTAAACTTTAAATAGAAGCAATTTCAGTAAAAAAGATATTACTCCCTCTTAATTACCTATTGATGATGCAATGCCAAAAACACTTCCACAAACCAAGCTAACCGAATCATTAGAATCTGAAGGCCTGTTCAAGCATATCCAAATCAAACTTTTGCATGAAATTAAAATTAAAAATCACTTAATATTAAAAACAAATCACTACCTTCTTACCAATGAGATCTTAGAGTTTCATAAACAGAAAAGCCGATTGCCATGCTAGGTCCAACAACTTGCATTTCATAAACATAAAAATTGATTGCTTTGCAGATGGAACAAAGTGTATGAGAAATCCCTCTATAATACATTTGGTTTGTCTGTAACTATTTCATATGACTACCTGAATTTATTGAGTCGATTTCCCATGAAAAATTGATGATACCAAAAATTTATGGATGTTCTATAATGTCTGATTTGTGGATGGATACCAAAAATCGACATTTGATCAATTTTTTGATCGTGTAAGTGCTTAGGTAGCAGCTCTAGCAGTCCGACGTCGCTACAAATGTGAATGTAGTAGCCAAATATGCAGTAGCCTACCTATGACTGTTGCATGCGACTATGGAGTAGCCTCGGGCTGTTCCATTGCATTTGCAGCCCTGCATGTGTAGCCGTGCATATGCATATGCACCAGCCTGCATTTGCAGTGCATCGGCAAATGCTTCATTGCATATGGAATATGCAATGCCTCATTGCATATGCATCGGCATATGCAATGCCTCATTTCATATGCGGAAACTGCAATAACTCATTACATATGCGTCGAATGCCTGCATATGGCAAATGCATTAGCAAATGCCTGCATATGGCATATGCAATGCCTTGTTGCTTATGCATTGGGATATGCCTACATATGGTAAATGCAATGCCTCATTGCTTATGCAAGGCATATGCATATGCAATGCCAACATATGCGTAGCATATGCATATGCAATGTAAAGCATATGCATTTGCATATGCAATGCCTGCATATGCATTAGCATATGCATCTGCAATGCAAGGCATATGAATTTGCATATTCATTGTCCACATATGCAATTCCAGGCATATGTAATGTCTGCATATGCATATACAAGGCAAGGCATATGCATTAGCATATATTAATTAACACTCTTCTGTATAAAGTTCTTCAAGTGTACATATGTATACACGCATAAAGTCACCATGAAATTGCCATAAATGATAAGCACATATCCAAAATCAATAAAAATTACATATAATAAATTAGAATAAATACATTTATCGTATTTTCATATTATGGACTATTCAAACATGACAGAGGAGAGACTAATCAAATAGAAAGAAAAATCTTAAATTATATTTTCTATTACAGCTAATTATTATATATTTTAAAGGATTGACATCTTAACATGTTATAATCAAAATTGCAATATAAAGGATAATGGAAACAATAAGCCATAGTAGATACAAAGGAAAAAAATACCTCTACTGATTGGAAGAGAAAAACAAGTTTCCAATCCCTGTAATTAGTAAGAAACATAAACCTGTTAACAATAATATGAAATAACTACTGCAAAATACATTATACAAAAAATTACTTTCTACAAAAATACAAAATACAAAAATAAAAAGAAACAGATGCAACATGAAAATATGATTATTACTTGAAACTCATTACTGCAAAAATGAAATCATGAGAACAAAAATAAAGAAATACTATGAAAACATGGAGCAAAACAATATACAAAACCACATTCAAAAGAATATATGAAAATGTGTATATTAATGGAAAGTAAAATGCATTAAGCTTCTTTCACATGAAATATCGATGTCGTTTCTATAGTTATACTGCAATCGGATATCTGGTTAGAGAATTAGGTAGAGGTGGTGTAACAAATAAGGAACCATGCTTCAAGAACATAGAAGTCATATATCGACAATCAAATCAAAAAATATACCGTCAAAGTCTGCAAGCGTAATGAGAAAGAATTACCATTAGAGAGATCTTTGAGCTTCTTGGTCGTATCTAAATACATATACAAACAATATGTGTTAGCAAATCTAAAGAAGTCCTAGAAAAAGCATAATAAATATGAAAATTCGTCTTCTTTTCCTCAGAGTGAGATTTAACAATGAATGCTGGATCATAAAATTCCGGCTGCTTCTTTTCTCTGTTGCTTTTTCTTAATCTTCCACTCCCTGTATCAAATTTCAAAGAGGAAAATGCTGATGATAGAAGGGAAATGCTGACAATCTAAAACAATTTAACTATAATTACTAAACAATTAAAAAATCAACCAAATCAAAAACAAAAAAGTATAAGAACAGAATCGCATCAAATCGATTTAGGGTTTTAGATAATACGCACACGACAACCCGACTTCTTCGAATCAGCTTGCCGGAGAATTCATAGATGTTGAAGATCAAGAGTTTAGTGTTTCGATTTTGGATTGTTGATTTCTTCGTGGATTTTGATCTAGGGTTGAATAAGAAAAAATGTTAAAGTTTGAGGTCTGATTTGTTTGGAGGGTGACGAAAAATTTAAGAGCGGGGTTGTTCTGTTTTGGGGCCACTTTTGGTGGAAGCGTTACGGACTACAAACAAAAGAAATAAAGGTAAAATAAAAACAATTAAGAATAAACAATAACGCTTTTGAATAATGTGTTATCTAATTGCGTTATTAATAACAAACTTTCTTGTAGTGGCATTTATAAAAGTTATATTTGCACGCATTGATGGACGATACCATTGTATTATAAAGATAATTGCATGAAATGATTTATGGAAATTTTATTTCATTTGATGGCATGATTTTGTGGAAATTTTATGTCGTTTGATGATATATCATGTGAAAAGAAAGAATTAGAGAGAGAAACAATCAAGGGAATTAATTAGGGAATTTTAAATCAAAGAAAGGGAACTGTTTCATTCTTTCAAATAAAACATATTCTCTAATTCATTCTGTACATACGATTCATTCTTATTCTTTCTCCCCTCCTAGCTTTTTATGGCAGAAAACAGAAATCAAAATTTCCAAAATCTTTCCACTCCAAATATAAAGATCAAACAAAACAAAACAAAAGTGGTTCATCCATCTCTTGCAATGATAGGATGGGGATTTTGAAGATCTGAGGAGATATCATCATTCAAGGTGTGACTTTTAGGCAACATCCTAAGGGGAATTCATTTTTAAGGTGTGCTTCAAGGCTTTGGGTAATAAGATCTATTCATAGAATCTAAGAGCATTTGATTCATCATTAAAGGTGTGATTTGATGGCAACTTCTCAAGGTAATTTCTAATTAATTCATTTACATATTCTCTATATTCATATGCTTGGAGGATTTGTGTGATTATTTATGTTTGTATTGACTATGTTTTAACATGAAAATTGATAACCCCTTTGTCAATTAAAAGTATGTCTATTATGTTCGTCTCATTCAGATCTACGTTTTTTATCTTTTACATTACAATAATTATAAATTAATTTCTAGTGAATTTTACTTTATAATATTTACATACACGATTTCAAATGAGTTGTAATTTAATTCTTATTTTAAAACTAATTTATATTATTGCATGATTAACGATTAGATACAATCACTTTGAATATTGTTTATGCAAGCGTGAAAGGTTTTGATCTAAAATTTTAATTGAACTTTTTATGTAATTTAAATTATATGTGTGTGCGTGTATATCTTTTCTACATTCATAGTTTGTAAAATTTCCAAACTAAAAGTTCAATTTAAGTTGTGAATTTAGAATGAAATGTAAATTGTCAAATTGAAATTTTAATTATAAAGTTTTGGTTTTATATTACATACATATGGTTGTGTAAATACATGTGTATACATATAAACTTCAAATATTAGTATCTTTAATTGTCAAAGTCTGATTTAACCCTTTTTGATTTAAAAGTGAGGCAATTACATAAATACATTAATTACTAGTTGATGTTTATGTTATTGTACCATAATACCTTTTGCATGAAAAACAATGTTTTTTAATTAAATTTGTTAAAAGGGAAAGTGAATAAATCAATGATTCCACCTTTTCATTTCCTACCTTATTAGATCCTTATATGACCGCATTTAATTTATTCTTATTTATTTCTGTCTACGTCAATAATCAATCTTACTTAGTTTATGTTTAACATTTTGGTCATACAAATTAAAGTATGAATAAATTTGATATATTTACACTTTCATATCTCACACTTAATTAATTTAGATCTAAATTAATAAAGAAAAACTTTCCCTTGATTAATGTTATTTAATATATTAATTAATTCAATTAAAGAATGAGAGAAATGAAAGGTTTCTCCCTCTTAATATTTTGACATATCTTCCCTTGTTCATTGCATATGGTAAGAGAAGAAAATGAAAGGTTTCCTTCTCTAAATTCGTTTTACATATTTTTATTATGTAAATTAGCACTATTTATATATTCATACAAATGGATGTATTTGATACATTCGTTATAATACTATAAATTAAGTACATTTGATTCTCCAATTTAACAATTATATAAAATATTAATTTTATTTAAAAGAAAATTTGGACAAAATATAAATGTATTTAGGCTTCATAGGCTTATTAATGATCCGAAATGGTAAAAAAATTGAAATTCATCAGTTTCTTTCGTTGTGGGCTGGCCCAGTTTCAACAATGGTATCAGAGTCCAATAGCCTATGCGGTCTAAATTAGTCATGTTAGGACTAGCTAATTAAGCTTGCATACTTTATACGGTGTCTAAAAAGGTGATGTCTAGGATTGCAATTGGGTAATCAAGTACCCTATCTTATCTGCCTGGTCTGCAAGATGAAGTCAGCCCAAAGGTAGCCCCTAATAGAAAAGGCTAATTTGAATTGGCCTTAGGCTAATTCCCAAAATAGTTTTGAAAATTAAGACAAGATTTTAAATTTAAAAGTTAAATTTAAAATAAAAACATGTTTATTATATAATGTTATAATATAACATAAATTTTCAAAGTGTTTGAAAATGAAATGAATAGTTGAAAATGTTTAAAACTATTTAAATAATTTTTAAATTTAAAATTTATTAATAATATTATAAAATATATTAGTTAAATGAGGGAATTAATTAATTCTTTTATGCATGTATTATATATATCATAATATATGTTATGTTATTTTAAACTATTTAAGATAACATAATTATACATGTATGTGTTGAGTCAAGATTTTTATAGAGTTTTGATTTCTGACAAAGGGATAAGCCGTGATCGACAAAAAGAAGTTATTCATTGTTTTAAAGAGACACAAAGAGCTCCATACATTAGAGGTTGATTATTTGGTATGTTAGTAGTGTTATTTATGTTAAAATCTATCCTCAAATAATCTCATACCTTCAATCTTTGAATATAAATGTATATATGTATGAGTGCACATTAACTGTGCAGTCTGGGCTAAACCGGTCGACCGGTTTAAAACAAGGCGGTCGACCGTTTCTGCCCAGAATGCACAAATAACGTGCACAAGTGTACATAACGTATATATATTCAAATTCCTGTCTACTGGTCCATTTTGACCTGTCGACCGTTTTCAAACAGAAAGCAACCTTTCGTACAGACACTTCCTTTTCTTCAACGGTTGCTTCTCTTTCTCTTCACCAATGATCATGACCTTTGTTTGTATCTTTTCACAAAGGGTTACAACTGTTTATTTCTTATATAAACATCATGAAATCATTATTCCAAACAACCAATTCTATTATTCTAATCTCTATTCTATTGATCTCTGTCTTGAACTCTCAAACCTTTCAATTGCTTATTGAATCATTGAAATTATTTCATATCTTTTGATTCAATTAAGTAATATACTTCCTTCAATCTTCACAAACATCATTCACATACTTTGAGGATAAGATTATAGGAAGGGTGTACTACAAGTGACAAATCAGTGTTATCAAGAGCACAAGTTGTCAACGGCAATTGTATTTGTTTTTGTTGAAGTCCTCGGTGTTGTAAGAGGCACGAAATCCCGTTCGGCTGTTCGGGTGTTATAAACCTGTTCCTCCGGGTGAAGCGAGGCAGTTGGTAGTGAAATCCAGATAGAAGTCTGGGACTGGACGTAGGACGGGAGGTCCGAACCAGTATAAAAATCCCTGGTGTGATTTTTACAGTTTACTGCATTTACTATTCTATATCTGTGAATTGCTATATAGTTAGTTTATTGAATATTTACTTGTATAGCAATTGTAAATAACATTCCGCATATATTAGTCCATATTACACGATCCGTAATTAGTGTGCAGAGCATACATACTTTCATTTGGTATCAGAGCACGGTCATCATATAACCGTAAAACCGTTATTTGATATATTCTTGTAATATGGCAAATAACGCAAGTACTAGCTCTAGCACTTACACGGAAGGTCAATCAACACAAAGACCTCCATTCTTTAATGGTCTCAACTATAGCTATTGGGCTACACGTATGTCATTTTTCATGCAATCAAATAGCTATGATGCTTGGAATGCTACTCAAAAAGAAATAGTAAATCCAACAACTGAATATTCAGAATGGACAACGGCTGAGAAAACAGCAGCAGCTGTAAATGCAAAGGCAATAAATATGTTGTTTTGTGCATTAGACCAAAATGAATATAACCGTGTTAGTATCTGCACTACTGCATATCAAATTTGGCAAACGCTGAAAACCACTCATGAAGGTACTAACAAGGTTAAACAAGCCAAAATAGCCATGCTGAAGAGTCAGTTTCAAAATTTCAAAATGAAACCGAATGAGACAATCAATGATATGTATTCAAGATTTCAAACTATTCATCATGCACTTATCGGATTAGGGCAAAAATATTCAGATTTTGATGTTGTTTCAACAGTCCTACATTCTCTGACTAGTGAATGGGAAGGAAAAGTATTAGCAATTGAAGAAGCTAATGACCTTTCCATCATGAAGCCAGATGAATTGATAGGAAATTTAATGTCCTATGAAGCAAATTTGCAGGCTAGAAAAGAACAGAAAGAAGAGAAGAAAAATGTAGCATTTCATGCTGAGAAAGATGAAAATGAATCAGATTCTGAAGATGAAGATTTGGCATTCATTGCAAAAGGATTCAAAAAATTCCTAAAATATCGAAAAGCCAGTCGCTACAACAAAAGGAAACCTGGATCAAGCAAACCATCTTCATCAACTATAGAATGTTTCAACTGTCACAAAAAGGGGCACATGCAGAAGGATTGTCCAGAACAGAAGAAGAAGTCAGAAAATGATAAATTCAAACATAAGAAGGACAAGTCAAAGAAACGAGCCTTCTCAGTAACATGGGATGATTCAGACTCATCCTCATCTGAAAGTGAAAGTGATCCGGAGAATGAACAAGCTAATGTTTGTTTTATGGCAACAGAAGATGAGGTACAAATTCCTACATTTGATGAATTAGTTGATATTAATTCTGAATTGATAGTCAAATATAAAGACATAAAACGTCAATTAAAAGTAGCCAAAGCAGATTTGAGTAGAGCAGAGTTTGAACGAGATATGTTAAAAGATGAGAAGAAAATATTAGAAGAAGAACTTGAAAAACTTCAAGAATCATCATCTAATCTTGACTCTCAACTATCTCTTTTGAGTCAAGAAATTGAAACTCAAAAAGAGAAAAATGATGCTCTCGCTACTGAAAATCATGAGCTTAAGGCAAAAGTCAAAAATCTGGACCTAGAAAAGGCGAGCTTACAAACTAAGTTAGATGATATAACTCAAAATGTTTCTAACTTTAACAAAGGTCGAGAAAATTTGACAAAAATCATTGAAAGTTCACAATCTGTTTCAAATAAACAAGGTTTGGGATATAGGAAACCAGAAACCAAGAAACATCTTGGTAATGGAAGGAAAAAGAAAGTACAAAAGACTGAAACTAAGAAAAATCTTAGTGTATTATATTCCAAACCAAAACCAGTTGTGAAATTTCAGAAGAAAAATGTCAAGACTATCAAAATATGGGTTCCTAAAACAAATAACAATTTGATTAGGAATAAATATATTCAGAATTTCATGAATACTGTACATCTTAATACTAATTATATATATAAAGGGGATACCGGACCCGTATGGGTTTGGATTCCTAAGATCTAACTCTTAGGACCCTATAAAAAGTGGGTACCATGGTCTTAATTATATTTTTTGCAGGTACCACTTAAGAAAAGAGGAAAGTGGATATTCTGGTTGATACATTCCTATGATTATCTATTACTCCTTTTTGTCGATGACAAAGGGGGAGAAAGTGCTAACAATTATTTGCAGGAATATCTATATATATAAAGAAGTACAGACAAAATCTCAGGGGGAGATCACATATTCAGGGGGAGATTTAGAACTTCAGATATATGTTGTCATCAATCAAAAAGGGGGAGAATGTTGAGTCAAGATTTTTATAGAGTTTTGATTTCTGACAAAGGGATAAGCCGTGATCGACAAAAAGAAGTTATTCATTGTTTTAAAGAGACACAAAGAGCTCCATACATTAGAGGTTGATTATTTGGTATGTTAGTAGTGTTATTTATGTTAAAATCTATCCTCAAATAATCTCATACCTTCAATCTTTGAATATAAATGTATATATGTATGAGTGCACATTAACTGTGCAGTCTGGGCTAAACCGGTCGACCGGTTTAAAACAAGGCGGTCGACCGTTTCTGCCCAGAATGCACAAATAACGTGCACAAGTGTACATAACGTATATATATTCAAATTCCTGTCTACTGGTCCATTTTGACCTGTCGACCGTTTTCAAACAGAAAGCAACCTTTCGTACAGACACTTCCTTTTCTTCAACGGTTGCTTCTCTTTCTCTTCACCAATGATCATGACCTTTGTTTGTATCTTTTCACAAAGGGTTACAACTGTTTATTTCTTATATAAACATCATGAAATCATTATTCCAAACAACCAATTCTATTATTCTAATCTCTATTCTATTGATCTCTGTCTTGAACTCTCAAACCTTTCAATTGCTTATTGAATCATTGAAATTATTTCATATCTTTTGATTCAATTAAGTAATATACTTCCTTCAATCTTCACAAACATCATTCACATACTTTGAGGATAAGATTATAGGAAGGGTGTACTACAAGTGACAAATCAGTGTTATCAAGAGCACAAGTTGTCAACGGCAATTGTATTTGTTTTTGTTGAAGTCCTCGGTGTTGTAAGAGGCACGAAATCCCGTTCGGCTGTTCGGGTGTTATAAACCTGTTCCTCCGGGTGAAGCGAGGCAGTTGGTAGTGAAATCCAGATAGAAGTCTGGGACTGGACGTAGGACGGGAGGTCCGAACCAGTATAAAAATCCCTGGTGTGATTTTTACAGTTTACTGCATTTACTATTCTATATCTGTGAATTGCTATATAGTTAGTTTATTGAATATTTACTTGTATAGCAATTGTAAATAACATTCCGCATATATTAGTCCATATTACACGATCCGTAATTAGTGTGCAGAGCATACATACTTTCAGTATGTATATAAGATAAATTTTCGAAATTAATATAATTTATTTAAAATTGTTTAATTAAATAAATTAATTAAAGATTAACTAATTAAATAAAAATACATACATACATACATATATATATAAGATATATGTGTTGCACTATAAAGTTATAGCATACACTATAAAGGTTATAGTATATATATATCCAATATAAAAGTTGTATTGGAATACTAATTTAAAATTAATTAAAGAGTTAATTAATTAAAAAATTAGTTAAATAAGATTTAGTTAATAAAATATTATACATAAGACTGTCATATAAGTAATATAAAATATAAAATTTATATAACAATAAAACTTATATGATATGAATGTATAAACTAAAGGTGGAACATTAAAGAAACCCAAATAGACTTAAGGAATAAATAAATACATAAATGTACGTATACCGTGATTTCTGATGTGTCCGACACTTGAATCACGAAGGTACTTCATAAGAAATACATTATTCTATAAGTCAATATCACTCAATATATATTAAAGATTATGAATCTTCAATATAATGTTGTCCTCTACCATATATATATATATATATATTAATAAATTACTTGCATACTCCTTCGTTGTTGAGCAAACTCAAGCTAGGGATATTATGTGTAGTATTATTAATGTATTGAACATACGAGGTAAGATAGCTATATGTATTTGTTGAGCATACTCAAGGTACATATACTATACTTAGGCCGTCGCGATATGGTGGGTACGAGTGAATAATCTCTATCGATTTGTTGAGCAAACTCAAGGTCGAAATAAGTTAGGACAAGGAAACATGGGTAGGAATTGTATGTGATACAAGCGATAAAGAGTTATCATCATTTGTGGAGCTATGATTTGTTGAGCAAACTCAAAGTCAGAATACCAAGACAAACGAGTCCTGAGACCCACTAATGAAGTCGAAAGGCTTCTATGTTTTGCTTAGTGTTTGGTGAAACATAAAACACTAGTGGGATCCTTATTAGAAAAACGAAATGATAACATTTAACCTTTCTAACATTGTAAGAACATATGCTTTATAATGTTATAATAATCTATGTTGATAAATTTGTGCATTTAATAAGATTGGTAAAATGTTTATCAATTAAGATATACAAATAAATTAAAGATTCGCAAATAGAAATATAACATATACTTACCAATAAAAGATTATTGCATGTTAATGTTTCAACACCCATGCAAGTGTTCGATTTATAACTACTGAATACATTCGTAGTTTAGTCACTTACGAATTTATTTGGTCATGATCATGTATCGCATTCTATGAGTTTTGAACTCTAAAAGCAACACAAAACTATGGATATTTGATCCATATACAATCGTATATAAATGTTATATGGTGAATGGTCAAAGTTTGTAATGTACAATATTTCAATGAAATTAGTTCATCCGAAAACCAAATAAACCTTAGTGCGAGATCGAGTATTCGATCTGATTGATTACAAAAGGATCGTATCATGTTAAATGTAACACTAGACCAAAATTACAATATAAATCTATGAAATGTCAGTTTGATCAGTTTACGTAAAGCGGAACATATCTAATGTCCTTAAAAGCTAAGGATAATTGAATGTGCTTTTGTAAAGAGTTCGTTATGATATTGTAGTAAGGGTTTTTTTTGAATGGTTTGACAATGAATATACAAGAGCAGATATGATTTAAGGTACAATTGGGATGAAGAAAGTGAATAGTCATGTCTACTTCATAAAGAAACAATGGAAATGAGAATTGCAATAATAGTGATTGATACTTAACATTGAAACAAGAAATGCGATATCTATTCTAAAATGTAAAGAAAATTATTTTCTATAAGGTTCATTTCTTTGAGTTCAAGATAATTGATCAAAGAACTCTCCACTGTAAATTAGTTACAGTGTATGAAATAAATAAACTATATTAAGTGAATGAAGGACCTCCAAAATTAGTAGCTATTATAGTAATTGCGGAAATAGTGGGAGCATACCATATAGCACTTATTGATTGCATCAAACTACGAAAATTATTTTTGTAAAACATACCGACATTATTTACGAAATAATGACTATTATTTAGTGCCGACTGAAAAATAGACATAGTTATTTGTCATTGTGAATATTACAAATATTCGTTATGAAGTAAAACTGGAATGAGGTATTTGTTTTAACAACAAAACTAATGCATTGAAAATATAGAAGTATATAAAATTATATAGAATTATTTTGGAATTGTAGACTAAGTCTTAGTTTTGAGAAATAATTGTTATTATACGATTATTAATCATATGATACTAGTTAATTATATCTCAAACAGTTGAAGAGTAATGCACCCAATTAGTGGAAGCATTATGAGAGTTGATGAACTCTTTGGATTGATACATACAAATGTATACAATCGTAAGTCTATTAATACCAAAATGTTTCCACGTACTTCGTCATATTCACCGATAAGTTATCATGGACATGGACATGTGTATTTGATACACATGTAGTATGTCTATGGTAAACTCAGAGTATAAATCAAAAGTAAATAAAATAACATGCGATAGAAATGATTTGATTTGATCGTAAGAGTGAGTATATTAGAACCGATGTACCTAAAAACAGATAAAGATTTAATCTCAAAAGTCACTCCTCTATGTGATACATATTAATGCATCGATAAGGAGCAATCGAACTATGTTGGACAATGTACGATCAATTGTGAGTGAAGTTGAGTTAGTTTCTTTCTATAAGATCATGTACTTAGGAGTAGTACACAAGGTTAATATTATTTCATCTAAATAATAGTTTACAAAATCACACAAGATAAGGGTTTATAAAAAACTTCAATATATCCTAGGTCAAGGAGTTGGAAAGTTGTACAGGTCGATAGATTTCACGCAATAATTGTTCATGAGGGATCTTATATGAATCTCTCCAAAATAGGAAAGGCTATCATTGGATGGCTTATTTATGTTTTGAACATAAGTTTTGTAAAATAAAACCAAATCATTTTTATCATTTTTATAAATAAAGAAAATCATAAAACGTTATAAATACCTATTTTATTGCACCGAGAAACAATTGTTATTTCAAGAAATACAACTTCATTATGAAGGAATTTCTTTAATGAATCATTGGTAGTAAAATGGAATTGGATACGATCTATAGATAAAATTGATTAGATAAGATAAAACGAAATTAACTATGCTAAACGAACACATGGCATTATAGTGTCTAATAAGTATTCTTGCACAGTAAAAAGAAACTATGAATTCTTATCAATGTTGATAATAGATAATCCTCAGTTGTCAATTAAGCCATTAAGAGTATTGACTCTATGATATTGAATGATTTGCAAATCCGAAAGAATTTCAAGTACGCTCTCAAAATATGATTCTGATAGTCGTAACAAAAGGGATGTGATCCATCAACCTCGATTGTGTCTTTATGAGCAAGACTAATGCAGTTGGAATTAAATGAGCAATGTTGATAAGAATAATATCGCAAATTTCAACTGTTGAAATTAGCGTAATGGATTTGGTATTCAACATGCTCAAGTTAATTCGGATTTACTCACAAAATTACCACTTAGTATGACTTTGTGTTTGCTACGTATGTATTGAAACATAAAATGCTAAATAATGATTTAGAGTAAACTGTTTATACATAATAACCAAGAATGTCTTGAAGTTAATGGGAGCGATATTGAGCTTGTGAGTCTTTAGATATTATCCAAGAAATGATAGAAAGTATCATTTTGTAAGCGTAAAAATTGAACAAATATTTTGATAAAAATATAAAATAGTTTGATTATCAATCAAAATGCAAAGGGAACATGTGTTCATAAAAAAGAACGTTAAAAGGTACATTGATATTTATAAACTATAAGTAAACAACACGTTGTTGATTTTAACAATGTACTTGTGTTAAAATCAACCTTAGTTGTTTTAATACTCAATTTTGGATTATAAATGATGTCTTTTATAGTGAGTATAAAAGATATTGGGAATGTCCCCAATTGAAATGTAAAGACACCTTATTAATTGTTTAATAAGAACATGTGAGATGAGTTCCTTATGCATTGACAATCGGAATTATCATACATGTTATGTTGTCTACGATATCATGATTTGTTTATATATTTGATACATTAAGAAAATATAAAATCCAAATGGATTTCACTAAATGGTTGTTTGAGATGTTCTCGTGTATTTATGAAATACTGACAGAAATAACGAACTCCTTATGAAGGAGTGTTCGGACTCAAATTTCATAAGCGATATTGAGTATAACTGTGACGACCCGTAATTTTTGGATATTTGAAATTGGGATATTTAATTGATTTTAAATATTTAAAAGTAAATTTCTAACTTGAATTTCAAATTCCACCATTTATTGAGTGATTTAATTGTTTAATTAAATAATTGGAAATTGGGTAAATGGTTGAATCTGAAATTTTAAGCTTGTTAAAGATATTTCGGAGGCTTATAAAATTTATATTGATAATACTGGAGATAATAGAAGTGTTGAAATTGAATTTAAAAGTGTTTTGTTCAGCCTTGAAAATATATCGTTTAAATTGAATTGAAAATTAGCCTTCCGGGGCACGGTCTCAGAATTCGACGAAACCAGTTCCATTTGATTCGTAATATTGTATTATTATCGGATTTCCAATTTCGGAGCGTTTGGAGGTGTCATATGATCGTACGATATATAAACGCGTTGAAAACTATATCGAAATTTAATATAATAACTGGGTCCAAAAAGCTATCTTCTCCATACGATCGAATTAGGACTCAAAACCTTTTCCATTGCGTTCAGAAAAGGGGTATAACATTATAAATGCCTGGCGGCACAGCTCGATAGGAGTTCGAAATGTTGAGTTGCATTTATCGAGACAATTTAAATTTGAATAATATTTTATATATAAGTTGACTAGTCAAAATATTCTCAGCAGCTGAAAATCCTTTCACCATCAAACCTTTTTCCTTCTTCCACGGCAGCTTTTGTTTTACAGAAAAACACTGTAGCCTTCTTTTGCAAGCCACCTTCTATTCACCATCAGATCATGTCTCCCCTCAGCCTCATTTTAAAATCTCACGTGCAATAATTCAGAGAGGAGAAAAATAATAATACTCCGTCTCGTTCAAAATTGATAATGGCAGCTCTTTTATCTATCAAAACAAAATGGTCGCCCCGTTTTTAAATTCAGCCGCTTATTCCCTTTTCTTTCTTTAAAATCAAAAGCAAAGCCAAATCATAAAGCCGAAGACAGAAATCGAAATCAATAACTCATTCTTCCTTCCTTCTTTACAAATTCAATTCATGGCACCACGACGAAAAGAGAAAAGGGGATCGCGTATCTGGGAATCAAGGGTTTCGAACGAGAATTCGTTCGTATGGAAGCGGCGGCCCGACCTGGTGTGGGCGACGAGAGGGGTGGTGGTTCGATTCGAACTGAGTTTTGGGGTTCGCAAGGCCGGGATTGGTGGCGAGTAGTCGCCGCGAGTGGGGGAAACGAGGTCTCGCCTTCTCGCAAGGGTGGGAAGCTCATTCGCGAATGACAGGAGGGTGTGGCAACGCTGTGGGGTCAGGGTTCTCAGTCATGAATGCAATGTTTGGTGGTTTCGAAGGGGTTTTTGGGACGACGGTGACCTGGAGTTGGGCGCATGATTGAGGCAAGGCGCGCAGTGAACTCGAGCAGGGCGGCGAACGTCGAGGCACGATTTAGGGTTCGTGCTCGCGTGAAGGAGGGTTTGTTCGTCGGTGGTCCTGGTAAGACAGTGAGGTATCTGCTATTTCTTTTATTATTATTATTAATTCTTTTCAATTTAATATATATATATATCTATGTACACATTTTAATTAACTGTTAAATGGAAAAAAAATTATATAAAGTTTAAAACAGGAAAGGAAGAAAAAGAATTAACAGTGAAGGGAAGTATGATATAAACAGAAATATATAGTTACAGATAAGGTTTTGAAAAAGGCAGGTATTTTAAATGTGAGGAGTTTATATAAAAATAGATTTTTTAAATCTATATAGACTATTTTATAAATATATATGAAGGTTCAAAAATAAAAGTAAATATGTATACACACATTTAGATTTACTAGTTTATTTTAAAATAATGAATTTGGGGATAAATTGGTTCAATTAACCTATTTAATTTATTTTAGTTACTAAAAGATTTTTAAAAGGGAAATTATTGGTTCAAAATAAATTATTAGTTAATAAAATTATAAAATGGAAATTGATCGTTCGATTTTTCGAATATTAATAAACCGTATAAATGTTTGTACAAGGTCTAAAATCGTGAAGAAGTAGCCGGTTTGGGTCGGACTGCAAAACAAAAATCAAAGGTGAGTTAATCTCACTCTTCTGGATTGCTATTTAAATTTAAATGGTTAAATTTAAATAATTGGTTGAATGATTGAATTGATTTGATGTGGTATATTATATATAGTATATATATATTGGAGTGATTGATTTCCCGCATTATATAGCGGATGGGACCCTATGCGCCGCATAATAGCGGATGATATTATATAAACCCATATACCATGATATTTCACCTCGAAGTGGAATTGGTATTGTGCTAACATCTGTGGATGCAGGAAAACAGGTTGGAGGGATCCAACAGGATTCCTCAAAATATTTAGATTGCTTAATATTCTGTGATATGATTTATTTGATTATCTGTGATAGATTACATTGGTAATTGGAAATGTTGGGTGCTGTGTTTGGTTGAATATATTTGGGTATACTGAGATACCAAAAATATAGATGAGATTTTTGATGAGAAAATAAAAGAGGGAATTTTTAAGCAGAATAAGTTTAGAGAATTTAAATAATTTAAAGAATGAATTGGGAAAGGAAAAGTGATTTTAAATTCTATTAAATAAATTCCGAGTATGGGAAAGCAGATTTTGAATAAAAGGGAAAATAATGAATTTTAAAACTTACGTGATATTATTTAAAGGAATAAAGAATTTATTCTAAAATTCAAGGTTTAAATTTATTTGAAAGGATAAAGAAGGAATTTGAAAGAAATAAAAGAAAATTTTATTTCAGTTTAAATAAGATTTTAAATCATAATAAGAAGTCAAATCTGGAATTAATGGAATTAATGGAATTTTAAAATAAATTGGGTAAATAAAAGAATTTATTTTAAAAATGGAGTTGATTTGGAAATCGATTTGAAATTTGATAAAGTGTTTGAAACTGTGTTTAAAAGATGGATGAGACCATCAAATTTATAAACTGGGTTTATAAAAGTGAAGTAATATATCAGTGGATATTTGGAAGAATAAATTCACGGTGGGAATTTATTAAAGGAATGGGTAAAGTTGTTTAAAAATAAATAGTGATTTATTTTTAAAGGATGTGAAAGAGAAGCATATTTCCTTGAATAGCCAAGTACGTTTCCAAAGCAGTTTTAAGTATAAGTTAAAGGTTTTAAAGTGTTTCAAAGTGTGTTTTAGAAAATTTATTATTTTTCAAATGATTAAATTTTGAAGTAAGTATTTCTCAAATTTATTATAGTAGTAATTATTAAAAGCGACGTAGTATTTTGTTTTAGAAAGGATAAAATTTAGTGTTATATTTTATAAGTAGCTTTATTTTAAATATTATTTAAGCATATATCTTTGAATAAAGTATTAAAGTAGTTTTTAATTTAAATGTTTAAAGCATATTTCATAATATAGTGTTTTAAATTATTGTACTTGGTGATTTCAGTGGAAATAGAAAATATTTGGGAATTTATTCCATGAGAGAAGACGGTTTGAAACTGTTTTCAAAGGGTTGAAAAGTGGAATTATATCTTGCAAATATATTTTGAGATTAATAAATAATTTGGGAAATTATTTATGTTTGTTGGATGTTTTGTGGATGTTAGTTGATAGTTAAATAACCGACTATCAATATTGGACAATGTGCTGATCGTTTCAAAGAGACCGGAATCAGGATTTATCTCCCAAAAAATCACTTCGATGCGGTTTGAACGTTTTCGTGAGGAAGACGAGTTTGGAATCGAAGATGGAGCAGGAAAGTGCAAGGGCTAGTCGCTACTAATCTTGAGGGTGATTCCAAAATGGATGTAGTAGGAATAGTGCCTTTGGTTCCGTTCGAACCTGGGACGGACTTGTATGGATGAATGCTTTCAGAACATCGTCAGGTGGACAATGAGCATTCTAAGTGATATATTCTAAAATGGTAACGCTTAGCCTCGAGCCTCATCAAACGGGAATGATTGAAAATCAGGGGTTATGCAGCAAGGCTAAGTGGGTAGCGCCCATTAGGGTGAGGTCATCCCTATCTAGATGTCCCTTTTTATTTCGGCTGTGTGGGCGGTTGCTGATCCCAACCGCGGGATGATCTTACTCGGGATTATCCAGTAAGGGGTAGTCCCGGTCTTGTGTTGCAGGGGATTGGGTATAATCCTCGGTACGCTGATCTAGACCAGGTACTGTGACATGTGGTACCCCAGTGCCTAGTCATTAGTTGGAAATCCATTCTCCCAACGCGCCTTTACGGTTTTTGTTTGTAGAACCCACTTTGTGGCTAGTATGCTGGAATTTAATCATGTAACAATTTCTGCTATTTGAATAAGTATTTATATATAGAAACTATTATAATATCAGACGGATTTGATAAGAAAGTGTTTTGGCTATCGTAAGGTAAAAACTCGACATGTTTATTTGTGGCATGGTCTTACGAGATGCTTTTGATTTCAAAGGGTTTGGAAAACTTTAATAATCAAATTGAGTGTGATTTTCTCACGCTGGTTTTCCAGACTGACTCGGGTGTTATTTTATTATAATGCTCGGGCCAGACCGAGTATTATAGATTACAGGAAAGGATGCTGTGGAGCTCAGGAAGCGAGCTGGATGGCGATACGTACTTCCATACTTGTTTTAAATATTCCACTGTGTTGATTAGCTATGTATTCAGTTTTGTGAGGACAGGTTATGATTACTGTCCAGTTGTGTGTTATGAGAACTCTGATGATGTATTGTATAAACAGATTTGCTTTTGTGTAAAGATCAGTTATTATCTATTATATTTTATTCCGCTGCGATGGTTAGATTCTGTTGTTTATTGTTTTCTTTTCTTCTACCTCCTTCTTCTTCTAATCCTGATGGTTCGATTTTTCAAGAATGAAAAATCGGGTCGTTACAATAACATATCAATAATATATTAAGAATCGTTAAGTTAGAAATGTTCCAAATAGAAGAGATTATGGATGATTCATTGACTTGAATGGTGCCATAATAAAAGCAATGTATATAAATGTAAATGCATAAATTTATAACTGAGTCGAGAGTAGTTCCAAATGTTGAGAATCCCATTACACTATTATATAATAATAATGTCATGATATAGTTCGTAATAGAACTTAGAGGTCACTAGAAGTCAAGAGACATACTTCACATTGTTCTAAATGATTAAGGTAGTTTATAAGCGTCAGAGATAGTTGATCGACAAAGTAGACGATTAAAACGTAACAACATACCCATTCACTGAGGGACTGACCCAAACGGTTTTGAGAAAACTGATTAGAGAAGTTGGAATAAGATTCCATAATGGACCACAAGTGCAAGTGGGAGACTGATAGAGTCAGGGGTATGACCTAGGGGCAATTATGTAATTTGATACATATACCTAACCTGTTGACCAATCTTGTTCGAAATAAAGGTGGTTCCTTTCTATTATATACTTGATATAATGTGTTATGTTAATTAATTAATTTGATTAAAAGTATATTTAATAGGAAATCCATAAATGATATGTTTTGTGATAGTGGGTACAAAGTGTTGTAAATGTGAGTAATTTATCACAATGAAAAAAATATACTATTTTAAATGTTCTTAGTCAAGATGCATCGAGATTGGATCTCGATGTATCCATTGAGACCAGAGTATGTAACCTTCTTCAAATATAGGGCAGTGTATTACTCACGACTGCTAGGGGCACCTAAGGGTTACGTACTGATAGTTATTAGATAACTATAGAACGATTCACTCGATAATTTTCTGTTGGTTAATATAACTAAGGTCAAATAAAAAAAACCGATGTGACTGATTTACATAAATCTCTCGACTTGAAAATACTGTGGATCTTCAATATGAAAGCTCCGCTTTGATTATAGTCAAATCATAGTACGACATCCATAGAGTGACTATAGTTGGGTTGAGTGGAAGTATTGGAAGTGAAGCATTATTCAAGAGAGGATTCGTCTCCTCAATTATATGGGGTTGGTATCACGGTCAACCCAAGCCAACTCAAATTCAAAATCTTTGGCTAGAGCAGTTCGGTTAATAATAATTGTTATTATTGAACCAATGACTTTGTATTTAGACTATAAAGTTGAATGTGGAAGAAATTGGAATTTTGACCGTTACCAAGTTCCATAAGTCCTAATGTGATATAGTTTTGACGAAGAGAATTGGTGTAAATAATTGTCACTATCACGTATCACTTATAATAAGTAAAATTGGATTTTACCTAAAGATATGTAAGCGATAAATTCAGCTAAATATCACACTACTTGCTAAGTAACATGTGAACATTAATATTCGAATTGTTCGATATTAATCACTGATCGAATTTACACCTTTGAGTCGCACAACTGTAATGATGAACTCTATGAAAAACCACATGATTTAGTTAATTTATAAAATGTTGTAAATCGATAATACCAATTGATATTTGAGAAATATTACTTATTAATTATTTGATGTTTGGAAGTTGTTTGTAATTATTTTAATACATTTATAAAAGTTATATTTGAATGCATTTATATACGATATCGATGTAATTTAAAGATAATTGCATGAAATGATTTATGAAAATTTTATGTCATTTGATGACATGATTTGTGGAAATTTTATGTCATTTGATGACGTGATTTGTGGAAATTTTATGTCATTCGATGACATATCATGTGAAAAGAAAGAATCAGAGAGAGAGAAATAATCAAGGGAAGTTTTAATTAAAGAATGGGAATAGTTTTATTCTTTCAAATAAAACATATTCTCCAATTCATTATGTATGTACAATTCATTCTTTCTCATTCATTCTTTTTCTTTCTCTCCTTCTAATTTTTCATGGTAGAAAAAAATCAAAATTTCCAAAATCTTTCAACTCCAAATAAAAAGAACAAATAAAACAAAACAAAAGTGGTTCATCCATCTCTGGCAAGGATAAGATGGGGATCTTGAAGATCTGAGTAGATATCATCATTCAAGATGTGATATCTGGCAACATCCTAAGGGGAATTCATTTTCAAGATGTGCTTCAAGACTTTGGGTAATAAAAGATCGATTCACAGAATCTAAGAGCATTTGATTCATCACTCAAGGTGTGATTTGATGGCAACTTCTCAAGGTAATTTCTAATTAGTCCATCACCATATTCTCTATATTCATATGCTTGGATTTATGTGATTTATCTATGTGTATATTGATTATGTTGTAACATGGAAATTGATAACCCCTTTCTCAATTAAAAGTATGTCTATTATGTTCATCTCATTCAGATCTACATTTTTCATCTTTTACATTACAATAATTATAAATTAATTTCTAGTGAATTATACTTTATAATATTTATGTACACAATTTCAAGTGAATTGTAATTTAATTCTTCTTTTAAATCTAATTTCTATTATTGCATGATTAACAATTGATACAATCACTTTGAATATTGTTTATGCAAGCATGAATGGTTTTGATCTAAAATTTTGATTGAACTTTTTATGTAATTTTAAATTATATATATATATATATTCTAAATTTATAGCTTTGTAAAATTTCCAAACTAAAAGTTCAATTTAAATTGTTAATTTAGAATGAAATGTAAATTGTCAAATTAAAATATTAATTATAAATTTTTGGTTTTATATTACATATATATGGTTGTGTAAATACATGTGTATACATATAAACTTCAAATATTTTTATCTTTAATTGCCAAAGTCTGATTTAAACCTTTTTATTTTAAAAGTGAGACAATTACACATATACATTAATTATTAGTTGATGTTTATGTCATTGTGTCATAATATACCTCTTCATTTAAAACAATGTTGTATTCATTGAATTTGTTAAAAGGTAAATTGAATAAATCAATGATTCCACCTTTTCATTTCATACCTTATTAGATCCCTATGAGACTACACTATAAATTCTTATTTATTCCTGTCTATGTCAACAATCAACCTTGCTTACTTTATGTCTAGAATTTTCATCAAACAAATTAAAGTATAAATATATTTGATATATTCACACTTTTCATATCTCACATTTAATCAATTTAGATCTAAATTAATAAAGAAAAGCTTTCCCTTAATTAATATTATTTAATATATTAATTAATTCAACTAAAGAGGGAGAGAAATGAAAGGTTCCTCCCTCTTCATATATAGACATATCTTCCCTTATTTATTGCATATGGTAAGAGAAGAAAATGAAAGGTTTCTTTCTCTAAATTCATTTGACATGTTTTTATTACATTTATTAGCACTATTTATATATTCACACAAATGGATGTATTTGATACATCCATTATAATATTATAAATTAAATTACATTCAAATCTCTAATTTAATAATTAAATACAATATTAATTTTATTGAAGATAAATTTTATATAAGATCTAAATGTATTTAGACTTCATAGACTCATTAATGATCCAAAATAGTAAATTTTTTGAAATTCACCGATTTCTTCGGCTGCGGGCTGGTCTAGTTCCAACACAACGACCAATTTACTATGTCAGCAAGAGGAGTTATCAGGCCTAGAGACAAGATACATAAGGTTGGAAATGTTAGCTTTTTGCTTACTCTTGGTAGCCTAGAAACTCTAGTCATATATCAAGCTCATCCCATCAAAATCCTAACCAGCCCAACATTGAAGCAAATTCTCAACCGACCCGACACAGTGGGCCAACTACTGAAGTGATCCATTGTTCCAACCTCCACACTTATATCAAAGGCTAGGTGTAACGACCGGGCGATTTTCGACCTCAAAAATCGACACTAATACGTTCACTGTATAGAGTGCCGAGTAATCAAGAACCGAAAATACCAGGTTGTTAGGGTTTAAGAAGAAAAGAGATAGAAAAAGAAACATGAATAACAACACCAATGACTCTCACAAACACAGCGGAACAAAATATAATATACAATAACAGCTTTTTGTACAAAAGAAAAACTGTAACTGTTAATATACATACAAATTATTAGAGTAAAATCATCAACATATAAATTTGGACAGTTATAATAACTTGTCCTTAAATGCTGAATATACAGCCTATAATACATAGCGAAATATAATCAAATATGTACAATATGTCTCTGTCATCCAGCTCGTCTCCTGAGCTCCAAAAGCGTCCTAACCTGAAATTTGTAATACTCGGTCGGACCCAAGCATTACAATAAAGTAACACCCGAGTCAGGCTGGAAACCAGCGTGAGTAAACACACTTAATTTGAAATTACTTAAGTTATCAAAATTGTAACGCCCCATCTCTATACCCACGCTAGCCAAGGACACTACGGGGTAATGCCGTCAACTAGCGCGGAGAATAAGGCTATTGAGGAGCGACCATCCATGTAATTGCGTTGTGCGAGCACCGATATGTCAGATAAAATATAACTTTTCATCTCAAGAGGAAATCCGACATACCGATACAAACTCAAAGCTACTACACAGTGGATGTGTAATCTTCGGAAACAAATATAGAAATAAGCATAACATAAATCAGTCACAGACATTCATATCACAAAGGCGGAAATAGATATGAATATTACACAAAGAAGTGTACATCAGAGTAGTGGTCAAATAAGACCCACAATAACACAAAAGAATAGATACAAGTGCTAGCCAAAAGAATATGTATACATCAAGGAGTCTAAATCTCAAATGTATACAACAAAAACTACTAAACTAGAGTAGTTAGCCAAAAGTCAGATGATGGTTCCAGATAGGAAGTCATGAGGAAGCACCTGTAATATCTCAGTCAGACCCGAGTATTATTTAAGAAGAAAATAATAAACGGATCATAGCTATAATTATCAGATAAAATGAGATATGAGAATAAGAGATATGATAAAAATATATGATAACAAAAAGATGTCATACTACGTCAAGTATACATTAGAAAATCCACAAAAGTCATACAATATCTCAATAATCTCAAAACACAGAAAAGAACATCATATTCTTAATTTAGTTCACCAAACCACAAAAATGACATACATATCAATGCCAATGGTAAATGCTGGTGAAACATAAATTCCATAAATCAATAATTAGAAATCCAGAAATCACAAGAAAGAGGATGGCCAATCCCATAAAAGTGCCAAGGCCAATCACAAGGGTTAATGACACACAAATTCACCAATGCACAAATATTGATAGAGCTTATTAATGTAAATCTCGAAAATTGGTGAAACACAAATTCTAGAAATCGTCAACTAGAAATCCAAAAAGATCACAAAAAGGGAAAGAGGCCTGTCACTAAGACGGGAGCATTAAAGCTCACCAACAAGTGTATCACAAGATGAGACGCTATCTCATGGTCGCTAACCATCAATTTTGAGCCGAAGCTCCACAAGAACGGCCCGAAGACCATGAGCCGAAGCTCCATAAGAACGGCCCGAAGACCATGAGCCGAAGCTCCACAAGAACGGCCCGAAGACCATGAGCCGAAACTCCACAAGAACGACCCGAAGACCATGAGTCGCTACCCCACAAAAATTGAGCCAAAGCTCCACAAAAAGGATCATCGCAGACCCACAAGTGTAAATTACACTAAGCTAGTAAATATATGAATTTAGCTTCATGTCCCATAACCACTAGCTTAACTTAAATATTTACGAACGAATTGTAGATTTCCACTCGAATATTGTCACAAGAGTTTCAATCGAACAAGTCCAAGAATTAACTGACGAAGTAAACGTAAGTGTTTCATACCACTTATTTTACTAAGCCGTTTAATTAGATTTCTCGTACGAGTGAGGTAAAGGTTTGTATATACTAGTAGATTGGAAAACAGTTTAAGAAACGAGCTTTGAAATAAAATAGTGTTGAAATCGTTTTGATGAAAGAGTTTTGATATATACTACTAGTATAGAAACCTTTGTATTTTTTTAAAGTGACAAATCACAAAAACGATTGTAAAAAAACAATCAATCACCAAAAATGCACATTCGAAGATGTGAAGCAAATCCATAGAAATCGATACCGAATCCATCAAAATGGATATTCCCAAAAATCCCGAAGAAGAAGTCATCAACGTCAATAATAGATGATAACAACAAATGGGAATCAACACGAATCGATAAAAATTGGAAACCAAGCAAAATAGGCAAAAATAGGCATACTAGGCAAAATAGGAGCAGGTCGGTCGGCTGACTCACTGAGCTCGGTCGACCGGACCAGACCCGGGAAATCCGCGGGATACTGGTCGGTCGACCGGACCAGAGCCTGGGAAGTGTTTTTGGTAGCAGGTCGGTCGACCAGGCCAGAGTTTCGGTCGACCGGACCCTGTTTCCAGCACTTCCCAGCCTATCTATATGAAGATCAAACTCTTCCAAATTGCAATCGGGCGAGCAACGGGTGCTAAGGATTTCCGCCAATCGACAACCCAGCCCTATAGGCTCTTCGATGCACACTAAAAACATGATCAAACACCATAGCAATGATTTTTAAGGATTTAACTTCGAAACACCAAAAATTGAAATATTCACAAAACCAATCCGAATCAAAGAAAATGCACATGAATAAGAGTTAGGAATTCATGCCTAACACTCAAAGATAATCATAGACTAAGATGTAAGATAAAAATCTCACCTTTTACACAAAATCAATGAAGAGGGAGCTATAGAGCAAGGCAAGGACAATCACTCTTCAATTCCAACTCAACAAGCTTGAATCTAAGCTTAAAAGAGAAACATTTCCTAAATTAGGTTTAGGGAATTTCTGAAATTGTAAGGAGAATGAGTTGGAGAAGATGAAGAGGATGCTTACCAATAGCTTCTCTTTGAATTTGGAGCTAGAAGAAGGATTTGCAAATGAACTAGGGCTTGGAGTTTTAATTTTCCATTCCACTCTCCATTTTTGATGAAGCTTAAGTGTTAGGAAATGAAAGTGAAGTAATGAAGAGGAGAGGGAGTGGAGCTTGAGTTAATGAAACCAGAATTGGGCAAATGGGCTGAACCAAACCCAAAGTCCAAAGTGAAAAAGTAGCAAAATTCTACTAACTCCAAACATATCGAAGCTTATACTCAAAAAGGTCGCAAACGGCATTTTGAACTAAATGGAAGTGGTCTCGAGTCCCAATTCGACTGTTTGCAAAAAGTAGCTTTTCGGACTAAAATCCGACTAACGATGAAATATTTAAATAAAATATTTAAATATACAATCGATAAATATGCGGGTTGTTACAGACTCCCCTCCTTAAAGAAATTGCGTCCTTGCAATCTTAAGAAATAACTAATAAGTAACAACCATAAAAGCATATCAACACAAAAGAAAATTTGAAATAAGAAGTTCACCATAAAGAGCATAAAAGAGTAAGCCCAAACCTGTTCGCTCGATGAATTCTCTGGATTCCCAAGAGAAATCCTTAGGATTTGAGAACCATCGGACTTTCACAAAAGGAACATCTTTATTTCGAAGGCACTCAACCCCCGAAGAAATGATGTGAATAGAATGTTGCTCAAAAGTCAAATCTGGTGAAACTTCAATCCCTACTATAACACCAGGCTCAAGAAATAAAATCGGAAACCTAAGATCATTTCCATAGTTAAAAGACGTGGAAAACGTCAAGAATAGCAGAAAATTGAGCCGGTGCAACGGCGTAGTACAATAACGGTACGCCAGATGAACCAAAGCTCGAATAATTTCGGGACACCAACGTAGTACAAAAACGGTACGTCCAATGAACCGAACACCATAAAAGAACATCGGACGCTAGTCCATAAAAGAAATGAGATAAAGCTCAATAAAACGAAGTATATCAAAACGTCCGATGAACTTGATAAAAAGATAATTCCATTCGGACATCATCAAAGAATCAACCACTTGTTGCTTACGACTAAGCGCATTGGCAACACGATTTCCCTTATGGGAATAAAAAGAATATCAAGATCATAAGATGCCAGGAACTCGAGTCAACATGAAGTTCCTTATGAGAAAATAAATATTCCAAAGATTTATGATCGAGGTGGAGAACAAATTTCTCCCCCAAAAATGATGATGCCAAACTTTAAAAGCGAAAACAATACCCGCGAGCACTAGATCATGAGTGGCATACCTAGTCTCGATCGGCTTTAATGGTTTAGAAGCACAAGTGATAGCACGTTCTCTTTTGCAAGAAAAAGGCATCCAAACCAATACGATTAGCATTGGTACAAAAGATAAAGTCTTGGTTCCCTTCGGGAATCACAAGAATAAGAGTATCGAAAAGAAAGAATTTCTTTTAAATAATCTTCTTTCTCGGAAAGCTAAAAATTTCAAAATTACATTTATCTTTATGTAATAATCTTTCTAGAAAAATTTACATTTTTACAAGTCAATATATTGTGTCTGACTGTCTCATCAAAGCGTTTAGGAGATTCTTATCGATAACGTTGATCAAGCGCACCGACCAGAATTCTTAAAGCACTCAATGGGCAATACAATCACAAAAATCATATTCTATATGATAAACATGTTTCTTAAAAACTTTTAAGAATATTCTTTGCTCGTTTAAGAGCAAAGAATCAAATTGTACTTATAAATAAATCTTATGAAAAAGATTTGCAAAATTTTAAATTGCTGTTTTCCTCCAAAATCAATATATACAAGAATGGAGTCATCGAGATCGTAGATTACTCGATTCATAAAATGGATGAAATAAGCTGGACAAACTGAATGACATAATAAGTCATTCATAAGTTTCATAACGAGTGCGGAATGCGGTAAATGGAATGCTAACTCCCGCAACTCGTTAGCAAATGAAAATCGGTGGCAAGGTCGAGCTAAAAAGACCTTAACACCACTCAAAAGATTGCTTAGGTGATAATCCTAAGACAAACTCAAAAATACCGGAAAATTCTCAAACTACATGAATGAGAGAAATAACACTTTCCTCATCATGTGAGCTTAAAGAATAAAATGATGCCATCAAATTGGAATCAAAATCACAAAGTGATGTAGCACAGGCTAGAGTCGAAGCAGTGCAAGCTCCAAATACACAAGGCCTAGGTCGTCCACGGCCTAAGGAATCACTGGGTTTAGGTCGGTCGCGACCTAAGAAAGGAGCAGGTTTAAGTCGTATACGAGATAACAAGGCTGAAGAAGAAGTTCTAAGTCGTCCACGACTTAACGAGGCTGAAGGCATAAGTCGTTCACGACTTAACTCAAGAAGTCTACGACCTAAGGAAAGTGAAGACTTAAATCGTCTACGACCTAAGGAAACTGAAGGATTAAGTCGACTCCAACCTAACAAAGGAGAACTGGAACGACCTAACATGTTTTTAGGTCGTATACGACCTAACGAGATAAGAAATAGGTCGCTGGAACGAGCTAACAGAGTGTTACGACCTAACAAAGAAGGCCTAAGTCGTTCACGACTTAACTCGAGCGGGTCACGACCTAACGAAGAAGATATAGGTCGTCTGCGACCTAACGAGTATGCTGAAGAAAGGATCTCACGACCTAAGATAAGTCGCGTACGACCTACGACTTAAGATAGGTCGCGAGAAAGTTAGGTCGCCAACTACTACAGTTCGCTGAAGAAGGAAGCCGTTGATTCTTATGCCGCGTTAATCTCTGCTGTTGATTCTTTTAAGTCGCTGAAGAAGGGATGCCACTCATTTTAGGTCGCTCACTCCAGATACCATTGATTTTGTTAAGTCGCAGAGTAGGTTATGTCGCGCCTGTTAAGTCGTAGGTCGCAGGCTATAGGTTGGAAACGACCTAAGTGTTGTAACGTGATGTGTTGTATTTTTCTTATGTTGTAATCTTTTAGTCGTATTTTCTTAGGTCGAACTATGTTAGGTCGTAGGTCGTTCACGACCTAAGTGATGTACTATTTTCAGTGTTGAGTTGTAAAATGCTATAAATAGGCGTGAGTTGTAAATTCGAAAGTTAAGTTGATTTGAAATAAAACTCTTGTTTTGTTAGCTTTGTGCTTTCGCCAAATTGGTAGTCGAGTGTAATCTCCTATCTCCTCTTTCGGATAATCGAGTGCGCTCGATTCAAGAACTGCAGAAGCCGATTCACGGAATCTAGTGCGCTAGATCAACGTGTGAAGAATCGCAGATCTTTGAACCCGGTATCGTGCGCGATCAACGAGTTCAGGATAGCTAGAATTCGGTATCTTCGGATCAACGAATTCGGGCATTTCAGTATCTTCCAATCCATCGATTGCTACTCTCATCGATCGACATTGTTTTTGATTAATCCGCTGCGTCAGTTTTGGTATCAGAGCCAGGTTTAGCCAATCATAGCTAAATCGAGTTCTTGGAGCCAATCATCTTGAAGAAGTTTGAATCGAAGTGAAGATTTGGGGTTATTAATCACGGCCGAGAGCAAGAAGGGAAGTTGTTCGACTTTGTATTGAAGTTTGGAGGACAGATTTATCTTGTTTGGGAGTTTGGTTGTTCATCGTGTTCATCACAATTTGCAACACATGTGAAGTTTCCGATCCATTTCATTTTGGATCAAAGTCCGAATTGTGTTTGAGTTTGAGGTGTGAAGAACTTCGGCCGAGATAAGCAAGTGAAGGCCGTGTACATCATTTGACCGAGAATTGAAGAGTTTTGTGAAGTTTTCAAGTATGCCGCCGAGAAGAGCTAATCGTCACCAAAATGTAGAAGCTTTGTATCGGAGAGAAGAAGTTGATGAGATGGAGCAATGAATCAATGAAAACTTTAGTGAAAAGCTTAACGAAGGAATTGGACGATTAGAGAAGATGATGTTAGAGATGAATCAGAATCGGAGAAGAGTATCACCTGAATCTAACCATGGAGGAAGTAGAGTCTCACCACATTCCAATCGAGACAGAAGTGTTGATGATGATCAAAGGCGTGGGAGGAACGTGAATGATCGTGAACGAAGGAATACAGATAGAAGGGATGTTGGTGGAAGAAGTGATGGTAGTAGAGATGTGGGTGGACGAGATAGACAACGATATACATCTGATTTTGAAGAGGAGTATGATGGTGGTAGTGTTCGAGGACAAGGACGAGGACAAGGAAGAAATCACTCTGAGTATGATCACAAGTGGGAGTCGGGGATGAAGACTGAAATTCCTAAATTCAAAGGTGGTATGCAAGCAGAGGAGTTTCTAGATTGGGTGGCTAATGTTGAAGAGATTTTTGACTTCAAAGAAGTTCCAGAACATCGTAGAGTGAAGTTGGTTGCTACGAGGTTGAGGGGTAGAGCTTTGGCGTGGTGGCAGCAAACCAAACTTACATGTGAACGGATGGGGAAGTCAAAGGTTGAATCATGGGAAAAGATGAGGAAAATGATGAAAGCCACATTCTTACCTTATAACTATCAGTCGCTTATGTATCAGAGATTGCAAAACTTGAGACAAGGGACGAAATCTGTGAATGACTATGCTGACGAATTTTATCAACTGATAGCAAGGAATGATATTATGGAGACAGAAGAACAATTGACATCTAGATTCATTGGGGGATTGCGAATGCAGATTCAGGATATGGTTAACATGTTTGATCCCAGATCTGTAGCGGAAGCACATCAGAAAGCGTTGGCTTGGGAGAAACAGGGAAGACGAGGTGGTGGTATGTTTACAAATTCCAACAATCCAGTGAAGGGTGTTAGTGGAAGTTCTAATGTTTCAAAAGCTGTTGCGAAACCAATTGTGAATGAGGTTGGGAAGGCGAAGGTCAATAATGGTTTCAAGTGTTATAATTGCCAAGAAATGGGCCACAAAAGCAGCGAATGTCCAAAGCCGAAGAAGAGAGCTATGATAGCGGAGGTTGAGGATGAGGATGAAGAAGCTGAATGTTCCAATTCACCACCTGATGAGGAGGAAGAAGAAGTGACGGGAGACGAAGGTTATAATCTAATGATGAAGAGGTCCTGTTTAATACCAAAGCAAGAGGAGGATTGTAGTTGGTTAAGGAGCAATATTTTTTAGTCAACATGTACCATTCTAGGGAAGGTTTGCAAATTTGTTATTGATGCTGGAAGCTGTGATAATATAATTTCTTCAGAAGCTGTAAGGAAGTTGGCGTTGAAGACTGAGAAACATCCGAAACCGTACAAGCTAGCTTGGTTGAGGAAAGGCGGGGAGGTGAAGGTTGGACGAAGGGCTTGTGTGAAGTTTTCAATTGGAAAGAAATACAAGGATGAAATCTAGTGCGATGTGGTAGATATGGATGTCTGTCATTTGTTGCTGGGGAGACCATGGCAGTATGATAGGGCGGTGCAACATGATGGGCGTACTAACAGTTACAGTTTCATGTTTGAAGGCACAAAGATTACTCTAATTCCAAAGAAGCGACAACAGGAGGAAAACAAGTTGGAGGAGATTGAAGAGCTTAAAACTTTGTTATCTTTGAAGGAGTTTGTGAAGGAAGTAGAGGAGGAGCCTGAAGTGTTTTTGTTGATTGGGCGAGAGAGCAGTGAAGAGGTTGAAATTCCGAAAGAAGCGAAGCCAGTTTTGAAAGAATTTGACGATGTATTTCCAGAGGAGTTACCAACGGAGTTGCCACCGTTGAGGGATATACAACATCAGATAGATCTTGTTCCAGGTGCTGTGTTGCCACACAGACCACATTATCGAATGAGTCCAAAGGAACATGAAGAATTGAGGAGGAAAGTGGAAGAATTGCTTGAACAGGGGCGTGTGCAGGAGAGTTTTAAGTCTGTGTGCTGTACCAGCTTTATTGGTACCAAAAAAGGATCGAACATGGAGGATGTGCACAGATAGTAGAGCATTGAATAAGATCACAGTCAGATACAGATTTCTGATGCCGAGGCTTGATGATTTATTGGATCAAATCAGTGGGTCCGTAATATTTTCAAAGATTGACTTGAAGAGCGGTTATCATCAGATTCGCATTAGACCACGGGACGAATGGAAGACAGCGTTCAAGACGAGGGAAGGATTGTATGAATGGCTGGTAATGCTGTTTGGTCTATCAAATGCACCAAGTACATTCATGAGGGTGATGAACCAAATTTTCAGGCCATACATTGGGAAATTTGTGGTGGTTTACTTTGATGATATTCTGATCTACAGTGCTAGTAAAGAAGAGCATGTTCAGCATTTGAAGAAAGTGTTAATTATTCTTCGTGAAGAACAATTCTATGCTGCTACAAAGAAGTGTGTTTTTATGGCGAGGAGTGTTTTATTTCTGGGGTATGTTGTGTCGGAAGAAGGAATACAGGTTGACCAAAGTAAAGTCGAAGCTATCAGAGATTGGCCGCAACCCAAGACGATAACGGAAGTTCGTAGTTTTCACGGGTTGGCTTCATTTTATCGAAGGTTTATTCCACACTTTAGTAGTGTGATGGCGCCTGTGACTGATTGTATGAAGGGTAAACAATTTGCATGGACGGAGGAAGTCGGGGTTGCTTTTGATCGAATCAAAGAACTCTTGACTTCTGCACCAATTCTAATATTACCAGATTTTCAGCTAGTGTTTGAACTACATACTGATGCATCCAAGGTTGGGATTGGAGGAGTGTTGAGTCAGAGGGGACGTCCGATTGCATACTTTAGCGAGAAGTTATCAGGAGCAAAAATGAGATACAGTACATATGATGTTGAATTTTATGCTGTTGTGCAATCTATTAAACACTGGAGACACTATCTATTTCAGAAAGAGTTTGTTCTTTACACTGATCATGAGGCATTAAAGCATTTACAAGGGCAAGACAAGATTTCAGCGAGACATGCATCATGGATTGCATATCTGCAACAGTTTACATTTGTTGTGAAACACAAATCGGGAGTGATGAATCGTGTTGCGGATGCTTTGAGTAGAAGGAATCATTTGTTAACAACAATTAAGATTGAAGTAACGGGATTCGATGTGTTACCAGAGTTATTTGACGAAGATCCTTACTTTGCAAAGTTTGTTGATAAAGTCAAGAATGGGGAGACGGATGAGTTTTTGATGGTAGATGGTTTTCTGTTCAAAGGAAATCGATTGTGCATACCTGATTGTAGTTTGAGAATGAAGATTGTAAAAGAGCTACATGAAGAAGGACATGTCGAGAGAGACCGTACATTACAGTTGATTTCACAATCTTACTTTTGGCCATCGATGAGGAAAGAGGTGGAGAGGTTTGTGGAGCGATGTCATATCTGTCAGGTTTCGAAAGGAACTGCGACTAATACTGGTTTATATATGCCGTTACCTGTACCAACTAAACCATGGGTTGATGTGAGTATGGACTTTGTGTTGGGGTTGCCGAGAACGCAGCGTGGTAATGATTCCATTTATGTGGTGGTGGACCGATTTTCGAAAATGGCACATTTTATTGCTTGTAAGAAGACGGCAGATGCTGTTCATGTTGCTCAGTTGTTTTTCAAAGAGATATATCGACTTCACGGATTGCCAGAATCGATTGTGTCGGATAGGGATACTCGTTTTCTAAGTCATTTTTGGCTAAGTTTGTGGAAGATGGTGGGAACGAAGTTGAACTTTAGCAGCGCTTATCATCCGCAAACGGATGGACAGACCGAGGTTGTGAACAGATCATTGGGAAATTTATTACGATGTCTGGTGCAAGACAATCTGAAGAGTTAGGATGTGAAGTTATGTCAAGCTGAGTTTGCTCATAATCATGCTGTGAACCGTAGTACGGGTTTCAGTCCATTTCAGATAGTATACTCAAGCTTACCGAGGGGACCGTTGGATTTAACGGTAATATCACACTCGAAGGGGACAGTTAAGAAAGCTACTGATTTTGTTGAAGGGTTGACGGAGTGTCATAGAATCATTCAAGAACGATTGGAAAAGGCAAATGAGAAATACAAACGATCTACAGATCTGAAGCAAAGAAGTGTTGAGTTCAATGAAGGAGATATGGTGTATGCTGTATAAACAAAGGACCGTTTTCCAGTGGGCGCTTATAACAAATTGAAAGCCAGAAAAATTGGTCCTGTAGAAGTCATGAAACGGATTAATGAAAATGCTTATAAGTTGAAGCTGCCGGAGGATGTGTACACGTCTGACGTATTCAATGTTAAGCATCTCGTACCATATCATGGGGATGAATTTGTTGTGGAAGAAGAGAGTACAAATTCGAGGTCGAATTTTTCTCAACCTGGGGAGGATGATGCAGCACAGGCTAGAGTCGAAGCAGTGCAAGCTCCAAATACACAAGGCCTAGGTCGTCCACGGCCTAAGGAATCACTGGGTTTAGGTCGGTCGCGACCTAAGAAAGGAGCAGGTTTAAGTCGTATACGAGATAACAAGGCTGAAGAAGAAGTTCTAAGTCGTCCACGACTTAACGAGGCTGAAGGCATAAGTCGTTCACGACTTAACTCAAGCAGTCTACGACCTAAGGAAAGTGAAGACTTAAATCATCTACGACCTAAGGAAACTGAAGGATTAAGTCGACTCCGACCTAACAAAGGAGAACTGGAACGACCTAACATGTTTTTAGGTCGTATACGACCTAACGAGATAAGAAATAGGTCGCTGGAACGAGCTAACAGAGTGTTACGACCTAACGAAGAAGGCCTAAGTCGTTCACGACTTAACTCGAGCGGGTCACGACCTAACGAAGAAGATATAGGTCGTCTGCGACCTAACGAGTATGCTGAAGAAAGGATCTCACGACCTAAGATAAGTCGCGTACGACCTACGACTTAAGATAGGTCGCGAGAAAGTTAGGTCGCCAACTACTACAGTTCGTTGAAGAAGGAAGCCGTTGATTCTTATGCCGCGTTAATCTCTGCTGTTGATTCTTTTAAGTCGCTGAAGAAGGGATGCCACTCATTTTAGGTCGCTCACTCCAGATACCATTGATTTTGTTAAGTCGCAGAGTAGGTTATGTCGCGCCTGTTAAGTCGTAGGTCGCAGGCTATAGGTCGGAAACGACCTAAGTGTTGTAACGTGATGTGTTGTATTTTTCTTATGTTGTAATCTTTTAGTCGTATTTTCTTAGGTCAAACTATGTTAGCGTAGGTCGTTCACGACCTAAGTGATGTACTATTTTCAGTGTTGAGTTGTAAAATGCTATAAATAGGCATGAGTTGTAAATTCGAAAGTTAAGTTGATTTGAAATAAAACTCTTGTTTTGTTAGCTTTGTGCTTTCGCCAAATTGGTAGTCAAGTGTAATCTCCTATCTCCTCTTTCGGATAATCGAGTGCGCTCGATTCAACGACTGCAGAAGCCGATTCACGGAATCTAGTGCGCTAGATCAACGTGTGAAGAATCGCAGATCTTTGAACCCGGTATCGTGCGCGATCAACGAGTTCAGGATAGCTAGAATTCGGTATCTTCGGATCAACGAATTCGGGCATTTCAGTATCTTCCAATCCATCGATTGCTACTCTCATCGATCGACATTGTTTTTGATTAATCCGCTGCGTCACAAAGGAAAAACAGAAATCTGCTTAACAGATTGAAAATGTCGAAGATGAATAGTCCACACGGGACAAAGGATATGACTTCATAATAATTAAGCCAATCCTTACAAAAGTCAATTCTGAAGCATAAGTAAAAATCGGCTCGGAAAGAAAAATCACATAAAATAATTTCGACATCAATAAAAAGCAAATTGAGTGTTGCGGATCCACCAATCGAATCCGCAATTCTAAATGAAATCCTCAAGCCCATAAAATTTAAAAAGAGAAAGAATCATCAAGTTCTTTTGATATAAAATAATGAAATGAACCCAAATCAAAAGGAACTCGAATAAGATAATCACAAACAAATATTGTCAAGGATAGAAAATACCTTGACCAAAAGAAGTGTTAGTAGAGGCTTGCACAACTTTTAGCTTTCCCTCCTTCTGGCTTTAAGTATGGGACAAGCTGATATATGATGACTCACACTTTTGCAATAGCGACAATAGAGGGGTTGCGGACACTCCTTTGCATAGTGGTCCATAGAATCACAATTGTAGCATCGTCCACGACTAGTGGTAGGAGTCTTTGCTACAGAAGTTTCTTGCTTCCCTTTCTTGTCGGGATTAGGGCCTTTAAACTTAATAGGCCTCTTCATGTTATTGTTGAAGTTCTGTTTAGCACCGACAACTTCAACATTACTTTCATTATCGGCCTCTTCAAGACGAAGAGCGATATCAATAAGCCGATCGAAAGAAACTTCCAATTTCAGAAGTAATGGCTTCTTGAGATTCTTGTTCAAGCCATAAATAAATCTCTGATTTTTGTTCAATGGGGTATTAATGTATTCAACCCCGTATTTAGAAAGAGATTCGAAAGATGCGACGTAGTCCGTCATAGAAGATTCACCTTGAACAAGGTCGATAAAACGCCGGGCCAAAGTTGCCTTTTCAGCCTTCGGCACAAATTTTAATTCGAATCTTTCTAAGAATTGCTCCCAAGTGAGATCCGCTTCAACGATTTCAGAAATAAGAAGCTCATACCAATCCAATGCTCTTTCTTGGAACATGCTAGAAGCCACTTGGACTCGGTGGAGATCAACAAGATTCATGCGAGAAAAGATGCGGTCGCATGATCTAAGCCAAGCTTGGATTTCAATAACACTCTCGGATCCCCGGAATGGCCTTCCACCCAAATCGGTATAATCTCTACACAAGCGTGCAAAACCGGATCTAGGATGAGTAGGCTCTGGAATGGGTCCAATAGATTGAGCATTCTTAACAAGATCTAGAAGCTGCTGGGCAGACATAAATACTCCCTCCTGAGGAGTAGCACTGGATTAACCAACGTTGGTACGGCCAGATCTAACTATTTCTCTTCTTTAAGAAAGAAAGAAGAAGAAAAAGTTATTCTCAGAATGAATATCAAACAATCATGATTGATAAAACAAGGAATCATAAAAGAAAATAGGATAGAACGGTACGAAGACTCGAATCAAATCCTATGGCACGACTCCTATGAAAGACTTAGGACAATGATCCTTGCTAGATTATTCTACATTGTTCCGAAGTTTGGCTCTAATACCAAGCTGTGATGCCCCACCTCTATACCCACGCTAGCCAAGGACACTACGGGGTAATGCCATCAACTAGCGCGGAGAATAAGGCTGTTGAGGAGCGACCATCCATGTAATTGCGTTGTGCGAGCACCGATATGTCAGATAAAATATAACTTTTCATCTCAAGAGGAAATCCGACATACCGATACAAACTCAAAGCTACTACACAGTGGCTGTGTAATCTTCGGAAACAAATATAGAAATAAGCATAACATAAATCAGTCATAGACATTCATATCACAAAGGCGGAAATAGATATGAATATTACACAAAGAAGTGTACATCAGAGTAGTGGTCAAATAAGACCCACAATAACACAAAAGAATAGATACAAGTGCTAGCCAAAAGAATATGTAAACATCAAGGAGTCTAAATCTCAAATGTATACATCAAAAACTACTAAATTAGAGTAGTTAGCCAAAAGTCAGATGATGGTTCCAGATAGGAAGTCATGAGGAAGCACCTGTAATATCTCAGTCTGACCCGAGTATTATTTAAGAAGAAAATAATAAACGGATCAGTCTAGCTATAATTATCAGATAAAATGAGATATGAGAATAAGAGATATGATAAAAATATATGATTACAAAAAGATGTCATACTACGTCAAGTATACATTAGAAAATCCACAAAAGTCATACAATATCTTAATAATCTCAAAACACAGAAAAGAATATCATATTCTTAATTTAATTCACCAAGCCACAAAAATGACATACATATCAATGCCAATGGTAAATGCTGGTGAAACATAAATTCCAGAAATCAATAATTAGAAATCCAGAAATCACAAGAAAGAGGATGGCTAATCCCATAAAAGTGCCAAGGCCAATCACAAGGGTTAATGACACACAAATTCACCAATGCACAAATATTGATAGAGCTTATTAATGTAAATCACGAAAATTGGTGAAACACAAATTCTAGAAATTGTCAACTAGAAATCCAAAAAGATCACAAAAAGGGAAAGAGGCCTATCACTAAGACGAGAGCATTAAAGCTCACCAACACGTTTATCACAAGATGAGACGCTATCTCATGGTTGCTAACCATCAATTTTGAGCCGAAGCTCCACAAGAACGGCCCGAAGACCATGAGCCGAAGCTCCACAAGAACGGCCCAAAGACCATGAGCCGAAGCTCCACAAGAACGGCCCGAAGACCATGAGACACTACCCCACAAAAATTGAGCCGAAGCTCCACAAAAAGGATCTTCGTAGACCCACAAGTGTAAATTACACTAAGCTAGTAAATATATGAGTTTAGCTTCATGTCCCATAACCACTAGCTTAACTTAAATATTTACGAACGAATTGTAGATTTCCACTCGAATATTGTCACAAGAGTTTCAATCGAACAAGTCCAAGAATTAACCGACGAAGTAAACGCAAGAGTTTCATACCACTTGTTTTACTAAGCCGTTTAATTAGATTTCTCGTACGAGTGAGGTAAAGGTTTGTATATACTAGTAGATTGGAAAACAGTTTATGAAACGAGCTTTGAAATAAAATAATGTTGAAATCGTTTTGATGAAAGAGTTTTGATATATACTACTAGTATAGAAACCTTTGTATATTTTTAAAGTGACAAATCACAAAAATGATTGTAAAAAGACAATCAATCACCAAAAATGCACATTCGAAAATGTGAAGCAAATCCATAGAAATCGATACCGAATCCATCAAAATGGATATTCCCCAAAATCCTGAAGAAGAAGTCATCAACGTCAATAATAGATGATAACAACAAATGGGAATCAACACGAATCGATAAAATTTGGAAACCAAGCAAAATAGGCAAAAATAGGCATACTAGGCAAAATAGGAGCAGGTCGGTCGGCTGACTCACTGAGCTCGGTCGACCGGACCAGACCCGTGAAATCCGCGGGATACTGGTCGGTCGACTGGACCAGAGCCTGGGAAGTGTTTTTGGTAGCAGGTCAGTCGACCAAGCCAGAGTTTCGGTCGACCGGACCCTGTTTCCAGCACTTCCCAGCCTATCTATATGAAGATCAAACTCTTCCAAATTGCAATCGGGCGAGCAACGGGCGCTAAGGATTTCCGCCAATCGACAACCCTTTCCTATAGGCTCTTCGATGCACACTAAAAACATGATCAAACACCATAGCAATGATTTTTAAGGATTTAACTTCGAAACACCAAAAATTGAAATATTCACAAAACCAATCCGAATCAAAGCAAATGCACATGAATAAGAGTTAGGAATTCATGCCTAACACTCAAAGATAATCATAGACTAAGATGTGAGATAAAAATCTCACCTTTTACACAAAATCAATGAAAAGGGAGCTATAGAGCAAGGCAAGGACAATCACTCTTCAATTCCAACTCAACAAGCTTGAATCTAATCTTAAAAGAGAAACATTTCCTAAATTAGGTTTAGGGAATTTCTGAAATTGTAAGGAGAATGAGTTGGAGAAGATGAAGAGGATGCTTACCAATAGCTTTTCTTTGAATTTGGAGCTAGAAGAAGGATTTGCAAATGAACTAGGGCTTGGAGTTTTAATTTCCCATTCCACTCTCCATTTTTGATGAAGCTTAAGTGTTAGGAAATGAAAGTGAAGTAATGAAGAGGAGAGGGAGTGGAGCTTGAGTTAATGAAACCAGAATTGGGCAAATGGGCTGAACCAAACCCAAAGTCCATAGTGAAAAATTAGCAAAATTCTACTAACTCCAAACATATCGAAGCTTATACTCAAAAAGGTCGCAAACGACATTTTGAACTCAATGGAAGTGGTCTCGAGTCCCAATTCGACTGTTTGCAAAAAGTAGCTTTTCGGACTAAAATCCGACTAACGATGAAATATTTAAATAAAATATTTAAATATACAATCGATAAATATGCGGGTTGTCACAAAAATCCTTCGAAATACCAAGGTATCTCGTAAGACCACGTCACACATAAACACATTGAGTTTTTATCTTACGATAACCAAAACACTTTTACAGCAAATCCAGTGATATTATAATAGTGTCTACGTATAAATACTTATTAAAATAGCCGAACTTGTCAAATTAATTAAATTTCAGCATATTAGACTCTGTAATTAGAACCGTAAAGGTTCGTAGTGGTTATTGTGTCGAAGTGGTTCCGGATAATGCAAATATCCGATCCCGGTCTCTTCGAACCCAAACGATAAATTTTTAAAAGTCCAAGTCGTTTTAAGTAACAACTTCTCAATTTAGGGTGCTAATATTTACATGTGGAAATTCGTTCCATATGTTTACTATATCTTGACCCACTAATCAAAATAATTTGCTTATACTCGTCACATTTCAAAAATTCAGAATAGTAACCAGTATAAGTCGATTTACTTGCCGATAAAACGTGTTAACGTTTCATCTTATTTACTTTAATTTGTTTAGCTACTTAATCACACGGAAATAGATAATTGGGAAAAATATCTAAGAACCATACCAGTCAAACATAGATTATTAACTCAATCAGCAATTTAAAATTAGTATTTAATCACTTTACAAATTCAAACGGGATGGGTTTCAATTAACAGAGTCAAATTATATTTTTATTCTAGATTTCTTGTCTATCAAAGAAATTAAATAAAGTAATTTAATTATTAAAATTTCTAACAATTCGTTTAATGATTAATTTATTAACATATAATTTATAATTAGGACATTACTCCTTTATTCAAAAAAAACATTTATTTTTTTTCACATTGTAGAAAATCTTGGTATAGTAGTTCGGTGAAATACTCGGCCATAGGAGCTCGATGCAAAAATTCCGCATTAATTTGATTCAAAATGAAAGAGAACCATTGTTTATAATTTTAAAGGTTATTAAATACAAAAATAAATTTAATTTACTATATTTAAAAAGACAATCGGCCCATACATTCTCAAACCCGACCCAACAATTCAAACCGGTGCCCAAACAATTCCTTCTTCCTCCCAGTTCTTACTCTCTCCTTTGCTCTTCTCTTTTTTTTTCCAACCCAACCGTGCACATACAAGTGCACGTGCACGTTTTCTCCGGCCACAATCACTCGCCGCCGACCATCCATCAAAGTCGCCATCGACCACCTCACCATGTTCGTCCACCTGAAACCACGGTCGCGCCCTCCATTCAAAATTTGAACTACAGACCCAACACTCGACCAACACCTCGCCATTAAACCACCTCGACGCTCCACCATACGCCACCATCTACCACCGACTCTTGCCGAAACGTTCGCCACCATCTCCCCTTGCTTTTTCCCCCATACCGCAGGCTTCCTTGTTCCTCTCGTCATGGCCATGGCCACGAGACCGATACCCACCCAAAAACTGCAACTAACCCGATTTTTGCCTCGTCCACCCCACACAAGAATCAAGAAAATCGCGCACCATTTTTCGTGGGTTCCTTATCACCCAAGCCTCCTCCACGACAAGCGCCTTGCCCCGAAATCCATCACATCACCAGAATTTGACCAAAAGCCCAATTCCGTTCATCCACCAATTTCTCCTTCCATACACATCTAAAAATTCTCAAACTACCCCCAAAATTCGCTATTTTCAACGACTAACATTGCTATATAATCCAATCATAAAATCATGGTATACGAAATTTAACCAAAACTAACCTACTTACTGTAACATAGAGTTTTCTTCTTTTATGCTACATGAAACTTAATGAAATAAATTTTAAAATACACCATACTCGAAAACAAACAAGTTTTGTTTTGGAAGCGAGATTTAAAACTAAATAGATTATCAGATAATAGTTTTCGAAATTTAAGTTTTAACTGTTTTTATTAAACAGAACAAAGAACAGGGGAGGTACAACATTGTTTCTGGTGAACACTAGGTCTGTCATACATAAAAAAAAGCACGTACACGCCACAGAAGCATATATACTTATCACAGATCAGAAATTAATCCATAAAATCACAGTTAGATACAAATACATGGTAACTAGTAGGAAAAAAGTGAGGTGTTCTACTCATAGTTTTAAGGAAATGAATGAATACTGCTTTGCTTTCTTTTGTTTGTTTTGCTGTAGCTTGAACACTATCCTTCTACGGGTCTTTTTTTAATGGCAATTATTCTTCTTCTTCCTTTTTTTTCTTTTTGTTTTAAACGTAAAACAAGGGAACGAGCTTGGCTGTGTGTATATATACATATATATGAATGGTATACAGTAAAAGGATGGGGGTTATTTTCTCATATACAGGCTTTTACATTTTCTTTCTTTTTATCTTGATTTGATTTATTAAGAATTGATTTGATTTATTATGAGAGGTTTGATTTTATATGACTTGATTTAATAAAAAGATGACTTGAAAACTTTTGAATGAAAGATGTGATTTATTATATGCTTGACTAGATTTGTTTCATTATGTTGCCTCCTTATGCATATACATATTTCATATAAATATATACATAGATGGATTTGCTTTGACTATATGTAAATGCTTTTGACTATATACTAACATATATTAACATGCTAAGGTTTGAACATAAACACTGTATTACATACAAACATAATTAGCCACTTACATGTATTTATTCTTATATATATATATTTTATAGCATAAGTTTCGCATATACAAACATATATATATATATATATACATATATATTTTATCATATAATAGAAAGGTGTGATTTTTATTTAAATACTTTTCAGAAATTAAAATTTAAACTTTAAATCATAGCCTCCAGAATATATATATATATAGGTATTTCCATAAATCAGAATTCATTATTTGACTGATAGAATTAATATTTCAATATTTAAAATCTATTAATTATCCTAATAACAGGTGTCAAAAATCTAGGTCGTTAGGCCATTGCAGTGGTCATTATCGAGTGCTCAAGCTCGGACAACGGTGAAGAAAAGACCATCAGGAATCAATAAGATTAGTGTCTGTATGTAGATGGGGCATTGAATAAGAAGGAGGCAGGGGTCGTTATGATCCTTGTCACCCCCGAAGGGAGAGAAGTTTGTTTTGCGAGCCGCCAAACTTTTAAGGCGACCAAAAGCGAAGCTGAGTACAAGGCTGTGATGGCCGGTCTCAGGATGACAAAGGAATTACGCGTGGACTTCATTCATGTATTTAGCGACTCATCCCTAATCGTTAGTCATATTGGCGATCATTTCTAAGTCAAAGGAAAAAAATTTGGTCTTGTACGTAGCAGAAGTCAAGAAGATAATCGACACCTTCACCAAGTTTAAGCTAGAGCAGATACCCAAGGAGTAGAACGCCAAGGCCGATCAGTTGGCCAAGATAACAAGCAATCCAGAAGAAGCTGCTCCCTAGGTTCCATTTGAAGTTTGAGATGCTCCTTGCTACAAGCCGGAAGCAACAACAACGGAGATTTATACACCGTCCATGCACAATTGGATGGCTCCCCTAATCAAGTACTTAGTAAATAAAGAGCTTCCGACCGACCCAAAGAAGCCTAGAAAGTCCTCTACTAGGCGTCTCAATACCTAATTATGGATGGGAAGCTCTATAAGCGAGGGCACTCAATACCACTTCAGCGGGGCATGCTCGAAGACGAAGCCGATCAGATACTGGAAGAGCCGTATAAAGGATTCTACGAAGATCATGCCAAAGGAAAGATTAGAAAATATGACCACTCGACAAGGGTATTTTTGGCCCTTTATGATCAAAGATTCAATGAACTTTATCAAGAAATGTGACGGGTCTCAGTGGTTTGCTAAGATCCTTAAAGCCTCTCCTACCCTCCTTACTCTGATGACTTTCCCCTAGCCGTTCGACACTTGAGGAATTGACTTGATAGGAAAGCTGCCAAATGCCCAAGGAGGGTACAATCACGTCATAGTCGCTATCAACTACTTCACCAAATGGGTCAAGTCCAAGCCCCTTACTGGGGTCACCACCCTTAAAATACTGAATTTCGCCATCAAGAATATCGTCTGCCAATTCGGTCTGCCAAGGAAGATCATCACCGACAACGACACTCGGTTCAAGAGCAGCCTTTTCCTCATAATATGTATATGTATATATGTATGTATATATATATATAATGTATGTGTGTGTGTGGGTGTATAATGTATGTATGTATATACACACATGTATATGTATTTAGTGTTAAATTTTAGCGACACTATATGGAAAATTGTAGAGGTCGGAAGTAGCTTCGTAAGGAAGAAAACAGTTCGCAAATCGGAGTTCGGAGGTGGAAGTTATAAGGGAAAAGGTGAAGTGGGCTGAATTGACAGGGTCAGACGTCTGAGGAAAAATTCAAACGTCCGAGGAAAAATTCAGACGTCTGAGTCAGTGCAGAATTGATTCCAGAGCTTTTAGTCAGACGTCTAACCAAATGGTCAGACGTCTGAGCTGAAGCGAAATTTTTCCAGTAACTTTAGTCAGACCTCTGACCATTTTGGCCAGACCTCTGAGGCGACTTCCGCCTGTTTTTCACGTGTGGACTTGGCGTGAAGATTTGTGATATCTGTAGGGGCAATTTCAGAACATTGCCTAGGGTTTCTATTCTCCTATATAAGCTAGCTTCAGGTTCCAGATCTGGGTATGCGTGCAAGCGACTGCAAAAGATTAGCCTCCGCAAATTAGGGTTTACCAAAATCTAATTTTCTTCAATTCTCTTTTCAACAAAATCAATTTCTAATTATAATATTGATCATTGTAATCAATCTGTTGTACTCTTCTCATCAATATTAATAAAAGTCCTCTCTTAAAGTGAATGTACACTAACACAACGTTAATGGAACCACTATAAATCTCTGTGTGATTTATCTTTCATTATTGCTTTGATTTCTGAATTGCTTGTTTCGGATTGTGATTGTTTTTGGATTGATTAAGATTGAAATTGAGTTATTGATTGGTTGTTTTTACACTTCTTATCACGATTCTGTCTTCCGCTGTGCTTGTGGGGTTTCGATTTGAGTGGTCTCCAGTTGGAATTCCGTCCCAACATTTAGAGCATCTCCAACAGCGTGTTACAAATTACAAAATGTAACTTCTAAACACTCTCCAAAAAGGTTACAGTTTGTAACTGATTACAAATTCAGATGATAGTTTGAGAATTTGTAATGGTTCGATCTTTGTTGGAAATGAATTACATTTTGTAACTCGTAATCGCAAAAATGTAATATATAATTAACCAAATTCCGGTTGGGGAGAGACTTGTGTATGTATGTTCAGAATTACATATCCGTAAAGGCTGTACTCAGACAAGGTTTATTTTTCTCTTTGGAAAATGATCTTTGTTTACTTGCTTATAGTCATTCCAATTGTGTCAGTGTTCCGATCCAATTACTAGAACATCAATGGCATGTTTTTCATACTCCTTGAAAAAAATTTCATCCACTTCGTCGGAGGCAAAATGTAGAGCAATAACCGGTCCATGCTGTTTATTATTTAACTTATCTACGCTATCTTCTAGAGGATTTGGGTATTCTTCTTCCTCAGGCTGCTTTATATTTTTGTGATAATTAATAAGGCAGCTTTGTATGTACTGCCGCCGATGTCATCTTTGACAGGACATGAAAATGGATTCTCACTTTATTAGAAACAAGATTCATGATGGTTCAGTTGTTATGAAGCATACTCAAAACAGTTGAAGAATTTCTCACGAAGGCTTTAGGCAAGGATGTTTTCAGAAGTTGTAGATATTACACTCTAACTTCTCAAATCAAATATATTTTAATAACAAATATTAACCCTTTTTTTTGGTGTACGTGAATTATAGTCAACATTACAGAATACAGTAATTGAATACATACAGAAGAAGCGCATACTTTGTATACATGTGCATTCAAGTATCGGTTCTAGCCAATATTCCCTTGATTTTTTGATGATCCACTCATGTCTCACTCTCGTTCCGATGTATACAAATACAACTCAACGAGCCTGAACTTTTATACACATGGTGCATAATTTTTAGAGTTTACAATAACTAAGCATGCTTGATTATCAAGCATGAATGTTTCTTAGAAAATCGTTGAACTTAGGACATTGGTTGCATAAAAATATAAAAATATTTTGATGCCATCAAAAACAACAGTGAGAAAGAACAAACCGGTTGTGTTGTCACAAATGACGTTTCACAGTAACAAACGTCTACTAGAAGCTCAGAACTAAAAAGTAAACCAAGAATAAAAATTCATTTGAACATGGCCTAGACTGCGACAACCAAATAGAAAACTAGAAACAAACATCAAAATAATCTTCTGATCTATTACATATCGATGTCACATTGCAAGCTTTGATAGCGAAATTCCAGCCTTATAAATTAACCTTTGAAAAGACATTCAATACAAACTAAAAGTTATGTTTTTCCCATGGATCATTCTCTTCCTCATCTCTTTGCTCTTTTCATACAACCTTAAACTAATCATCTCCAAAGCCAAATTCAATCCCAGAAACCTCCCTCCAGGACCTCGATCATTCCCTCTCATCACCCCAATCCTTTGGCTCAACAAAGACTTCTTTGATATCGAGCAAATATTAAAAAAGCTACGTAAAAGGTATGGACCCATCATGACTTTAAACATAGCCTCTAAAAACTCCATCTTCATCTCTGATCATAAACTTGCCCACAAAGCCTTAGTCCACCATGGCTCCATCTTCTCTGACCGTCTTCCAACTACAGAGCCAAATCGCATTCTCTCAAGCAACCGACATAATGTCAGTTCATCTTCTTTTGGCCCACTATGGAGAGTTCTACGTAGAAATCTAACTTCAGAAATACTGCACCCTTCACGTGCAAAACACTTCTCTGGAGCAAGAAAATGGGTGCTGGATATACTCATCGGTGAACTAAAGAAACAGCAAAGTACAGGTGATGGAACGGTGGCAGTAATAGAGAGCTTTCAGTTTGCCATGTTCCACTTGCTCGTGCTCATGTGCTTTGGACAAAAGCTGGATGTGGACGAAATAAAAGAGATCGAAAAGGTGCAAACTTCTCTGCACAGGAACTTATCTAAGTTCAACGTGTTTGTTTTTCTTCCAAAGGTAACCAAGCTCGTGTACTGGAAAAGGTGGAAGCTGCTTCTGCGTCTTCGAGAAGAGCAAGAAAAGCTGTTTATTCCATTGATAAGAGCGAGGAAGAAGGATAGTAGTAGGAAAGAGTATGTTTGTTCATATACTGATTCACTTCATGAACTTGTGATCCCGGAGGAAGGTGGAAGAAAGCTTAAAGAAGATGAAATGGTGAGTTTATGCTCGGAGTTCATGGCGGCAGGTACAGATACAACTGCGACAGCGTTAGAGTGGATCATGGCGGAGCTTGTTGAGCATCAAGATATTCAAAGGAAGTTATTTGAAGAGGTTCAGAAAGTGGTTAAAGATAACGAAGAGATCGAGGAGGAGGACTTATTGAGAATGAAGTACCTTAAGGGGGTGGTGATGGAAGGGCTAAGGAGGCACCCACCGGCGCATTTTGTGGTGCCCCATGCAGTGACGGAGGATGTGGAGATAGGAGGGTACTTGGTGCCAAGGGATGCGTCTGTGAATTTCATGGTGGCGGAGATGGGATGGGAAGATGGGGTTTGGGAGGAGCCGATGAGGTTTAAGCCAGAGAGGTTTGTAGATGGAGATGGAGTGGGGGTGGATATAACGGGAAGTAGGGAGATCAAGATGATGCCTTTTGGGGTGGGGCGAAGGATTTGCCCGGGACTTGCGCTTGCTATGTTGCATTTGGAGTATTTCGTGGTGAGTTTGGTGAGGGAGTTCGAGTGGAAGCCGATTGTGGAGGGGGAGAAGGTTGATTTTACGGAGGCGATGGAGCTTACCATTGTGATGAAGAATCACCTTAGGGCTAGGGTTGTTTCTAGGAAGGGAAAGGACATTAGTGATTCACCTTAAGCTTTCCTCTAGTTGCCCTTTTGTTTTTGCATGATCCAATTATAGGAATAATATTTTATGAGTCATTAACGAATACGTTTTCCTTAGACTTTTGTTTCATGACAGAACAAAATATAATTGGAGAGTACCTGTCAAGAGCTTGAAGTTTATGAGTTGTTATTCATTTGTTTGCGAATAAAACTTGTTTCCTATCATGAATGAAAAATGAAAAGTATACTAAATTTTAAATTCAGAGTATTTGATGTTTTCGATCATTTAATGTCTTTACAATGTATCCTCTCCATCAAACAACCTTTCAAAGTGTGGACGAACTTATTGAACATTCATAATGTTGCATCAGGAGCCCTAACAACGGGTTAAAGAGAGAAATTTGAAAAAAAAAAAATATAAAAAATAATAATAATAAAATAATTTTTTTTTATCAATTTACAATAATCTTATTTTGTGTTTATATAAATAATAATTTTATACTAAAACCATTTGTAGTAGTGACTAATAAAAGAGTTTTCGAGGTTTTAGTTTTAATTTAATTGTATTGGTTTTTTAAATATATAACAAAAGTGATACTTAATCTATACTGAGCACCCATTTTGGTGTTTCGAGGGAAAGTGGAGAACATAGGACCCTAAAAACCACAGTCTTGAGATCTTAGCACTTAAGCTAGTAGTTTTTGACAACTAATGTGTATTGTTATTTGTGAGTTTATATGTTATGATTTAATTATAATATATGTTTTATTTTAGTTTTTTTATATATTAGTTTAGAATATGCTCACATTCACATTGCAAACATTAAAACTATAATAAACATGGAATGTTAGCCTAAGTGTAACGATTTGAAATTTGACAACATAATTTGATTATGAAAACAAAAGATAATTTGGGATATTTTTTGTTGGAAAAGGAAGAAATTTTTTTTCCTCAAATATTAACAACATAAATTAAAAGAATATTATTTTCTTTATCTAATAAACCAAATGAGAATGATTGCTTCTTAGGAATTAAAAAGAATTTTTCTAATAAAACAATAAAGAATTATTAACCTTCCATAATAAAACAAAATGACATAATGACTAGTTTGATAATACAATAGTATAATACAGAATAATATAATTACTTGCCAATAAACAATAGTATAAAAAAATAGTATGATGACCTGCCTAACAAAAGAAAATAGTATAATAACCAACCTAGTAAAACAATAGTATAAAATAGAATGTTATAATTACTTGTCTAATAAAATAATAATATAAAACAAAATAGTATAATTACTTACCTAATAAAATAAAATAGTATAATTGATTGTCAAATAAAACAAAATAGTATGACTACACCTTGCTTATATATAAACCCCTTATCCCCTCCTCTCATGTCATTCATTCACTCATTCCCTTCATCTTCTTTCTTACCTCCATTGGAACACTCCACCTAGAGATCAAGCGAAAGCGTCATTTCATGAGTGAACTTCTCTCACATTTACTATTTACTTCCTTCCTTATTTCTTTTTCTACGTAAATTAAAGTATAAAAACATCGACATAATTGGAATTAAAGTATAAACCATAAAATTGTGTAGATATAAAGGGAATGTGTCCTCTCTTGTTTTGCTATATTATTTATTTTATTTTTGCAAAGGAAGGCTCAGCCGCCACCACATTATGTTATTTTACTTTTGCAAGGGTAGACTCTACCACCACCGCACTCTATTATTTTATTTTTGTAAGGGTAGGCTCTGCCACTACCACATTCAATTATTTTATTCTTGCAAGGGCAAACTCTGTCACCACCGCATTCAGTTATTTTATTTCTGCAAAGGTAGGCTCTACTACCACTGCATATTTGACTATGCTATGAATTGTTTAATTATTTGCATACTGTTTTGAATAGTTAATCATGTGTGTTATTTAAATAAAGTAAGAATATCATGGTTTAAACCCACAAACTTTAGTGACACTGGATACACGATAGTTAGGTGGGAATTACTACCATACATTAAAATGTGAAATGATATATAATATGGTAAACCCTTGAGTGACATCGTGAAAATGGCAGTTAGGTGGGATTACTGTCATATTGGAATTTGAATATATTAAACCCCTTAGTGACATTGGGTTAACAATAGTTAAGTGAGATTACTGTCGTATATACATTTGTGAAAAATGTTAAATATTGTAAATTAATCAATGAGTGTTATACCAGGTAGAGCTAGTATCCATCCAAGCTGGATTGGCTCAAGGTAGCACCTTGAGTGTGGCATCCTTGCCTCGATGTCACTAGCCCGACGATCTATTGTGCGGGCATTGAGTGTTGTGGCTACATGATTTAGATGATATGATGGATAAATGAGTGTTTTCATTTTGGCTAAAGTAGACTAGGGAGGGTTATGTATAATATTATAAATCGTGTGGGTGCACTCATAATGCTTATTCATAGGTGAAATTTATTAGCACAAGGTGTAGACTCGGTTTTTGGTATGTTGAGTCGTAGGTGGTACTAGGTATCACTAGGCATCGATTCAAATTTTTGGTAGTTGATCAAATTTATCGCTATTATATGATTACATGATGTGGTATTGATAACTTGTGATTAGGGAGAATCATAATTGAGTAGATTTACGATTGTGGCTAGATCAAATAGAAGCAGAACATCTGTAACATGACACGAGGGTTGAGTAATTGACATATTAATATGATGATTTTGTTCTGTTCTCTTTTATTGTTTGAAATTTGAGTTTACTCACAACTGGATTCTAGTCTGACCTGGATTGTTATTTGTTTTAACTATCTTGGGACAAACTGAGTTTGCATTTCAGGACGTCATGTTATCGCTTCTATCTAGTGCTTTTTGTAAAGTAATGCGTATGGTCTAGATATAGTATTCCATGTAACGATCCGTAAATTTCAGTGGTTTTATTTATTTAATTAGTTGAAATTTTGTGAAATTTTAAACGATAAAATTTTGAAATAAAAATTTGATATTTGGAATGCGTCTAATTTATCATAGCAACGGGTAAATTTTCATCAGATAATTTGGAAGTTTATTTTCTAGTGTAATTTTATTCCAATTTATATCAGTTAAAATTGATGATAATAGAATGTTTTCCAAACCTGAATATTTTTACATAGAAAATTCTAATTCATCTTCTGACTAAGACGTCATTTTTCGTTTTTCCAAATTCGGACTTCTTTAGCTCCGTCGATCTTATTTTTCTGCGTTTTTGCAGCATTTTCCGCTAGTAGAAAATTCGAATTTTTATAATTCAATCATACCACTGATATCTATATGTCGTTTTGATCGTCTCATCGTGTTGATTCGCGTAGTATATTCGTTTCCGTATTTCGGTGATCGTTACTCGACAAAAACTATGAAACGGATAGTTGTATCGGTTACGAAATTTCAATTTTTGATTTCTGGGCTAAACCCAACAGCCACTGGTATTTATTATTTTCAGAAAATCAATGCTTGACTTTTATTTTCACTGGTTCCAATAATTTTGCCGGTTCACTTTTCTATTTCCAGCGTTTGCTTTTATTTGTCGGTCCATTCTCCATTCTGTCATTTCTTAGGAAAAAGAAAACATATTGTAGAGGAACAGGTGTCTTCTTCCTTCCCCTACCTGCTTATTTGTTTTCCCATCTCATCTCTCTTTTCTTTTGTTCATACTTTACAAAAACAAAACAAAAATAGGAAAAACGTTTATGTTATTTGATGAGAACTTATGCATTACTTCATCTCTGTAAACTCCTTGCTCCAGTGCTCGGCATCCCACTGCGCACACCATCAGCTTGTCCAACATCACCCTCACTCATCGTAGACCAAACCTCCACCCTCCCTCGCCTGAGACAGCCACACACCGGGCCCACGTCTCCACGTTCACCACCAAGTTCTCCCCTGACATCCCGTAACCCGCTCCACCCCACTGTGACCAGATCCGCCCCCTGACCTCGTCGAATACCCACCTGAGCAACCACATCTGCGCCTCACCACCTTGAACCCGACCCAGCGCCAGACCTGCAAGCAGATCCCCCTTGTCCTGGCAGTACTCCTCTTCTTCCATGCCATGTAAATATATTTGACACTGTTCTACTGTAGTTTATGTGTATATTTGGGTTTTATATTTTGTATTATATTTTGCAGTAAATATTAGTTTTGTATATAAGTTTTGATACGTTTGTTAGTAGATCTTAAATATATATACATATTTTATAAATACTGATTTTTTTAAGCGATTCACGTGTACGTGTTCTAAGCATTTATCCTGTGTGTTATTTATATATATATTATAACGTGTGTAAAGTATTTATCTATGTGATTTAAAATGTTGCATGTACAGTAAAAAAATACTTACAGTATATTATATTATGGAAGCAGTATACTCTTTGTTTAAAACTATTGTTACATTATATATATGTATGTATAGATCGTATATTTGTATAGATGAGTTGATTTTCCATATACGTATACTTTATTTTGGATGGTATATGTTATATATTAGATGTCTTATATATCTGGTTTAAAGTGCTTTATACATTATATATAGTATATATATATAGTGAAATTGGGATGGGATATTTGCTGTTTATAGGTGATGGTGAGTAAGAATTTCAAAATGAATTTCAACAGTTGCATATTAGTTTATATATAAGGGTATATATATAGTTTGGGTTGGAAGATAAGTATGTATATATGGTTTTGAAATTCCATGTTTGAATTGTTTTAGAAGCAAATATATAGATATAGTATAATGTAGCAGTTTATAGTATATATAATAATTTAAGTTATATACGTAAATATATATTTTTGTTTTATATATATTATAAGTGGTTCCTAATTCAAGTTGCATATCTCTGGAATCGAGGTCGTATATATTTACAGTTTCTTTTTGCTTTACAAAGGTGTTGATTTTTAGTATTATATGTAGGTTATATATTGTATTATATTGTATTTTAATATGGTAGATCACATATAAATTTTTAAGTTTTAGCCTGTTGTAAATATATGTTTTATTTTAAAATATGTTTAAATTGATTTTAGAAAAATTTATATATTTATATATCCTGTTTCATTGATCTCGTGCCATTTTGACTGACAATCTCAATATCAAATCTATCACAGCAAAATCCTAGCGTGTCGTTGTTCCACTCGCTTGATATGTACGCTTAACTTTGTCTACTCACATCCATTCTCGTGCATCCCTCTAGCCTCGGAAGGTGAGCAATCACTGTGATTAACGTTCTTATATTTATTAAATTTGATTTCAATTGAAACGTCAATTGAAATATGCTGCTGTTAGTTATTTACATTGTTATATATATGCCATTATCTGTATCTGTTCACCTGTGACATCTGACACCATTATATGTTATTTATATTGATGATATATGCATGTTACTGTTGTTATTTTATTATCATATCTGTTATCACTCTGCAAGTTCCCTGTTAGTATAGAATCACTATGGGTTGAAATGATACATACTCGAACGGACTTTAGAATAGGAGAAAATCATTATGGGTTGAAATGATAAACCCAAGCGATTTTCAATTGAATTGAATTTGGGATTACGGGTTGAAATGATATATATATATACCCGTATATATTTAAATTACGGATTGAAATGATAAATATCTGTATCACTTGACCATTGCGTAGAACATTTTATACAGACACCGTTGTTCTATATATATAAATATTTTGAAAATGATTTCTATGGTTTTGGAAAGAAATATATGGTTTTAATAAATATTGATTTTAAAGATTTATTAAAGTTGATTTAATAAAGTTGATTTGAATCAATATAAATATGTTTAAGTATATATGTAAAATTTATATTTCCAAATATAGAGTTTAGATTATTTCAGGCTGAAAGATAAATTTGAATTTGATTTGGAATTTTTAATTATTTAAGAATTATACTTAAATAAGTTTGATTTGAAATCTATTAAATTTTAAATTTTAAAGATATATTTTATAACTTGAATTTGATTAAAAGTGACTTAAAGGAATATTTCAAATTTATATAAAATTTAAATGGGATATTTTGTTTATTTAAATTTGTAAATTGAAGTTGTATTCAAATGATATTGAAATAATTAAGTAAATATTTCAAAACTAAATAATAGAAAAGTGAATTGATATATATATAAAATTATCGAATTTAGTTTTGAAATGTGGAATATTTGAAGCTTTAAAATATATTGAAATTGAAATGGTTTATTTGTTGTTCAAATCGGTATTTGAAATCGATATAACTTGGAAATGTTTAATTGAATTGGAATTGAAATTGATGATTGAGATTGAATTAAGTTGAATTTGGAAGTTGAGTTAATTTGAATCGATTTGTGAATTTATGGTCGCTATTTTATTTTATAAAGTATTTTTAAACTATATCTAAAACTATTTATATTTTACTTTATAAATTATTTTAATATAAACTATTTTATATAAATCATTTTCAATATATATTATTTTATTATAAACTATTTTAACTTATAACTATTTTATATAAACTATTTTTATTTTATAAACTATTTTATTATATACACTAATTTTAATATCTAAACTGTTTAAGAGGAAAGTGTTATGAATTCCAAAATGTTATGATTTCAAACTATAGTTTCAAAGTGTTATGAATTTCAAGGTTTTGATTTCCAAAGTGTTTTGATTTAAAAGACTTACGATTTCGAAAGCGATATAACTTTGGAAAGTGATATGATTTTGGAAATGGATTTATTTGAAGTGTAATTGATATCGTAAGGATATGGTTTTGAAATGGCAAATGATATTTGGGTTTTGAAATATAAACTATTTTGAAAGTTTATTAAATGACCAATCGGTGTAATAATTATGTAGTTATTGAAGAGTCCGGGATCGGTTAGGGACATACTCTCTGTCCAAACCGAAAACCACTTTAATAACTATTATACGCGTAGTGTGATCCAGAATGAAGTGGTTGGAATAATGACGTTGCTGGATTTGAAGAAGAACGATAATGGATAGCGTTGACACTTGTGTCAAATTGGAAATGACTTAAACAGGAGCCGTGCCGAGCCAGTGAGGTTAGCTACCTCGAGCGAACACACTTCTTCGTAAACTACTCATTACTTGTTATTGATTGGTGCACACCCTAGATTTGGGAGTGTTGTTTCGCGGTGTTGCGATCGTTGCGGCGATGCGTTCTCACCAGGCCGGATCAGGCAAACGGTAGTTTCACTACCTTGGGTATTGCCTCATGTACCTTGTCATACTCGTATCCCTATGCGCGACCACTACGATTTGTTTTGTGTTATACCTATGGAGTACTCCCTAATAGCCCACTAGTTTACGGTGGAGTTTACAGTGCTGTATAGACTATGATGCTTATATAAAATGTGTTAAGGGGGATAATGGTAACACCTTAATGCTATTTTGATACTTTATATTACTGATAGGCATTATCTACTTAGCGTACACTACTACATAGTAGATAGTTTAATGGATCCTTAGAGGATGGTTATCCCAAACATCCTTTGAGTTACTTGTATTTCAATCGTTATTTCACTTGAGTTGGATTTATTGATATAAGAATGTTAATCCTGACTCGAGTGTTTTGTGTTTTCTTTACGCTCGGGTCAGACTGAGTGTACCAGTATTCAAGGCTCACCTTTGGAGTTGGAGCTTCGCTTGGAGATCCAGCTATCTATCCAGCTTTTAGATATTCAATTGATTCCAGTGATGTATTCTGATCTTGTATTTGACTATTGTATTCGAGACTTCTGTTGTATCTTGTTTAACTCTGTTATATATATATAGTAGCTTCATGAACTACTATTCTTTTGTTTCCGCTGCATTGTTGTTATATTACTCTGTGTCTATGATCTTTGATTATATCTATTTATTGTATATGCTGAGTTTTGCCAATTTAAATTAACAATCTATTGTTTTGAATTATTCAAGTCCGACATGTGTGGATTTATTGTCGATTTGAATGGTCCAAAATAGTGGGTCGTTACAGTTGGTATCAGAGCTCTGGTTTTAGGCAAAACTCAGCATATAAAGTAAAGTTCAATTACGATATCACTTTCGTTCGAGCTTGAATTCCTTCTTCTTTGACTCGGTCTTGGAATTTTGGAACGTTCCCTTTGGTTCCAAAGTCCATTCGTGTCTCCCTATTCATGTCTTTTTGATTCTGGAGTATCCCATAACTCCACTTCGAATGATCTCTATAATGAATCGGTGGTCCCGCCAATCCTAGAATGATTTGTAAAGGGTTGAAACTCCTTTACAACAACATTGATTCGCCGAAATTTCTGTATCCTCGGATTAGATGCTACTATCTCTTGTTTCCCGAATTCTATCTCTTGTGATCTGATGTCGATTTGATTTAGAATTTCGCATCGATCGTATTCTTAAAGTCACGATTGACCCGGTTAAGGTTACCCACGATTTTGTATAAATTTATCCATCTTCCAATTTGAAATTCAATCATCTTATCTCCCTATCGAGTCTATCTTTTAGTTGAATTCTATTTGATTAGAGTTCCTCTACTTTGAATCTCATCTTTGCTTTGAAATCCATTCTTGAATTATCGAGTAAGGGAGTGTATTTGTAATTAATATTAAAATGTTTTATATATTTTGTTGTTTGAGTTGTTGATGTTGATTTCGGTTTTCGATCGATTCGTCTGATCAATGCTATCGATAGGATTTCCAAAACACTTGATTAGAGCAAACTGACACAATATTATTTTCAAATTTGGTAAATTGAATAGATTCGTACGATTATATTATATATATATAAGTATAGGATTTTCTGAAATTAAATAGTTAATTAAATTGGTTGTTTGAAATGATAATATTTGATTATCATTTATTGTTCTAAATGAATTTATAAACATGGTTTATAAATTGATTTGGAATTAAAATGAATTTAAATCAGAAATTTGAGAATTTAATTTCTGATGATTTCAAACTTTGGTTTTAAAGTTTTAAATGTGTATAATTTAAAGTATTTTCGAATATAAATGATTTTCAAAGAATTTTAAAATGTTTAAATCAGTACTCTTCTCTTTTGTCGCTGGAAAATAATTTCAGTGATGACGGCCGCATCATCGACATTCATTTTCGAGTTTCGAAGTGAAGAGACCATGTAGTAGCTTTGCTACACTTTGTTTGGAAATTTAATTTGATTTGAATTTCTGTGGTATGACCTGAGTTATTATATATATAAAGATTTAATTTTGATCTGATATATACTATATATATTTATCTTAAAATTGTTTGAAGTTAATCGGAGATTTAAATTCTTAAGTTTATGATTTAAAGATGATTTCAATTATAAACAGAAGTCAAAAATTTTGGATAAATATTTAAACTTGAAATAATTGAATTTGAAAATTTTATTTGTATAGTACTAAATTGCATTTCAATATAACTTACCTAAATTATTCAGAAGTTAAAATGTAATTGGATAATATACAATATAAAATGATTTTATAAATAAAATTTGAGTGTTTATAATAAATGTTATACACTTAGATTTTAATTATTAAAAAAATGCTAATAAAGATGATAGGATAATAAGTTAATTGAATGAGATGAATATAATAAATTTTGTTCTGAAAGAATTAACAAATTGAATTAGATCAACTTATGGAAATACCTTAAATTTAAACCAATTATTGAATATAAATTAATTTAAATTGAAATTTATATAGTTTAAATTAATTTAAATGGTTTAAATATATGTAATAAGATATATTAAGTGGAATAAAGTTAATAATAATTTGGAATAAAAGAATTAAATTTGTTGAATAAAATATGAGTATGATAAATTATTATACAAATTGATGATTTAGAAATTGTTGATTTAGGATAATTAGATAAAAAGATAATGAATTTAGAAATAGTTGAGTTTGATTTAACTTAAGTGAAATCAAATGGTTTAAATCAACTGGTGAATGTCAATTAATTTAAATTGAAATTTATATGGTTAGAACTAAGTGTTTTGTTTTGTTTTCAATCTATTTCCTTCTGTTTGTTTTATTCTCCTACCTTCTTCCTTTTTGAGGACAAAAAGTTTTGAGTGGGGGAGAATGTAACGATCCGTAAATTTCAGTGGTTTTATTTATTTAATTAGTTGAAATTTTGTGAAATTTTAAACGATAAAATTTTGAAATAAAAATTTGATATTTGGAATGCGTCTAATTAATCATAGCATCGGGTAAATTTTCATCAGATAATTTGGAAGTTTATTTTCTAGTGTAATTTTATTCCAATTTATATCAGTTAAAATTGATGATAATATAATGTTTTCCAAACCTGAATATTTTTACATAGAAAATTCTAATTCATCTTCTGACTAAGACGTCATTTTTCGTTTTTTCAAATTCGGACTTCTTTAGCTCCGTCGATCTTATTTTTCTGTGTTTTTGCAGCATTTTACGCTAGTTGAAAATTCGAATTTTTATAATTCAATCATACCACTGATATCTATATGTCGTTTCGATCGTCTCGTCGTGCTAATTCGCGTAGTATATTCGTTTCCGTATTTCGGTGATCGTTACTCGACAAAAACTATGAAACGGATAGCTGTATCGGTTACGAAATTTCAATTTTTGATTTCTGGGCTAAACCCAACAGCCACTGGTATTTATTATTTTTAGAAAATCAATGCTTGACTTTTATTTTCACTGGTTCCAATAATTTTGCCGGTTCACTTTTCTATTTCCAGCGTTTGCTTTTATTTGTCGGTCCATTCTCCATTCTGTCATTTCTTGGGAAAAAGAAAACATATTGAAGAGGAACAGGTGTCTTCTTCCTTCCCCTACCTGCTTCTTTGTTTTCACATCTCATCTCTCTTTTCTTTTGTTCATACTTTACAAAAACAAAACAAAAATAGGAAAAACGTTTATGTTATTTGATGAGAACTTATGCATTACTTCATCTCTGCAAACTCCTTGCTCCAGTGCTCGGCATCCCACTGCGCACACCATCAGCTTGTCCAACATCACCCTCACTCACCGTAGACCAAACCTCCACCCTCCCTTGCCTGAGACAGCCACACACCGGGCCCACGTCTCCACGTTCACCACCAAGTTCTCCCCTGACATCCCGTAACCCGCTCCACCCCACTGTGACCAGATCCACCCCCTGACCTCGTCGAACACCCACCTGAGCAACCACATCTGCGCCTCACCACCTTGAACCCGACCCAGCGCCAGACCTGCAAGCAGATCCCCCTTGTCCTGGCAGCACTCCTCTTCTTCCATGCCATATAAATATATTTGACACTGTTCTACTGTAGTTTATGTGTATATTTGGGTTTTATATTTTGTATTATATTTTGCAGTAAATATTAGTTTTGTATATAAGTTTTGATACGTTTGTTAGTAGATCTTAAATATATATACATATTTTATAAATACTAATTTTTTTTAGTGATTCATGTGTACGTGTTCTAAGCATTTATCCTTTGTGTTATTTATATATATTATAACGTGTGTAAAGTATTTATCTATGTTATTTGAAATGTTGCATGTACAGTAAAAAAATACTTACAGTATATTATATTATGGAAGCAGTATACGCTTTGTTTAAAACTATTGTTACATTATATATATGTATGTATAGATCGTATATTTGTATAGATGAGTTGATTTTCCACGTACGTATACTTTATTTTGGATGTTATATGTTATATATTAGATGTCTTATATATCTGGTTTAAAGTGCTTTATACATTATATATAGTATATATATATATATAGTGAAATTTGGATGGGATATTTGCTGTTTATAGGTGATGGTGAGTAAGAATTTCAAAATTAATTTCAACAGTTGCATATTAGTTTATATATAAGGGTATATATATAGTTTGGGTTGGAAGATAAGTATGTATATATGGTTTTGAAATTCCATGTTTGAATTGTTTTAGAAGCAAATATATAGACATAGTATAATGTAGCAGTTTATAGTATATATAATAATTTAAGTTATATATGTAAATATATATATTTTTGTTTTATATATATTATAAGTGGTTCCTAATTCAAGTTGCATATCTCTGGAATCGAGGTTGTATATATTTACAGTTTCTTTTTGCTTTACAAAGGTGTTGATTTTTAGTATTATATGTAGGTTATATATTGTATTATATTGTATTTTAATACGGTAGATCACATATATATTTTTAAGTTTTAGCATGTTGTAAATATATGTTTTATTTTAAAATATGTTTAAATTGATTTTAGAAAAATTTATATATTTATATATCATGTTTCATTGATCTCGTGCCATTTTGACTGACAATCTCAATATCAAATCTATCACAGCAAAATCCTAGCGTGTCGTTGTTCCACTTGCTTGATATGTACGCTTATCTTTGTCTACTCACATCCATTCTCGTGCATCCCTCCAGCCTCGGAAGGTGAGCAATCACTGTGATTAACGTTCTTATATTTATTAAATTTGATTTCAATTGAAACGTCAATTGAAATATGCTGCTGTTAGTTATTTACATTGTTATATATATATATACCCGTATATATTTAAATTACGGATTGAAATGATAAATATCCGTATCACTTGACCATAGGGTAGAACATTTTATACAGACACCGTTGGTCTATATATATATAAATATTTTGAAAATGATTTCTATGGTTTTGGAAAGAAATATATGGTTTTAATAAATATTGATTTTAAAGATTTATTAAAGTTGATTTAATAAAGTTGATTTGAATCAATATAAACATGTTTAAGTATATATGTAAAATTTATATTTCCAAATATAGAGTTTAGATTATTTCAGGTTGAAAGATAAATTTGAATTTGATTTGGAATTTTTAATTATTTAAGAATTATACTTAAATAAGTTTGATTTGAAATCTATTAAATTTTAAAGATATATTTTATAACTTGAATTTGATTAAAAGTGACTTAAAGGAATATTTCAAATTTATATCAAATTTAAATGGGATATTTTGTTTATTTAAATTTGTAAATTGAAGTTGTATTCTAATGATATTGAAATAATTAAGTAAATATTTCAAAACTAAACAATAAAAAAGTGAATTGATATATATATAAAATTATCGAATTTAGTTTTGAAATGTGGAATATTTGAAGCTTTGAAATATATTAAAATTGAAATGGTTTATTTGTGGTTCAAATCGGTATTTGAAATTGATATAACTTGGAAGTGTTTAATTGAATTGGAATTGAAATGGTGATTGAGATTGAATTAAGTTGAATTTGGAAGTTGAGTTAATTTGAATCGATTTGTGAATTTGTGGAAGCTATTTTATTTTATAAAGTATTTTTAAACTATATCTACAACTATTTATATTTTACTTTATAAATTATTTTAATATAAACTATTTTATATAAATCATTTTCAATATATATTATTTTATTATAAACTATTTTAACTTATAACTATTTTATATAAACTATTTTTATTTTATAAACTATTTTATTATATACACTAATTTTAATATCTAAACTGTTTAAGAGGAAAGTGTTATGAATTCCAAAATGTTATGATTTCAAACTATAGTTTCAAAGTGTTATGAATTTCAAGGTTTTGATTTCCAAAGTGTTTTGATTTAAAAGACTTACGATTTCGAAAGCGATATAACTTTGGAAAGTGATATGATTTTGGAAATGGATTTACTTGAAGTGTAATTGATATCGTAAGGATATGGTTTTGAAATGGCAAATGATATTTGGGTTTTGAAATATAAACTATTTTGAAAGTTTATTAAATGACCAATCGGTGTAATAATTACGTTGTTATTGAAGAGTCCGGGATCGGTTAGGGACATACTCTCTGTCCAAACCGAAAACCACTTTAATAACTATTATACGCGGAGTGTGATCCAGAATGAAGTGGTTGGAATGATGACGTTGTTGGATTTGAAGAAAGAGAACGATAATGGATAGCCTTGACACTTGTGTCAAATTGGAAATGACTTAAACAGGAGCCGTGCCGGGCCAGTGAGGTTAGCTACCTCGAGTGAACACACTTCTTCGTAAACTACTCATTGCTTGTTATTGATCGGTGCGCACCCTTTATTTGGGAGTGTTGTTTCGCGGTGTTGCGATCGTTGCGGCGATGCGTTCTCACCAGTCCGGATCAGGCAAACGGTAGTTTCACTACCTTGGGTATTGCCTCATGTGCCTTGTCATACTCGTATCCCTATGCACGACCACTACGATTTGTTTTGTGTTATACCTATGGAGTACTCCCTGATAGCCCACTAGTTTACGGTGGAGTTTAAAGTGCTGTATAGACTATGATGCTTATATAAAATGTGTTAAGGGGGATAATGGTAACGCCTTAATGCTATTTTTATACTTATATTACTGATAGGCATTATCTACTTAGCGTACACTACTACATAGTAGATAGTTTAATGGATCCTTAGAGGATGGTTATCCCAAACATCCTTTGAGTTACTTGTATTTCAGTCGTTATTTCACTTGAGTTGGATTTATTGATATAAGAATGTTAATCCTGACTCGAGTGTTTTGTGTTTTCTTTACGCTCGGGTCAGACTGAGTGTACCAGTATTCGAGACTCACCTTTGGAGTTGGAGCTTCTCTTGGAGATCCAGCTATCTATCCAGCTTTCAAATATTCAATTTATTCCAGTGATGTATTCTAATCTTGTATTTCACTATTGTATTCGAGACTTCTGTTGTATCTTGTTTAACTCTATTATATATATATATAGTAGCTTCATGAACTACTATTCTTTTGTTTCCACTGCATTGTTGTTATATTACTCTGTGTCTGTGATCTGTGATTATATCTATTTACTGTATATGCTGAGTTTTGCCAATTTAAATTAATAATCTATTGTTTTGAATTATTCAAGTCCGACATGTGTGGATTTATTGTCGATTTGAATGGTCCAAAATAGTGGGTCGTTACATTCCATTTCTCATATTTTTCTATACTACCCATAGAAGGTAAGGTGATCTTCAACCATATCATTCGAGACTTTAGCATAGTACTCTAGTTTTAGAAGGGATGGTGATCATGTACAAAGTTGAGTATATATGTTTTTGATGGTGTCTATAATTGGATGTTGGCATTTGTTGTATATAAGGATGTGACCTATATATATGGGTGTGACTTTTTGACCACATTGTTGTTATTGTTGATGTCTTATTTTATGTAATCCTATCTCTATATTATTCACCCTGGAAAACTCATGAATATTGCTTTATGCCGAGATGGGATATGCGTTTTGCAGATATTCATGTATATGATATCACATATTCATGTTGACAGAGTATATACGAGAGATCACTCCGATCGTATCCTTTACTCCATGCTTTCGGACGGTAACCTCCCTCTGATAGCATAGGTACTGGGCTGGGACATCACACTAAGCTATAAATAATGAATAAATGACGTGTGTATAATTAACAATTGGGATTTATGATTAAAATGATATAGTGTCAAAATTAGTGATAATTCACCCTAGGTATCTAATGCACACGCACACATAATAAATAAGGATGTGTTTATATAAATGTAATTTATTTAATAGTATTTTTATTTTCGATCATGAATTAATTTGATGTATATGTATGTGTGTGTGTGTGTGTTTATTTTAGTAATATATATAGATATATTTATTTTATATTTGTATTCTTGTTTATTTTCTTTTAAACTTAAAAATCTAAAAGCTATTTATATCAATAATATAAAATATTTTATTTTAAATTTGAATTCTAAATGTATATTTGACTTATTAAATATTTAATATATATTTGAATTAATCAAAATATTTTTTTATTTTAAAACAAATTCGATAGTAAAATAAATTTAATTTGTTTTTAAAGTCGTACATATATAAGTTAAATATATATAAATAAATATACTTGCTATAATTTAATAACAAAAATACACACACACACACACGCATAATTAGATATAAAGAAATGTGTTTTCTTAGAACTAAGCAAAGTCGATTTTTTAATTAAACCACAAAAAATTAAATTAAATTAAGCTTATGTATGTATGTATGTAAATTTATTAATTTTCTTTAATGTAGGCCATAACTAAGAGAAATTTATTGTTATTATGAAATCCGAATTAAAAACATACATATATACATATATACATACATACATACATAAATACACACATAATTGCTTTAAAATACTTAAAATTATACTTTGGTTTTTTTATTATTCTTATGGTTGAATATTATAAGTGGGTAGCATGCATATACATAATTATGAATTAGATTTTAAACAATGAATCTACCATTTTAGATCATCCTGATTGTTGATACCTTGGCTGTTAGTGACCTCCTTCTCCAAACTCTAGGTTTCCATGTCCGTTGACAATCAGAGGCAACTCCTTTTACTAGGTGTCACCAATTTTGTGTCAGTGGAGGAAAAGGTTTGCTTGTATACGGAGAACATGAAGGGTGTCTATTTATAGCCAACCACTCATAAATGTTTTGCTCCCTTCTCTCTTGATCTGGAGACCAAGTCTCCAATCCCTCTTTCTTGTTGATATGGTCTTTTAAACTCCCTAATTTAACAATTAAATTAATCAATTAGTTAATTTGTTAAGTTCGTAATTTAGTTAAATCAATATATAACAATTATACATTGTCCTAATTAATTAAGGCTCAAAATAAATATTTAAAATGTAATAAAAATTAATTACAACTTATATATTGACTTTATAATTAATTTGTTATATTTAAAAATTAACTTTAAATTGGTCGAACTCGAAAACTAGCTACCAACAAGGTTTGTTGACTCTCTGGTGTAAACTCTATCCTAAGTCTATAATTAACAATTTAAATACTAAAGCCCGTACGGAATTTGTTGAAGAATACAACATAAGTTCGGTTGCTTATATATCATTTAGGCGAAACCCAATTTCTTAACTTTATCAAGCTACACATTATCATGATATTTTGTGCTTGTTTTCTTTTTTCGGCACTATATCACTAAGGTATCTGGAGTATGGTCAAAAAATTTATTAAAATATGTAGTTAATTGCATAAATCATTTCAAAATCATTTGTTCGGTCCGATAACATTTGTTAATGACCCAACTTGCTCTAGTCAGAGAATTTGACTTTAAGTTGACTACCAATTATGGTGATAGTAACCTTCTACAATGAAGGAGACAGATCCTCTCTTAAGTAATGTTTTATTTAAAGTAGTTCAATGCGTATCCAATTATTGTCCTAACATAGTCGCTATGTCATGTGCTTAACCATAATCCAAGTATACCCTACCTACTTAAGATCGATAGTACCCTCAATTCCAAAGACTACCACACACCATTACAATGAGATCTTCTATTTTGATTTACTTATATTAACTTATAGAAGACTCTCGTTGAGTCATTTTGAAATTATTCCAAGCAATATAAGTACCTAACCCATTGTTGCCCCCAACGGTCATGAGTAATTCACCTTCCATAGTATGGGAGAGCACTACATACACTAGTCTCAACATATGTATCAATATCCTTTTTTGATACTTCTTGGGTAAGAATATTTAAGAAACAAGTATTTAAAATCAATTTAACTCATGGTTACGAACATACTCGCAATTGCAATCGATAAAATAATTTTCCTATAGATTTTCAACTTATATATGTTTAATGTATTAGTACCATTTTTATGTATATATATAAAAACACATATAAAAGATAATGAACCAAAACCATACTTTATTTCGAACAAGGTTATCTTACAAGTGTTAACTTACGTAACCAATTACATAATTTCTCCTAGGGCACACGCTTAACTGTATCAATCTTCCACTTGCACTTAGGGCTAATAATGAAGCCTTATGTCCATACTTTCGATTTGTTATCAAACTGAGTAATGACCTTAATGAATGGATAAGCGATATTATTATTTTGTATCTACTTTTCGATTATACTTCCCTAATGATAATAAATTCTTTTATCACATGTTAGTTAACATATCTTAACTTCTTAACAAACTATCGGTTCATGTTGCAATCTATATTGCATAATTGTAATCATAATATGTTATAGGATTTTCAGTACTGGAAATTATCACTTGATTGCTTATAAATTTGCACACCATTATGGCACTATTCAAGGCAATGTACCTAGCCTTCATAGTTGAATCAAACACAACCTCTCATTGGGAACATTTCCAATTTAAAGTTCCTTAATCAAGGATGAACATGATTTAAGATTGACTTACTATATTCGATGTCACTTATGAAATCCGAGTAAGAACACCTCTTTATAAGAAGTTTGTTGTTTCCATAAATAATTCTCTAGTATTTAGTGACATTGCCTTAGTGAGTTAAATACACCACGTGTATGAGTGGGATCTACTATACCACATAACATGGTATACGATGATTCTTATTATTGATGCACAAGGGATCTACATCATATGTTTCATAGTAAAAATTTTAATATGATATCTATTTATATATATTATGAAAATCCCGACACCCTCTTATACCGAGTATAAAAGATGTCGCTTTCAAATCCTTCATTGAGAATTAAATAAAAATACTTTAACTGATTTTAACATGGCTACATCATTAACAGTCATCGGCATGTTTTCACTTATAGTATAGAAAATGATTTAGACCTTTAATTTTCTTTCTTATAGACACACGCTTTCTCTGCTTTTTGATTGGAATCAAACTATTTGATTTCTATGTTAAAGTACTTTCTGAACTACTAAATGCTTATTGGACGCCATTATTGTATAAGCTCTTAGATCATATCCCAAAACCTGCAAATAATGTTATCGCTTCTGCTTACTTCGAGAAATTTTGGCTATTATGTACAAGTAGTCTCTTTAAAATCATCATTTAGAAGTTCTGTTTCAACATCTATATGCCAAAACTCATAGTTATATCATGCGATAATTTGCGAGTAGAATCTAAATGGACTTAGGCATGTTGACTGGCAAAATTATTCCACTAATTTCAACAACTGAAATCAATAAAGTCATTTACTATCAATAATGCTGTATTCAATTCCAACTAAATTGATCTTCTTCTTGAAGAATAACTTGTGGTTGATGGATCATATCATTTCGGGTACAATTACCAAAATCATACCTATTCAGTGTACTTTGAATCCATTTCATATTTCAAATTTAAAGCATGTACCATGTGGTAGAGTTTATACTCTTCATAGTCTGTCAACAACTAAAGAGATTATTATTACTAACAATTCTTTTCTTGGCATTGATAAGTAACTCATGGTTTCTCTTCAGTGTGAGAATTCTTATGAGATATTCTAATAAGCTATGTTCATTTTGAACTTGGTTAAATTTACTTCATCTAATAAGCTATGGTCATACAAGACGAGAAGAATTAGAAATGATGATATATATGACAAACTTGGAGCAGCACCAATTGAAGAGAAGCTAGTCCAATACCGCTTAAGAGAAACAAACCGGGAAATATCGTTAGTTTCACGAATGTTTGGGCATAACACCAATGAATGCAGGCATCTCTAAGATTTTATTGGAAAGCTGATTCAAGAAAGGAAGTTACAAGGGTTTGTAAAAAAACCACAGGATGGCGGGCAGGGGACATCTGACCCCAACCGAGGACAAGCACCGTAGGGGGGCAAAGGAATCTGCATGGATTGGTGGAAGATTAGTGATCAATACAATAGTCGGAGGATCGCATCTGGCTGATAAAAGTTGGCATAAGATGGAGCACTATGCTAGTGCGATTAAGCATGTGGATTTTGAATGCTACTCAAACACGGAGGATGGAGCTTTCGGCAAAACAAAAATGTACAATGGAAGATGATATCATGTTTAGAAATAGAGATGCAGACAAGGTGGAGGCTCCAACGATCGATCCAATGGTCATTTCGACCATGATCGGCCTCGCTTTTGTGAGAAGGATATTTGTTGAATGTGAAAGTTCTGTAAACATAATTTTCAAGAAAACTTAAGATTAGATAAGGATGGAAGCAAAGGATTTGAAACCATTTAAAGCCCGCATTCATGGCTTTAACGGTGCTGCAATTGAAGCTGTTGGTTATGTTGAATTACCTGTAGAGTTGGGAGAAGGTGACCGTAGGAGAGTCCGGATTTTTCCTTTTGTTGTTTTAGATGTTGACTCTCCATACAACACTTTTTCAGGCCAACTGGCCCTAGCTGAATTCCAAGCAGCTCTTGCCCCATGGTGTTTGACTTTGAAGTTCCCAACAGATAATGGAGTTGGACTTATTCATGGTGATCAGGGGATTGGACATGCCTGTTATGTAGCTGAGTTGAGGGATGCTCAATGGAGGGAGAAAGGTAAAGGTGTGGACAAGTAAGTCCACATCCAAGTCACTGAGAAATGACAACTAGCGCCCGAGCCTTGGCTCGGGCGCCACAATCGGTACTATAGATGTATAGATCCGAGAGATGAAGAAAAGGAGCCCAAAGAGACCAAGGCTGCACCGGTTGAGCTGACGATTGACATTATAGTTGGCCACGACGACCCATTATGATTCCTAAAGATCAGATCATAGCTCTGCCCCCCGATGACGAAAGAACTTACTGGATTTCTCCAAGCAAATCTAGACGTGTTCGCTTGGACTCACTCAGACATTTATGGGATCTCGCCTACCATTGCGAGCCATGCATTGAATATCGACCCGAGGTATGTCCCGGTGAAACAAAAAAGACGTGGTATGGATTCGGAGAGATCTATCGCTCTTAAAGAGGAGGTGGATAGACACAAAGACAATGGGTTTATTCGCGATGCGCTCTATCCTGAATAGGTATCTAATCCTGCACTTGTGAGAAAGGCAAACGGGAAATGGAGAACATGCGTTGATTACTTAGATTTGAACAAGGCATGCCCAAAAGACAATTTTCCTCTTTCGAGGAACGACCAGCTGGTAGATTGAACCGTGGGACACGAATTGCTATTTTTCATGGATGCATACTTAGGATATAACCAAATCCCAATGCACATTCCTGATTAAGAGCACACTACCTTCATTACCGATGTTGGTTTATATTGCTATATGGTGATGCTATTTGGACTAAAAAATGCAGGAGCGACCTACTAGCGCCTAGTCAACAGAATGTTTATAGATCGGATCGGGAAAACGATGGAGGTGTGTATGGATGATATGTTCGTGAAATCACGATGGTCTAGCGACCACATTAAAGACTTGGCGGAAATGTTCGACATCCTCCAACATTATAAAATGAAGATTAATCCTTTGAAATGTTCCTTTAGCCTTACATCAACAAATTTCTTGGGTTTCATCATTAAAGCCCGAGGAATTGAAGTTAATCCTGAGAAGATTCAAGCTATTCACAATATTCAAGTGCCAAAGACTATCAAACAAGTACAGAGCCTGAATGGGAAGATTGTTGCCTTAAGCCGATTCATTTCTAAAGCTACCCAAATGCATTCCTTTCTTTGACTTGATTAGGAGAGGAAAAATGAATTTTGAATGGACGCAGGATTGTAAAGACGCATTTCAAGCTTTGGTGAACTACTTGGAGGGACCTCACATCTTATCAAAGCTAGTGGATCATGAAGATTTATATGTCTACTTAGCCGTGTTGGTACACACAATAAGTTTCGCATTGCTTCAAGAAGAGAATCGAATTCAGAGACCGGTCTATTATATTAGCAAGTGACTGAAAGGGGCTGAAAGAAACTATCCGAAGATAGAGAAACTGGCATACTGCTTGTTGATTGCATCATAAAAACTTCGCCTCTACTTTCAGGCACACCCTATTAATGTTTACATTGATCAGCCATTACGATAGGTCTTGCAGAAACCTGAGACGTCTAGAAGGTTACTCAAATGGAATATCAAACTTAGCCAATTAAATATCACTTATCTTCCTTGGAGGAATATCCAGGGCCAGGCACTAGCAGATTTTATAGTAGAATTTACTGCACAAGATGATTTCCCAAAGAGCAGTGAAATCCCTACCATATGGTGGAAGTTGCACACAGATGGAGCATCCAATAATCGTTGTTTTGGAGCTGGGATTATGGTTGTAACTCCCGAAGATCGGTCAATCTGCTATGCTTTAAAGCTTGATTTCCCTGCAACAAAAAACGAAGCCGAGTATGAGGCTTCGATTGCCAGACTTAAGCTTGCTAGAGAAAAATCTCTTGAAATCTTTAGTGACTTGTAATTGGTAGTATACCAAATTAGGGAAGTTTACCAAGCTAAAGGAAAGCTGCTCCATACCTTACCAAAGTCCAAGAGCTGTTGTCTAACTTTGAGTATTATGACATTACGCAAATTCCTAGGGACCAGAATAGAGAGACTAATTCATTGGCAAAGTTTGCTAACTGCGAGGATGTACAACAGATGGGCTTGGTTCCGGTCGAGGTATTGAGTGCCTCGAGTATAAGCCTGATGGAAATTGACCGGGTATTAGAGACGGAGCCTGAGAAGGAATCGTGGATGACTTCGTTGAAAGATTATTTGCTGTAGGGAGTTCTTCCCGAACGAAGGAATGAAAAGCGAAAAATCCATCGCTAAGCTTCACGATATATTATATAGGTAGGAGTTATGTACAGAAAGGGTTTCTCTGTTCCCCTTCTCCAGTATATCGCTCATGGTGAAATAAAACGAGTCCTAAAGGATGTCCATGATGGGGAATGCGGCGATCACACTAGGGGCAAACCCTAGCAAAGAAAATACTCTATTATGGGTATTGGCCGATCATTAATAGAGATGTTGCCGGTTATGTAAGGCGATGCAACAAGTGCTAGATATATGCAAAAGTTCCAAGAGCTCCACCGATAGAAATGACACAAATGGTCATCCCATAGACATTTTCCATGTGGGGTATAGATATTATCGGTTCCTTACCAATCTCTAAAGGTGGTGCAAAGTACGCTATTTTTGTAGTTGATCACTTCACCAAATAGGCCAAAGCAGAACCCTTGGCCATGATCATGACTAAGAAAGTGTTCAACTTCATTGTCCGGAACATCATCTGTCATTTTGGTCTTCCACGAACTATTGTAACAGACAATAGGACTCAATTCGATAGTACCGAATTTAAAGATTTCTACTGTCGGTATAGTATTGAAAAGAGGTTTGCGGTAGTCACTCACCCTCGAACGAATGGACAAGCTGAAGCAGTGAACAAAACCATAAAATCCATTCTGAAAAAGCATTTGGAAAGAGCTAGATGCAAGTGGGTGGATGAACTCCCAACAGCACTATGAGCTTACAGAACCTCCCACAAGTCCACGATTGACCATACTCCATTTTCCCTCGCTTACGGCTCTGAGGCCATTATTCCTATTAAGCTCGAAGTTCCTTCTCATCGAGTAACTCATTATAATCCCAGAACAAACAAAAATCTCCTTTTGGAATCTATAGACATTATAGATGAGAAGCGCGAGGAATGTGATTTGAGGGCAGCTGTACACCGACACCGAGTTGCCCGATAATACAACACTAAAGTCCGACCTAGAACCTTTGAAGTCGGCATTCTTGTTTTAAAATGGGTTTTTCCTATCCCATCGCATATGAATCCAGCTTGGGAAAGGCCATATGTCATTGAGTAGAGGCCTGGAGAGGGAACTTCCAAGCTAACGAATGTTGATGGCGTCACATTTCCAAGGGCATAGAATACCGAGCATTTACGACGCTATTTCACTTAGTTTCATTTGGTTGTATTTAATTTCACGATTTGTTGTAGCATTTGATTTTTCAAATATGTAATAAGACAAATTATGTCATTCCTTTCCATTCAGCAATAACACTTTGAATTTTCCATCATATATATGACCTGCCATTGCTGTATATGTTAGGTGTGATATACGACCAACTAAATCCCACTGTTTGATGGGATCGACATAATTCGATTTGACTAAAAATGTGGAATGATATTTTTAAACTTAACAATGTGGAATGATATTTAAAACATGTTTGTTGATAATGATATTCTAAAATTGTTTAAAAATGTGGAATAAATCTTATAAATCTTTTAAAATTTTTTAAAAGTGATTTGAGTAATAAAAATGGATTTTCAAATAAGAAAAAAAGTCGTTTTGATCAATATAGCTAAAAAAACACTTTCCGCGGCACTTTTTTGCAGCACTTTTCTATAACTTTTGAAATATAGTTTTAAACTTAACAATTCTTTTTCAAATCATTTATAAATGTTTTTAAATGAATAGTAAAGTGTTTTAAAGATGATTTGAAGGATTTATGGAGTGGTTAAAGATTTAGAGCCGATAAAATAACTTGACCACCTTAAGAGTGTCAGAGAAATAGTGTCTAGGCTTGAATTTGGAAAACTAGTTTCCTGCTCTCCCTGGCTATCCGGACTGGCTCGACGGAGGGGATGGTGAATTTGTTTTGCTTGGATCAATGCCTTCCTAAATGAAAAAATGAAACAATTTCAAATTTATTCCTAGTTTAAAAGGAGTTTAAAAGTTATCAAAGGATTTTATATGAGAGGTTTAATAATTCTGTATATACCGTAAAGAATGTTTAAGAAATGTATATCTCCAAAAGAGATTTTGATAAAAAGAACTTAATAAATTAAAGAATGATTTCCTATTCACTTGATCACTTTTATCGATGATTGGTTTGGAGAAATCAGGGTCAGATTTGGATGATTCCTATCCAAAGACCACTTCGAACTAATTTACGTATTTAAAGTGAAGACCTGAAGATAGTTTTGGAAGATGGAATGTAGGGCTACTTGTCACCGACCCGCGGGGGACATTTCCCATATCATATTATGTGGCAATAGTTCTTCATTTAAAGATCTTCGATGCAAGGACTTCTTGCTACTAATCCTAGGGTTAATTCCCGACAGGATGTGGTAGGAGAGTGCCTTCGGTTTCGTTCAGTACTAGAATGAACTGGTATGGACGAATGTCTGACGTTGCATTTCTAGTTACACGAGTGATCTCTATGAACGTATTATCTGCTTGGTGGCGGAGAAGGCAACTTCTCTTAGCTTAACACCCTTTCTTGAGACGTACGAGCTCATGAGTTATACGTTTATAGAAATCAGTTGTGTGACCATGGAATGGCAATGTGGCATTCAAAATGAATAGTCCAAATAAAAAAGGTAATCGTTACCTCAAGCCTCACACCCGAGAAATGACCGAAATAGGGTAGATACAGCAAGGCTATGTGGTTCGCAACCATTAGGGTATGATCATCCCCTTCTAGATAAATTTATACCCGCTATGACGTTCGGGTTTAAATTACGTGGTGTGTGCTAAGTGACGTCTCGGATAGGTCGGTCTTGTATTGGTAGAGGTGCAGATGTTCTGTTGACCTCAGTACATTCCTCTAGAGATGTACTGCCAGAAGGTAGTCCCTTCACCTGGTCATTTGTATGGAAATCCATTCTGCAATAAGCACCTGTCATTTTGTTTGTAGAGCCTAGTATGCTGGAATTTAATAATGGTAACAATTTCGGCTAAGATTAATCAGTTTACTTGCAAATGTTTTCAAAGAATGTCATTAAAAATAATATTCCTTATTTTTACATAAAAAGGGTTTTGGTTATCATAAGGTAAAAAACCCGTCCGTGTTTATGTGCGTCGTGGACTTATGAGATACCATTTTGTTTTCAAGCATCATATTTTGAGTTTTCAACCCGTCTCATGACTGACCCGGAGTTTATTTTGTTTTCCCTTTAAACTCTAAGTGCCCTATTTTTCAGGACAGCCAATTTGTCAGGATCTTGTTGGAGTATTTTGGGGAAAGGATGTTGGAAGAGATTTTGGAGCATGGAGCTAGAGCATCTGTTATCTATCTACTTATTTTTATTTTTCCACTGTGTCTAAGTTAGTTAATACCAGCAAGTGTGGGAACAGGTAGTTATAATTGTTCCTGGTTGGGTTAGTTCATATTGAAATTCTAATGTACCCTAGTGAGAGTGGTTGGTTGTATGTACCATCTATCTGTTTTAACGTAATGTGAGAATTTGTGTTTCTATCTTTTATCTTTACTTTACTTTACCCCTAAAAATCTGCCTCCCCGGCACTTGGATTTACGGAACGTGAATACCGTGGATGTATTAGTGTCGATTTTCAAGAGTCGAGGAGATGGGTCTTCACATTTGGTTTTAGAATTGAAGGTTAAGCAAGAACCTTGGCTTTGGTGGGGTATGACTCCTTAGAGATAGGGTTAGTAATACCCTAAAATGAGTTTAATCTTTGAGAGTGCACATTATAATCCTTATCTGATAAACTCAAGTTGTCATATGCTTAATACTCATTTCCCAAGATAATTTAGTCTTTGTATTCTAAAGTTATCTTACTAAATTCAGGTAGTAAGACATGAGTACTCGTAGGAGACGAAGATGGGGAAATAGAAGCACCACAACAACCAACGATCGAGCTCTAACCACTGTTGTAGAAGAAATAGCTCCCGTATAACCCCGGGTTAATTTTTCCACCTTGTGCAAAATTTTACCAGCTTAGGGGGAAAACCATTCAAGGGTATAGAAGCTATCATCGAAGTACAGGCTTGGATTAAATCATGTGAAAGGATCTTTAAGGCGTTGAACATCAGTAATGAGCAAAAGAGGTTCTTGGCCTCGTGGCAGCTACAGGAATGGGCTCTGGCTTGGTGGGAGTCCATTACCTTAAATGATTTGTAAGACAATTTCTCTTGGGAAAGGTTTAAGGAGGTTTTGGAGGAGCAGTACATGCCAGCATCTGGGAAATCTTGTCTTTATAGAAGCTTTATGGATCTGAAGCAGGACAAAATGACTGTTGAGGAGTATGCAAATAAGTTCAATGAATTATCTTATTTTAGGCCAGGTCTAATTGACATGCCTTTAAAGAAAAACAAGAAGTTTATTTCTGGAATGAATGAGAAGTACCAAAGTAGGATGATCGCCAATGTTAAAGGATCATTTATAGACTTGCTGGATATGAGATTCCATTATGAAACATTGGATAAGAAGGATCCGGTGGTAGCTCAGACCAACAACAACACCAACAATTAGAAAAAGAGGAAGTTCAATAATAGTGGGAAAAAGCCGTGGCCAGGAAAACTTGGGGAAGTATTTCACAGAAACCGCTTTAAGGAATACACTTGTAACAATTGTAAGAGGAAGGTCCATATTGTGAAGGATTGTAGAAGTCCAAAGGTACAGAATTCCGTCTCTCCTATAGTTCAGAGTAGCCTCTGCTATAATTATCATCAACCGGGGAGAGCAAGCCAGAGTCTATGCAATAAAGGATGAGCCTTCAACCACTCAGGATGTGAAGGGCAAGGGAGTTTTGGAAGGTAATATTTTTATCAAAGATGTTTTAGTTAGAGTATTGTTTAATACAGGAGTTTCTTATAGTTTTGTTGCTAAAAAAACCATAGAAGAATTAAAACTTGACCCTAAGTTAGTTGATACCCCTATTTGCATGACGAAACCTATAGGTGGTACCACTAACCTTTGTATGAATTGTGAAAAAGTCCAAATTTCCCACTCTTCCCATAAATTTCCTTTCGACTTATTTGTCTTAGATTTTACTGGATTTGAAATTTTATTTGGTATGGATTGGTTGACTAAGTATGAAGCTGTTCTCGATTGCAATAGTAGAACGATAACCTTATGGACCAGTTTCGGGAAGTTTATAGAAATACCTTATGAAGATCCTAGCCCAAAGAGGGGAAGTTTCCTATATACATTAGATTCATCCCAGGATGGAGAAACAATACATGTTGTTAAAGAATTCCCAGACGTGTTTGAAGAAGTAAAGAGTTTACCCCCGCATTGGGAAATCGAGTTTTGTATTGACTTAATTTTTGATGCAAGACCAATTAAACAACATGACCGAAGGATGGCTACAAAGGAGAGGGAGGAGTTAAATAACCAAACCCAAGAGCTATTAAAGTAAGGGTTAATAAAACCTAGTCGTTCAAGTTGAGGATTGGCAGTAATCTTTGTTGCCAAGTCAGATGGATCTTTAAGATTATGCATAGATTACCGAGATCTGAATAAATAAATGATTAACAACAAGTTCCCTTTACCTCGAATAGATGACTTGTTTGATCAGTTACATGGTTCTCAGGTATTCTCAAAAATGGATTTAGCTACAAGATTCCATCAATTGACAATCGCAGAAGAATGCATCCATCTAACTGCATTTAAAGGTCCAAATACTTTCTTCGAATGGTTGGTTATGCCTTTTGGGCTCACCCGCTTATTTGTAGACCTTATGAATAGAGTATTTAGAGAAGTACTCAATAAATTCATGTTAGTCTTTATCGATGATATCCTTATCTACTCTAAGACAGAAGAAGAACACGGAAGGCATCTTGAAATTGTGTTGGAGATATCGAGAAATAATGTGCTTAAAGCCAAATTCTCAAAATGTTATTTCTGGGAAAAGGAGGTAAGGTTCCTTGGGCATATAATGTCAAGGGACGGGATTTTAGTAGATCATGTAAAGGTTGCAGCTATCTAAATTGGAAGCAACCACAAACTCCCAAAGAAGTTCGTAGCTTCTTAGGTTTGGCAGGGTATTACAGAAGATTCATTCAAGACTTCTCAAAGATTGCCTACCACCTAACGAAGTTGACCATGAAGGATGCTGAATTTATCTGGACTCCTAAATGTGAAGCAGCATTCTAGGAACTCAAAAAGAGGTTAATAACCGTTCCAGTTCTAGTAATTATAAATGGAAATAGTGGATTAACCATTTATACGGATGCTTGTGGAGATGGAATTGGTGCAGTTCTGATGCAGGAAAGGAAGGTGATTGCTTATGCAAGTAGACAACTAAAGATTCCTGAAAAGAATTATGCAACGTATGACTTAGAATTATTAGTCATGGTGTTCGCAATAAAAATATGGAGGCACTATTTGATGGGTAAGAAGTTCTCATAGTTTGTTTCAATTAAACTTTTAATTGACCTTAGTAAATAAAATTCCCTCTTTTAATTAGGTGAAAAGTTTGAGCTATTTATGGGTCATAAATCTTTAAAGTATCTTTTCACTTAGAATGATTTAAACATGAGGCAGCAACGTTGGTTGAAATTTCTCGCATATTATGATCTAGATATTTTATACACACCCGAAAAGCCAACGTAGTAGCAAATGCATTAAGTAGTAAATATGCTGTTATTTCTTGTTTGGTGGTAACTCCATCTCTTCTGGAAAGAATTTCCAGCGAGCAAAAAAGAAGATCAATTCCTAAAGAAGATTTTCAAAGAAAAATACAAATGGTAGAATTCAAGCTTTGAATTTGATAGCCATGGAGTATTAAAGTTGAATGGGTGAATTTGTGTTCCAGATGTGGAGAATCTTAGGCAAGAGGTGTTAGCTGAACGCCACAAATCCGAACTTAACAAAATGTACAAAGATATGAAGCGCACGTTTTGGTGGAAAAGCATGAAGAGGGATATATCCATTTATGTTAGCCGATGCATAAATTGTCAACAAGTCAAAGGTGACCAACAGAAAATCGCAGGATTACTTAAACCGCTGGAGATTCCAGTTTGTAAGTGGGACCAAATATCAATGGATTTCATTGATGGCTTACCTCGAACAAGGAAAGGGAACGAAAGCATTTGGGTTATCATCGACCGATTAACTAAAAGTGCACACTTCATTCCAGTTAAGCCAACAAGGACAATTGCAAGCCTAGCATATATATATATATATGAAGGAGATTGTACGATTGCATGGAGTTTCGAGCTGTATAGTAAGCGATTGGAATTCAATCTTTACTGGTCAGTTTTGGGAAGCATTACAGACCGCTTTGGGAACAAGGCTGAATATAGGCATTGCCTCACATCTTGGTGCACAAATATCTGAACCAAATCTAGAGTAGATGTGATAATACCCTAATGGGAGCAACCCCACATAGCTTGGCTTGCACTCGCTCTTTGGGTTTAGTCATTTCCAAAAAAGGATAACAAAGCTCAAGTGAGCAATACACCGTCTTAGAGTGACAAAATACGAAGAAGGCTGAGGTAATCAATAGTCAACAAACCGACTATCGAAGATAACAAAATGATCATATATGGACAGTAAACCTCGTATTCCTACCACTACTCATCGATTTCAAACTTGTAATATTTCATGGTTAAAAATAAAGCCGGGCAAGTGAAGGTAGTGTTACCTCTAGGCATTGCCTTGACGACACTTTTAACTTTCGAGATAGTGTCAAGTTTCCATACCTCGACGAGTAGTGCCAAGAGTATGACTAAATCCTTTCCATATAAGCAATACCGTTTATGGAAACTTCTTTTACATAACCGAATCGAACTTTTACTTTTAAAACCGAATTCGTGCTTGGGCTTCTCATTACAAGTTTTAACTTAAACATCTTTGTAAAAATGGTTTACTAACTTTAAAACACCATTATAAAAAATGTAATCACTTAAACCATCCTTATTCAATTGGTTAATTATCTTTAACTGTCATTAATAAGAATGATTAATTATCTTTAAACTTTGTTAATTAATTTGATTAATTAACTTTGAATGTCCTAAATTAAAAAGAGTTAATCACTTTTAAAAAACATTCTTAATTAAATTAATTAATAAATTTTAAATATATTTAATTAAGTTAATTAACAAAAATTAAACTTCATTAATTAAAAATGATTAATTAATTTAAAACATTATTAAAGAAAATAATTAATTAACTGTAAAAGTCATTGATTAAAAATATTAATTAATTTAAAAACATTATTAGTTAATTGATTAATTAACTCTAATCCATCATTATTGAATGATTACTTATCATTAAACATCATTAAGTAAAATGATTTATTAATTTTAAACTTCATTAACCATGTAATTGATTAAATTTAAACACATCATTAACAAGTTAATTAATTAACCTTAATCCTTACTAATTAAATAATTAATTAAATTTAAAAAAAAATTATTATAATAATTAATGAAATTTGAAATCACTATTATTCAAAAAATTGCTCAACTTATAAAACAAACCCAAGCTCGAGAAATAATCCAAAAGATTTCGATTAGAGTGTTTTTATCGAAAGTGTCGATATAGCGACAGTCGCTATACGGACACTTCGACAACTATTTTCATGTCACCTCCTTTACATATACACATCACATAACCATAAGCAAAGCATAACACAAGGTACTTAACTATTATACAATATGTAGAAAACAATCACTAACAATATATTTAACTTTTACTACTAACTTTTCAAGATGCTTACTAACTCGCTTACTAACTACGAAGGTGACAACTTTTCAAAGCATAAACTAAACCAACATTCATCACATAGTACTACATATAAACAAGCATTCATAAGCTATACAAATAAGCAATATTAAAGTTAAAAGTTTTAGTTTGAAAGGTGAGATTTTCACTCACACAAAGTTGCAAATTCAACTCTAACTTCCACACGAACTTGAATACAACCAAGATCTTTGCTTCTATCTTGGAAAAATGGATTTTTGAATACTTTGACATGCCAAAGTAGTTTGGCCTAGGAGGGTTAGTGCTCGGTCTAGATGAATATGGGTGTGTCGACTTGTTTTGAGTGATTAAGTGATTTAGAAAAGAAAAGATGATGTTTTATGGATTTTTGCTTAAGGAAAAATGAAAAGGATAATGAATTTTTGAACTTAAGAACTCTTAGATGCCATTAAAGTTTTCATGAGAACTTGAATGGATTTGAAAACGAAAGTAGAAATGAGAAAATGAGGGGAAGAATTAGGAAATTTAGTTATATACTAAGGGATAAATTAAATTACCAAACTACCCTTAAAGTACATAACCTCCACTCCATGCTTGCCATGTCATCACCCTTGTCTCCTCCCCTTTAAAATTCGAAATTCCCTTGTCCCCCTCTCTCTTGGGATGAGCCAACATGTATTAATGACATATTGTACTAAATGTTTCATGATGTGACATATGCTTTTCATATTTACATTTTAAACTTAAGAAATTTTCACATCACACTTTTTAATATTCTTAAGTTATATTTAAATATGTATTATCATTTTGAAATCCTAATTTGTTTACAAATGTTTGTTTATATGTAAACTAAAGTGTTTACAACATTTCGAACAACTTTTAGACGACGAAAAGTCGAAAATTCGGAAAATGATTTCCGGTCATATTTTCGATTTTTCTTCGAATTAAATATTTTTGTAAATAAATTTTGAAAACCATTCCACTATCATTAGTTATTATTTAAAAGAGTTTTATTTGAGTTATAAAATCCATTTATTAATTATTTAAAACTATATTAAGTAACCATATTTTAAAATGATTAATTTACGGGTTGTTACAAAGTAGGTCAAGGTTGTAGTAGCATATTCACAACAAAAGAATAAGTGATTATGTGAATCGTCTCTCCTCCAACAAAGCACATAGTAGGTATCAAGTTGCAATCCCCAACTTGATAGCCGATCAATGGTAGGTAATCTCTGAATCGCAGCTTTGTATGCACGAATTGACATTTTTTGAATTGAACCTTTTCCATATAATCTGACGCCAGTCACTTTAGGGGATTTATCTCATATTTCATTCCATACAGTAGTAAAATCAAATCTATCTAGACCTACAATTTTCCAGTAGTCTGCATGATGATTAGCATCTATATGAACCCGTTGAATGAATTGTTGTTTCTCCCTCGTTTCTGCAAGTTTATCTGCCGTAAAAGAATCATTAACAATGGTACTAGAAACTCTGTAAGCGGTAGTTGTAAACTTCTTAACTCCGTGCCAGCCTAATAAATCCACTAACGTTTTCTGGTTGATCCAAAGATCAAACCATAAATAAGTAGAAGTCCAATCTACTATGCTTCTATTAAATAGTTTAGACATAGTAGATTTTGCTCTGATCATCTGCTTCATAGTGCCTAAAAAGTTGTTATTGATTTGTATAGTCTAATAGTTAGATTGTTGCAAATATTTAATTATCATCCATTGTACCTATAATGATTTCTTTGTATACATATTCCAAACTAATTTCAAAGTAGCAATAGTTCATAGATCCCTGGACAGTTGTAGACCTATTCCTCCTTCACACTTAGGTTTACGTAGGATATGCTGTTATACGTCTAGTATACCAAAACAGAGAATAATCAATTATAAACTCGTCGCACAAGTTTATAACTCAGATTTCCACTACACTGGAATTCTGTGTTAATTATTATAACAATATGAATGTTGTAAATAAATTACAACAACAGCGTTATACTATTTGAATAAATAGTATAACCAAAATAAAGGATAGAATGTAGAAAAAAAACTAGAATTCTAACTGCAATATGTCTGAGGCTCGTCATAACGATTTCCTTAAGAATTTTATTTCAAAATTCTCCCAAGATACAACAGACGAATTCTGCTCGAAATTGTAATGAGTATATCACTCTGTGATTTGAAAGTAAGAATAGCAGTTTTTAGAGGAGAAGAGATTTCGGATTGGAAAATCAGTGAGAAAAGTGATCAGTTTTCCTCCTTATTTATAGTTGGTCAGTATCTCTTCCGAACGGTCGTGTCTGCACCCGTTCGCTCAAACAGTCGCGTCTGTACCTCTTCGTACAGTCACACTTGTTCGCCCGCGTCGCTGTCTTTTAACGGGTCGCACCCGCTCATGCCGCATCCATTTGCCCGCGTCTGCTTCAGTTGGGTCGCGCCTCCTCAGTCCAAAACCCGCGTCCGTCTTCACCCGCCCGCTTCTCTTCAAATTCCAGGCCCAGCCCAGTTTTCAGCCGAAGCCCAAAACTGTTAAACAATAGCCTAGTAAAAAGAATGGTCATTTAAGATCCGTACCCGTACCCGTGCCCGTGCCCGGCCCGGCCCGGTTCGGTTCGGTTCGGTCGGACGACGGCGGCGCGCGCGCGTGTGTGGTGGAGATGCATGATCTCCCTCCTCACAACGAAGCATACATTTGAGAGCCCCAGGCCCCCAACCTCCTCATGAGAGAGCCATATATAAACTAATATAGCTCTCAATATTTTATCGATGTGGGACTTTGTATATTTCCATTCATCTTATTTCTTAAGGAATTCCAACAATCCCCCACATGAATGATAATATACATATCCCCCACACAAAGCGAAATATCACAGAGTATATATGGATTTAATGCTTTATCGTGGATAAGTAGATATTTCATTTTGAACTTTCCCTAGTTAAAACTTATCGGATTTACTTGGCTAATCGGTGAAATATTTCATCTTGAACCGTCAGCCTTTATTGTATATCCAGACAATAAGTTCTACGAAGCATTAATTCCCTTCTCATCCAATTTCTTGGTTGTGTTCATTTTGGTCCTGAACAGTACTTGGTTCTGCGAGTGTTTTAGAGAATAAAAGCCTTTTAATATTCTCATAGAGCCGACCCAGCTCAAACTTACATAGGTGATTGCAACCATTAAGAGTATCCTACATATACCCCACTTGTTATTTCCAAGATATGGTCATCATTAAAAAACATAGTTTTAACCTTTAAATACTTCTGTAGGCATGCATTTATATTGTGCACCATAGGAATGGAGTTGGACTATGTCCATGCAAATGCATTACGTCTTGAGTTATTCATAACTGATTTGCCTATTGATCCTAGTCCGTGGGATCTCCAGTCGCTAGGATAGGTTTTCGTATAAGATAACTCTTGGTGGTTTAGGCTTTTAAACCCATTCCCCTCGATGCGCAGTCAATTTTTTCTCTTGATAAACCTTTAGTAAATGGATCCGCTAGGTTATCATTTGTTCTCACATAATCTATGGAAATAGTTCCATTTGAGAGTAACTGCCTAACTGTGTTATGGCGTCGACGAATATGCCGTGACTTTCCATTATACACAAAGTTGTGCGCTCTGGTTAGCGCTGCTTGGTTATCGCAGTGTATGCATATGGCCGGTACAGGTTTAGGCCAGAACAGAATATCTTCTAAAAAGTGACGAAGCCATTCTGCTACTTCGCCTGCTTTATCTAATGCAATGAACTCTGATTCCATAGTGGATCGAGCTATGCATGTTTGTTTAGTATATTTCCATGATACTACTGCCCCTGCTAGGGTAAATACATAACCACTTGTCGATTTTGATTCCTCTGAATCTGCAATCCAGTTTGCATCACTATATGCTTCTAAGACGGCAGGATATTTTCCATAATGTAAGGAATAGTTAGCGGTATTTTTTAAATATCCAAGCACTCTCATTAGTGCTTTCCAGTGTTCCTTTCCTGGATTGCTTGTATACCTGCTCAGTCGACTTACTGCATAATCTGTATCTGGTCTTGTGCAATTCATGAGATACATGAGACATCCTATTACATGAGAGTATTCCAGTTGCATTATACTTTCATTAATGTTTTTTTGCAGTACTTCTGATGGATTAAAAGGTGTTCTCACTCCTTTAATTCCATAGTCTTGGAATTTTTCAATCACTTTGTCTACATAGTGTGATTGAGACAATTCAATTCCATTAGGAGTTCTTATTATTTTGATTCCCAAAATAACGTCTGCAACTCCTAAATCTTTCATATCGAAATTTCTAGTTAACATCTTCTTTATGGTCTCTATTACCTGAGTATTTGGACCAAATATTAACATATCGTCTACATATAAACAAATCATCACATATGATTGTCCAATTTGTTTATAATAAACACACTTATCGCATTCATTTATACGAAAACAATTTCTCATCATGACACTATCAAATTTTGCGTGCCATTGTTTTGGAGCTTGTTTTAGTCCGTATAATGATTTTACTAATCTACAGACTTTGTTTTTATTTCCTTTGCAAACAAAACCTTCAGGTTGCTCCATGTAGATCTCCTCATCGAGATCTCCATTTAAGAATGTCGTCTTTACATCCATTTGATGAATTTCTAGACCATAAATTGATGCAATTGCTATTAGCATTCTTATAGAGGTTATTCGTGTTACTGGCGAATATGTATCAAAGAAGTCTACTCCTTCTTTTTGACGATATCCTTTGGCTACTAATCTGGCTTTATACTTGTCGATAGAGCCATCTACTTTCATTTTCTTCTTGAAAATCCATTTGCAGCCAATAGGTTTTATTCCTGGTGGAATATCAACAATTTCCCAAGTTTTATTACTTAGAATTGAATCAATCTCACTTTGGATTGCTTCTTTCCAACATGAAGATTCAGAAGATGACATTGCTTCCTTGTACGTTTGAGGTTCATGTTCTAACACATATGTGAAAAAATCCGAACCAAATGTCTTGGAAGTCCTAGCCCTTACGCTTCTTCTCAGTTCAACTTCCTCAATCTCATGATGAGTTTCATCTTCATGTGAATTGCTTGATTCTTCTCTTGTCCTTTTAGGGACATTATTCCCTTCATTCCTTTTGTGTGGAAACACGTCTTCAAAGAATGAGGCATCTCTAGATTCCATGATTGTATTTACATGAATATCAGTTATATCAGACTTGAATACCAAAAATCTATAGGCACTACTATTTTGGGCTGGCCCAAGATAATAACAATCTACTGTTTTTGGTCCAAGTTTGACTCTCTTGGGAGGCGGAACTGGAACTTTTGCCAAGCAGCCCCACACATTGAGGTATTTAAAGCTTGGTTTGTGTCCTTTCCATATCTCATATGGAATTGTTCCTGTTTTATTATGAGGGACTTTGTTTAATATGTGATTAGACATATTTAAGGCTTCCCCCCACAAGTTCGTCGGTAGACCAGAAGTTAAAAGCATGGCGGTAATCATGTCTTTTAACGTTCTGTTCTTCCTCTCGGCTACACCATTTTGTTGTGGTGAATATGGAGCTGTTGTTTGATGAATTATACCATTTTCGGCACAGAACTGTTCAAATGGTGATTCATATTCTCCACCTCGATCAGATCTCAATATCTTGATCTTTTTATTTAACTGATTTTCTACCTCAGCTTTGTACTTTATAAATGATGTAATTGCTTCATCTTTACTATTCAAAAGATATACATAGCAATATCGCGTATAATCATCAATAAACGTGATAAAGTACTTTTTCCCACCTCTTGTAGGTAATGATTTAAAATCACATAAATTTGTATGAACCAAACCTAGTGGTTCGGTGCTTCTATCAACAGATTGAAATTGTTTTTTAACCATTTTTGCTTCTACACATGTCTCACATTTGTAGTTCTTATCTATTTGGAATTTTGGAATTAATCCCAAGTTTGATAATATTTTCATTTTTCGGAAATTTATGTGTCCTAATCTATCATGCCATGGTAAAATTTCATGCTCAAGCAAGTAAGAAACTTCAATTTTATTAATAGCACAATCAGAATACATTGTTTTATTGCCGATGACGGCTACATTTGCCTTAAATAGGCCATCACATAAATATCCCCTTCCGATATACATTCCAGCTTTGGACATAACCATCTTGTCTGACTCGAACACCATTCTGAATCCTTTCTTTGATAATACTGCACCAGAGATGAGATTCTTGTGTATGTCTGGAATGTGGAGCACGTCATTCAACTTGACAGTTTTTCTAGAAGTAAACTTGAGGATAACTGTGCCACTGCCTTCGATCATTGATACTGCAGAATTACCCATGTAGAGTTTTTCTTCGTGATCGAATTTCTGGTATGTAGAAAACATGGATTTGTCAGAACAAACATGACGTGTAGCGCCTGTATCTACCCACCATTGGTTAGGATTCTGAACCAAATTGCATTCAGATACAACTGCTGAGAAGTTGGACTCGTCTACTTCCATGTTGTCTACTGTATTTGCCTCTTTGTTGCGGTCCTTTTTGAGTCTGCAATCTCTAGCGGCATGCCAACCTTTCCACAAACCCAACACTCACCATTAAACTTTTTGGTTCGTTTGTTGTCTTTTGGTTTGTTGTGTGGAGATTTCCTTTTCTTCTGGAAATTCTTCTTTTTGTTTTTGGTCTTTGAACCTTCAGTCACAAATGCCTCCTCGCTTTGTTTTGTAATTCCATGGTTATCTGCCTCAATTTTTAGTCGGACTATGAGATCCTGTAAAGAGATTTCCTTCTTCTTATGCTTTAGATAATTGCGGTAATCTCTCCATGACGGCGGTAGTTTTCCCATGATGGCTTCAACCAAAAACGATTCTCCAACCTTATGACCTTCCGCTTCGAGTTCATGAATAATGATTTGTAGTTCATGCAGTTGAGCAGTCACCGGTTTGGAGTCGACCATCTTGTAGTCCATGAATTTGTCTACAATGAATTTCTTAAGACTGATATTCTGCGTCTTATACTTCGTGGCAAGTGCATTCCAGAGTGCTTTTGCTGTCTTTTGAGGTTGATATACTTTGTATAGCACCTTGTCGAGACAATTCAGAATATAGTTTCTGCATAGGAAATCAGAATGTTTCCATGTAGCAACATCTGCTTCCTTGCCTGGTGAAGAAATCGGTTCCTCCTCCTCGAGATACCGTTGTAGACCGAGTGTGGTGAGGTAAAATAACATATGATTCTTCCATGTTAAAAAGTCGTCACCATCTCCCTTGAACGGTTCAGGTCTGTTGTGAGTAGTAGTCTTTGAAAATTCTATTGTTGCCATCTCTGTTTTAGTAAGAAAACAATAAAATTCTTAAGATGTTATACGTCTAGTATACCAAAACAGAGAATAATCAATTATAAACTCGTCGCACAAGTTTATAACTCAGATTTCCACTACACTTGAATTCTGTGTTAATTATTATAACAATATGAATGTTGTAAATAAATTACAACAACAACGTTATACTATTTGAATAAATAGTATAACCAAAATAAAGGATAGAATGTAGAAAACAAACTAGAATTCTAACCGGAATATGTTTGAGGCTCGTCGTAACGATTTCCTTAAGAATTTTATTTCAAAATTCTCCCAAGATACAACAGACGAATTCTGCTCGAAATTGTAATGAGTATATCACTCTGTGATTTGAAAGTAAGAACAGCAGTTTTTAGAGGAGAAGAGATTTCGGATTGGAAAATCAGTGAGGAAAGTGATCAGTTTTCCTCCATATTTATAGTTGGTCTGTATCTCTTCCGAACGGTCGTGTCTGCACCCATTCGCTCAAACAGTCGCGTCTGTACCTCTTCGTACAGTCACATCTGTTCGCCCATGTCGCTGTCTTTTAACGGGTCGCACCCGCTCATGCCACATCCATTCGCCCGCGTCTGCCTCAGTTGGGTCGCGCCTCCTCAGTCCAAAACCCACGTTCGTCTTCACCCGTCCGCTTCTCTTCAAATTCCAGGCCCAGCCCAATTTTCAGCCGAAGCCCAAAGCTGTTAAACAATAGCATAGTAAAAAGAATGGTCATTTAAGACCCGTACCCGTACCCGTGCCCGTGCCCGGCCCGGCCCGGTTCGGTTCGGTCGGACGACGGCGGCGCGCGCGCGTGTGTGGTGGAGATGCATGATCTCCCTCCTCACAACGAAGCATACATTTGAGAGCCCCAGGCCCCCAACCTCCTCATGAGAGAGCCATATATAAACTAATATAGCTCTCAATATTTTGTCGATGTGGGACTTTGTATATTTCCATTCATCTTATTTCTTAAGGAATTCCAACAATCCCCCACATGAATGATAATATACATATCCCCCACACAAAGCGAAATATCACAGAGTATATATGGATTTAATGCTTTATCGTGGATAAGTAGATATTTCATTTTGAACTTTCCCTAGTTAAAACTTATCGGATTTACTTGGCTAATCAGTGAAATATTTCATCTTGAACCGTCAGCCTTTATTGTATATCCAGACAATAAGTTCTACGAAGCATTAATTCCCTTCTCATCCAATTTCTTGGTTGTGTTCATTTTGGTCCTGAACAGTACTTGGTTCTGCGAGTGTTTTAGAGAATAAAAGCCTTTTAATATTCTCATAGAGCCGACCCAGCTCACACTTACATAGGTGATCGCAACCATTAAGAGTATCCTACATATACCCCACTTGTTATTTCCAAGATATGGTCATCATTAAAAAACATAGTTTTAACCTTTAAATACTTATGTAGGCATGCATTTATATTTCCATGCAAATGCATTACGTCTTGAGTTATTCATAACTGTTTTGCCTATTGATCCTAGTCCGTGGGATCTCCAGTCGCTAGGATAGGTTTCCGTATAAGATAACTCTTGGTGGTTTAGGCTTTTAAACCCATTCCCCTCGATGCGCAGTCAATTTTTTCTCTTGATAAACCTTTAGTAAATGGATCCGCTAGGTTATCATTTGTTCTCACATAATCTATGGAAATAGTTCCATTTGAGAGTAACTGCCTAACTGTGTTATGGCGTCGACGAATATGTCGTGACTTTCCATTATACATAAAGTTGTGCGCTCTGCTTAGCGCTGCTTGGTTATCGCAGTGTATGCATATGGCCGGTACAGGTTTAGGCCAGAACGGAATATCTTCTAAAAAGTGACGAAGCCATTCTGCTTCTTCGCCTGCTTTATCTAATGCAATGAACTCTGATTCCATAGTGGATCGAGCTATGCATGTTTGTTTAGTAGATTTCCATGATACTGCTGCCCCTGCTAGGGTAAAGACATAACCACTTGTCGATTTTGATTCCTCTGAATCTGCAATCCAGTTTGCATCACTATATCCTTCTAAGACGGCAGGATATTTTCCATAATCAGAGGAGAGAAGGACACTAAGATAATTAACAGGTAACTGTCCCTCCATCATGCCAAGCTTGAGTAATAATGTCCTTATGTGGTACATGAGAACTGAAAAAACCATAGATTTCAATTCATTTATTTGCAAACCAGTAACATGCTTAAGACATTCAAGAATCAATTTTAACTCTATAGCATTTTCCAAGGTAGCTTCTAGAAAAATCATCACATCATCTGCGTACAGCAGATGAGAAACAATAGGCTGAAATTTAAATATAGCTTGAGTCTACCCTAAGATATGATATCTTCCAATTTTAGAGATAAATATTCCAATGCATTGTAGAATAGGTAAGGAGAAAGGGGGTCCCCTTGCCTTAATCCTCTATTAGAATGAATATATCCTTAAGGAACTCCTTCCACTAAAACTGAAAATGAAGGTGTACTTATACACTCATAAATTATATCAATTAAAGAGACAGGAAACCCTATAGAGGCTGGCATACGGCACATGAATTCCCTACTGATCATGTCATTGGCCTTTTGTAAATCAATTTTAATGCACATTCTAGGCTTTCCTTGCTTCTTAAGTCTCTTATGAGTTCATGGGTAAGAAGGATATTCTCTTCAATATTCCTTCCTGGGACAAAAGCTGATTGATTTTCAACTATTAAATAAGGCGGGAATATTTTAAATCTGTAACATATAATTTTAGTAACAATTTTATATATCACATTTGCACAAGTAATTGGCCTATAGTTAGTAAGAGTTTGTGACTTGTCTTTCTTAGGAATCAATGTCAGGAAGGTATGGTTTAAACCTTTAGCCAGTTTTGCGGTCTAAAATATCTCTGTAATAACATTGAATATTTCATCTTGCAGTAAATCATAATGTAGTTTAAAGAACATAGCTGTAAATCCATCTGGTCCTGGACTCTTAGCATCATGGATGGAATTGAGAGCATCCTTAACTTCCTCCCTCTAGATAGGGGCAGATAAGTATTCCTTGCCTTCTGAATTAATAAGTATTCTTGCTCAATGGTAGGGAGTTGATATTCTGCAGCTCCATTATATAAGTTAAAGTAATAGTTCAGAGATTCCTGAGCTCACTTCTTTATCATAGATGTAATCACTAAAGGTAGACAATAAAGCTTAAACCCTATTTTTATGTTTTCTCATAGTCATTTTTGCGAAAAAGAATTTAGAGTTAGTATCATCTTCCACAAGCCATAATGTTTTGCTTTCTGAAAGAGTTCCTCATGTAGTAGTTGCATCTGTTTTTTAAGTTCCATGTTCACTTGCATCAAATAATCATATAGATTATCATCCTCGGGATCTTGATCCAGCTGCACATAGATATTGTTGTAAGTACTTTGAAGATCCTTAACCGCATCTGACTTTCTAATAGATTTGTTCCACTTCTTAACGTTATCTTTGATGTGTCTGAGCTTATTCATAAATTGATGAGTACAGTCCCCCCATGTTTCTACTTTGATCCCTTCCAAAACACAAGTCATATACCCATCTGTATTACTCCATGTGTTAATGTATCTAAAAGGTAAATTTTTGTATCTAAAGCAGGTTCAGCAGAAGAGAAACCAAAATCAGAAGGTGGTTCAAAAGTTGGAGCACCATATGAAGGACCAGCATCATAATCCTATACTGCAAATCTATTTGAAGTAGGCACTGTATCTTTTCCTTTATTACGACTTTGATCTAAATGTACTCTAGATTCATTCTGTTGTAATTTTGAATCTCTTGTAGTATCAAAGGAGGAATGTGTACATGTATTATCCATTTATGTATGTGTTGTAGTGGATTGAGTTGCTTTAGAGTTTTGATTCTTAGGTTTCCAAGATGTTGAGCAGTAAATATACATGTGTATGTGTAAATAATTAAAAATTATTTTATTTAGTGTATAAAAAACATTAAATAAATTTTATGTATAAGTAACTAAATATACACACATATATATAACCTAATTTATTTTTATCCAAGAATATTTGCTAACGATAAAATTCAATATTAAAAATTTTGACTCATTAAATTATTATTATTACACTTAAACATATTTTTTAATCCACGACCCAGAGTAAATGAGTTTGAAAAATATTAAAATATTAAAATTTAATTATTTTTACTAGGTAAAATATTTATTAAAAATATATTATAAAATTACAACAAGATCTGAAATATTTTTTATTTAATATTCGAAAGTATATTTAAATTTATTTGTATAAAATATTAGTTTAAACAATATGAATACACACAGAGAGATATGTATGTATGTGTATATTCAAATTTGGTTATCCAAAACAGTGAAAACAAATCTTTTTTTAAATATATATAAGTATATATTTTAAATCGAAAAACCATTTAAACTAATTATGTTTTTAAATATTTATATACATAAGCAATAAAAATAGTTTTTACTTCTATGTGTGTGTGTTTACGTATATGTATATATAGATTTAAAAGTATATATTTATATGTATAAAATATGTTTATGGTTTGAAAAGATAACTATTGAAACTAATTTCAAATTTTTTTTGGCAAAGCAACTAATTTCAAATTTTGTATATAAATAATGGTTAAGCATATCTTTTAACATATTATGATGATGATGATAACACACACACACATATATATGATTATATGTAAATCAGAAATTTATATCTTTTCTCTGAATCGATCTTACCAAGAATCGATACGTAGTTTGAACGGTCTTTCCTCTTGGAGCACTTTAACACCCCATAAAATTTACTAAGAAATCAAACAATTAAAATAAGGTTTAGAATAGAGATTCTGTAATGTTCGAATTTGACCATAAAGTTGCACCATTGAATCCATGGTGATTTTCTGATCAATTTCCGTATATAATAAGTTGAAATCAGAGTTAAAATGAAAAAGTTATGGATGTTTGAATTTTTTGAATTTAAAATAATTCAAACGAGTTTAAATTTAAATATTTGAATTTTGAAATTTTACAACGTTAAGGGATACTTAATGTTTGGGCTAACCTAGTAAACATAAGAATTAATTGAGTAATTAATAAATAAAATAAGGTAATAAATAATACGAAATGGAAACAAATAATATACGGTCAAAACCAACCGACCAGTCGACCGCTTGCAAATGAGCTGTCGACCGGTGAATGTCTGACGGCTAGGGTTCGGTGTAAATGAACATTTCGGATTTGTTTATTTTAAATCCAATGGCTCTCATTCCTTCTCACCTCTATAAATAGACCCCTAGACCCCCACTTTTCTTCATAAAATTCTAAAAGCAATAGCGAAGCTCTGTTAAATTCTTTCTCCTTAGGTTTTCAGAAATAGTAATATTTCAGGTAAGGAATTCTAATCTCTAATTTAATTAAGTTCCCCAATCCTTCTCCTCTCTAGTTTCTAATTTTTAGTCTAATCTGTATACAATCCATTTGTTGTATATTAATAAAGAGGAAGATCTACCAGAGGATTACAAGCGGTATAAATCAGATCTCATCATCATCATCTTCTTCTTTAGATTCTAGAATCAGTTACGATTTTCAGGTAAGAGGTTAAGAGGTTTAATTCTTTTAATTTCTAATACTATTCCTCTCTAGTCTCTGATTCTAAATATAATTTCTATATATAATTCAATTTTTTGTATATTCCAAATGAGGGAGATCTTAAAGGGAATTAGGCATGGTGGAATCAAATCTAATTAAGAAGCAAACAATTGTTTGTGAGTGAAAATATCAAGTTTTTCATATTTTCGCAATTAATAGTATTTATTTGGATTTGATGTATGCCTTGGAAAATTTTGGTAAACCAAAAACATATCATCTAAATCCCTTAGAATTTCTCTAAATAAATACCAACCTTTGAATATGTTGGAATTTCAATTGTTTGTATTAAAATAGTAGGATTAGATCTATAATTTTGATTTAGATATTTTATAATCTATTCTACTTTATTTCTTTCAATTTAACTTGTAATAATAAAAGGGTTCTAAAAGAAAATAAAGTTAGAAATGGTATCCAAAGTATGAATTTAATTATATTGTAGTTTGCACCACCTGTTTCTATAAATTAAACATGTATGGACCATTTTTCACTTCAAATTACTATGTATAAAAGTTAAGTAGAATATAAAATATCTAAAATATAAGAATTGTTTTCCTTGAATTAGAGGAGGTAAATTCTACTAGGTTAATATAAAACGAGTTTGATATTATTTCTTTTCGTATACAAGTCAATTGTTGGCTGTAATGACCCGTAAATTTCAACTGTTTTAATAACGTTATTAATTTAAATTTTGTGAAATTTTAAACAATAATTTTGAAATATAAATTAGATATTTGGAATGCGTCTAATTAAACATAGCAACTGGTAAATTTTCGTCCGAAAATATGGAAGTTTATTTCGTGCGTAAATTTACTTCAATTTAGTCAGTTAGAAATTGATGAAAATTAAATGTTTTCGAAACCCAAATATTTTTATATAGAAAAATTCTAAATCATCTTCTAAGCAAGACGTCATTTTTCATTTTTCCAAATTCGGACTTCTTTAGCTCCGTCGATCTTATTTTTCTGCGTTTTTGCTGCATTTTCTACTGTAGAAAATTTTGAAATTTTATAATTCAATCGAATCACTGATATCTGTATACCGTTTTGATCGTCTTGTCGAACTGATCTCTATGGTATATTAAATTCTGTGTTTTGACTTCTGGGTTCGTGCCAAAATCGTTAAAAAAGGTTAACCACACCGATACGTCTTTTGATTTGCAATTACCTTTTACTTTCCTCTGGTTGAATTTAAACGGTTACTTACTTTTTAGCATTCCAAGTAGTAGCCATGACTTTTATTATTTCTACTTTTCAATGAAATCTTTGCGTTGGTTCATTTGGTTGAAGAATAATAAAAGAAATATTATACTAATTGCATTTGTTATTTCCCAGAACCAACTCATCATTTTTCTTTGTATTTCCCCACACGTTCAACCAACCCATCACTTCTTCTCTCAGCTCTGAATAAAAAAAAATTTACTAAACAATGTCGGTAGCCTTTTGTCTTCTTGAAACCACTATCTTCATCATTTAAGGCCCATGATATTCATGCATGTTCCTCCACCCAAACCAAACCCATGCAAGCAACCAAGCATCAGCCGTCTCCATCCCAAGACCGCGACCTCCTTTCACTTCTGCCGGATTACTCGTCCACCTCTCGCTCGTGGCCACGCAACCAAAGAGATCCGAGCTCACCTTGTTGCTCAACCAACCTCCGCCTTCGCCACCACTCACGTTGGTTCCCATCACCGATTGCAGCTCGGCCCACCTTTGCTCATCTCCTCCAGCACCTCTCCCATCCACCAGGCAGCCCACGTTCCTCTCCTCACCAATGAGCCCTCTCCATCATTTGCGTCCACCTCCACCGTCTTTGATTTATTGGTATGTATGGGTGTAATATATATATATACGTTTAATGTAGAGCATGCGTGCTTGTATAAAGTATATAACCTGTTAGTATATGGGGTTCTGATTTTGTTTTCTTTTTTATTTTCTCTTTCAGTTAGCATGTAACACAAAAATATATATACTCCTCATAAATGCATGTTATGTTTAGTATATAATGTTGTATAAAATCTGTATAGTTCATTCTAGTTGGAAACAAGTATGCATACCTATCAGTTTATGTAATATATATGAAAGTTTTACAACACCATTACGTATATGTATATAAATATACGTATTTTATATATATTGATGTGCTTTCAAGTTACTGTATATATTCCTGTTTCCGTTATGTTACCATCTATTGAACATGGCATATTATTAAGTTAGTAATATATGTTCATATTTTATATAAAGGTATATATGAGTTTTATATATATACGGTTCGTACATGATGCATTTTGGGATATATTTTCTCGCATTTTGCTACAGGTTGTTTTTTTTGAACGTACTAGTTGTATAAATTGACCTGTAATATAAAGATACAAATTTATATTTATAGTTTTTATATGTAAATTATGTATGTAGTTAATGTTTGGCACAGTGTATCTCCTGTATTTTTGTCGAAATTCAACGATTTTTTTTGTTTGTTTGGAAGTTGAGATTCTCTAGTATATGTCTGCAAAATTTCATTTCATTCGGATGTATTTTGTTACACCGTTTTGATGTCCGAAAGTTGGACTGTTGAATGTTTTCAGCTGTACTTAAAATTATTTGCGTTGTTACAAACCCGACCAGTGTCCATGTTTGACGCGGCGTATCTCTTTCATTTCCTATCGAAATTCAACGATTCTTTTTTTGATTAAAAGATGAGATTCTCTAGTTTATGCATGTAAAATTTCAGTCCAATTCAAGGCCGTTTGGTCCTCTGTTTTATACCTGAAAGTTGCAACCAAACTGATTTTGCACTTGTTTGCATGTTTATTTTTTTTTCTGAACAGCAGTTAGACTTCATGTTCACGATATCATATCTCACTCATGTTTTATCGGAATGGGATGATTCTATTTTTAAAAAAGAGTCGAAGTTACCTAGTTTATGCATGTCAAATTCCAGCAAAATCCGACATCATTTGATTAGTGATCGAGGATCTAGAAGTTAGACCCAAGCAGCTGTTCTTTTGTACTTGAAATTATTTTACACTGCTGCAAACACGACCTGAGTTCGTTTTTGACGCATCGTATCTCTTCTGTCTTAAGTCGGAATACAGTGATTCTCTTTTTGTTTAAAAGATAAAGTTTTCTACTTTCTGTATATAAAATTTTAGCTTCATACGAGGTGGTTCAGTCCTCTGTTTCTTACCTGAAAGTCAGACCCAGAGGGGTTTCAGACCTGAACATTTGACAGTCACAACATGGCCTGAGTTTTTTATTTGTTGCTATGTTGAATGTTTTGATTTTATTTCGGCAATTACTATTTAACAGCTTTGCTCGTCGATTCGTGCTAATCTGGTTTATTTCGGAAGTCGTGCTTGTAATTCGTAACTCAAATTCGTCGTCTATTCTCAATCTCTAGCCTCAAAGGTGAGCAATCACTCACGATTAATGTTCTTTTATTTATTAAATCTGATTTCAATTGAAACGACAATTGAAATATGCAACTGTTAGTTATTTACACTGTTATATCTGTTATTACCTGAATCAGTTCACTTGTGACATCTGACACCATTATCTGCTATTTATCCAATGATAATTCTGTTTAGTTGATAAATGATTGATTGTTGATGTTTATATTGGACGTTAAATTGTTAATGTTAAAGTGATAAATAATATGCAATTGAATTGATACATGATAGTTAACGATTTAAATTGGATCTATATGTTGAATTTGATTAGTTAAAAATTCGTATAGTATGACCCCTTTAATGTTAAATTAATTGACACATAGGATTTGGTTAATTACACCTTGAACCGTTGAATGTAGGTTGTTTAAATTGATGATGGATGAAATTGTAATAGATGACAAGTGAAAACCGTAATGTAATAATCTTTAATCTACATGAAATGATAGTGTAGATTCTAGAAATAATTATATTAATTCGCACAACAACAATGTGAATTAATACGGTTATTTCAGGATTATTCGAATTGATTATTGGATTGTTATTGATTGTCGTTATTGCTTGTTTATTTACTTTGACACCATCCCAGTTATCACACTGCAAGTTCCCTTTGCTATGCTTTGATTTTGAATTGAATTGGAATCGGGTTGAAATGATAAATACCCAAATTGAACTTTGACTTAGGATAGAGAATTAAATAAAACCCGATTGGTCAATAATTTGATTTAAAAATAAAATGAAGATTTTATTTGAATAAATAAATATGGTTTGAAATGAAGTTGGAAATTGAATTTTAATGAAATTTAAAATGTGAATATTTAGTAATCTGAGACAAAATATTAATAAAGAAATTGATGAAAGAATGTTGTTTAATTTAAGAAATGATTGAATTAAGTTTTGAAATTATTTAATAATTTAATGAGATTGAATTATTTAATAATTAAATAAAATTGAATCCTTTGATAATTAAAATTGAACTTTTTAATTAGTGAAATTTAGTTCTTTATTAAGTGAGCTTTGAAATTGTAACTAAGTAAATGAATATGTGAAATTGAATTTCTTTATCAAGAAATGCAAATGTGATTTTTGAAATTAATGTAAGACTTGTAATTTAAAGGGTTGATTTGTCGAAGCTAATTTAATTAAATTTGAAGTTTTGATATAATGAAGTTGAACTTAAGTAATTGATTTAATGAATTGGAAATTAAATAGAAATTGTTTCGAATGATAAATTTACTTAATGAACATTGAATAAAATTGATCAATGGGTTTAAATTGATTTGAATGTTAAATTAAATTAATTTAAATGATTTCGGAATGAAACTGATATACGAACTTGAATCAATATTTGAATTGTTTTAAATAGAAATTGGAATTGAACTAGAAGATTTCAAAATGGTAATTTGGATGTTTTGAAACGTAAATTTTTGGAAATTGGTTTTGAAAGACAAATGAAATGTTGATTTACAAATTTTAATTGAGATTGAAATTGATTTGGTTTTGAAATGAATAAACGACCAATCGGTGTAATAATTACGAAAGTTATTAAAGAGACCGGAATCGGTTAGGGACATACTCACTGTCTAAACCGAAAACCACTTTAATAACTATACGCGGAGTGTGATCCAGAATGAAGTGGTTGGAATGATGTACGTGATGACTGAAGAAAGAGAACGATAATGGATAGCCTTGACACTTGTGTCAAATTGGAAATGACTAAAACAGGAGCCGTGCCGGGCCAAATGGGGGCTAGCTACCTCGAGCGAACACACTTCTTCGAAACTACTCATTACTTGTTGTCGATTGGTGCACCCTTGATTTTGGGAGTGTTGTTTCGCGGTGTTGCGATCGCTGCGGCGATGCGTTCTCACCAGTCCGGATCAGGCAAACGGTAGTTTCACTACCTTGGGTATTGACTCATGTGCCTTGTCATACTTGTATCCCTATACGCGACCACTACGATTTGTTTTGTGTTATACCTATGGAGTACTCCCTGATAGCCCACTAGTTTACGGTGGAGTTTACAGTGCTGTATAGACTATAACGCTTATATAAAATGTGTTAAGGGGGATAATGGTAACGCCTTAACACTATTTTGATATCTTATATTACTGATAGGCATTATCTACTTATCGTACACTACTACATAGTAGATAGTTTAACGGATCCTTAAAGAATGGTTATTCCAAACATCCTTTGAGTTACTTGTATTTCAATTGCTATTTCACTTGAGTTGGATTTATTGATATAAGAATGTTAATCCTGACTCGAGTGTTTTGTGTTTTGCTTTACGCTCGGGTCAGACTGAGTGTACCAGTATTCGAGACTCACCTTTGGAGTTGGAGCTTTGCTTGAAGATCCAGCCATCTCTTCTGCTTTCAGTATTCGATGATTCCAGTGATGTATTCTGATTTGTATCTGATGTATCGTATTACTCTTCCGTTGTATCTGGTTTAACTCTGATGTAACTAATATATTTATATAGTAGCTTCATGAACTACTATCTCTTTATTTCCGCTGCATTTATTACTCTGTGTCTGTGATCTGTGATTATTTATTTACTGTATATGTTCAGTTTTTCCAAATTTAAATTAACAACGCGGTATTTTGAATTATTCAAGTCCGACATGTGTGTTTGCCTATGCACTTGGCGGGTGCAGCATGATAGGGGGTTCTCGCATTTGGTTTGGTAGCGAGCGGATGACTCTTACTCCTACATGTCCCTACAGGGTTGGTGCAGTCGAGAGGCTGTCTGTAAAGGCAGAACACAGGTACTGCTGTATGCTACGGTGGGCGTTTCCCCACTGACGCGGTCTGTTACAGTTGGTATCAGAGCTTTGGTAGCTCTAGGAAAAACTTAGCATATAGGGTAAATGTATTTACAGAATCACTTTCATTCGAGTTGAATCTCTTCCTTTTGACTCGATTCCTTTGAATTTTGGAACGTTCCTTCGGTTTCAAAATTCATTCTTGTCCCTCACTATTCGTATTCTTCTGAATTCTGGAGTATCACATAACTCCACTTCGAATGATCTTTATGATGAGTTGGCGGTCCCGCCAATCTCAAATTAATTTGTAAAGGGGTGAAACTCTTTTACGATAGAATCGATTCACCGGAGATTTATATATCCTCGGTTTAGATGATGTCATCTTTGGTTATGCCAAATTCTATCCCTTGAGATCAAATGTCGATTTGCCTCGAAATTCTACATTGATCTTATTCTTGAAGTCACGGTTGACCCGGTTAAGGTTGCCCGCGATTTATATAAACTTATCAATCTTCCCACTTTGTTATTTAATCATCATATCTTTGTTTCGAACTTATCTTCGAATCAAAATTCTCTTTGATTTGAGTCCATTAAATTTGAATCTCTATCCTTACTTTGAAATCCATTATTGTATCGTCGAGTGAGGTAGTGCTTTTGTTATTAATATAAAAATGTTTTAATATATACTGTGTTGTTTGAGTTGTTGATGTTGATTTGGGTTTCCGATCGATTCGTCTGATCAACGCTATCGATAGGATTTCCAAAACACTTGAACAGAGCAAACTGACACAATAGTATTTTCAAATTTGGTGAATAAAATAATCTTGTATGATGTATAAGTATAAATTTTCTGAAATTGAATTGTTAACTGAATTGGTTATCAGAAAGGTAATATTTGATTTTCACTATTTGTTTTATAAATCATTGATTATTCCAACATAAAAATTAATGGAATTATAAAAGTTGGTTTATAGATTTATTAGAAATTTAAATGAATTTAAATTAAGAATTTGAGAATTTAATTTCCTAAAATTTCAAGCTTTAGTTTTTTAAATTTTTTTAAATGTATATTATTGAACGTATTTTCAAATAGAAACCGTTTTCAAAGAATTTTAAAATATTAAAATCAGTGCTCTTCTCTTTGTCGCTGGAAAATAATTTCGGTGATGGCGGCCGCATCATCGACATTCATTTTCGAGTTTCGAAGTGAGGATACCATTCAATAGCTTTGTTACACTTTGTTTGGAAATTTAACTTGATTTGAATTTCTGTGGTATGACCTGATTTATTATATATATAAAGATTTAATTTTGATATGATATATATACTATATATTTATCTCTAAATTGTTTAAAGTTAATCGGAAATCTAATTCTTAAATTTTGTTAAAGGATGATTTTAATTATAAGTAAAACCAAAATTTGGAATAAATATTTAAACTTGAATAATTGAATTGGGAAATTTTTATTGTATATTGTTCAACTGCATTCTAATACAACTTACCTAAATCATTCAGAAGTTGAATATGTAATTGGATAATATATAATATAAATTGAACTTATAAATAAAATTTGAGTGGTTATAATAAATGTTATACACTTAAATTTTAATTATAAAATGTTAATTGAAATAAATAGAATAATAAGTTAATTGAATAATAGATGAGGCAAATAAATTTATTTTGAAGGAATTAATAAATGGAAATTAGATCAACTTATGGAAATATCTTAGAATTTAAACCAATTATTGAATATAAATTAATTTAAATTGAAATTTATATGGTTCAAATTAATTTATATGGTTTAAAAAATATGTAATAAGATATATTAAGTGAAATAAACTTAATAATAATTTGGAATAAAAGAATTAAATCTGTTGAATAAAATATGAGTACAATAATAGATTATACAAATTGATGATTTAGAAAGTGTTAATTGAGGATGACTAGATAGTAAGAAAATGAATTTAGAAATAGACATATTGATTTAACTTAAGTGAAACCAGGTGGATTAAACCAAATTGTTAAATATTAATTAGTTTAATTTGAAATTATATGGTTTAATTGTTTTATCTTGTCTTTTAATCTATTTTCTTTCTGGTTGTTTCTATTCTCCTACCTCCTTCCTGTTCGGGGACGAAAAGTTTTGAGTGGGGGAGAGTGTAACGACCCGTAAATTTCAACTGTTTTAATAACGTTATTAATTTAAATTTTGTGAAATTTTAAACAATAAATTTTGAAATATAAATTAGATATTTGGAATGCATCTAATTAAACATAGCAACTGGTAAATTTTCGTCCGAAAATATGGAAGTTTATTTCGTGCGTAAATTTACTTCAATTTAGTCAATTAGAAATTGATGAAAATTAAATGTTTTCGAAACCCAAATATTTTTATATAGAAAAATTCTAAATCATCTTCTGAGCAAGACGTCATTTTTTGTTTTTCCAAATTCGGACTTCTTTAGCTCCGTCGATCTTATTTTTCTGCATTTTTGCTGCATTTTCTGCTGTAGAAAATTTCGAATTTTTATAATTCAATCGAATCACTGATATCTGTATACCGTTTTGATCGTCTTGTCGAACTGATCTCTACGGTATATTAAATTCTGTGTTTTGACTTCTGGTTCGTGCCAAAACCGTTAAAAATGGTTAACCACACCGGTACGTCTTTTGATTTGCAATTACCTTTTACTTTCCTCTGGTTGAATTTAAACGGTTACTTACTTTTTAGCATTCCAAGTAGTAGCCGTGACTTTTATTATTTCTACTTTTCAATGAAATCTTTGCGTTGGTTCATTTGGTTGAAGAATAATAAAAGAAATATTATACTAATTGCATTTGTTATTTCCCAGAACCAACTCATCACTTTTCTTTGTATTTCCCCACACGTTCAACCAACCCATCACTTCTTCTCTCAGCTCTGAATAAATAAAAAAATTTACTAAACAATGTCTGTAGCCTTTTGTCTTCTTGAAACCACTGTCTTCATCATTTAAGGCCCATGATATTCATGCATGTTCCTCCACCCAAACCAAACCCATGCAAGCAACCAAGCATCAGCCGTCTCCATCCCAAGACCGCGACCTCCTTTCACTTCTGCCGGATCCCTCGGCCACCTCTCGCTCGCGGCCACGCAACCAAAGAGATCGAGCTCACCTTGTTGCTCAACCAACCTCCGCCTTCGCCACCACTCACGTTGGTTCCCATCACCGATTGCAGCTCGGCCCACCTTTGCTCATCTCCTCCAGCACCTCTCCCATCCACCAGGCAGCCCACGTTCCTCTCCTCACCAATGAGCCCTCTCCATCCATTGCGTCCACCTCCACCGTCTTTGATTTATTGGTATGTATGGGTGTAATATATATATATATATATATATATATATATGTTTAATGTAGAGCATGTGTGCTTGTATAAAGTATATAACCTGTTAGTATATGGGGTTCTGATTTTGTTTTCTTTTTTATTTTCTCTTTCAGTTAGCATGTAACACAAAAATATATATACTCCTCATAAATGCATGTTATGTTTAGTATATAATGTTGTATAAAATCTGTATAGTTCATTCTAGTTGGAAACAAGTATGCATACCTATCAGTTTATGTAATATATATGAAAGTTTTACAACACCATTACGTATATGTATATAAATATACGTATTTTATATATATTGATGTGCTTTCAAGTTACTGTATATATTCCTGTTTCCGTTATGTTACCATCTATTGAACATGGCATATTATTAAGTTAGTAATATATGTTCATATTTTATATAAAGGTATATATGAGTTTTATATATATACGGTTCGTACATGATGCATTTTGGGATATATTTTCTCGCATTTTGCTACAGGTTGTTTTTTTTGAACGTACTAGTTGTATAAATTGACCTGTAATATAAAGATACAAATTTATATTTATAGTTTTTATATGTAAATTATGTATGTAGTTAATGTTTGGCACAGTGTATCTCCTGTATTTTTGTCGAAATTCAACGATTTTTTTTGTTTGTTTGGAAGTTGAGATTCTCTAGTATATGTCTGCAAAATTTAATTTCATTCGGATGTATTTTGTTACACCGTTTTGATGTCCGAAAGTTGGACTGTTGAATGTTTTCAACTGTACTTAAAATTATTCGCGCTGTTACAAACACGACCAGTTCCATGTTTGACGCAGCGTATCTCTTTCATTTCCAATCGAAATTCAACGATTCTTTTTTTGATTAAAAGATGAGATTCTCTAGTTTATGCATGTAAAATTTCAGTCCAATTCAAGGCCGTTTAGTCCTCTGTTTTATACCTGAAAGTTGCAACCAAACTGTTTTGCACTTGTTTGCATGTTTATTTTTTTTTTCTGAACAGCAGTTAGACTTCATGTTCACGATTTCATATCTCACTCATGTTTTATCGGAATGGGATGATTCTATTTTTAAAAAAGAGTCGAAGTTACCTAGTTTATGCATGTCAAATTGCAGCAAAATCCAACATCGTTTGATTAGTGGTCGAGGATCTAGAAGTTAGACCCAGGCAGCTGTTCTTTTGTACTTGAAATTATTTTACACTGCTGCAAACACGACCTGAGTTCGTTTTTGACGCATCGTATCTCTTCCGTCTTAAGTCGGAATACAGTGATTCTCTTTTTGTTTAAAAGATAAAGTTTTCTACTTTCTGTATATAAAATTTTAGCTTCATACGAGGTGGTTCAGTCCTCTGTTTCTTACCTGAAAGTCAGACCCAGAGGGGTTTCAGACCTGAACATTTGACAGTCACAACATGGCCTGAGTCTATGTTCGTGACATCGTAACTTTTCTGGTCTCTTGTCCAAATCAAGTGATTCTTTGGCAGTTTGAAATACAAGTTTTGATCTTTATTCATACCAAATTTAAGACCATTTCGATCTCGGTAGCACATAGAATTATATGGTTAAACTGTGACGCATGACATGTTTTTTATTTGTTGCTATGTTGAATGTTTTGATTTGATTTCGGCAATTCCTATTTAACAGCTTTGCTCGTCGATTCGTGCTAATATGGTTTATTTCGGAAGTCGTGCTTGCAATTCGTAACTCAAATTCGTCGTCTATTCTCGATCTCTAGCCTCAAAGGTGAGCAATCACTCACGATTAATGTTCTTTTATTTATTAAATCTGATTTCAATTGAAACGACAATTAAAATATGCAACTGTTAGTTATTTACACTGTTATATCTGTTATTACCTGAATCAGTTCACCTGTGACATCTGACACCATTATCTGCTATTTATACAATGATAATCCTGTTTAGTTGATAAATGATTGATTGTTGATGTTTATATTGGACGTTAAATTGTTAATGTTAAAGTGATAAATAATATGCAATTGAATTGATACATGATAGTTAACGATTTAAATTGGATCTATATGTTAAATTTGATTAGTTAAAAATTCGTATAGTATGACCCCTTTAATGTTAAATTAATTGACACGTAGGATTTGGTTAATTACACCTTGAACCGTTGAATGTAGGTTGTTTAAATTGATGATGGATGAAATTGTAATAGATGACAAGTGAAAACCGTAATGTAATAATCTTTAATCTACATGAAATGATAGTGTAGATTCTAGAAATAATTATATTAATTCGCACAAACAACAATGTGAATTAATACGGTTATTTCGGGATTATTCGAATTGGTTATTGGATTGTTATTGATTGTCGTTATTGCTTGTTTATTTACTTTGACACCATCCTAGTTATCACACTGCAAGTTCCCTTTGCTATGCTTTGATTTTGAATTGAATTGGAATCGGGTTGAAATGATAAATACCCAAATTGAACTTTGACTTAGGATAGAGAATTAAATAAAACCCGATTGGTCAATAATTTGATTTAAAAATAAAATGAAGCTTTTATTTGAATAAATAAATATGGTTTGAAACGAAGTTGGAAATTGAATTTTAATGAAATTTAAAATGCGAATATTTAGTAATCTGAGACAAAATATTAATAAAGAAATTGATGAAAGAATGTTGTTTAATTTAAGAAATGATTGAATTAAGTTTTGAAATTATTTAATAATTTAATGAGATTGAATTATTTAATAATTAAATAAAATTGAATCCTTTGATAATTAAAATTGAACTTTTTAATTAGTGAAATTTAGTTCTTTATTAAGTGAGCTTTGAAATTGTAACTAAGTAAATGAATATGTGAAATTGAATTTCTTTATCAAGAAATGCAAATGTGATTTTTGAAATTAATGTAAGACTTGTAATTTAAAGGTTGATTTGTCGAAGCTAATTTAATTAAATTTGAAGTTTTGATATAATGAAGTTGAACTTAAGTAATTGATTTAATGAATTAGAAATTAAACAGAAATTGTTTTGAATGATAAATTTACTTAATGAACATTGAATAAAATTGATCAATGGGTTTAAATTGATTTGAATGTTAAATTAAATTAATTTAAATGATTTCGAAATGAAACTGATATACGAACTTGAATCGATATTTGAATTGTTTTAAATAGAAATTGGAATTGAACTAGAAGATTTCAAAATGGTAATTTGGATGTTTTGAAACGTAAATTTTTGGAAATTGGTTTTGAAAGACAAATGAAATGTTGATTTACAAATTTTAATTGAGATTGAAATTGATTTGGTTTTGAAATGAATAAACGACCAATCGGTGTAATAATTACGAAAGTTATTAAAGAGACCGGAATCGGTTAGGGACATACTCACTGTCTAAACCGAAAACCACTTTAATAACTATACACGGAGTGTGATCCAGAATGAAGTGGTTGGAATGATGTACGTGATGACTGAAGAAAGAGAACGATAATGGATAGCCTTGACACTTGTGTCAAATTGGAAATGACTAAAACAGGAGCCGTGCCGGGCCAAATGGGGGCTAGCTACCTCGAGCGAACACACTTCTTCGAAACTACTCATTACTTGTTGTCGATTGGTGCACCCTTGATTTTGGGAGTGTTGTTTCGCGGTGTTGCGATCGCTGCGGCGATGTGTTCTCACCAGTCCGGATCAGGCAAACGGTAGTTTCACTACCTTGGGTATTGCCTCATGTGCCTTGTCATACTTGTATCCCTATACGCGACCACTATGATTTGTTTTGTGTTATACCTATGGAGTACTCCCTGATAGCCCACTAGTTTACGGTGGAGTTTACAGTGCTGTATAGACTATAACGCTTATATAAAATGTGTTAAGGGGGATAATGGTAACGCCTTAACACTATTTTGATATCTTATATTACTGATAGGCATTATCTACTTATCGTACACTACTACATAGTAGATAGTTTAACGAATCCTTAAAGGATGGTTATTCCAAACATCCTTTGAGTTACTTGTATTTCAATTGCTATTTCACTTGAATTGGATTTATTGATATAAGAATGTTAATCCTGACTCGAGTGTTTTGTGTTTTGCTTTACGTTCGGGTCAGACTGAGTGTACCAGTATTCGAGACTCACCTTTGGAGTTGGAGCTTTGCTTGAAGATCCAGCCATCTCTTCTGCTTTCAGTATTCGATGATTCCAGTGATGTATTCTGATTTGTATCTGATGTATCGTATTACTCTTCCGTTGTATCTGGTTTAACTCTGATGTAACTAATATATTTATATAGTAGCTTCATGAACTACTATCTCTTTATTTCCGCTGCATTTATTACTCTGTGTCTGTGATCTGTGATTATTTATTTACTGTATATGTTCAGTTTTGCCAAATTTAAATTAACAACGCGGTATTTTGAATTATTCAAGTTCGACATGTGCGGATGCGAATGGTCCAAAATAGCGGGTCGTTACATTGGCTAAGGATATCAGCTATACTTTTGTTTGGAGTTTGGGACTTGTATGAGTTTGACATTTAAATTAATTAGCGGTTTCTTAGCATGTGATTAGAGATATTTTATTCATATCTCGTACGTATATATATATATATATCTATATATATATAATATTAGCGTATGGATTATTAAAGTTAGTAACGTAATAATTATAGCATATTGAACGTATTGATTAAAATTAATATGGTGGTAAATATCATTAATTTCTTAGGAAGATAGTTAATGATAATTATGGGAATCAATCCATAATTAAAGGCATAACAAGGGGTTACCATATATAGCCTTAATTATTAATTGTGTAGGATAGTGTATATATAAAATTGGTATATATATGAGGCATGACTAAGTTATAGGGATGCAAGGTCAATCTAAAGTTACATAGAAGCCTGTACAGTTAAATCTGGCTACCAGTAGTGTAACTTTGGAGGCTGATGTGGAACATCATCTATAATAAATAACTTCAGTGGACGTGAGGTTAGTCCCAATTCTATAGGGTAAGTCTACCCAGTCAATCTGGTTACCAGTACCTACGAATAGTCGGACTAATATGAGACATCATGGTTTGGGTTTTGGGTTATAATCAAGCTATTGATACGATGGAAGAAATCTTTAGAGGGGTCCACTTCGGGTTTAGAGGTATTAAGTGGCTATTATAGGTTCTGCCTCTTCCCTTCAGGAGAAGTATTAAGTGATTGATGGGATTCCTTACGATGTCAGTTAGTGAGAACTACATAGGGACCAGCCTTGGGTTAGGTATTAAATGATAGGGACCTACTTTTTTATTTTGTAGGTATTAAATGTTCAGATTCTACCTAACTCCTAATAAAAAGTATTAAGTGGTTTGGGCTCTTTCTCTTGCATCCTTAAAGATAGTTGCGTTAGAATTTGGAAATGGACTGCAAATGGGATAGGTATTAAATGACGAGGACCTGCCTATTTTATATGTATTAAATGGTTAGAGTGTTCCTAATTCCCAATAAAATGTAATTAGTGGTTTGGATGCTTTTTCTTGCATCATTAATGTTAGTTGCATTATAATTCTGAAAGTAGACTGGAAAGGCCTTTGGGCTTATAGTTGAAGTTATTATTATGGGATAATTTAAATACGTAAGACATATTTTCTTATTTAAGTGATACCGCCTAAATACGATTATGGTAAAGCTTGATATTCTCATTCACCGGACATTTGTTGTTCTGACCTACTCCTTATTGCAACACATATGTTAGAGGAGACAATGCTAATTTTAGGGATGAAGGTAGAGACGAAGACTTATGGCATTTATCTATCTATTTGTGCTTTTTTAATATTTTTAATATACCCAGTTTAGACAATTTTATTACTTTGAAATATTGCACTGTGGATGTTTTATGTAGACTTGTTGTGAGATTTGGTGATAACATGTATTATTTCTGAAATGGTTTTCTTTTATGAAATGGGTACTAGTTTCTGATATTATATTTTATCCATTCCACTATGTGATTCTGAAAGCTTAGATAGATAGCTCTGTGTACTATATAGTGTTCCAATTTTATCAACCAACAACCAGTGTTGGAAGAGGTCTAAATTTCGACAGGCCTTTTCTGGATCAGAATTTAGGCCTGTTTTGAGGTAGGTTGTTACATTTGGTATCAGAGCTTAGTTTATTTGATCAATAGGGATAGGTATACGTATGAGTGGCGTACTTGTTATTTTTGAATGGAATTATTCAAAAATCTACTATATATATAAATATGTATATAATTTGAACTTACTATATAAATTCCAACTATAAAAGTAGTTGCGGCCGTATTCCAGAAGGATGGACGAGGCAACTATGGGTTGGATAAATAAATAAAGTTAAAGTTATACTCCTACCCTGATTACCCGCGGGATGGAGGTTGTATTGTTAGGAATGTTTTTGGAAGAGATTTTAACTCTAAGATTAGTAGGGCAATAAATATGAAATAAATAGGGAGTTACAAGAATTTAATAAGGATATCAATTAAGTAACCAAAGAGATTATAAGGAAATTATGGAATGATAATAGGAAAGATTGGAATGAATAAATGTCTTTAGAAATTGTCCAGTTATAATAGTAATCATTTATGCGGACAATCTGCATTTATAGAAACAGAGAATAAAAATGTCGGGAAGTAATTAAATATTATAAGCAGTATAGTTACAAATATCCAAAAGTAAGGATGAGGGAGGAAGAAAATTCATTAGAAAGGACAATTAAAGTACATTTCTAGAACCCAACCCCATGTGAATGAATTTGATAAAAATGATTTTTGGAAACTTCCTTGAAATGTTTTGAATATGTTTTTCAAAGGATTTATTGAGAAGTTGTAGTTTTGAAAGAAAAATAGGAAATTTGAAATTCATAAATTAGAAATTTTTTTAAGGCAAAAGTTCATGAATGAAAATTTTTAGCTAAAGAGGGTTTTTCATTTTTGAAACTCCTAGCTCGATATTTTGGTCGGGTCAAAAAGTTTTTGGTTTAAAGATTTTTCGATAAAGAGATTTTTCTTTTTAAAATAAATGTAAAATATAGCGTAAGTTAGACTTGATGATTTTTCCTATTTCATAAATTTTGAAGTTCTTTAAAAAAATCTTTTTTTAATGGAAATGGAACTTGATTAAAATAATGTATAAGTCAATTAAATAGGAGAAATATACATAGAGGCAATATTGGGAGATTTGGATAGGAATAGTGTTAGGAACTTATAAAATAGGATTTATAATCTAGTTAGAAATAACGTAGGAGAGAATTGATGAAAATGTGATAGGAAAATAATAAAATGGAAGTTACCTTTGTCTGCTTGACTTTTCATTGCTTAAAGTTATAGAAGATGTATTTGAATGTTTCGAACTTGAAGACCAACTTTTAAAAGGAATAAATCTTTAATGAAGAAAGTTTCTGAAAGAGGAAAATTATTTTGCTCCTTTTCGGGACTAAGCAATTCTGTTTGAAATTTTGATGGTTTGGTTTAATAATTGAGTTTTTGAATGTCCGGGTTAAAGACCGTACTTTTAAAGAAGTAAGTATTTTAGGTAGAAGTGTTTGAGAAGAAAAATTATTTTACTAAGCAATTTTAAAACCTTTAAATTTGGGGTTAAGAATAAAGCGGCAAATGTTTTGAAAATTTGAAAAATTAGGTTCAAATATCTTTGTAATGTTTTGTCCAAAAGTTTAATAAAAATTGAATAGATACAGAGAGTAAAATAAAATATGATGTTTAGATGCTTTTGGCAATTCAATTCCCCAAACTGTTTTACAAGTTGAAAATTCTTTTAGAAAGTATATTTAAAGGATTTCTTTCGAGATGTGGAAATTCTTTTGTAAATTTGAATTTCATATGTTGCATATTAGTGTAATATGGATTTCTAAGTTTATATTTTGTGGAGTAGATAGGGATCACTATCTAGAAAAGAAAGGTTAAAGGTTTATGATATGAATAAAATAAGAATGGTATGTACAACTTGATCTGGAATTTGAAATCAGTCCCAAGCACTTATTTATAGAATGTTGGGAAAGTGTAAAGATGTTCTAGATCTATAATTGGGTTGTAATTTTAGTCGCCCTTGGAATGTTAATTTCTATATTTTTATTTATTAGGAGCAGGTTCCGTGTAATTTTCATAAATTATTGTAACGACCCGTATTTTTACGGATTGAAACATCGTAAAACAGTTGACAATTGGTCGCATTTTTGATAAGTCGTTCAGAGTATAAGTCTTAGGTCATATGGTGGTTAGGTCGTAGTAGACGACCTAAGAAGTGGAGCGACTTAAGAGGTTGGAACGACCTAAGCAGTTAGGTCGTATGATAGATAAGTCGTATGTTGAGGCTTAGGTCGTGAAGGAGGATGGGTCGTAGACGACTTAAGGAAATAGGCGACTCATAGAAACTGACGACCTAAGGATTTTGGGGATAGGTCGTATAGGAGTTGGGTCGTGTGATAGCTTAGGTCGTAGAATAGGTTAGGTCGTAGATGACCTAAGAGATAGGAGCGACCTATAGAATTAGACGACCTAAGGATTTGCGACCTTAGAGGATAAGCGAGTTAGCGACCTAAGAGGGTAAGTCGTGAGCGACTTAGGAGCATGATAAGTCGTGATCGACTTAGGAGCGTGTCAAGGTTAGGTCGTAAGATCTATTAAGTCTTAAGTCGGAGACATTTGAGTCGTTGAGTCACTGTAGCAGGAGTAGTAGGTCGTAGACGACCTATGATAGTACTGGGTATAGTTAGGTCGTGGATGCGCATTGTTTAGGTCGCGTGAAGGTTTAAGGAGTCAGGTCGCTGAGTCGTGAGCGACCTAGGAGTTATAGAGATATTCCGAGTTAACTCGGCATGTGTTAAGTCGCGCATGGGTTAGGTCGTGCCTGCGTTAGGTCGGAGACCCTGTTAAGTCATGTGGGTTTTTAGGTCGGCAAAGCTGTTAAGTCGTAGGATGTGTTGAGTTGCTAAGTCGTTAGGTCATAGATTGAGGGGTTTTGTTAGGTCGTAGGTCGTGATGCTCTATAGGTCGTGGACGACCTAATTCCGAGTGAACGACTTAAGGAGGATTTCAGCTATAAATACTCGTCCATTTCCTCACATTTTGGGATCCGGATTTCGAAGCGACGAAGTGCTTCCATTTTGAGAGCTCGACTTCTACACTTCTTCACTTCTTTTCTCCACTCTAATCTAGTGATTCCTTCCATCCATATCGAAGATAAAATCGAAGATCGAAGAGCTTAGATTGAAGATCTACATTCTTCGAAGAGTGATTTCATCGTTTAAAGCGGCTTCGTGATAGATCGTGTTAGATCCTTCGTTGTCCAGATCTGAAGTGTGTTGCTTTTGAGTTGATTTGGTGATTTGGTGAGTGGTGATTATCTCTCACACGGATCCAAAGGAGTATATCAGATCGTTGGCTTGATTTGATGTTAAAGTAGAGATTTCCATGCATTTTCCTAATCATATGTGTAGATCCATATAGATCCATTGTCCATGATGATTTGATATCCATTTTACTACATGTTAACTTATGCAAGTTCATTCATCAAGATTATAGAGACATTGCTCATGTTTTCATGCTTGTTAGACTTTTGACTCTTTAATTACGAAATTGCCATTATTGTTATAACTGTCTATTTAGATCATATTTGAATGCTTGTTTACTTGGATTAATGTTTGACTTGATTGATTGCTATGAATTAGATGAATTGATGATTTGATTTAGACCGAAGATGATTCAAAAGCTAAGAGAAAGGCTCTTGGATTGGGAAAGCTGCTTGTGGCATATGTGGCGGATGTGGAAGCTCATATGAATAGATTTGATGATGATGTTGAGATGAAGCTTTGCTATGATGATGATGAGGTGAAGCATGAGATGGGATAGTCTTGGTCTAATCCAGACGGGATCATTCCAAGCAGATTGATAACTCGGTGATATGGTTCGAGTTTGAGGATAATGGTTTGCTCGAGAGGCGCTTGAGCTAGTATGGAAATAGTCGTCGAGGAGGATGACTAGAAGGCTGAGATCTCATCGTTGTTGAAGGTTCTAGCATGCTCAAAGCAAGAGTACGTTGGGCAGATTCGATAGTCCCTGAAGGCTATTGATTGGTAGTCAAGTACTCTGGGCAGATTCGATAGTCCTAGGCACGGGTCACGATGACGTGCGGAGTTATGTCTAGAACCGGGGTTTCCATTAGCCCTTGACGGACGGATGAAAGAATGAGCCGGTCATTCAATTAACGATGATATCGAAGCAATGATAACAGTGATAGCCAGAGTCATGGATGTTTGGTTGTATCGTCATTCGGTCTCAAGAGCAGTGTTTTCTAGGTGCTTATTTGATCTTGGTTTAGGCCTTGGGGGTTTGTGCTTGGAAAACATCGCCCTTGACTCGAGTGATAATTGCTTTACTTTACATTGTATGCTCTGCTATGTTTGCTTCTACTTAGTGTGTGTCTGGGGGCTATCACTGTAGAAAGAGGTTGGAGTGGGAGGGTTGTATTCCTATTCCTTTTCCTTTATGCTCTTTTGGTATGTTGTTAGTTAATTTACCGCTCACTAAGACTGTGTCTGACTCAAGGCTTTATGTTTTTAACTCTTATTGCCTTGGGCTGTTCGTCCATTTTGGGACGGGCAGACTAGGTAGCAGGTGACAGGTGCTGTTCTTGCTTTCCACGGTGTTGATATCGAAGACGAGCTGGAGGGTTGCATATTATCTTCTTATTATATGTACTGGGTGTTCCGCTGTTTGTATTTTCTCTGAGTGTTATGTAGTGAGGCCTATTGTATTGACTATTCAGATGTTTGTATTCAACTATTATGAAGTTTTATCGATGAGATTCTATTATGTGAAGCTTCACTATATATATGTTCTATTGTATTTTGTCCATGCGCTGTGAGTAATACGATAGATTCTGTTGTTTTAATTTACCCTAACAATCGTCCATGGCTGCCTGGCACACTTTACAACGCACTTTCTCTAGGTTCAGTGCAGGGGTTATGGGCGGTCGTCACAATTATCGTATTCCTTAAATGTTTAAAAAAGCGGCATTTGAATTTACAAAGAGTATGCCAAATGGGAAGAAATGTGTAAGATATGGACATTCTTTTCCGTAGTTTATACTATCTATTTCAATAAAAGAAAAAGAAATAATCCCTGGTAATTTTAAACAAAGAAAATATACCACTTGTGATTAATTTGTGGAAAATTATAACGGTAATACTAATTGGAAGGATCGCTCTGATAAAATAAAATATAGAAAGGAATGTTATAGTTTAGAAATTAATAATTAGAAATAAAAAATATATAAATAGCATAATTTACAACGGTATTCGTATTAATTATAAACAACAAATTAATTATAGGATTAGGATTTATGGACATTAATTACATATTTAAAGGGCAATAATTTGTAATAAATAGAGAATGAGAGGGTATTAAATAGGGGACTGATTAAGGAATTTAAAAATATATTTATGGGAGAATTAAAACTCATAGTAAGTAAATTTTGAAATTGGTCATAGGCTGAAAGAGATTAAATAAGGATTGATTAGAGACTGTCAATTTTTGACATAAATAACCAGTGTTATAGGTAATGAATATTTATTAGAACTAAGAAACTAAATTAAGGAAGGTGGGTAATGGTAGAATGACATTCTAGGAATGTACATTTCAAATTGGTAAGAAGAATCAGGACCCCAACATCAGTAACACTAGTTGATTATTAATGGTAGCTTCTGGTAAAATTTTCTTTAGGGTTGTAATTGCTAGTTGTCTCCTTTAGGAAATTAAAGTTGTTCGATACGGTATAAGACGTGTTCCTATTTTTCACTATGGTGATTTTAAGGAGGAACATCGTAAATAAGGAAATTCCTAAAGGGCACTTAATTAGCAATAAACCATAGGTAAGACTGAAAGTTAATGAGGAATAGAATGCTTCAATGCTAAAACTTATGGAGCATCGCTATTCACCCGAATATGGTAAGAGGTATAAGGATATGAAGAGAATTTTCTAATTATTCAAAGATGAAGAGAGAGTCGCTGAATTTGTTTTCAGATGTTTGACATGCCAAAGGATAAAAGCTAAGTAAGGCAAGCCCGGAGGATTGTTATTACCATAGAAAATTCCAATTTGGAAATGAAAGCATACACCGATGGATTTGTGTAGATGGGTTGTCTAGAGGCAATGATGTTATTTAGGTCATGGTAGATTGGTTAATTTTACTTCCATTAGAAGTAATAGGACCACAACATCTCTAGCACTAATTTATGTCAAGAAAGTGATGCGACTACATGGAGTTCCAGTTAGTATTTTTGTGATAGAGACCCCTTGCTCACTAGCGAATTCGGAGGAGTTCCCAATCAACTTTGGGAACGACTTTGAATTTTATGAGATTTGTTGAGTGCTTGCATCATGGATTTTGAAGGACCTGGGAGAAGGTAGAAGTGTTAAGGCGATGAATAAAGGCCACACTGGACCATCAGGAGTCCTATGTTGACATGCATAGAAAGGAACTGGAGTTTTCAGTTAAGGGCATGGCATTCGTCAAGGTTTCCTCTCTCAGAAGGTTACAAGGTTTGGTTGTGAGGTTTGATATATCTAGGGAGTTGGAGCCAAGATTTGTTGGGCCTTTTCTGGTTTTAGAGAAGGTGGGGAAACTTGCTTATTAGATGGAGCTTCCGGACTAGTTAGCGGGAGCCTATGGTGTCTTTCATGTCCAACGCTTCTGGGGATGTCTGCATCACACTGCCCATGTGGTAGAGCCTGATCAGTTAATAGATGTTGAAACAGAGCCTATCGCCCCCTCGTGCTCCCGCACATAGTAGAGCGCGGTATTAGGAGGCTTCGAAACAAAGGTATTGGGTTGGTTTGAGTTCAATAAGGAAATAACCCAATGAAAAGCGCATGGGAGACCGAAGAAAATATGAAGGTTTCTCATCCTGAGCTTTTCTCTAGTAAACTTTTCCCCTCAAATATAAGTATTTGGTTGCATTGTGGTTGCTAGATTGGATGGTTGCCATACTTTTTACCGTTATTTTTTGCACTTATATACAACTTTATGTGTATTTAGGATGTCTGCATACATGCCTATATGTCGTGATCTTGCATTCACGCTAGGATTGAACTTACCTACAAATGTTGCATACATAATCACATTGCATTTTTAGTTGAGTATATTGTTGTGTAGATTATTCTAAATAACCTGGTTGGGTAACATGATTGTTGATTGCACGTTACACTATCTACCCTTGGTGATTTCGGGGGCAAAATCCTTTTAAGGGGGGAGAATGTAACACCCGATAAAATATAATAAGGAATTAAACAATTAAAATAAGACTAAAAATGAAAATCCTGTAACTGTCTAAATTTGACTATGAAAGTTGCACCATTGCATTCGTGGTGATTTTCTGATCAATTTTCATGTATAATATATTGAAATCAGAGTTAAAATAAAAAAGTTATGGATGTTGGAAGTTTCCAAATTTAAAATAATTCAAACGAGTTTGGATTTAAATATTTGAATTTTGATATTCTACAACATTAAGAGATACTTAACGTTCGAGTTAACCTGGTTAATGTAAGAATTAATTAAGTGATTAAAAAATTAATAAGGTATAAATAATAAGAAACAAGAATAAAAAATATATGGTCAAAACTAGAAGACTGGTCGACCGCCTAAGAGCAAGTGGTCAACCGCTAACAGTCGATCGCTTGTAGATTAGCGGTCGATCGATGGATGTCAGGCAGCTGGGGTTTGGTGTAAATGAATGTTCCATATTTTTTCTTTTAAATACAATAGCTCTCATTCCTTCTCACCTCTATAAATAGAACCTTAGGCCCCCACTTTTCTTCTTAAAATTCTAAAAACATCAGCGAAGCGCTGTCAAATTCTTTCCATTTAGGATTTCAAAAATAGTAAGATTTCAGTTAAGGAATTCTAAACTCTAATTTAATTAATTCTCCAATCGTTCTCCTCTCTAGTTTTTAAATTTTGATATAATCTAAATACAATCCATTTTCTGTATATTCAAAAAGGGGAAGATCTAACAGAGGGTCGAAAGCGATATAAATCAGTCCCTTCTTCTTCTTCTTTAGATTCCAGAATCAGTTATGATTTTCAAGTAAGAGGTTAAGATGTTTAATTCTTTTGATTTCTGATTCTATTCCTCTCTGGTATCTGACTCTAAATATAATTTCTATATACAATTCAATTTTTTGTATATTCCAAAAGAGGAAGATCTGCAAGGGAATTAGGCGTGCTGGACTCAAATCCAGTTAGAAAGCAAACAATTCTCTATGAGTGGAAATACCAAGTTTTTCACATTTTTGTAATTGAATAGTATTTATTTGGATTTCCCTAAATAAATGTCAATCTTTGAATACGTTTTAATTTTAATTGTTTGTATTAACATAATAGGATCAGATCTATAATTGAGATTTAGATAATTTATAATCTATTCCACTTTATTTCTTTTGATTTCACTTATAGTAGTAAAAGGGTTCTAAAAGCAACTAAAGTTAGAAATGGTGTGCAAAATATGATTTATGTAGTTTGCACCGCCTATTTTTGTGAGTTAAACATGTATGAACTTTTTTTCACTTCAAGTTGCTACATGTAAAAGTTGAATAGAATATAAAAGGTCAAAATTATAAGAATTGTTTTCCTTGAATTAGAGTAGGTACATTCTACTTTGTTAATATGAAATGAATTTGGTATTATTCCTTTTTATATACAAGTCAGTTGGTGGCTAAGGATATTAGCTATACTTTTGTTTGTAATTTCGGACTTGTATGAGTTTGACATCTAAATTAATTACCGGCTTTACGTGTGATTAGAGATATTTTATTCATATCTCGTGCGTGTGTGTGTCCATATATATATATATATATATAATATTAACGTATTGATTATTAAAGTTAATAACATAATGATTATAGCATATTGAATGTACTGATTAGATAGTGTATATATACAATTGGTATATATATGACTAAGTTATAGGGATGCGAGGTCAGTCTAAAGTTACGTAGAAGCCTGCCTAGTTAAATCTAGCTACCGGTAATGTAACTTTGGGGGCTGATGTGGGACATTATCTATAATAAATAACCTCAATGGATGAGAGGTTAGTCCTAATTCTATTGGGTAAGTCTGGCCAGTTAATCTAGCTACTGGTACCTACGAATAGTCGGATTAATATGAGACGTCATGGTTGGGTTATGAGTCATAATCACGCTATTGATACAATAGAACAAATCTTTAGTGGGGTCCGCTTTGGGTTTAGAGGTATTAAGTGGCTATGGTAGGGTTTGCCTCTTTCCTTTAGAAGAAGTATTAAGTGACCTCATGGGATTTCTTATGATGTCGGTTAGTGAGAACACGTAGGGACCCACCTTGGGTTAGGTATTAAATGACGGGGACCTTCTTATTTTATAGGTATTAAATTGTCGAAGTCTGCATAATTCCTAAGAAAAAGGTATTAAGTGGTTTGGGGGCTCTCTCTTGCATCATTAACGAAAGTTACATTAGAATTTGGAAATGGACTGTAAATAGGTTAGGTATTAAATGACGGGGACCTGCCTAATTTATATGTATTAAATGGTTAGAGTCTTCCTAATTCTCAATAAAAGGTAATTAGTGGTTTGGATGATTTTTCTTGCATCATTAATGTTAGTTGCATTGGAATTCTGAAAGTGGACTGGAAAGGCCTGCGGGCTTATAGTTGAAGTTATTAGTATGGGATAAATACGCAAGACATATTTTCTTATCAAAGTGATGTTGCCCAAATACGATCATGGTAAAGCCTGATATTCTCATTCACTAGACATTTATTGTAAAAACCCACTCCTAATTGCAACACGTATGTTAGAGGAGACAATGCTAATTTTAGGGACGAAGGTGGAGATGAATACTTGTGGCAGTTATCTATCTATTTATTCTTTTTAAATATTTTTAATGTACCAAGTTCAGAAAATTATGTTACTTAGAAATATTTACTATGGAGGTTTTATGTAGACTTGTTGTGAGATTTGATGATAACATGTATTATTTCTGAAATGGTTTTATTTTATGAAATGGGTACTTGTTTCTAATATTATATTTTATCCATTCCATTGTGAGATTCTGAAAGTATAGATAGATAGCTCCGTTTACTGTTATTGTTCCAATTTTATCAACTAACAACAAGTCTTGGAATGGGTCCAAATTTCGATGTGCTTTTTTTGGTTCAGAATTTATGTCTATTTCAGGACGGGTTGTTACAAGCACCATGGTCTCCTCCTTTTTTGTTTCCGGCTATAATCAAAGAAAATATGGAGAAAATCGTATTTTTAAATTAATGTAGAGGCTAGGCTATTTATAGCCATTTATCCACACAATTTTCTCATTGATTTCCTCCAAATCTGGGACTGGGTTTGGTCTTCTTTCTAACCCCTTTAGCCTCCGACCTTGGGAATGACCAAGCATGGTCAAAAACTCTGTTGACTCCATTTTAAAAAATATTTAATTAATTAATTCCTAACTCATTAATCGGTCAAACTATCATATAACTTTTATACATCATTCTTTCTGATTTCAAGCTTGAAATAAATAATTAAGAGCCACTTATTAAAATAACATTTTTATTAATTTATTAATAATATATAATATTTGTCAATTGATTTTTACCTTAATAAAATTCGGAATTAACTGACAATGCGGTTGTATTAACTGTTTGATGAGAATTCGATCCACCGTCAATATTTAAACAATTTAAACGTTGCAGTCTGTACGAACTTTGCTAAAGTATAAGGTCAACTTTAATGCTTGCAGATCATTTAGGAGAAACATATTTCTGGTCTAATATAAGCTCACTCGCTAATGATGGTTTGTAGACTGGTTCTTTTTTTATTAATGTATCACTTAGATATCTAGAGTTTTGTCTAAGGTCAAAAACTATATTAATATCCTTATTAACTGTGTAGGTCAATTTAAAGTCTTTGATTCAATCCAATGATATTTATCGATTAACCAATTTACTCTAGCCAGTGATTCTGGTTTTAAACTTACTGACTACAGTGTACTAACCTTATATAAAGAAGGACATGAATCCTCTCACGAGTAGTATTTTATTTCAAGAAATTCAACATGTACCCAATCAAGGCAGTGGTAAGGCCGTGCCATATGCTTGACCATAGTCAAAGTCCAATCTAGATACTTAAGATCGCTAGTGCTCACAATTCAGAATACTATTATATGTCATTACCCGAAAATCTTTTATTTTGTCTAAGTCATATTAACCTATAGAAGACTCTCATTGAGTCATTATATGATTGTTCCATGCAACCACAAGTACGTAACCCCTTGATGTTGTCAACGGTCATGAGTAAATCACAGTTCATTATGTAGAGAGCATTACTTACACTAGTCTCAATAGATGTATTGATATTTTTTTCTCGATACATCTCAACTAGCAATACTTATGGAGTAAGTGTATATGCATGTGTATTTATTTAATACTCTTAGTTATGAACTCATTCATAATTGCAATTAATAAAATACTTCTCCTAAGGATTTCCTACTTATATATGTTTAATTTATTTAATTGACTGTTTATATTTATATATAATAACATATATAAAAGGAAAAGAACAAGATGCTCAGATTATCTCAAACAAGATTCTCTTTTGAGTGTTAAGTTATATATATTAAATTACATAATTTTACTACGACACTCCCTTAACTCTATCAATCTTTCGCTCGCACTTGGGGTCAATTATGGTGCCTCTACTTATAACTTTGATATGTCTACCTAAACTAGACTGAAAGGGGCTTTAGTTAATGGATTTGTGACATTATTTTTTTGTATCTACTTTCTGATTACACTTCCTTATTATAATAAACTCTTTATCACGTATTCATTACGAAGATCATATCTTGATTTCTTACCAAACTATCAGTTCACATTGCAATCTATATTGCATTATCAAAATCAGAGCAGTTTATTGAATTTTCAATGACGTGAACCACTCCGATCTCTTATATATATATATATATATATATATATATTGCTTTCATTATGGCACTACTCAAGGTGATGGCATAGCCTCTTTAATTAAGTATGTCATAACTTCTCATTTGGAACATTTCTAATTAAAGCTTCATAACTAAGTTGAAAATGACTTTAAGATTTATTTTACTATATACGATATCATTTATGAAGTTCGAATCATAGATTTGATAATCGCTTATTACACCAAGTGCATGAGCAAAATCTAATATACCACATAAAATAACATTCATGATAATCTCTATTGTAGATGCATAAGGAATCTGTATCATATGTCCCATATTAAACATTTTAATATGATGTTTATTTCTCATTAAAAAATGGTGTTAGTGTAGATATATTGGGACAACTCCAACATTCTTTTATACTAAGTATAAAATATGTCTCTGTCAAATCCTTCATCGAGAATTGAACAACCATACTATACTGATTTTAACATGTGTACATCATTATTATGGTAATATTAGAAAGGTTTTAGTACCTATTAATTTTCTTTCTTAAAGACGCATACTTCCTTTACAATTTGACTAGGAATCAAACTATTTGATATCTCTGTCAAAATACTATGCCAACTGTGATGCTTGTTGAATGTCATTGTTGTATTAGCTCATGGATCTTTCCAAAAATATATAAACTGAGTTATCACTCCACTGACTTTGAGTCCTTTTGGTTGTTATGTACAAACATTCTCTTCAAATCATTATTTAGATATTTTGTTTCAACATCAGTGTGCCAAAACTCAAAATTAAATTATGTGATAATTGCATGTAAAATTTGAATCGACTTAAGCATGTTGACTAGGAAATTACTTCACTAATTTCAACATTTGAAATTATTTCGTTTTAAATTTCTTTATGTAATTCCAACTGCATTGATCTTCTTCCAAAAGATTTTATTGCAATTGATGGATTATATCATTTTGGGTACAACTGTAAAAATCATATTTTGTTAATGTAGTTGGACTCCATTTTGGATTTAAAGCGTCACATCATATAATAGAGTCTATACTCTCCATCACTTGTCGAGAACTAAGGATATTGTTATTGCCAACAATTTATTTTCTCGACGTCGATAAAGAACCCGTAGTTTCTCTCAATGTTTGAGAATACTTATTACACATTTTAATATAACCATGTCTATCTTAGACTTGGTTAAATTTACTTCATCTACATAATCTATTACTATGTTAGACTCTTGGATCCTATCCAAGTATATCACACTACCATTAATTTCTCTAGAAATAAATTCTTTCGCCAAGAAGGTAGCTTGTCTTGAAACAATAATATGTTTCTCCATGCGATAGAACATTTTTTGAATTGCTTATAGCCTTACATAAAACAGATCTAGTTACAAGTTTATGAAACTTATGGTCATAGAATAAATTAGATAACCATATATCTTAAACCACTAAAGATTTGGTTCCTTCCTTATTCATATCTCATATGAAATTGCAAACTATACTTTTAGATGAAATTAAATTTAACATGTGTACTTACTCTTACGTACATACCCTTATAGAAAGAAATAACCCAACTTCACTCATTATCAATTGCATTTTTTCAATATAGTCTGATTACTTATTATTGACACATCAATATATAGCATAAGGAGGAGTGATTTTGGGAGTGAATCTTACTCGTTTCTATGTTCATATCTTAGATAATTCATTTGTGAATTTAACGAAGTAAGTGGATCCGCTTTTGGTATTATAAGACTTCCGACATTTTATCTATATGTATCAATCTTACAAGTTTCTTGACTAATTTGTTACTCATATCGAATGAGTGCTTTACCTTTGGTAATTTGAGATAAAATTCAAGAATACCATATGATTCAAAATCATATAATTAAAGAATTATTTCTCAAATATACGACTTGTCTATGATCCAAAATTTATTGTTAAATATTTCAGATGCTTCTATATTTTATACAGCTAACACATCACTTTTGTTTTGAAAACAACTACCATAATCGAAATGCTAATGCATAGATTTGTTTATAACTAATATTTATAAAACATCACTTCAATTTTTGGTCAATACCAAAAATAGTTATTATTTCGTAAATAATTTTTGGCATATATGAAAGTAGTTATTCAAAATTTGGTGCATCCACTAGATAGTGTTATATGGTATGCTCCCACTATTTTCGCTGTTACAATAACAATGTTTGAAACACAGAGCTCCATTTAACTACTTACTAGGGCAATTTATTTCCTTTACTGTAACTAATTTACAACAAAGAGTTTAAGATCAAACATCTTGAACTCAAAGAAATAAATTTTACGAAAAAATATTTCTATAAGAAAAATACATTTTGAATAGAAATCATATTTCTTATTCCCATATTAAGCGTCCACAAATATTTCAACCTAATGTATTATGATACTTCTTTAGGAAGCAACAGTGACCACTACTTCTCTTCATCGCAATGTGCCAATGTTATTACCATTCTCAAATTTTCGCTTTCTATTTTTGTTAGTCAAACCATTCAAAAGAGAACGCTTTACTACAAGACTGCATTGAATTCTTTACAAAAATGCATTTGACCATCCTTAAGTAGGATATTGAATAAGTTGCACTTAAGTAAATTGATCAAATGACATATCAGTGATCGAATTCCTAGGTTTGTTGTAATACTTGGTCTGGTATTATTTCTAGCAAACAAATCCTTATTATATTCGATCATATTAAACACATGATCTTGCACACGTGTCTATTTACTCATTTCGAATGAAACATTTTCATTCTGATTTCGTATAAGTCGAACGTAACCATTCACCATACAACTTTGAAAATCAAATATGGATCAAATATCCATACTCTTATATTGCTTTAGAATTCAAAACTTATATAAGACAATGCACAGTCTCAGGCAAATTAACACTTATGTGACCAAGGAACAAATGTTGTCAATGCCTATATAATTTTGAATCTTGCATAGGTCTTGAAGCGACATGTCAAAATATTTATTAGTAAGTATATTTTACATTTGTTCGTCAATATTTAATATATTCCATTCAATATATTTTAATTGATAAACAATTTTATCAATTACATAGGTAACTCAAATTTATTAAAGTAGATTACAATAGTATCATATATGTTCTTACACTTATTAGATTGGTTTTTTTATGTTTATCTAATAAGGCTCCCGCTAAATTTTGCATCTCTCAAAATTCCATAAAGAGATACGAGAATTTCGTCAGCTCCTTAAGTGGATGTTGGGATCCATTTATCATGTTACTACTGCCTGGAGTATGCTCAACAAATTGTAGTCCTAATAAACGATAAATGAATCCTTACCAATTATAATTCATATATAACTCCAACTGAACTTTTACTATGCTCCTAATCATCTTCATGACCTTGAGTTTACTCAACAAACCATGAAGTACATTAGATACCCTAAACCCATCATTTCACTATATCTCAAGGGGAGGTATTGTAACAATTGAGTTTGCTCAATAATGTTACATAACATTCATACTTATCTAGTGGTAATATAAACATCACCTTGGATATTCTATGGCTTGGATTTACTCAACAACCATGGGTATGTAGGGTACTCTATTTATATTATGAATGACAGAGAGCGTTATTATTCTAAATTCTCTAATTTAAAATTATTTTGTAGATTATTATTGACTATTTAAGGGAGATTAGTGTAACAATTACAACTCATGATATTAAATATCTTTTATGTACATCCAATGTACACTCCCATAAGTCTCATGGGTTTTATTTATTTTGACTTCTTGTTGTATTCATACATATAATATATACGCATTTAATTATCACATTTATAACTTATTTAGCTATATATATACTCATACGTATTCCTTTTATTAATTAAACAATTTTATTTTATTTATAAACGTAATATTTTCATTTATTATGTATAATTAAAAAATCATTTATTTATACCTCTGTGAATACAAGTTTAAAAAACATAAATTATACTCACACCCTTATAATTTTTAGTTTTAATTTAAAACAATTCTAAATTTACATTTTATAACCCATTATGAAATTATGTAATTAATTACGTAACTAAAAACAATTTTAAATTTGCATTTTGTAACTCTTTATAAAATTATGTAATTAACTATTTAATTTAAACAATTTTTAAATTAATTATATACATATTCAAATACGTTTTTTGAATCATCCTAAGACTCAAAAACACTTTTGAGTCTTTCATAAATGCATACCCTAAAATCGAACAATTTTGATGAGCAAGGCAAGGGCCAGGATATTGGAGGTTTTCCACGTATAATGGTAGAGTAACTTTCTCCTTAGTTTAAGCACTCTAACCTAGACACCCATCTTCTTTGACATTTTCAAATGGTAATGCCCTTAGTGTTGGTTAATCATTGATCCATCAGACCTAAGTTTTACGTGTAGCCTCTCGACACATACACAAAATCTATCGACTCCTTGACCTAAGACACATAGGGGTATGAACCAATGTTTCATCACACATCATACTATGAGAACCCCATCCACTTGCTTTGATACCATTGTTGGATCAGATGCACAGATGGTGGAGTTAAAAGTGTGAATAAAAAATCCCTTTTATTAATTTGCATAAGATCTTTAATTTGTGTTTGTGTAAATAAATTTTTATTCATAGTAAATTAAATTTAGCATTTGATTAATAAAAGTGGTTTGATTTATTTTAATTCAATTTTATTGATTAAAATATTTGTATATTGTTAATATTTAAAATAAATTATTTATAATTTAATTTATAATAAATATATTATTTAGTATAAATTATATTTAATATGTCATGATATCCATATTCATAATATGGATGTCAAAACAATATATAAATAATCTATACTGGAATCACATGGAAGAAATTGATCGCTTTGTCCTACGATCATTAAGATGACTAAGTGTGATATATATATATAATCCTATTTGAATATAAAACAAACTAATTAATCAAATTATTTTAGTTGACCATTTAAATATTTATAAATAAATGTATGTATATATATATATATAATATCAATTTAGAAAATATATATGTATATACATATACATATATATATATATATATATATATTAATTTTTAAAATATAATTTTGTTTGCTTTATGAAAAACACTACATAAATTTTATATACAAATAACTAAATATGTATATATAACATTTTTATTTTCAACCAAGAATATTTATTAATATTAAAATTCAAATTTTAAAATTTTGACTTATTCAATTTTTTTAAAACTTCACGCCGCCAAAATTTTAAATAAAAATATTTTTATTATCATTTAAGATTAAATAAGTTTGAAAATTTCTAATTTTTAAGTTTAAATATTTTAACTAGGTAAAATATTTATTAAACATATATAATAAAATAATAATCGGATATGAATTTTTTTTATTTCACTCCCAAAAGTATATTGAAATTTTTTCTATTTATATATGTGTGTGTGTTAATTTAAATATATATGAATATATATACATGGATATATATATAGACACACACGTATAATTGTTCGAAATAGCAAAGAAATTTTTTTAATATAAATTTTAAACCAAAAGGCAACAGAAAAAGTTTTTTATTCTTGTTGAAAATAAATATGGTTATAGTAATATATGTATGTGTGTGTGTGTATTTACGTAGATTTAAAAGTAAATATTTTCATCATTTAAAAAGATTTGAATATTAAAATTAGTGTCAAATGATTTTTTAAGTAATGGCTGAGCATATAATTTAACATATGATGATGTTGATAACACACATATACATAGACATATATGCAAGATTATATGTAAATTAGAAATTTATACCGTTTCTCTAAGTTGATATTACCAAGAATGATATGTTGTTTGAACAATTTTTCTTTTCGAATAGTCTCCTTCTTACATTTGATTTCCAACTTCAAAAGGATTACAACACTAAGGATGTTAAGCCGGTTGTAATAGGATATAATAGGGAGCAAAAAGTGTTTTTAAATTAATGTGAATGCTAAGCTATTTATAGCCATCAGCCAACACTTTTTTCTCATTAGTTTCCTCTAAATTTGAAGATTGAGTTTAGTATTCCCTCTAGTCCCTTTAGTGACCGACCTTGGGTATGAGCAAGCATGGTCAAAAATCAAGATGACTCCATTCCAAATCAATATTTAATTGATTAATACTTAGCTCCTAAATCGATCGAATTGTAATAACCCAAAATTTTAGCCATTAGATTTTAAATGTTTAATTAATTTTAAATATTTAAATAATTGGATTTTATAATTTAATAGCTTATAATTCAAATATAGGGAATGTTTAAATATTTGAATTCTGATTTAAATCTTAATTAAATGGATCATTTAATATCATTTAACTCCTTTTAATTAATTAATAATATTGATGATATGGATATTTATTTACAAAAATAAATGATCGGATAAATATCAATAATTGGATCAAAAATATAAAACGATATTTAAATCTGAAAAATTAGCCTTTTGGGGCTCTGTCTCCGATTTTGACGAAACTAGTTTCATTGGGTCCGTAATAATGAATTATTGTACGCCGTCAAGTTTCATAACGATTGGACGTATCATTTAGGAACGCGAGATCGAAACGCATAGAAATTAATTTTAGAAATTTGATATAATAATTGGGTTTGAAAAGCTATCTTCTGCATATGATCGAATTAGCCCTCGAGACTAGTTCCATTGTGTTTGGAATATGGGTATAACATATAAAATGCCAGGCGGTACATCTCGCTTGAAGTTCGAGATTTTCGGACATTTAAAGATGAATATTTTAATTTAAATAATATATATATTCCTTAAATTCAGCCATGCTTGCCCATACCCATGCCATACCCCTCATATACGCCCATACCCCCATCACATGGTTGCCATACCTCCTTCTTATTATATAGTGTTGCCACTAACCAAGAAAAGGGGATTTTCAAACTTCAAAATTAAAATTCCATACTCATTCTAAAATCACGAAACGTGTTCCTATGAGTCATAGGGTTGGGGACTTCGATCCGAGTATGCTTTGGTGATGATCGATGTTGTTTTAGGAGGCTCAACCTCAGGGGCAGTATCTAGGGTTGGTTTTTTAGGGGACTATGGTCATCGATTCGACGAATGGAGCTTCGATTTGGACTTGGGGTAGCGGAGTGCTGCTTGTCATAAAAAATGGTGGAGTGCAGCTTGCGATTGGGAATCGCGATTTTGGCAGCGACGAGGGCAATCTTGGGTTAGGTCGCATTTTTTTGGTGGCTCCAGGGTTGTCGCCATGGTGATGGATGCATAGAGGAGGAGATGAGAAGCTCAACGGTGAAGACGAAATTGAATTTCATCGAGTATTTCTCCATGTCACTGCTTCTTCGTGCACGCGTGTTTGGGTTGGAGTGTCAGCTATGCACGTTTTTGTTGAGGAAGAAGAAGTTTGGGTGAGGGGCAAATTTGTAATTATTAAGTAAATTAGTTATTTATTAATTTAAATTAATAGATAACTTATAAAATGTGTATCTCACTCATACGAGGTTGAATTCGAACGCCCTTTTATTGCATTAGACTCGTACAGTCGAGATCTATGCAACGGAGTTGGTTTGGTTGGATTTAGAGCTTTTTGGAATTTATACTAAAATCGAACGACCATTCGGTTTTAGTCCAAAACGGAACGTTTCAGTGAAAACGAAAATCTATGTGAGTTTAACTCACATTCAATTTTACTATATCATATCTGTGATGTTATAAATGATTTTTGATTGCTTGGAGGTTAGTTAAATTGTTTGGTTGAATTTCCGCTTGGAAAATAGATGACATATTAATTTGATCGTTATGAACCCATATGATTATATAAATATATTATCCATAACCATTGTTTTGTAGGGAAAATCTATAGAGAGACCCCGAGGGGTTTCTCATCAATAATGATTTATTTACATCCTTATGTTTTTATATTGATGTTTAATTGAAATAAAATCTTGATATTCCATTTAATTTGTTAAGTGTCGTTATACCGATTTCCCTATATCATCATTTATTAATTTTCATCCCCAAAACCCTATCGTATGTTTTTGAACTTGAGCTTGTGTTTTCACTAAATAGAATGTTAAAATTCATTAATCATTTTATTAATGATAATTTAAATTAATTAATCATTTTAACTAATGATTTTGAAATTAATTAACCAATTTAATAAATGGGTTTATTTAAATGAGATTAGATTTAAATAAATCATTTGACTGATGATTATTTGAGTTTAATCGTTTGTTTTAGTTATTGAAAATGGGTTTTAAATAATCATATTTAAATTAATGATATTTGAAATTGATAATCATTTTAATTAAAGATATTTAAAAGTAATTAACCATTTTAATTAATCATCCTAATTTTTTATATCTGAATGCAATTAATCATTTTAATTAATGATTGTTTTTAAATTTAATTAATTGTTCAAAACGAATGTCTTTTGAAATCTAGTTAATCATTTTAAATTGATGATGGTTGTAGTTTTTTTTTGAGAAAAATGTGTGATCCTCTATGAATAGAGGAGAGCACACATGTAAATATATATATCACAAACAAAAGGCGCTGCCAACATGCCTAGCAGGTAACAGAAACTAAATACATAAATCAAATCTCAAATACTCATAAGATGAGTTCTGGCATTGATGATGGTTGTAGTTAATTAACCATTTTAACAAATGATGTTTTAATTTATCATTTTAACTAATGATGTTTGAATTTGATTATTCCAATTAATTTATGGTTATTTGCACTTAATTAATTGTTTTAATTAATGATATTTAAAATTTATTTATCTTTTTAATTAATGATGTTTGAGATGAATTATTCATTTTGACTAATGATTGTTTGAATTGAATAAATCTTTTTAATTAATGATATTTAAAGTTAATTAATTGATTTAATAAAAGTGACTAAAGTAAATTAACTAATATAATAAAAGTGTTTTAAGTTAATTAACTGATTTAGTGTTTCTAAAGTTAATAAACTGATTTAGTAAAGATTTTAAAGTTAATTTACTGAGGATATAAAAGTGTTTGGAAATAATTTACTATTTTATTAAAGATAATGGATTTGTTTACTTAAAAGAGATTAATAATGTGATTAGTTATCATTCGGGATAATTAATATTATTTTAAAATTTATAAAGGTAATTAAATTGTTTTATTATTTTTTGGGATAATAAATTGTTTTAGATTTATAAATAATGGTTTATAAATGAGAAAATCCTTTAAAAGGAATTATTTATAAATAAAGATAAGTGTAAATTGTTTTTGTGTTTTTAGTAAACAATGTTTTAACGACATTTGTATTTTGATCCTTGTTTTAATACACTTAATATTATAAGTTTGTCTTTTAAAAGAATATTTTTAAAGAGTATTTCCAAAGTGTTGTTACCAATATTGAAATATGGAAATCAAGCGCAAGTTCAGTTTTTAAAAGTTAAAGTTCGATTTCGGTTATGGAAAATTAGTTCGTAATCGATATCGCTTATATGGGAAGGATCTAGTCACACCTTTAACACTAAACATTGAGGCTTGGACTCGTTTCTATCTCAAAGGTTAAAAATGTCATCAAGGCGATGCCTAGAGGTAACACTACCTCAACTTGCCTGGCTTCATCTTCAACCGAGAGATAACACTTGTTTGGAACCAACGAGTAGTGGTAAATATATGATATTTAATTTTCATATACAATCATTTTAATTATCCCCAATAGTTGATTTTTTAATTATCGGAGTCAGCTTTCTTTATGATGTATCATCACCTTAAAAATGATTTGTAGCTCTTTGAGCTTTGATATCCTTTGTCGGAAATGACTAAAACCAAAGCGCGAGAGGGAGCCTAGCTATGCGGGGTTGCTCCCATTAGGGTATTTTCACATATCATCTAGATTTTTGTGTACCGTCACGTAAAAATGGTTAAGATTTAGATTTGAAATATTTGGATACTCGGTAAGGTTTGGCGGGGTCCAGCTTGGAGGTTTTCTAAAAGTGTCCTGGAGTAAATGAGCTTCTTAGAAGTATATTACTAGAGGTATACTTCAATGGGGGTGCACCCTCCTAGTCATTTGTTAGAAATTTTCCTTTCCACATTTGATTCGAACCTTTGAATTTATTTATCTTTAAATTTCCATGAGAAGAGTCAACCACACTTCACGGCGTTTAAGTATTTATGTTGTCCATTCTATTAGGTTTGGACAATTACTTTATTTTGTCCCTTCTATCAAGTTTGGACTATTATCTTGTTTTATCCATTCTGTCCAGTTTGGATTTTGTTTAGACTATTTCCATTCTTTCAAGTCTGGATTTAATGTTATTTATGTCCATTATTATTTGGATTTTTTTCCTGATTTTTATTTCTACTCCTGCCTGAATGGATGTTATTCTTGTGAGGTAAAACCCATTATGTGTTAGCGGCTTGGTCACATAGAACTTTATATGTTCCCCATTAATTGAGTTATCTCACGGTGATATTTCCATACTGATCGGGTGTTATTTTATTATAATGATCGGGTCAAACCGAGTATTTTTCCCAGGTTGTCTTTGGTATGGAGATCTTGGAGGGGAGCTGGAGGTTCACCTATCGTAGTGTTTTATTTTCCGCTGTATTATATAGTATCCCTATCAGCATTTGTAAGGTCAGGAATTTTTATAATTTTCCAGCTAATAAGGTTTGTTTTTAACTCCGATATACTCTGTATTTTTGGAGTAATAGTTCTACTGTCCTTGTTATATTATATGTTGTCGATTCCGCTGTGAAATTCTGATTTTCTCTATTCTCTATTCTTTTTCTTTTTATTTACCCTAATAATATGCCCTTTAGTCGGTTGGATGCGTGACATTTAGACACGGTGGTAGTGTTCGATGTTGACTTTCGGTGGTCAAAAAGGCGGATCATTACAACATGGTATCAGAGCACAAGGTTAAGCGAGAACCTTGGCTGTGGTAGGGTCAGGCTCATAAAAGATAGGGTAAGCGACACCTTGGAAAGAGTTTGAGAGTATTATATATGCGAGAGCGTATTTGTTAATATTATAGAAACGTATTATGTTAATTGGTCTATTGAGTTTGTATGAATTCTGTCGAGACGTGGGATGCCATGGTATCGAAAAGGATTTCTAAACACTCGACCAAGGCCAATGGACATGGTATTGATTTTTTTTAAAATACTTTGGCTAGGAATATATTTTATATATATAAAGGAATAATTTTCAAAACTTTATATAGTTATAAAGTGTGTGATAATATTTATTTATTATCACTATTACTTTTTCAGTTATGCATGATTAAATTAGAAGCATTGACTATTGTTTGATAGTCATTAAATTGTGCTAAGTTTATTAGGGAGCATTTATCGCTTTGATTTGAAAACAAATCCTTATGAACTAATTTACACAATTTGACTATAAGGTGTTCGGAAAGTATGTTAAGTTAAAATTCACCTTTTAATAATGAATGAGTTAAGGATTAAACTTTAATAAAAAGTTGTTGAATATAATCTAAATGGTAGGATGAGACCTTTAAAGAATAAATATTCGAGATAATTCAATTATAATAAAGAGGAATTATTATAATAAGAAATGATATTTATATAAAGGAAATTTTACATAAATTTACACTAAATTGTATTTAAAAAGGATTTTTGAATCTAAATCCTAAATTTTTTAAAAATAACTTCGAAAGAAATTTGAGAAACGAAATAGTAGTATTTTTTGAAAGTAATTGAAAGTAGAAATATTTTGGGGAAGTAAAATTTTAAATGGAATGCATTTTATTTGGGATAATTAGAAGGAAATCATTTCGATTAGTTTTGTGGTAATCTGAATAATCTTCTAAGTGACGATCGGATTTTTGCTTAGCGAACATTGTGGAATACTTAGTAGATTATTCTCTTTATCATTGTGTGATTGAAATGAGTTCAAATCCGACGAACCCAAAGTGAGTTTTAATAAATAAATCGTTTAAAGTTATTTCATATAAAAATATATGTAGTATGTTTTCAAAGATGAATTTTTGGTAATTAAAAACCGGGTATTTAATTTTTAAGTTCTCTTAAAGGAAATTGGTTTCAAAACAAAAAAAAGTATTTCTAATTAGAGATTATTTTAGTAGATAAGATTTTACCCTTAGATAAGATAGGGTGTGACGCCCCACCTCTATACCCACGCTAGCCAAGGACACTACGTGGTAATGCCATCGACTAGCGCGGAGAATAAGGCTGTTGAGGAGCGATCATCCGTGTAATTTCTTTGTGCGAGCACCGGTATGTCAGATAGTATAACATGCATTTCATCTCAAGAGGAAATCCGACATACCGATACAAACTCAAAGCTACTACACAGTGGCTATATAATCTTCGGAAACAAATATAGAAATAAACATAACACAAATCAGTCATAGACAGTTCATATCACAAAGGCGGAAACAGATATGAATATAACACATAAAAGTGTTCATCAGAGTAGTGGTCAAACAAGATCCACAATATCACAAAAGAAAAGATACAAGTGCTAGACAACAGAATATGTATACATCAATGAGTCAATATATCAAATGTATACAACCAAAAACTACAATGCTAAAGTAGTTAGCCAAAAGTCAGATGATAGTCCCAGATAAGAAGTCATGAGGAAGCACCTGTAAAATCTCAGTCTAACCCGAGTATTATTTAAGAAGAAAATAATAAACGGTTCAGTCTAGCTATAAATATCAGATAAAGTGATATAGAATAAGAGATATGACAAAAATGTATGATAACCATAAAGCCATATTGTGATAAGTATCTAATCGAAAATCAATCCAGAGATTAATCAATATCACAAGAATCTTCTCAAAGATTAAAAAGAATGTCATATTCTTAATTTAATTCACCAAGCCACAAATAACGACATAATTTCAATGCCAATTTGTAAAAGTTGGTGAAGCATAAATTCCAGAAATCAACCATTAGAAATCCAGAAATCAAATAATTCGAAGCAACGACGTCGTACAGCGAAACATCCGGTGCTCCAGAATCACAATAATTCGGAACAACGACGTCATACAGCGTAACGTACGATGAACCAAAACACAATTAACCGGATCAACGACGTCGTACAACGTAACATCCGATGAACCAAAACACAATAAACCGGATCAACGACGTCGTACAACGTAACGTCCAATGAACCAAAACACAATAAACCGGATCAACGACGTCGTACAACGTAACGCCCGATGAACCAGAAGCACAAATAATTCGAAACATCGACGTCGTACAATGAAACGTCCGATGAACCAAAACAAAGAGACATCGCACATTGCTAGTCTAAACCATAAAATGATCATCATCGATCATCAAGGAGTGTCAATTACACTAAGCTAGTAAATATGAGAGTTTAGCTTCATGTCCCATAACCACTTGCTTAACTCAAATATTTACGGACAGATTGTAGATTTCCACTCGAAAATTGTCACAAGAGTTTCAATCGAATAAGTCCATAAATTAACCGACGAAGTAAAAGCAAGCGTTTCATACCACTTGTTAGCTAAGCCGTTTAATTAGATTTTCTCATACGAATGAGGTAAAGGTTTGTATATACTAATAGATTAGAAAACGGTTTTATAAACAAGCTTTGTATTTAAAAGTAGTGTTGAAATCGTTTTGATGAAAGAGTTTGAGTATTTACTACTAGTATAGAAACCTTTGTATTTTAAAGTGACAAACCACAAAAATGATTCTAGAAACAATCAATCATTAAAATTCACATTCGAAGACGTGAATCAAATCTAATTAAACCGATAAAGAATCCATCGAAATGGATATTCAAAAATCCCGAAAAAGGAGTCATCAAAGTCATAATAAATGATAACAACAAATAGGATCATCACGAATCGATTCAAATTGGAAATTCAATCCCAAAAGGCAAAGTGGGCTGAAACAGCAAATTCAGTTGACTGAATCATGCCTGGAAACTTTTTGTTTCCAGGTTCAGTCGACTGAACAGAGATTTCAGTCGACTGAATCATGCTTGGAAACTTTCTGTTTCCAGGTTCAGTCGACTAAACAGAGATTTCAGTCGACTGAATCATGCCTGGAAACTTTCGGGTTCCAGGTTCAGTCGACTGAACAGAGATTTCAGTCAACTGAACTGGGATTTCCAGTATTTTCAGCCTAAAAATGAAGATGCAAACTCTTTGCAAATGCAACAGGACGAGCAATGGGCGCTAAGGGTTTATGCCAATAGACGGCCCGGCCCTATAAGCTCTTTGATGCATCACCAAAAACATGATCAAACATCCATAAAAGGATTTTCACACAAATTTGACTTCAAAAACCAAAAATTGGAATATTCACAAAACCAATCCAAATCAAGGGCAAATGCACATGAAGAAGTGTTAGGAATTCATACCCAACAACCAAAGATAATTATAGTCATAGATGTGAGATAAAAATCTCACCTTTAAACCCAAAACAAATGAAGAAGAAGCTATAGAGCAATGGCAAGGACAATCACTCTCCAATTCCCACTCAACAAGCTTGAATCTAAGCTTAAAAGAGTAACATTTCCTAAGTTAGGTTTAGGAATTTCTGAAACTGAAAGGAGAATGAGTTGGGGAAGAAGAAGAGGAGGCTTACCAAAGCTTCTTCTTGAATTTGGAGCTAGAACTTGGATTTGCAATGGAACTAGGGCTTAGGAATTTCCTAATTCTTTTTCTCTTCCTCCATTTTTTATGAAGCTTGAGTGTTAGAAAATGAAAGTGAAGTAATGAAGGGGAGAGGGGGTGGAGTAATGATATAACCAGATTTGGGCAAGTGGGCTGAACCCAAACCTAAACCCAAAGCCCTAAGTGAAAAATGTCAAAGTTCCACTCAGCTCCAAACATATCGAAGTTTACACTCAAAAAGGTCGCAAACGGCATTTTGAACTCAATGGAAGGAGTCTCGAGTCCTAATTTGACTGTTTGCAAAAAGTAGATTTTCGGACTAAAATCCAACAAACGATGAATATTTAAATAAAATATTTAAATAAAATATTTAAATATAAAATCGCTAAATTTACGGGGTTTTACAGACTCCCCTCCTTAAAGAAATTGTGTCCTCGCAATAATTAAGCGGAAAAATAAAAAGTAACAACCATAAAAGCATATCTACACAAAATAAAATTTGAAATAAGAAGTTCACCATAAAGAGCACTGTTTGTACCAAAAATGGGCACAACACTCTTCGGAAGTTTTTGAAGAGATAAAAGTGAAGAAAGAAAATTAAAACTGAGGATTATCTAACAAAAACTCCAAATAACGGAAAGTAAATTGCACAGAAGACAACGATTTAGAGTGGTTCGGCGTTTTTCCTACGTCCACTTTGAAGTTTGATGATTTTATTGCTCGATACTTGAAGATTACAATTTTTATAGCGTAGTACAACAGATTTTATGATTAAAGTCTGAATTTAAGGCAGCAATGGTGATCTGGAATAAATCTGGCAGAATCTGGGCGCTCTTTAGCTCTTAAAATTCTCCGACCCCTTTTCTAAATGACCACTTCTGGCACGTGAGGGGGCCCACATGCCCGGCCTCAGGAAAGTTGGGCCCACTTCGGGATCGATTCGAAATCCATTCGAATCGATCAAAGAATCATCCAATCAAGCTGAAATTTGGTGTGGACATTCTTCAACATGTTCGTAAGCTTCTGTGAAAATTTCATAGCATTTGGACTTATGGATCCCGAGATATAGTCGATTCAAGATGATCATCTTCGCCAGACTGCTTCGTTCGAATCGATGCATTCGAATCGATCACTTCGAATCGATGGAGTTACGCGCTTTCGCGATGACATGGAGCGTATCATGTGCATCGATCCGCTTTCTCCGCCTATTTGATCGAGTCGTCCCGGAGACCTCGCCGCCTTGACTCGATGGATTCGGAGGTATCGATTACATCTGGATTCGAGTGAGGTTTCGTTCGTATCGATCGTGATGTGCTCCAGTCGATCGATACGAAATGACTGTTCTTGATGGATTCGAAGGACTTTAACTTGATGGATACGAACCATGTAGGCATGAGGCTAATTCCTTTCTGATGCAAATGCAATGGATACGAAGCCTAGCAACAGTTATGGATTCGAACTAGGAGAAACTTGATGGATTCGATCATACCTTCTGCCGATGGATATGAAGAGCTTTGTCCAGTTGGATTCGAACAGAGACTTCTATGATCAGTACGAACTCGAAGCACATGAATGGCGCAGCCTTGGATCGATTCAGACCCGATGGATTCGAATAGATCAGATCGATTCGAACATCATGTCTCTTCTAACTTGCGTTGATCATAACTTGAGCATACGAACCCGGATTGACTCGAATTTTGAAATGCTGTCTTCCATGGCTGTGCTTGTCGTGTCATATCAATCGTAGCTCGATCCGGATTAGGAAAAAATTCGTTGATATCCATACTGAACCTGTCATTACCCGACACTAGGAATGTGTGATCCGTTTTTCATCTGTTGATTCCTTGGTATCTCGGCTTTGCCAAAAGGCGAGATAACATTTGCCCCCCAAAGTACGTCTTGTGTGAACATGACGTGCTTTGAAAAGATGCAGTCTTTCATGCTGAATATTTATGTCCAATTAGTTGCTTGACAGTCGTCTTTTAGCTGATAACTATAACCTCTGATCATTTCTTTAGATTCATGGATTGTTAATTGTTAGGATGGTGTAATGTGTGCTGCCATAACCGATTTGTTGTAAACTTCTCTTAAACAAATGCTCAACCAGTGTGTCTTGCTTTGATAGACACGAAAATATTTGATGGATACGAAAATCTGATTCGAATCGATGAGTTCTTGTCGCTGTGGGTCAAGTATTGATGGATTCGAACCGATGATTTCGAATCGATGGAGTCGAGTGTTGTGCCAGAGCTATCTTCGTTTAGTCATTTCATATCGATGAACTCAAAGCATACAGGATGGAGTCAGACCGATGGACACGAAAGGTAGTTTCAATCTGGTGTTTGCTGGAGTTCGAATCGATCATGGTGCCTATTTTTATGGATTCGAACTCGATGCTTCGAATCGCTCAATAAATTCACCTGTTGCTACCGGTTTCGCCTACCGGGATACGAATCGATGCTTAACCCTTATAAATACTGAGACCTCATTCACTTTTCACTGTTTACTTTTTTACCTTTGCCTTCTTTCTTCTTCGAGTCCATCCTGGTCCTTCAAGAGCAAAATTGAACGGCTTCCCTTCCTTCGGATTGAATCGATCTCCTCCCTTTTGTATCAATTAACATATTCAGGTAGATGAATCTCACATGGATTCGAAGCCTCAATATACAAGCTCTTCCATCAGGGTTGTTCATATCAATCTTGAGGGAGTCGAAGTTGAGGTCGAACCCAAGAACGACTGGTCGGAGAAGAGACGAACGGGTCTTTCATGTCGATCTGGGGTAGCATCGTTTGAATCAATCTGGGAAGCGAAAATTTGTCCTTGATGCTCGTATCGATCCGCTTGTTCGAAGCTGAAGTCTTTGGGTTGAATTGGTTGCAGGAGTCTGCTAGTCGTATCGATCTTTTTTGATCGATACGATAGAATTGCCCCCTAGCGATCGATTCGGACGTTCTGTCCATGTGATCGATACGAACCTCGGGCCTTGTAACTGTTTGCAAACTATTGTTACCGGAGATCGATTCGAGAGCTTTGTTGAAGATGGATGCGAAGCTTGATTCGTTGATCGATACGAAAGATTTGGTCATCATCGATACGAACCATGTTGATTTGAACGAGATCGATTCGAAGTGTTGTCTCTTCGATCGATCCGAAAACTTCTACTCTGGCCTTGATCGATTCGAACAAGATTCTGTGGATACAAAACTTTCACATGTTTAATGGCATGATTCCGATGAGCTTCATCTCCGCATATTTGGCTTGAACTTTTATACTACATACTTGACTGCCCTTTGAAGCTCGTTGATGGAACTGTACTTTTGACAAATAAAACACAAACCAATCACCATGAATTTCGGACAATATGGTTTAAGACGGTCAGCGATGACGGTCACTTTAACCAATTTCATAATTTCCGAAGTTTTCATCTTGTCTTCGGTTTTGTCGAATTCACTAAGTATTAGCTGCACTGCACTTCACTACACACACTTTACACGGGGAAATGAACGGGTTCTTTCATTTGCTTAACGTTACTTTCTGATGAGTTAGTCAGTGATGGAATCTTCGAGCTCTCAACAGCAGAAGATTCAGAGTTCTCCCCCCTGGTCCTCAAAATTCCAGACATCCCAGCGGAGATAGTAGATCCAGCTCCTGACGAGCTGCAAGATGCTATATTTATTGAGGACCCTATAGACTCCGTCCAATCCAATATTTCTGAAAACTTGTTGGGCAGGATATGCACAAGACACAACATTTCTTCGGACGATGTGCTATTGTCGGGATCTAGCGACAGACCTCACTGTCCGCCCGAAGGGTACACCGCCTTTTATCTCCATGCTTGTGCGGCTGGAACACTCCCTCCATTTAATCAATACATTAGGGAGATGTTATCATTTCTTGGAATTGCTCCCTCTCAATTACACCCCAACGGGCACGCGCTACTGAACAGTGCGTTCATTGTATTTATGGACCATCTCTTTCGCCCACCAAGGCCAACGGAAATCAGATATCTATTTAATTTCAAGAGTAGAGGCGATAGTCCATCCTTTACGTTTTTGGAGGCAGTCAGGAACTGCCATGTTATTACCGGAGCCTGGACCAGACTCAGCTACTTCAAGAACGAATGGTAATTTTATATCCGGTGTCCTCCAGGTTTTGCTAGGCGGTGGCTGTCTAGGCGTAAGTGTCGTAACCCGTCGATGATTTCCTTGACTAATGGTTTTTTGGCACTGGTATTGACACCCTACTTTTCTTACAGCCATTATTTCCAGACCCGACGGCGGGTATTACAAGGGCATGGTTCGAAGCCTTCAAGAGATCCCGAGCGATTTGAGACACATCGACTTGGTGTTGACTGACTATAACTTAAGAGCTCTTGGCTTGATTGAAGTAAATCAAAGCATAGTCACCGAAGGGATGCTAAGGCCCGTTCCAAAGAAGAAGAAAAAGAAGAAGAAGAAAATGGCGAAGAAAACGCTCGGAGTCGTGATAACCGAAGTGAGTGACGAAGAACGGACTCACACAGACGTCGAGGCGATGGCTGATTTTTCAGGCAATTTTGAAGAATTGGGAGAGAGACGAAAAAGCAAGGCTGTCATTTCCAAAAAACTTAAATCCAAGGGATGGAAATCTGTAGATGTGTCTCCTCCCACTTCCAGAATCATAATTTCCGAGGCCGCCCCTTCTCAATCGAGAGATACCTTCAAAGGGCTTGGTGATATTCCCATCCCGGATTATATATCAATTCATCACAATCCCGGGTTGGAAGAATTCCGAGATGTTTTAAATATGAGCGAACCCTTTCCTTTTAGTGCGGTCAACACTTTCGGTTGGTCAGGGGGTTTACACATTTACACACACTTCCACAGCAATACACGATTTCCGCATATTGGACGTTATTTTTATAGGATGCTTAACTGCGGTTCCTTCTTATTGCAGGTGAGATGTCAGGTCGTGGATCCACACTGGATAGGCTCCGCAATGTTCGCCGATCTTCCTCATATTACGAGTCCCGTTGGAGGGAATCAGATAGGGATCATGGGCGAGGCTATACCAGCCAGGAGCGTTATGACAGAGATTGGGATTACTGGCGTGCCATTCCGGTCAAGAGCGTACTGATAGAGATAGAGGCCATCAATACCAATCACGATCACGTTCTCCTCCGCCCCCTAGGGCCCCTATAGATCCCCCTGAGTCTTTGCAGCAACAATAGCCTTCTCAATCTTCAAGGCCCGAAACTCAACGGCAAAGAGTTGAACCACAGACAGCTGCCATTGTTGAACAGGCTCCGGCAGAACTGACAGGTGAAGGAGCCATCAAGCTTGCTCAGATGAAAAAGGATTTTCCAGAAATTTGTCTGGATGCATATGTCTTCCCTCCCCATCTCAAGAGGATTCCTCCGGATGCCGAGAATATCGCGCATGACTATATTCGTGACTTTTATGCTCAATACAAAGAGTGGTACAAGGCAGCTGTGAAAGCTTCAAAAGTAGCTTTTGACCGGGCAAAAATTATTGAGAAACGCGATGCTGACCTTGCCCAGAAGGATCGCATCAACCAGGTTCTCCAATCAGAGACCGAGTCGTCCCGAAGTTCGGAAATTCAGACGCTCAAAAAGGCTGAAGAGTCTATGGCGAAGATGGCAAGGATGCAACAGGCACATTGTGCCTTAGTAGAAGGGATGGGCCATCGCTATACCACCGTCTTAGCTGAACGGGACACCACCGTTAAAGAGCTGAATGAGCTTAAAGCCAAATTCGCTGAAATGGTGAAAGAAAAGGATGATGCAAACACCGCTGCTCAGGATGCATGCGATCAAGCTATATCACTTCGAGCTGAACTTGATGCGGCGGTGGCAAAGGCTAAGTCTGTGGAAGCAGAAGCCGAGGAAAAAATTAAGGCGAAGCAGTGCAGGATGGAGGCTGATTTTGATGATCTCCTAGTCACATATAACGCCAACGTGCTGGAGCACAGAAATTTATCTTTGCTTGGGGATTACTCTATGATTTTGTACAATGCCTGGACTAGGCTGATGGAGGAAAAGAAAGCAGTGCGTCCGGACGAAACACTAGATGATTTCGAACTTGAGACGCGTTTGCTTACTGAGGAGAAGAGGAAGGTTCTCCACGAGGTGATGATTTTCGTGGAAAAGGAGAGGCTTGGTGCTCAGCAGATGGAGATCGGTGAAGGCACGGGAGTCGGACATCATGAAACAAGTGCTGAAGTTTTAATTCCGACAATGCCCGAAGCCACTGCCGCGGTGGAACTCCAGCCTGTCCCCGCTTATAATTCAGATCAGCCGTAGTTGTCTCCCATCGGAGCATCTGTCTATGCACCTGCCCACACTCCGGGTCATACTAAGGAAGGTATTTGAACGCCTCCCGTATATACTTAGTGTGGAGAATCTGAAGCAATATATTTAGCTAACAATCTTCGCTTTTTTTCATTCAGTGACCGAGGCCGTTATCTCTGCACCTCCTGCATCTCAAGTCCTTTATCAAGCGCAGGAGGCTATTGTTACTGAGGCGATTATGACAACTGCTGTGGTCAGCGAAGGGGGAGAAGCGAGCATGTATCTTTCGATGCTCAGATGATTGAGGAACTACTTAGTCAACCTAACGATCCCTTCGCAGATCCATCTTTCGCCATGAGCGGGGATACTCCAGCTATTTGCTCCTTCATGCCAGCCACCAGTACGTCCAGTGCAGCCCAAGCAACTCGTGAGGACGATATTCTTGCCGAGATCGATGCTGAGATGGCGGCTGTGATAGCAGGTAGTATTTCTGGGGGTGGCATGGCACCGTCTGGCCCAGCTCCATTGATGATGATATCGCCAGGTGGCACTGTGGTTATTGCAAGTGCTCCTGCTCCATTTCCTGTTACAGCTCCCATGCCTCCAATTCCATCCTCCAAGAGAATTTTTGTCGCCTCAAGCTCCGAGGAGGATGTTGACATTATGCCGCAATCGGAGGACAAAACGGAGAAGAGAAAAAGATTGCGGAGGAAGTCGGGTAGCGGATCCAGCGGGACTACCCCGAAAAAGAAACCGAGGAAGAAGAAAGGTTGAGCGCTTCTTCAGTTTGCTCTGTCACATTTGGGGGTAGCATTTTGTTTTGTCTTTTTGGTTTTCTATGGCCGTGTGTAGACGTGGGCTCAGCCCCCGCTAGTAGGAATTTTTTTTAATTAGCTTGTAATTGGATTCCTTTTGTTGATAATTGAAATGAAAACATATTCTCTTTTGTCTTCAATTCAATATTTGCTTTGGTTCTGCCCCCAGCTTTGGGGATAAGCCGTAATAGGCGTTGTGCGAAAATATCCATGGTTTAGTGTTAACATCCATACTTCGGGGATTTTATAAAGTTTATACTCCGTCTCGCACTCTGGGAGGACAGAGTTGAGTAAAGTTTATACTCCGTCTCGCACTCTGGGAATACGGAGTTGACGAATGTTTATACTCCGTCTCGCACTCTGGGAGTACGGAGTGGAGGTATGTTTATACTCCGTCTCGCACTCTGGGAGTACGGAGTTGGGTAAAGTTTATACTCCGTCTCGCACTCTGGGAATACGGAGTTGATGAATGTTTATACTCCGTCTCGCACTCTGGGAGTACAGAGTGGAGGTATGTTTATACTCCGTCTCGCACTCTTGGAGTACGGAGTTGGGTAAGGTTTATACTCCGTCTCGTACTCTGGGAATATGGAGTTTACGAATGTTTATACTCCGTCTCGCACTCTGGGAGTACGGAGTTGGGTAAAGTTTATACTCCGTCTCGCACTCTGGGAATACGGAGTTGATGAATGTTTATACTCCATCTCGCACTCTGGGAGGATGGAGTTAAGTGAGGGATTGTCGTGTATCAGCCCATTTTTAGCCTTGATGTGATGGCTTGCCCCCCGAGCTCAGGTTTCACTTAGCGAGTGGCCGTTCGTATCACAGCCACTCCCTACTTGAATAAATTCCACTGCGTGATGGAATTTAGCTCTCCGTGCATCGTGATGTTGTGTATTGTATTCAATGAATCACAGCTCTGGCTCGAAGAAATGGCATTTTATTGCTGAAATAAGAAAATACGGCAAAGTCAGTTGCCTTATTACAAGTTCTAATTTCTAAATGCAGAAACGAAATTGAAAAATGGAAAGATACAATGAAACAAATAAAGCCTGTCATGTGTAATAGCGACGGAGACTCTCGCTGTTCCAGGTCCTTGGCAAGTCAAGACCGTCAACTGTCAATAGTTTGAATGTGCCATCTCCGAGTCTTTGTGTAATCACGTATGGTCCTTCCCAGTTTGGTTTCATGTGTGAAGGGACCGGATAGATTCTCTTGAGGATGAGATCGCTGAGTTCAAAGGTTTGAGGTCGAACTTTGGCATTGTACAATCGGGCGACCCGACTTCAATGTGCGGCTGCTCTCAAATCAGCCTCTTCCCGTTTCTCATCCAGTAGGTCCAAAGATTCAGCAAGCAGTAAAGCGTTCGTTTTCGGATCATAGTAAGTCACGCGATGGGAAAACACCTCCATCTCGACTGGAATAACGGCTTCTAAGCCATAAGATAGGGAAAACGGGGTGTGTCCGGTCGCAGTCTTGTGAGTCGTCCGATAAGCCCATAAAGCCATAGGTAGTTCGTCAACCCATTTGCCCCCGGCCTTTTCCGGTCGTTTCTTTAGAATGGATTTTATGACTTTATTGACAGCTTCGACCTGGCCGTTTGCCTGGGGATGTGTGACTGCTGAGAATTTTTTATGAATATGAAACCGTTGACAGAAATTCTTGAATTCTGCACCACTGAATTGGGCTTCGTTATCGGTGATGATAGTATGCGCGAGTCCAAATCGACAGATAATGTTGCGAACTATGAAATTGATTACTTTCTTTGTCGTAATGGTTGCAAGGGGTTCCGCTTCAGCCCACTTGGTGAAGTAATCAACTTCAACGATGGCATATCTTGCCCCACCTTTGGCCAGAGGTAGTGTGCCGATGATATCGATGCCCCACATTGCAAATAGCCAGGGACTGACCATTTGGGTTATCTCAGTAGGTGGGCCTCTCGGAATTCGGGCATGTTTCTGGCACCTATCGCATTTCCTGGCATAGTTCGCTGCATCTCGGTTCACAGTTGGCCAGTAGTATCCGTATCAGAGTATCTTCTTAGCGAGAGCTTGCCCACCGATGTGATCGCCACATTCTCCTTCGTGTACGTTATGTAACACTCGTTTGATTTCATCGTGCGCGATACATCGGAGAAGAGGAACATAATACCCTCTTCTATACATGACTCTGTTCTGAATGACGAAACGTGAAGCTTTTCATAGAATTTGTCTTTTCTCATTTCTATGCTCTGGCAACGTCCCATTCTCGATGTAATTTCGGTACGGAGTCATCCACGATTCTCTATTGGGAGCGGTTTCAAACACAAAATTCGTTTCTATTTGATCAATGCTTGGGGAGGACAAAGTTTCGACAGGGACAAGTCCCATTTGCTGTGCTTCACCTGTACTTGCCAGCTTAGCTAATGAGTCAGCCTTCTGATTATGTTCGCGGGGTATATGGTAAATAGCATAGTAATCAAATTGACTTAGTGCTTCTTGAACTCGGGCTAGATAGGCAGCTAGTCATCGATCCTTGGCCTGATATCCGCCCCGAACTTGATATACAACTAACTGGGAATCGCAGTAGATTTCCACAGCAACAATCTTCAGATCACAAGCAAGTTTTAAACCGGCAAGCAAAGCTTCGTATTCGGCTTTATTGTTGGTTGCGCGAAATTCGAACCTCAGAGCGTAGCATATGGATCGGCCTTCGGGAGTTTCAAGTACTATTCCGGCACCCAAACACTGATCGTTCGATGCACCATCGGTGTGCAGCTTCCAAATACATTTAGGAGGTATAGTGGTTTCAGGCAGATCCTCAGAAATAGTAAATTCGGCTATAAAATCCGCTAGGACTTGTCCTTGAATGGCTCTTCGCGGAGCATAAGTGATATCAAATTGACTTAGTTCAATGTTCCACTTGAGTAACCTACCAGACGTCTCAGGCCGCGTGAGGACCTGTCGTAACGGCTGATCGGTGTACACAGTAAGGTAATGAGCTTGGAAATAAGGGCAAAGCTTCCTTGAGGCAATGACCAGGCAATAAGCCAGTTTCTCTAGTCTTGAATAATTTCTTTCAGCTCCTGTTAGCCGTTTACTAACATAGTAGACTGGTTTCTGCACTCTGTCTTCTTCCCGAACCAAAGCAGCGCTGATTGCATGCTCTGATACTGCCAAATAAAGGTACAATTGTTCGTGGTCAACCGGCTTTGACAGGATCGGTGGTGTGGAAAGATGTTGAACCAACGATCGGAATGCGTCTTCACACTCCCTGGTCCATTCAAAGTTTCGCTTTCCTTTCCGGATCAGATCGAAGAAAGGAATGCATTTATCGGTGGATTTGGAAATGAACCTGCTCAATGCTGCTACCTTCTCGTTGAGACTCTGGACTTGTTTTATGGTTCTTGGAGTTTGTAAGTTCCTTATCGCCCAGATCTTTTCGGGATTTGCTTCTATCCCTCGAGCGTTAACGATGAACCCGAGGAACTTTCCAGAGGCGACACCGAAGTGACACTTTAGTGGATTGAGCTTCATTCCATATTCTCAAAGGATGTAGAACATCGAATCCAAATCTTTGACGTGATCTGTGGAGAATCAAGATTTTACTAGCATGTCATCCACATAAACCTCCATGGTCTTCCCGATCTGGTCGGCGAACATCCGGTTGACCAAGCGTTGGTATGTTACTCCAGCATTTTTTAGACCAAAAGGCATGACTCTGTAGCAGTAGAGCCCAGATCGGTCACGAAACTGGTATGTTATTGATTAGGCAAATGCATAGGTATTTGATTGTAGCTAGAATAAGCATCCATGAAAGATAATAATTCATGCCCAGCTGTTGAATCCACGAGCTGGTCAATTCGAGGAAGTGGAAAACTATCCTTTGGACAAGCCTTGTTTAAGTCAGAGTGGTCGATGCAAGTTCTCCATTTCCCATTCGGATTTCGAACCAATATGGGATTTGATACCCATTCTGGGTACAAAGCATCTCGGATGAACCCATTTGACCGTAACTTATCAACCTCCTCTTTAAGGGCGGCAGATCTCTCTGGATCCATACAACGCCTTTTCTGCTTGACCGGGACATGCCACGAATCAATATTCAGGGAGTGACTTGCGATGTCCGGTGAGATCCCGCACATATCAAAGTGTGTCCAGGCGAAAACATCGAGATTTGTCCGGAGAAATTCAACCAATTCATGTTGTGTCTGTTTGCCCAGTTGAGATCCAACTTTTAGCATCCTCGAATCATCACCCTCACTGATTGGGACGTCCACAGTCAGTTCGGCTAGGGAAGCTTGATACTCTTTAGATTTGTCTTTATCTTCGTTGTCTCTAGGGTCAAGGTCTTTATGGAATTGGTTGTGGTGCCCGGGCCGGGGCCCAGGCACTAATTGTCAATTATCAGCAAAACGGACGCAGAGAGATTCCTCTACGCCCTTTCCTTTCTCCTTTCGTTGTACTCCTCGTAGTTCAGCAACATAGCAGGCCCTCACTGCTGCCTGATCTCCTTGAATGACTCCGACCCCGTGATCAGTGGAGAACTTCAGAGTCAAGCACCATGGGGCAATGGTTGCCCTGAACTCACCAAGGGCCGGTCGGCCCAAAAATGCATTATAAGGTGAATCAATGTCCAAAACAACAAACTGCAACATCCGGACTCTCCGGCGTTCTCCAACTCCCAACTCCACTGGTAGTTCCGTCATTCCAGTGGGTATTGTAGCACTTCCATTGAAGCCGTGGACTCGAGATTGGCAAGCTTTTAAGTCCTTCGCTTCCATTTTCATTAAATCGTAAGCCCGTTTAAGTAAGATGTTTACGGAGCTCCCACTGTCAACCAGGATCCTCTTCATCCAAGCAGGACCTACCTGGGCAGATATGACCAGTGGGTCGATTGTGGGGGCTTCGACCTTATCAGCGTCTCGGCTTCTAAATATGATATCATCAGACATTGTCTTTTGTTGCTTGGCCAGAGCCCCATCTTCACAATTACTGCAGCATTCGAAGTCCGCATGCCTGATAGAGCTAGCATACGACTCCATTTCCCTCCAGCTTCTGTCTGCTGGGTGGGGACCACCACTTATTGTGTTTATAACTAGCCTTCCACCCGTACGAGCGGGTTCTTCCTGTCTTTCTTGATTTTGCACACGATTTTGATTTGAAGGGCCCATACCACCAGATTACGGCGTCCGCACAAACTGATCTAACTTTCTCTCCCTGATCAACTTCTCGATGAGGTCCTGCAAATGTCGACACTCATTGGTATTGTGGCCGTAACTCTCATGGAATCTACAAAACTTCCCTGTTTGAACATGCCTCTCCGACGAGGGCTTCGGAGCAGGCTTCTTATATTGCACAGTGTTGCAAGTTTGTAGGTACACGTTTTCCAATGATGTATTCAACGGCGTGTAATTATCGAACATTGGAGCCCTACGTCGTGGGCCTCGATTCTGATCTCTTTTCTTATCCTGACCATTGTTTCCTCGCGGCTGGGTCTGTTTGTTCTGTATATTCAACTGAACTTTTCCGGAACTCTCACCGGACTGCTTAACTGCTACGTTACTTTGTATTCCTTCACTTCTGGGCCTCGCATCGTCCTGCTTCCTAGACTGTTTCGCGTCCTCTTTCCGTAAGAATTGAGCGGCTTTGGAGTAGAAACGGTCCAACGATGCGGGTGGTTTCCCAGCTAACCAATTTCCAAACTCAGAATCAGGATCGATTCCTTTGGTTAATGCCATCAAGATCGAGTTATCGTTAGGATTACTAATCTCCACACATGCTGCATGGAATCTCTCTAAATAACGTCTGAGTGTCTCTCCATGAGCTTGAGTGACACTAGACAGGGTGTTAACGTCTTTAGGTCTAGCAACATGCATACGAAACTGTTCGACAAATTTCTTAGCCAGTTGATCGAACGAAGAGATAGATCTAGGTGGCAACCTTGTAAACCACATTGTTGCGATTCCTCCCAGAGAGATGGGGAAACTTCGGCACTTCACTGCATCATCAGCCCTTACAGCGCTCATTGACCATTCATATTTCAAAATATGTTGATTGGGGTCATTATTTCCTTCGTACATTGGGAGAGTTGGCATTCTGAATTGCCGAGGAGGATCAGCGTATAATATCTCATCTGTGAAAGGAGTATGACTACGGGAGATTCCCCAGTCGTCATTGGTACGCCCTTGACTTTCCCGAATCATCTGACGTATCATGGTGGAAATATCGGGCATCGTCGCATTCTGTGCATGCTGAGCTAAGGTGTGGTTGGGTTCCACAGTGTGAGTTTTAACCGGACGCTGTCGACGGTCCAAGTCTCGCCTCCTTGGCTCGGCATCTTCCGGGACGTACGGTTTAGGAGTACGCCCACGTTGCTGATTAATCGGATCTGACAGATTTCGAGTATCAACCCTGGTTTCTACCGCGGCAGTTGTAGTGCGATTATCCGTGGTATACTGTGGAACAGTACCAATTCGTGATGAGGGCCCGGTCTGGAAGCTGGTCGACGGCCCAACCCTCAATTGTCCCACGGTCAAAGCAGGTTGATATCTGGTAGCTTGTGTGTGACTCACATCTAGTCGGGGACGGGTAGATCTACCATGATAGTCAGATGAGGCGGAACTTTCCATGGACGAGTGGGAAGCATCATCCCTCCTGGTCCTCATGCGCCTTCGGCGGTTTAATTGGTTAGTTAATTCAGCGTTAGCGCACAGCTGTTCAGTTAATTGTTGCCAACTTTGAGTCAGTTCTTGGAGCAACACTTGGAACTCTTGTCTGGTGACTGGTCCTGACGGATCTGAGTGAGCAGTGTTGTCTTGATTGGATGGTGGCTGTTGTGTAGGATTCTGTCTATCCCGACCTTCTTGATCAGCAGCCGTAGAGGCAGTTCTTGTGCTAACCATCTTGAGTGGTCGAGTCCTTGCCTAGACTTTATGCAAGTCTGAATAGAATGGAAGGATTCTGAATTAGAGATCTGGATCTTCCTCTTGGATTTATGCAATCCGGTGTCGATGGGAGATCCAAAGAGCAGGAGAAAAAACTAGTTATTCTCAGTGAAAGCACCAAAGTGTTTGTACCAAAAATGGGCACAACACTCTTCGGAAGTTTTTGAAGAGATAAAAGTGAAGAAAGAAAATTAAAACTGAGGATTATCTAACAAAAACTCCAAATAACAGAAAGTAAATTGCACAGAAGACAACGATTTAGAGTGGTTCGGCGTTTTGCCTACGTCCACTATGAAGTTTGATGATTTTATTGCTCGATACTTGAAGATTACAATTTCTTATAGCGTAGTACAACAGATTTTATGATTAAAGTCTGAATTTAAGGCAGCAATGGTGATCTGGAATAAATCTGGCAGAATCTGAGCGCTCTTTAGCTCTTACAATTCTCCGACCCCTTTTCTGAATGACCAGGGGCTCTATTTATAGGTGTAGGAGGCTGATATTTCGTCTAAATTTCGGGAGACCACTTCTGGCACGTGAGGGGGCCCACATGCCCGGCCTCAGGAAAGTTGGGCCTACTTCAGGATCGATTCGAAATCCATTCGAATCGATCAAAGAATCATCTAATCAAGCTGAAATTTGGTTTGGACATTCTTCAACATGTTCGTAAGCTTCTGTGAAAATTTCATAGCATTTGGACTTATGGATCCCGAGATATAGTCGATTCAAGATGATGATCTTCGCCAGACTGCTTCGTTTGAATCGATGCATTCGAATCGATGGAGTTACGCGCTTTCGCGATGATGTGGAGCGTATCATGCGCATCGATCCGCTTTCTCCGCCTATTTGATCGAGTCGTCCCGAAGACCTCACCGCCTTGACTCGATGGATTCGGAGGTATCGATTACATCTGGATTCGAGTGAGGTTTCGTTCGTATCGATCGTGATGTGCTCCAGTCGATCGATACGAAATGACTGTACTTGATGGATTCGAAGGACTTCAACTTGATGGATACGAACCATGTAGGCGTGAGGCTAATTCCTTTCTGATGCAAATGCAATGGATACGAAGCCTAGCAACAGTTATGGATTCGAACTAGGAGAAACTTGATGGATTCGATCATACCTTCTGCCGATGGATACGAAGAGCTTTGTCCAGTTGGATTCGAACAGAGACTTCTATGATCAGTACGAACTCGAAGCACATGAATGGCGCAGCTTTGGATCGATTCAGACCTGATGGATTCGAATAGATCAGATCGATTCGAACATCATGTCTCTTCTAACTTGCATTGATCATAACTTGAGCATACGAACCCGGATTGACTCGAATTTTGAAATGTTGTCTGCCATGGTTGTGCTTGTCGTGTCATATCAATCGTAGCTCGATCCGGATTAGGACAAAATTTGTTGATATCCATACTGAACCTGTCATTACCCGACACTAGGAATGTGTGATCCTTTTTTCATCTATTGATTCCTTGGTATCTCGGCTTTGCCAAAAGGCGGGATAACAAGCACGAAAGAGTAAGTCCGAATGTGTTTGCTCGATGAATTCTCTGGATTCCCAAGAGAAATCCCTATGATTCGAGAACCATTGAACTCTCACAAGAAGAACATCTTTATTTCTAAGGCGCTCAACCTCCGAAGCAATGATGCGAATAGGATGTTGCTCATAAGTCAAATTTGGTGAAACTTCAATTTCTTCAACAACACCGGACTCAAGAATAAAAGTGGAATCCCAAAGGCATTTCCGTAAATAAGAGACGTGGAAAACGTCATGAATAACAGAAAAATTGAGCTGGTGCAACGGCGTAGTATAATAACGGTACGCCAGATGAACCAAAGCTCAAATAATTCGGAACACCGACGTAGTACAAAAACGGTACGTCCAATGAACCGAACACCGTAAAAGAACATCGGTCGCAAGTCCATAAAAGAAATGAGATGAAGCTCAATAAAACGAAGTACGTTGAAACATCCGACGAACTTGGTAAAAAGATCATTCCATTCGGACATCATCAAAGAAACAACTACTTGTTGCTTACGACAAGGGCATTGGCAACACGATTTCCCTTCTGGGAATAAAAAGAATATCAAGATCATAAGATGCAAGGAACTCGAGCCAATATTAAGTTCCTTATGAGAAAATAAATATTTCAAAGATTTATGATCGAGGTGGAGAACAAATTTCTCCCCCAAAATGATGATGCCAAACTCTAAAAGCGAAAACAATAGCCGCGAGCACTAGATCATGAGTGGCATACCTAGTCTCGATCGGCTTTAATGATTTAGAAGCACAAGTGATAGCACGTTCTCTTTTGCAAGAGAATGACATCCAAACCAATACGATTAGCATTGGTACAAAAGGTAAAGTCTTGGTTCCCTTCGGGAATCACAAGAATAAGAGTATCGAAAAGAAAGAATTTCTTTTAAATAATCTTCTTTCCCGAAAAGCTAAAACTTTCAAAATTATTTATCTTTATGTAATAATCTTTCTAGAAAAATTTACATTTTTACAAGTCAATATATTGTGTCTGACTGTCTCATCAAAGCGTTTAGGAGATTCTTATCGATAACGTTGATCAAGCGCATCGACCAGAATTCTTAAAGCACTCAATGGGCATTACAATCACAAAATCATCTTCTATATGATAAATATGTCTCTTAAAGTTTTTAAGAATATTCCTTGCTCGTTTTAAGAACAAAAATCCAATCATACTTATAAATAAATCTTACGAAAAAGATTTGCAAAATTTTAAATTGTTGTTTTCATCCAAAATCGATAAATACAAGAATGGAGTCATCGAGATCATAGAATACTCGATTCATAAAATGGATGAAATAAGGTGGACAAACTGAATGACATAATAAGTCATTCATAAGTTTCATAACGAGTGCGGAATGCGGTAAATGGAATGCTAACTCCCGCAACTCGTAGCAAATGAAAATCGGTGGCAAGGTCGAGCTAAAAAATACCTTAACACCACTCAAAAGATTGCTTTGGTGATAATCCTAAGACAAACTCAAAAATACCGGAAATTCTCAAACTACATGAATGAGAGAAATAACACTTTCCTCATCATGTGAGCTTAAAGAATAAAGTGATGCCATCAAATTGGAATCAAAATCACAAAGGAAAAACAGAAATCTTCTTAACAGATTAAAAATGTCGAAGATGAATAGTCCACACGGGACAAAGGATATGGCTTCATAATAATTAAGCCAATCCTTACAAAAGTCAATTCCGAAGCATAAGTAAAAATCGACTCGGAAAGAAAAATCACAAAAAATAATTTCGACATCAATAAAAAGCAAATTGAGTGTTGCGGATCCACAAGCTGATTGAAAGGAACTTCAAGTTTCAAAGGTAAAATCTTTTCGGGGTTCTTACCCAAAGCACAGATAAACCTTTGATTCTTTACAAGATCCAAAAGTTGTTGGGCCGACATGAATACGCCATCTAGAGAAGGACTACTGGATTGACCAGCGCTAGGACTGCCAGAACCAACCATTTCTTTTCTTTAAGAAAGAAAGAAAAGAAGAAGAAAAGGTTATTCTTAGTATGAATATCAAACAATCATGATTGATAAAAAAAGGAATCACAAAAGGAAATAGGATAGAATGGTACGAAGACTCGAATTAAATCCTATAGCACGATTCCTAAGAAAGACTTAGGACAATGATCCTTGCTAGATTATTCTATATAGTTCCGAAGTTTGGCTCTAATACCATGCTGTGACGCCCCACCTCTATACCCACGCTAGCCAAGGACACTACGTGGTAATGCCATCGACTAGCACGGAGAATAAGGCTGTTGAGGAGCGACCATCCGTGTAATTTCTTTATGCGAGCACCGGTATGTCAGATAGTATAACATGCATTTCATCTCAAGAGGAAATCCGACATACCGATACAAACTCAAAGCTACTACATAATGGCTATATAATCTTCGGAAACAAATATAGAAATAAACATAACACAAATCAGTCATAGACAGTTCATATCACAAAGGCGGAAACATATATGAATATAACACATAAAAGTGTTCATCAGAGTAGTGGTCAAACAAGATCCACAATATCACAAAAGAAAAGATACAAGTGCTAGACATCAGAATATGTATACATCAATGAGTCAATATATCGAATGTATACAACCAAAAACTACAATGCTAAAGTAGTTAGCCAAAAGTCAGATGATAGTCCCAGATAAGAAGTCATGAGGAAGCACCTGTAAAATCTCAGTCTGACCCGAGTATTATTTAAGAAGAAAATAATAAACGGTTCAGTCTAGCAAAAATATCAGATAAAGTGATATAGAATAAGAGATATGACAAAAACGTATGATAACCATAAAGCCATACTGTGATAAGTATCTAATCGAAAATCAATCTAGAGATTAATCAATATCACAAGAATCTTCTCAAAGATTAAAAAGAATGTCATATTCTTAATTTAATTCACCAAGCCACAAATAACGACATACATTTCAATGCCAATTTGTAAAAGTTGGTGAAGCATAAATTCCAGAAATCAACCATTAGAAATCCAGAAATCAAATAATTCGAAGCAACGACGTCGTACAGCGAAATGTCCGGTGCTCCAGAATCACAATAATTCAGAACAACGACGTCGTACAGCGTAACGTACGATGAACCAAAACACAATAAACCGGATCAACGACGTCGTACAACGTAACGTCCGATGAACCAAAACACAATAAACTGGATCAACGACGTCGTACAACGTAACGTCCGATGAACCAAAACACAATAAACCGGATCAACGACGTCGTACAACGTAACGTCCGATGAACCAAATCACAATAAACCGGATCAACAACGTCGTACAACGTAACGCCCGATGAACCAAAAATCCAATAACATGGAACAACGACGTAGTACAGCGAAACGCCCAATGAACCAGAAGCACAAATAATTCGGAACATCGACGTCGTACAGCGAAACGTCCGATGAACCAAAACAAAGAGACATCGCACATTGCTAGTCTAAACCATAAAATGATCATCATCGATCATCAAGGAGTGTCAATTACACTAAGCTAGTAAATATGAGAGTTTAGCTTCATGTCCCATAACCACTTGCTTAACTCAAATATTTACGAACAGATTGTAGATTTCCACTCGAAAATTGTCACAAGAGTTTCAATCGAACAAGTCCATAAATTAACCGACGAAGTAAACGCAAGCGTTTCATACCACTTGTTTCGCTAAGCCGTTTAATTAGATTTTCTCATACGAATGAGGTAAAGGTTTGTATATACTAATAGATTAGAAAACGATTTTATAAACAAGCTTTGTATTTAAAAGTAGTGTTGAAATCATTTTGATGAAAGAGTTTGAGTATTTACTACTAGTATAGAAACCTTTGTATTTTAAAGTGACAAACCACAAAAATGATTCTAGAAACAATCAATCATTAAAATTCACATTTGAAGACGTGAATCAAATCCAATTAAACCGATAAAGAATCCATCGAAATGGATATTCAAAAATCCCGAAAAAGGAGTCATCAAAGTCATAATAAATGATAAAAACAAATAGGATCATCACGAATCGATTCAAATTGGAAATTCAATCCCAAAAGGCAAAGTGGGCTAAAACAGCAAATTCAGTTGGCTGAACAGAGATTTCAGTTGACTGAATCATGCTTGGAAACTTTCTGTTTCCAGGTTCAGTCGACTGAACAGAGATTTCAGTCGACTGAATCATGCCTAGAAACTTTTTGTTTCCAGGTTCAGTCGACTGAACAGAGATTTCAGTCGACTGAATCATGCCTGGAAACTTTCGGGTTCCAGGTTCAGTCGATTGAACAGAGATTTCAGTCGACTGAACTGGGATTTCCAGTATTTTCAGCCTAAAAATGAAGATGCAAACTCTTTGCAAATGCAACCGGACGAGCAATGAGCGCTAAGGGTTTATGCCAATAGACGACCCGGCCCTATAACCTCTTTGATGCATCACCAAAAACATGATCAAACATCCATAAAAGGATTTTCACACAAATTTGACTTCAAAAACCAAAAATTGGAATATTCACAAAACATCCAAATCAAGGGCAAATGCACATGAAGAAGTGTTAGGAATTCATACCCAACAACCAAAGTTAATTATAGTCATAGATGTGAGATAAAAATCTCACCTTTAAACCCAAAACAAATGAAGAAGAAGCTATAGAGCAATGGCAAGGACAATCACTCTCCAATTCCAACTCAACAAGCTTGAATCTAAGCTTAAAAGAGTAACATTTCCTAAGTTAGGTTTAGGAATTTCTGAAATTGAAAGGAGAACGAGTTGGGGAAGAAGAAGAGGAGGCTTACCAAAGCTTCTTCTTAAATTTGGAGCTAGAACTTGGATTTGCAATGGAACTAGGGCTTAGGAACTTTCTATTTCCTTTTCTCTTCCTCCATTTTTGATGAAGCTTGAGTGTTAGGAAATGAAAGTAAAGTAATGAAGGGGAGAGGAGGTGGAGTGATGATATAACCAGATTTGGGCAAGTGGGCTGAACCCAAACCCAAACCCAAAGCCCTAAGTGAAAAATGTCAAAGTTCCACTCAGCTCCAAACATATCGAAGTTTACACTCAAAAAGGTCACAAACGACATTTTGAACTCAATGGAAGGAGTCTCGAGTCCTAATTCGACTATTTGCAAAAAGTAGTTTTTCGGACTAAAATCCGACAAACGATGAAATATTTAAATAAAATATTTAAATATAAAATCGCTAAATTTACGGGTTGTTACATAGGGATAATTTAATACAGGTTTAAAATGGGTTAAATTGGATAAGAAAGTTTTAATAAATATTGTTTTATTAAAACTATAACTTTTGTCTAAAAACATCTTAGTAGTATAAACTATTTGCTGATTGGGTCAACCCATAAATATCTTCCATTTTAACACTCTAAGCCAAAGAGGTCGAGAGGTTGACTTAGTTTTAAAAGACCCAAATTTTGATTAGATCTCCACTTAAATTGTGAAAAGTAAATTAATTTTGTATGTACTCTTAGGATATAAAAGAATATTATACAAGTAAGTAAAGTGGAAATAAGTTATTATTTGATGCTTTATAAAGAAATGACTTTATAAAATATTTTTAACTTGAGTGAGAATTTATGAAATAATTCATAAATAATTTTATTATTGAATAAAATACTAAGTAAAAATCTAAGCAATTTAGAAAATAATTTAATGTAACTAAGAAACTAATAAAATTTAGAGTATAACTTCCCATTTTGTCCGAGTGAGTTTTGATAATCTTCTAATGAGCAAAACGGTATGCTTATATAATTATCTATATTTTTGAGAAATCAAGAAAGTTTTGAACCTAAGTTGAAATTTGTTTCTTAGCCATTTGACATTTCGAAAATAATGTTAAGTGATAGGTTTCCCTTATGGGATTTGATTGATTGTTAGTGTTAGTTTATTCCTTCACGGAATTTGATTGATTTGATTTGATTGAATTATATTTACTAATTGTGTGATCATATATACCATAGTTTATAAAGTCAAGATTTATAAACCAAGGTTTTTGATTTGTTGTTATTAGACCTAAATCTCGGTGATTTTGAAAAAGATATTTTTGAATATTTTGAGAAAGGAATGATATTTATTCACTTTAGTTGATGTTTTTGAAGGAATCGGAATACCACTGGACACTACATGTTGTTCTGATTCTAAAGTTTCACCACACTTTATTAGGATAAATCCCCTCCTTGTCACTTTGATCTTGATCATTGATTAAATTCCCGTTTGAGAAAATTTGAAGATAAATTTGTGAATTTTAAAACCCGGGCATTTAGTTCTAAATTTATATTTTGAAAATATTGAATGCATAAGCATTTATTACAGGATATTCTCTGTATTTTATTGCCTATGATTGTGATATGGTTGTTGGTTGCATTTAGCGTTATTTTATACTAAAGTTGCATGTAGATTTATATCTTGTTAGTTTTTGCATGTAGAGTTACATCATTTATTGCTTTTGTCAACTTGATTCTCTTTTTAGACAATGTAAGTACAAGGAAGCAAGAGATTTTCACTTGACTTCTTGCACACCTGTATTTGCATAGAGACAATAAATTACTTGCCAAGAATATAAATAAAACGCAAATAGGTACGTAATAAATTTAGAAAATTTAAATTGGTTGATGATTTTATGCTCCAGATGTAATAACCCAACCGTTATGCCCATTTTAGCAAAGAACATTACAAGTAATGTCATCTGCTAATCCATAGAATACGGCTGGTTAAGGGCGATCGATTGTGAATATATCTTTATACTAACACTAACACGTCTTATTTACCTTTTTGAGGATCTAAACTGAAATTTAGACGTGTCCAATATTAATATAAAGTAATAAACACATCGATTAAAAATATTTAGAACAGTATATAATATAGATAAATCAGTCACAGATCATAGCGAAATAATATACATCATCATATCATAATAGAATGCGAGTCTACAAAATATGAGTACTAGTCCCACATAAATATATACATCATTTTCAAGATCTTGTATTAAGTACAAATGCACTACTATATGATGTAGATGACATAAACTTCTAACTGTCAATATATACAAGTATGTAATAAACTAAAACTATCAAAAATAGCATACTTCAATGTTAGCCTAAAATCCAAAGGTCAATAGGTCCCTGTACCTGTAAAGTCTCGGCCTGACCCGCGTATTAAAATAATAAATGGGTCAGACTATATCTAAATAATAGGTGAGATACTAATATCATAACTTTGTGACTTAATATAATAAGCCATATAAAATATGTCGAACAAACAATTATAATGAGGCATATTATTTAAATTTACTATATAAATCCACAAATGACTTAACTCTAAAATAGTCATCTCAAAATATGCCTAAATCCCAAAAACAAATTCATAAAAGGCATATCAATCCAATAGATACAAATATCAAAATTTTGACTTAACAATAACCAAATAAGTCATAAAATATGCCCAAAAATAATCAAATAAGGCATATCTAACAAATCACCATTTCAAAAATACATATCAAGTCTCAATAGACTATCATCTCAAAATATGGTGATAACCAATTCAAAATTCCTCAGAACCATAAAGGATACGGAATATCCATACCAAAAATCTCTGAAGAAATAATCATCAATAATGAAATAATGGTAGTCATCTATCAGTTTAATACAGTGGCACGAAATCTATCGAAAGAGATCCGCTACATAGAAAGGAAGCCTTCTGAAAGAGACAGCAGATTAGGGACACCGCTAAAAGAAAAGAGCAGCCGTGTACCTAATCTATCCTATGCAAATTTACCTTCCGAAAGAGGTAAACATAGTCTAACTGCATAAAACAAAATAAATTGATAGGTTATATATCTATAGATTACGATGCATGTAAAAATCTACCTTCCAAAAGAGACAGCCGTATTTACACCATAACAGATCTTCCGAAAGAGTTCTGCCTACCAAAATCTAAAAATGTATCGATTCTCAGATCGATGAAAAATGAGTTATCTCCTCTCAGGGATCTCTCGGTTTGAAATCTGAACACTCCAAGATAATACAACTCTAAGTGTTAATTACTGTCACTCCAGTATTTACAAGAATTTAACTAACTGTTCATACCAGATAGTAAATTCAAGTATTTACTAAAAGCTAGTAATTTCCACTCAAACTCTATTTAACAAATTATAATGATAATCAAAAGAATTATACAAAGTGTCCCATACCACCCAACAATTCAACTGTTTAGTAAAATTCTTTGTTTCATAGAAAATCATGAAATTCATTAGAAATTCAATTCAAACTTGCATAAAAATAGCCAAAATCTAAATATAATAAAAGCCAACAATAGTTTAATAGGTTGAAAGTAATTAATATAATTTTATCATATTAAAAATGAATTTTTAAAGTATTTTATCTATAATTCACTTTTAAACTTCACCTTTGTTAATCCATAATAAATAAATTAAAAGAGTTTTAAATTAGTTTTTATATATACCAAGATATAAATTTTTTTAAATCACTTTTAAAATCCAATAACTCATATATATAAAAGGAAAAGAGTTACACAGTTTTAAGTCTTAAAATAAAATTTCTTTATTAGGTCTTTGAGTCAAAACAATATTTAAATAATTGACGGTTCACTTTATTTCAAATCTGTGTGTGTGTGTGTGTGTATATATATATATTACTTCATAAACACTTTAAAACCATAAACTATTTGTAAACTTAAAATCCTTGTTAAATCTATTTTAAAACAAAGCTTTACTTTTCATAATTGATAACTTACTTTATTTTGAAAATCTATTTAAATATAAATATACACATACAAATAAAGATATGATTCTCCAAAGGCTTTCAAACCCTTTCTAAAATCATTTAAAAAGCTTTTATAGCTAAAATAATTTAAAATTGAATTTATTACTTTCATAACCATTTTTTTAAAATAATACCATATCTTATCTTTTGCCTCTAAAGCATTTCCAAAATTATATACTGATAAATAATAATTTTAAAAGATTTTGTAAATAAATATTACTTATCTTTAAAAGTTTTAATTGGAAATTTTGTGATAAGCAATAAGTTAAAAAGATAATATAATTTAACTATGTATTTTATAAACTAATTTCCAATAAGGATCAAATTAGGTAAAATCTCATTTTTGATATTCATTTAAAAACATTTAAATAATTTAAGCAATATATCCACCAGAATGCAACTTTTAGAGCCAACGACGCTCTATAAAATATCATTTCAGAACATGAATTTTTTTATCAATCCGAGTTGCTTTCCGACAAACTTCGATCATACAATAATGCACAAGTATGCTATATTCTAACTACAAAATGAATTGCATCTTTAATGGGTTTCAATATACATGTTATTTCATATCAATAATTAAATTGAATTTAGCATTCCAAACACATAATTCATCCAATTCAAACACCAATCTAATTGAACATAGCATGCAATTATAGTTCAATCATTTCATTCATTCGCAACCAAAGATTTATGAAATTTATAATCAGACAAAATATAAAATGGATATAATTATTCAAATATAGATGTGTGTTATAAAATAACTCACCTTAGCAAAGAGCAAACCAATCACTTGGCATTCAACAATCGCTGCCTGAAAGTTACCTCGGCAAAAAAACTCACATCGTCTTCTTCATCTTGCTGCCTCGATCGTAGTTCCACCATCAACCGTGTGTGTCACCAGATCCACACCAAGAATGAGCACCTGTGCCTCGTCCTCCAAGTCGCCATTGACGATGTGGCCATCTCCTCACGTATATTTCCGCTAGCGCCTCATCTTCCACTGACGCCGCGGCTGCCTCCGGGTCGCACGCCCCAATCGAAGTCGTCTCTGTAGACGATGCCACCGTGAATCCTACCGACGTTCCCAAGCTCGCGCGCGAATGCGTTTTTTTTCAAATGCGATTTTCCCCACTTTTGATTTTAATCTAGGGCATCTGAATGAGATGAAAGGAACGAGTTTTTTTTTAGGATTTAGGGGTGCGGTTTTCTTTTGTTTTGTCTAGATCTAATCATCAGTTTGAATGGGCTTTTGGTTAGGCTTTTATTTAATTCTTTTATATTTGAATTTAAATATTAGCCTTTCTTATTTATTTATAAATATATCATGATCTAATCGAGATTGATTTATTGATTTTGTTAAATATCAATTAAAACTTCTTTTTATCTATTTCAATTGCATAAAGTATTTACACTTTTGAATATTTCAAATTTAACAATAACACTTTACCCAGTTTAGTATATTTTTTGAAAAGAGTTTATTAATTATTCTATTTGTTAAAACAAAAATCTATTATTAAATAGACTTCCATTATATAAAAAGTGAAATTTCAAAAAAATATTTAAAAAAAATTGAATACGGACATTTTTATTTTAATTAAATTAATTTAATATTACAGCGTTAAAACATGGTTGTTACAGATCTCCTCCCTTACAAAAATTAGGTCCTCGCAATATTTTATAGGAAGATGTCAAAAACACATGCAACATTAAATCTCTTCGAATTTTTACTCTTAAGTTGAAACTCGATCAAAACTTAAGTAGTTAAGATTAGAATTAAACTTATCGTATGTTATAAATTTAAATAGACTTATTTATTAATTTCTGTTTCTTCGCATACGATAATATATTGAAAATTTACTAAGTACTAAAAATTTTGGAAAATTTCGACAGAGTCTCCTTTGTACGGAAAGTCGTTTGCAATTTCACAAATATAATATAAACAATATACATCGACCACACGGTCGGAAACACAATATATACCAATATTTTCAACATTTATGTATTTAATCCGAAAACGTACCTTTATTTTAGCCCATAAAGCAATTTATTTAACTTATTTACTAGCCAAAGTCGCCACACAATCACGCTAGGCCTTCTAGAGCACCTATTTTCAAGTCAAGACAAATTATTAGTTTTATCTAAGAAGGTTTTGGTAAGTATACATTCACTTAGGATAGAAGCAATACATTGTTCATGTTTAGCCTACTTTCAACAAAGTTTTAATGGTGCAAAACCATAAAATTAGGTTATGGTTTCAAAAGTTAATTAGTTGCATAGTGTGTTGGCTTCCCAGAATAACTTTCATATTATAAAAATGTCATGTAAAACTTGAGTTATATCATTTTACTAACGATATCAAATTCTGAAATAGCAAATCAAGTGCAGGTCCACTTAGGAAACGCGCAATTTTAGCCTATAAAACCACAAACTTTTGCAAAACATTTAAAACAGAAGTTGTCGCTTATGTTCTTAGCTTTTCGAAAATTACAAGATCATTGAAATTGGATAAACCTTTCAAAAGTTATGCCTAAATGAACACAACACTTTATAATAATAAAAAAACAATGCATTATCAGGTTTCCTTCTATGTTCAACTAGCAGTTAAAGAACTCTTAATTCAACATTGCCAGATTCAACATAAATGAATGACAGACCATTTACTTGACTACAACTAAACAAAATGCACCTCATAAACGTTAAAATTGAGCGCACTTTGAAGATAGTTCAATATTTTGTCAAAACATATATATTATATTGAAAATAGTTGAAGGCATTGTCTATCAGCATGATCTTCATGACAATATACAATGCAAGATTCAATGAAAATAGTGAAAACAGGTCATAGGCTATATAATGAGAATTCTTATTTTTTTTCCATATAGATGGTCTCTTAATATGGTTTAGATTGAATGTTAAGATATAAACAATTATACTAAATGGTTAGGAGATGGATATTACTGTGAACTTCATTCCATTCAAATCAAAATCTTTAGCATCTAAAATAGAAAGAAGAAATCTAGTAACCTAATTTTCAAATCAAAGAAATGGTCAATAAGATCTCCCAAACAGGCATGGTATATTAAACGAACATGAATATGTTTACTTTTATTAATAACATATAACTGTAAATAATAATTTATGTTGCTATATTTCACACATTGATATTATATCTACGTTCATTAAACCAAACAAACAACTTCACATTTTAAATTTTCAATTCTCTAATCAATTTCAAAATGTCAGGATTCTAAAATTATTCATGCTTATCTAAAGAAAAATTATATGATATCTTATTGACCTTGTCAATGAGAACTGAAGATGTAATTCTATTAAACTAACCATTAGAACCATTCAAGAATTCCTCTTCGAGTTTAAGAATAGTTTGGGAACAATTGAAACAGACAAGTGATATGAGTTGAATATCAACTACAACAAGCCTTTTCTTTAAAAATTAACAACACATCAACCATACTCTACATGCATGTATAAATTACTTGTTGTGTGATATATTCAAAAAAAAATGATAATGTTTCAAAGTAACTCTATTATGTCTCAACTTAAAAGCCAAAAGCACTGCAGATATTTTTATTTATTTATTATTATTATTATTATTAAGCAAGAAAACATGCTAGGAAAGCATGCTGATATGTGATATAATTCAGCAAATGCAATATTGCTATTTAATTTAAAGTTGGAAAATATGTAAATACAAGCCAAACACAACAGGAAGAAAATGCAATTTAACACACTGAAACTACATGAACATGGGCAACTAAAATGCTATTTTCTAACATATATATTATATTAATACAAACTCTACTGTCATAGAACTATCATATACTGAAAATTTGAGAGTTTGTTGACTTTCTTTAAACTTATGAATGTCTAGTACTTTATATTGGAGAAAGAGAAAAGTGACAACCATTTATTATTAACCAATTGAATTTGGAGTGGAAAGGTGAAACTTAAAACTATATATTTATTTGAAATTTTGAAGACAATTGGATAAAAACCTTATGCTTCCTTTTCTGCATATCATAAGCTTTGTCAAATAAATTAATCAATTATCTAGATTATATTTTATAGTCAAATTGAAAATACAAATAAACTTTTCACTATAATAAATATATGTTCAACATCAGTTTGGTAATTCAGGCAAAGTATCATGATTAACGAAAGAGCTTTGCCATTATGATGTCAACTTAATACGAACTCAATATCCACACACACTGCCTGTTACAATCAAAATTCCAACATAATACCCTCCATAAAAATCCACCTTAGTAACTTCAACTTTACAGGTTTTGTTTTCTTTGATACCAAGCTAAATAGTTTAGTGCAATTCTGACTTATAGTTTTCATGCTATCTCCCTAGTCTTAACAACATTGTTGATATCATAAAAATGTCCACATAGTTTAGTGGATACTAAAAAACACAATTTAAAGGAACGGAAAGATACTCGCTTTTTCATTAATTTCAAAATAGCTCAATGCCATTCTTTTAAATACACTTCAAAGCATTTCTTCCCCTTTACACACACACACACATACTTTCTACTAGATATTTTTACTTTTCTTTACATACTCAATAACTTAAGTCTTATGTTGGTACAGAGCATAACATTATTCACAAAATATTATTTTTCTCTAAAAATCCATAAATTTTCTTTTATATTCTTGCTTTTTAAAAGCACTTTTAAATCTCATTTTGTTTTACAAAGGCATACTTAAGAAAAATCACCAATCATGGAATTTAATATTCAGTAATTTATTATATCATAAATAAATTATAATTTCATCACTTAAATTGAAATTTCATATAAATATGTTTTATATCACTTTATATTTTATTCAAATATATATTTTAACATCTATTACAACCACAATACAATATTCACAATCAATTAAAAATACTACACCCAATTTATTTAACATGCATCTTTGCAATTGAATATATAAGATTTTTACAAATGCCAAAATTTTATTTAAAATATAAATTATACTCTCATTTTAAATACTTTATTTTATTTATAAAAATACCCCAAGGTATTTCCTTCGAAAATTTAATTTACACACCTCTGTAAAATATTATTTTATCTTTAAAACAATCTTTCCATGTTGACCACTTTATTATATATAATATTTAATTTTATTGCAAAATTCTATTTTCACTTCAAGAATAATATAAACTCACTAAATATTATTACTTAAAACATTTTATACACAAAATATTGTGTCTTAATGTCTCATATTAGTGTTTAGGAAATTCCTATCGATAATGTTGATCAGGCGTTTCGACTAGAATCCTTAAAGCACTCAACAGACAGTTTAACACAAAACTATTTTCTATAAGATATACATATACCTTCTGGTATTTTATACTTTCACCAAATATTGCTTTTATGAAAGTTCTTCCAATCCATTTCAAAATTTAAATAAAATAATTCTTAACAAATTTCAATTCCACCGTGCTTCTTGATATTTATTTAGTTGTACCGATAATTACAAATGTCATTTTATATAAAACAATGTTTTCAATTTCCTTTGTGGTAACCACACTAATGAAGATATCGTAATATTTAATAATTAATATCGCGCAGGTTATAAATTTTTAGATGAAAATTTCTACTCAATACTAATTCAACAATTATTTAGAACTTTCAAAGCAATCAAACATCCATTAACCAATCCATTTTTATTATAACATATATTTTATTTATTAAGTATCTTTTCAAATTACAAATTTAATTAGATACACATTATTTATCATTCTATATTTTATAACAATTAATTGCTTGGATATTTTTATTTTTCTCCAATGATTCTATTTTGGAGGAACCACTGGCTTTTATTAATAATTAGGTTCGTTCAAATTTAAATAGGCTTATAAATTCTTTGAGTGATAACGTCTTATTCAATTTCACATTTTAAACTTAGCATTGACAAAACAACCAGGGATGCAAACAACATACATTTCAATCAAACAAATAAACAATCGCCTTCAGCGGAAAGCTATATTCCAGCTTATGTTGTGCACTTTGATCACCAACAAATCAAGACATAACAATTTAATTCTAAGTCATCTACTTATTTATAATATCCATTAAATCTCACTCTTTATAGAAGTGAGTTCCAATATTTTCATAACGATAAGTTATATAGTATTGTCAAAAGATTTTTCAAATGTGTCCCAATGATTATTCCCAATAATCATGTATATTCCTATTCCTAAATAGTTAATTAACTTACTAACAACTACACACCCAAGGACGGGACTCTAGGCCATCTAGGTTTAGATCTCAACTCTGTGCAATTTATATTCTATAACGTTCTGAATCCAGCTCTGATACCATGCTGTAACAACCCCACCGCTATGCCCATTTTAGTAAAGAACATTACAAGTAATGTCGTCCGCTAATCCGAAGAATACGGCTGGTTAAGGGCAATAAATTGTGAATATATATTTATACTAACACTGACACGTATTATTTACCATTTTGAGGATCTAAACTAAAATTTAGACGTGTTCAGTATTAATACAAAGTAATAAACACACCGATTAAAAATATTCAGAACAGTATATAATATAGATAAATCAGAATCAGAGTCATAGATCACAGCGGAATAATATACATCATCATAAACATAATAGAATGTGAGTCTACAAAATATGAGTACTAGACCCACATAAATATATACATATATCCAAGATCTTCTATTAAGTACAAAGTCACTACTATATAATATAGATGACATAAACTTCTAATTATCAATATATAAAAGTATGAAGTAAACTAAAACTATCAAAAATAGCCTACTTCAATGCTAGCCTAAAATCCAAAGGTCAATGGGTCCATGTACCTATAAAGTCTTGGCCTAACCCGAGTATTAAAATAATAAATGGGTCAGACTATATTTAAATAATAGGTGAGATACTAATATCATAACTTTATGACTTAATATAATAAGCCATATAAAATATGCTGAACAAACAATTATAACGAGGCATATTAATTAAATTTACTATATAAATCCATAAATGACTTAACTCTAAAATAGTCATCTCAAAATATGCCTAAATCCCAAAAAAAATTCATAAAAGGCATATCAATCCAATAGATAAAAATATCAAAATTTTGACTTAACAATAACTAAATAAGTCATAAAATATGCCCAAAAGTACTCAAATAAGGCATATCTAACAAATCATCACTTCATAAATACATATCAAGTCTCAATAGACTATCATCTCAAAGTATGGTGATAACCAATTCAAAATTCCTCAGAACCATAAAGGATACGGAATATCCATACTAAAAATCTCTAAAGAAATAATCATCAATAATGAAATAGTAATGGTAGTCATCTATCAGTTTAATACAGTGACACGAAGTCTACCGAAAGAGATCCGCTACATAGAAAGGAAGACTTCCTAAAGAGACTGCAGATTAGAGACAATGCTCAAAGAAAAGAGCAGCCATGTACCTAATCTGTCCTATGTAAATTTACCTTCCGAAAGAGGTAAACATAGTCTAACTATATAAAACAAAATAAACTGATAGGCTGTAGTGTCTTAGACTATGATGCATGTAAAAATCTGCCTTCCAAAAGAGACAGCTGTATTAACACCATAACAGATCTTCCGAAAGAGATATGCCTACCTAAATCTAAAAATGTATCGATTCTTAGATCGATGAAAAATGAGTTATCTCCTCTCACGGATCTATCGGTCTGAAATCCAAACACCCTAAGATAATACAACTCTAAGTGTTAATTACTATCACTCCAGTAATTACAAGAATTTAACTAACTTTCCCATACCAGATAGTAAATACAAGTATTTACTAAAAGCTAGTAATTTCCACTCAAACTCTATTTAACAAATTATAATGATAATCAAAAAAATTGTACAAAGTGTCCCATACCACCCGACAATTCAATTGTTTATTAAAATTCTTTGTTTCATAGAAAATCATGAAATTCATCAGAAATCCAATTCAAACTTGCAATAAAATTGCCAAAAGCTAAATACAATAAAAGCCAACAATAGTTTAATAGGTTGAAAGTAATTAATATAATTTTATCATATAGAAAATGAATTTTTAAAATATTTTATCTATAATTCTCTTTTAAACTTCTCACCTTTGTTAATCCATAATAAATAAATTAAAAGAGTTTTTAAGTTAGTTTTTATATATACCAAGATATAATTTTTCCAAAATCACCTTTAAAATCTAATAACTCATATATATATATATAAAGAAAAGAGTTACAAAGTTTAAGTCTTAAAATAAAATTCCTTTATTAGGACTTTGAATCAAAACAATATTAAATAATTGATAATTCGCTTTATTTCAAATCTATATATATATATATATAATATTACTTCATAAACACTTTAAAACCATAAACTATTTGTAAACTTAAAATCTTAGTTAAATTTATTTTAAAACAAAGCTTTACTTTACATAATTGATAACTTACTTTATTTTGAAAATCTATTTAAATATATATACACATAAAAATAAAGATATGATTTTCTAAAGGCTTTCAAACCCTTTCTAAAATCATTTAAACAGCTTTTATAGCTAAAATTATTTAAAATTGAATTTATTAATTTAATAACCATTTTTTTAAAATAATACCATATCTTATATTTTTCCTCTAAAGCATTACCGAAATTATATACTGATAAATAATAATTTTAAAAAGATTTTATAAATAAATATTACTTATCTTTAAAAGTTTTAATTGGAAATTTTGTGATAAGCAATAAGTTAAGAAGATAATATAATTTAACTATGTATTTTATAAACTAATTTCCAATAAGGATCAAATTGGATAAAATCTCATTTTTGAAATTCATTTAAAAACATTTAAATAATTTAAGCTATAAACCCATCAGAATGCAACTTTTAGAGCCAACGATGCTCTATAAAATACCATTTCAGAATATGAATTTATTTATCAATTCGAGTTGCTTTTCGGCTAACTCTGATCAGACAACAATACACAAGTATGCTATATTCTAACTACAAAATGAATTGCATTTTTAATGGGTTTCAATATACATGTTATTTCATATCAATAATTAAATTGAATTTAGCATTCCAAACACACAATTTATCCAATTCAAACACCAATCCAATTGAAACCATAGCATGCAATTATAGTTCAATCATTTCATTCATTCGCAACCAAAGATTTAAGAAATTCATAACTAGATAAAATATAAAAAGGATATAATTATTCAAATATTGATTTGTGAGTTATAAAATAACTCACCTTAGTAAAGAGCAAACCAATCACTCGGCATTCAACAATCGCTGCCTGAAAGATGCCTCGGCAAAAAAACTCACATCGTCTTCTTCATCTCGCTGCCTCGATCGTAGTTCCACCATCAACCGCGTGTGTCACCAGACCCACACCAAGAACGAGCACCTGTGCCTCGTCCTCTAAGTAATCGTTAAGGACGTGGCCATCTCCTCACGTTTATTTCCACTAGCGCGTCATCTGCCACTGACGTCGCGGCTGCCTCCGGGTCGCACGCGCCAATCGAAGTTGTCTCTGTAGACGATGCCGCTGTGAATCCTGCCGACGTTCCCAAGCTCGCGTGCGAATGCGTTTTTTTTTCGAACGTGATATTCCCCATTTTGATTTTAATATAGAGCATCTGAACGAGATAAAGGGATTAAGTTTTTTTTTTAGGATTTAGAGGTGCGATTTTCTTTTGTTTTGGCTAGATCTAATCATCAGTTAGAATGGGCTTTTGGTTAGGCTTTTTATTTAATTCTTTTATATTTGAATTTAAATATTAGCATTTCTTATTTATTTATAGATATATCACGATCTAATCGAGATTGATTTATTAATTTTATTAAATATCAATTAAAACTTCTTTTTATCTATTTCAATTACGTAAAGTATTTACACTTTTGAATATTTCAAATTTAACAATAACACTTTACCCAATTTAGTATATTTTCTGAAAAGAGATTATTAATTAATTCAATTTGTTTAAACAAAAATCTATTATTAAATAGACTTCCATTAAATAAAAAGTGAAATTTCAAAATAGTAGTTAAAAAATTGAATACAGACATTTTTATTTTAATTAAATTCATTAAATATTACAACGTTAAAATAGGATTGTTACACCAGATATGGGTGGCCGCTTGGCTTTTGTTTTCTTTGATTAGTTTTGAGCCCGTAGAGGCAATATTTAGTTGTTCCGATCGAGCCGCGCAAAGGGGACGCTGCTAAATATTCCCTAAATTTAAGAATTAGAATTTTTTTAAGAATTTTGAAAAAAAAATTATAACTAAAATTTGATTTTTGAGTTATAACTTGGAGTGAATGAATGGAAGGAATTAGTTGGTATTGGTGGGTGAATTTGAAAGACTTGGAAATTTTAGAATCTGTGACAGCTAATTGGTTGTGAAAAGTTAATAAGTTTAATAACTCATTTTAACTAATAGTTTTAAAATTAAGGGTTTGGAAACATTTTCTTCCTTAGGAATTTCGGAGATGAAATTCATTTAAGGGGGGAGAATATAACAACCTAACATTTTGGCCATTTGATTTTAAATTTTTTAATAAATTTTAAATATTTATATAATTTGATTTTAAATTTAATAACTTATAATTCAAATATAGGGAATGTTTAACTATTTGAATTTTGAATTAAGTCTTAATTAAATAGATTTAATAATTTCATTTAACTCCTTTTAATTAATAAATAATAATGATGAATTCAATATGTAGATTTATTTACAAAAATAAATAAATCGGATAAATCTCAATAATTGGATCAAAAATATAAAATGATATTTAATCTGAAAAATTAGCCTTTTAGGATACTGTCTCAGATTTCGATAAAACCAGTTTTATTAGATCTGTAATAACGAATTATTATACACTGTCAAGTTTCATAACGATTGGACATATCGTTTGGGCATGCGAGATCGAAACGCATAGAAATTAATTTCGAAAATTTAATATAATAATAAGGTTTGAAAAGCTACCATCTGCATATGATGGAAGTAGGCCTTGAGACTCGTTCCATTACGATCAAAATAAGGGTATAATATATAGAATGCCAGGCAGCACGTCTCGTTTGGAGTTCGAGATTTTCAGATATTTAGAGATGAATATTTTATGATATATATTCCTTAAATTCATCCATACTTTCCCATACCCATGCCATACTCCTCATGTGCGTCCATACCCCTATCACATGGCTGCCATGCCTCAATCTTCTTATATGGTGTTGCCAGTAACCATGAAAAGGGGATTTTCAAACTTTTAAATTAAAATCAAAATTCCATACTTATTCTAAATCATGAAACTTGTCCATGTGAGTCGTAGGGTTGGGGGCTTCGATCTGAGTATGCTTTGGTGATGATCAATGTTGTCTTGGGAGGCTCGACCTCAGGGGCAGTATTTAGGGTTGGTTTTTTAGGTGATTGTGGTCGTCAATTCGACGAATGGAGCTTCGATTTGGACTTGGGGTAGCAGAGTGCTTCTTGTCATCGAAAATGGTGGAGTGTGGCTCGCGATGGGGAATTGCGTTTTTGGCAGCGACGAGGGGAATCTTTGGTCAGGTCATGTTTTTCTTGGTGGCTTTGGGGTTGTTGCCGTAGTGATGGACGCGTAAAGGAGGAGATGAGAAGCTTAACAATGAAGACAGAATTGAATTTCGTCGAGTATTTCTCCATGTCACTACTTCTTCATGCACACGTGTTTGGGTTGAAGTATTAGTTATGCACGTTTTTGTTGAGGAAGATGGAGAAGATTGGGTGAGGGGCAAAGTTGTAATTATTAAGTAGATTAGTAATTTATTAATTTAAATTAATCGGTGAATTATAAAATGTGTATCTCACTCATACGAGGTCAGATTCGAACGCCCTTTTTCTGCGTTGGACTCGTGTTGTCGAGATCTACGTAATGGGGTTGGTTCGGTTCGATTTGGAGCTTGTTTGAATTTATGCTAAAATCGAATGGCCGTTCGGTTTTAGCCCAAATCGGAACGTTTCGGCAAAAATGAAAATCAATGTGAGTTTAACTCACATTCAATTTTACTATATCATATCTATGATGATATAAAAGATTTTTGATTGCTTGGTGTTAGTTAAATTGTTTGATTGATTGTTTGGTTGAATTTCCATTTTGAAAATGGATGACATATTAATTTGATCGTTATGAACCCATATGATTATATATATTATCCATAACCATTGTTTTGCAGGGAAAATCTATAGAGAGACCATAAGGGGTTTCTCATCAATAATTATTTATTTACATCCTTATGTTGTTATATTGATGTTTAATTGAAGTAAAATCTTGATATTCCATTTAATTTGTTAAGTGTCGTTATAGCGATTTCCCTATATCATCATTTATTAATTTTCATCCCCAAAACCCAGTCGTATGTTTTTGAACTTGAGCTTGCGTTTTCACCAAACAGAATGTTAAAATTTATTAATCATTTTGATTAATGATAATTTGAAGTAATTAACCATTTTAACTAATGATTTTGAAATTAATTAACCAATTTAATAAATGAGGTTTAAAATTGGTTTATTTAAATGAGATTGGATTCAAATAAATCATTTAACTAATGATTATTTGAGTTTAATCAATTATTTTAGTTATTGAAATGGATTTTAAATAATCATTTTTAAATTAATGATATTTGAAATTAATAATCATTTTAATTAAAGATATTTTAAAGTAATTGATCATTTTAATTAATGATATTTGATTTTAATTAATCATCCTAATTTCTGATATCTGAATGCAATTAATCATTTTAAATAATGATTATTTTTAAATTTAATTAATTGTTCAAAATAATGTCTTTTGAAATCTAACTAATCATTTTAAATTGATGATGGTTTGTTGTTACTTAATCATTTTAATAAATGATGTTTTAATTTATCATTTTTACTAATGATATTTGAAGTTAATTAATCCAATTAATTTATGATTATTTGAACTTAATTAATTGTTTTAATTAATGGTATTTAAAATTTATTTATCTTTTTAAGTAATGATGTTTGAGATGAATTATTCATTTTGATTAATGATTATTTGAATTGAATAAATCATTTTAATTAATGATATTTAAAGTCAATTAATTGATTTAATAAAAGTGATTAAAGTAAATTAACTAATATAATAAAAATGTTTTAATTTAATTAACTGATTTAGTGTTTTTAAAGTTAATAAACTGATTTAATAAAGAATCTAAAGTTAATTTACTGAGGATATAAAAGTGTTTGGAAATAATTTACTATTTTATTAAAGATAATGGATTTGTTTACTTAAAAGAGATTATAAATGTGATTAGTTGTCATTCGGGATAATTAATATTGTTTTAAAATTTATAAAGGTATTTAAATTGTTTTATTATCTTTTGGGATAACAAACATTGCTTTAAATTCATAAACAATGGTTTATAAATGAGAAAATCCTTTAAAAGGAATTATTAATAAATAATGCTAAGTGTAAATTTTTTTGGGGTTTATAGTAAACAATGTTTTAACAACATTTGTTTTTGGATTCTTGTTTTAATACACTTAATATTATAAGTTTGTCTTTTAAAAGAATATTTTTAAAGAGTATTTCCATAGTATTGTTACCAATATTGAAATATGGAAATCAAGCATAAGTTCAGTTTTTAAAAGTTAAAGTTCAATTTCGGTTATCGAAAAAAAAGTTCTGTAATCAATATCGCTTATATGGAAAGGATCTAGTCATACCTTTAAAGCTAAACGTTGAGGCTTGGACTCGTTTCTATCTCGAAGGTTAAAAATGTTGTCAAGGCGATGCCTAGAGGTAACACTACCTCAACTTGCCTGGCTTCATCTTCAACCAAGAGATAACACTTGTTTGGAATCAATGAGTAGTGGTAAATATATGATATTTAATTTCCAAACACGATCATCTTAATTATCCTTGATAGTTGATTTATTAATTATCGGATTCAGCTTTCTTCATGGTGTATCGTTACCTTAAAAACGATTTGCTGCTCTTGAGCTTTAATATCCTTTGTCGGAAATGACTAAAACCAAAGCGCGAGAGGGTTCCAAGCTATGTGGGGTTGCTCCCATTAGGGTATTTTCATATCTCATCTAGATTTTTGTGTATCATCACGTGAAAAAAAGGGTTACGATTTAGATGTAAAATATTCGGATACTCGGTAAGGTTTGACGGGGTCTGGCTTGGAGGTGTCCAAGAACTGTCACAGAGTAAATGAGCTTCTCAAAATTATATTACTGGTGGTATACTTCAAGAGGGGTGCAACTCCCTAGTCATTTATTGGAAATATTCCTTTCCTTATTTGATTCGAACCTTTGAATATGTTTATCTTTAAATTGTCATGGGAAGAGTCGACCACTTTTCGCAGTGTTTAAGTATTTATTTTGTCCATTTTATTAGGTTTGGACTGTTACTTTATTTTGTCTATTCTATCAGTTTTGGACTGTTATCTTGTTTTATTCATTCTGTTTTGTTTGAATTTTTTTCAAACTATTTCCATTTTTCTAGTCTTGTTTTAATGTCATTTATGCCCATTCTAATTTGGATTTGTTTCCTGATTTTTATTTCTGCTTTTGCTTGTATGGATGTTATTCTTGTGAGGTATAACCCATTCCGTGTTAGCAGCTTGGTCTCACAGAGCTTTATATGTTCCCTATTAATTAAGTTACCTCACGCTGGTATTTCCAGACTGATCCGGGTGTTATTTTATTATAATGCTCGGGCCAGATCGAGTTTTTTTTCCCAGGTTGTCTTTGGTATTATAGAGTTCTTGGAGGGAAGCTGGAGGTTCACCTATCGTAGTGTTTTATTTTCAGCTGTATTATATAGTATTCCTATCAACATTTGTAAGGTCAAGAATTTTATAACTTTCCAGCTGATAAGGTTTGTTTTTAACTCTGATATACTATGTATTTTTGGAGTAATAGTTCTACTGTCCTTGTTATATTATATGTTGTCGATTCCGCTATGAGATTCTGATTTTCTCCGTTCTCTGTTCTTTTTCTTTTTATTTACCCTAGCAATCTACCATTTTGTCGATTGGACGCGCGACATTTGGACACAGTGGTAGTGTTTGGTGTCGACTTTCGATGGTCAAAAAGGCACAAATCATCGTAAAACTTTTAAACATAGTTCTATCCAATTTCAAGATTAAAATAAATAATTAAAAATAGCCACTTATTAATACAACATTTGTATTGATTATTAATAATTTATAACATATATAAATTAATTTTTACCTTGGTCAAGTTCAAAAATAATCGATAACACGGTTGTATTGACTCCCTAGTTTGAACTCGCTCCATGGTTGATATTTAACAATTTAAATGTCTAATTTTGTAAGGATTTTGCTGAAGTGCTGTAAAGGGTTAGGTTCAATGTTTACAGATCATTTAGAAGAAATTTTTATCTTTGATCTAATTTAAGCTCACCTAGTAATGACAATCTGTACATCCATTCTTTTCATTATTACTGTATCACTTAGATATCTGTAGTTTGGTTCAAGGCAAAAATCTTTATTATTATCCTTATGAATTACATAGGTCACTTCAATTTCCTTGGTTAAATCCGATAGCATTTATCGATTAACCAGTTTACTTTGGGTAGCTATTTTGACCTAAGGTTGACTTACCATTTATGGTGTTATTGACTTTCTATAACAAAGGAGACGAATCCTCTCCTGAGTAGTATTTCACTTCAAGCAGTTCAACATGTACCCAATTGGTCGTAGTATGGTTGCTATGCCATGTGCTTGACCATAGTCAAAGTATAGTCTAAATACTTAAATCAACAGTTCAACAGTACTCTTAAGTCAGAAGACTATTGTACATTGTTACCTTGAGATCTTCTATTTTGACTATGTTATATTAGCTTATAGACGACTCTCGTCGAGTCATTCTGTGTGTTGTTCCAACAACCACAAGTATGTAACCCCTTGGTGTAACCAATGGTCAAGAGTAAATCATCGTCTACCTTATCGAGAGTTTGCATACATTACTCTCAACAAATGTATCGATATCCTTTTCTCGATAAAACTTGACTAGGAATATTTAAGGAGTAAGTATTTATTTATATATATCTATATATATTTATTGATTCAATACTTATGGTTACAAACATATTCGTACCTGCAATCGATAAAATTCTTCTCCTAAGGATTTTCTACTTATACATGTTTAATGTATATAAATCATTATTTATATCTATATATAAATTACTTTCTATTTATATATGTTTAATGTATTTAAATTATTATTTCTACCTATATATAACAACATAACTAAAATAAAATAAAACCAAATGCTTACATTATTTCAAACAAAATTCTCTTATAAGAGTTAAGTTACGTAATAAATTACATAGTTGCCCTTAAGACACAACCTTAACTCTATCAATAAGTCTGTAACCCTTGGTTACATCCTTTGGTTTTGATATTTATAGACTATTTATTACATGAGGTGGCGTTGTTTTGATGGAACATGTTAGGGTAGCATCGGTTCGAAGATAGAAGATATTCTATCTTGCTAATGTAGGTAGTAAACCTCGAGCTACATTAGCAAGGGTCATTGGCCCTAAATAACTTATCATGTTCCTTATTGTAAAAATGACAATGGTTAGGTATGTGTATATCAATTTTTATTCGATAAGATTATAGGCGGCAAACGATGCAATAAAGTTTCATGGTATTAGTGTTTCATTGGTGACCACACTTAGTGGATCTTGGCCTTACTGGAAGACCCGAGACCACTATCCTAGTGTGTGGTGTTTAAGTCATGTTTGGGTGCTATGATAATTTTTAGTTGGTGACATATCATGTATTACATAGCACTATAGTAGAAATGTGCTAACTTGTTGGAAACAGGTGTTGATGTATGGTTTCATTACCACGTATTATATCATTTGGTATTATACATAATATATTAGCATATTGGTAATCATGTAGATTAGATATTTCCTTTTGACTAGGCTTTATGTTTGACTCTCTTTATGTTGTCTCTTTTGCTATCTATTCTTTGAATAGACTGACTTAGAGGAGGATTATGCTAGCTAGAAGCGGGTTTTAGAGCTATAGCCATTATCGGCATTATCATATTTATCTGGTATTTTATATTATCGGCATTCTAGACTATTATCTATTATAAGATAAGGTATATATGGGTTTGATGTAATATTAAAATCTATCTGCATTTAGGGTATGATGTATTATAATGTTGAACCTTATGTCTCATTTATGTGATATGCATTTACTATATTATATGTTTATATTGATATTATATTTACTCCTTCCATTGTGAGATAGTTAATATACATATATATATAGTAATATGTATGCTTTATCTGTTTTGAAATATCACCTTATGAACCATCATCTACGGTGCTTATGAAATCCCAAGTGCATTACTACATGGATTATGAGTGTTACGAATGGTGGATCGTTATATTTGGTATCATAGCTTAGTTACATGATCACCTTAAATTGGAAGAAAATTGAAAGAGCGTATTTGTATTATTGTTATACTTGCGGATATAGCATTTAGGTACCCACATGTTTGTTTCTAGTACCATACACTATCTTTTGGGAAGTTGCTAATAGTTATCATTTATAGATAGTTTCTATGAGTTATTCTACTCGAGCAGCAGTCGCTGGAGACACAACTAAAACTTTGGATATTCAGAACTACATGGTTCGGGAGATAGTTATAGAATACACACTTGGCACCCCACCTCTAAAGGAAGTCCCTCCTATACCAACAAGAGTTGGAATGATGCATATTCCTCCACCATCTCACCAACTATTCTTGACATCCTTAGGCTTTGTAAGGATTACCTCTGTAGGGAGGCAAGTCGTATATGGGGGCAAAGTCATTTATGGACACTCAATTGTAGGTCGGTACTATTGAGAAATTATTAATGATATGGCACTTGAAAGTTTTTAGAAGATGCTATACTAGCCTCTCAGCAACTACAAGAGGAAGCTTTGTGTTAGTCAGATGTTGTGATTAGGGAGGTGGATGATCGTGCTATGATTTGGGAGGAGATTTGAAGCTCAATTCAATTTTGAGGCCGAGAAGGGCTTGCAATGGGAGAAGTTTGTGTATCTAAAACAAGGCAATAAGACCACAAAGGAGTGCATTAATGAGTTTACACTTTTGGTGATATTCGAGATGAACATAATTAATACAGTTAAGAAAGCCAAGAAGTTCGCAATGGGACTCAACCCACCTCTTAGGTATCTTGCTCTTAGTCATGTTCCTATGGGCGCTACTTTTGAAAGATTTATTGAAGTGGAATTATTGAATTCTATTTCTAAGAGACCCCAATGGAGGAGCACGCTAAAGTTAAGGCTAAGCCAAATTTTAAGGCAAGATAAAGGAAAATGGGTCAAGAGTGACCAAGGTCAACCTAAGAAGGGAGGAGCGACTTACCATAGATTCCATTTAAAGAGAAATGGCATAAAAGATTGCAAAGTTAACTGCCAAGTGAGGAATTGCTTTAATTGTGATCGGTTGGACCATTTCGAGAAGGATTGTCCTTCTCTTCCAAAAAGTAGACAAGTAGTCAAAGCTTGTACTATTCATGCTACTCCAACTTTGAGCATCCACCTAAGCTTGACGAGGGGAAGAACATCATCTTGAAAATGTGCTTTTTATTTATGCCTTTTTGATATGTTTTATTTGATATGGGAGCTTCACATACTTTTACCGGTAGTCATCATGTTGATAGAATACGCCTAGTGCCTTCTATTATTGATGATTCTCTTATAGTGTCGAATTCCGTTGGGGGTCGGTGCACCTTTCTATATTATGTAAAGATATTAAATTATCTAAGGTGTGGGTTTTCTTGTGATTCTTAAGTACTTGGATTTTCGGATTATGGAATTTTTTTTAAAGATGAATTGGATGACAAGACATGAGATTATTATTGATTGTGATGGTCACATAGTTCACATGAAGGATGGTAATGGAATCGAGCTGCATGTTTATTGTGAGCCCAATAGTTCCATGATGTTGAATTATTTATACTCCTTGGATTCTCAATTGATGAGTTATCGCAAGTTTCCATGGTGTGTTATTTTATGGATGTATTTGAAGAGGCTTCGGGTTTATCTCTTCATCGAGAGACTGAATTCTAAATCAATTTGGGGAGAGATGCAAAGTCGGTTATCTTACATATTGGCACAAGGCTCCGGGAGAGAGAGGAAAATTAGAAATTCTCAATCTTTCTAAGAAGGGACCCATCTAGAGAAGTACATCAGAGTGGGGAGCACCTATTGTGTTGCCACTAAAGAGGATGGATCCTTGAAATTATGTGTCGACCATAGAGAAATAAATAAGTTGACAAGGAAGAACAAATATACTCTACCTCGTATTGATTATTTATTTGGCCAATTAGGAGACAAATATTTTCCCTCAACTTGATCTATCTATAGGTTTTCATAACCTTTGGGTGGCTAGACATGGTATTATAAAAACCATGTGCAGTTAAAGCCATGCAAAATCCTTGTTATATCCCATAGCGCTTCAAATACTATGCCTTCTCAATTTAGTGCTATTAAGTAGCAGATCTGATTTAAGTCCCGCTATTTTCCTCTACACCACTTAAATTAAGGTTTTTTAGCATCCGCTTTAGCAATATTAATATAAAAAGGTTGATTTTACTAATTCTCTTTTAAACCAAATAAAAAAGATAGAGTAAGACCAAATTTTAAGGCACAAGTGCTCAATATAAGTTAGAATTCTATTGTAGTCACCAAATCTAGACTGGATAAATCATGATATTCTTCGATTTTGTTATATAAGATCCTATAATATATTTTTCCTATATAAAAAATATGAGAATGAGAATAAATTATCTTTAAATATATCGTTTTATATCCAATGAAATTTTTTGCACCTCCATTATTTTCGCTATATCCCTTATTTATTTTCGTTATAACTTTATGCATCTCCACTGCTATAGAACTAATAAGAGCTTCAACTGCACGACTTCCTATGCATCATATGAATCATTGGTTATGCCATTCGGCCTTATGAATGCACCAACATATTTTGTTAATTTTATGAGTTGAGTCTTTCAGGACCAACGCAATATATTCATGGTGGTATTCATTGATGATGCATTAATCTTTTATAAAGTGAATATGAACATAAATTACACTTGAAAGAAGTATTGGAAGTGAAAGAGTTAGTGGTATGCCCTAGTAATAATTATGTAATTTGTTACATATATCTAACTTTATAATCAATCTTGTTTATTGTAATAGCGTTTGTTTTCCATTATATACTTTGTTACACTACGATATAATTAGTTATTAACTTTGTAGTTAATTGTGAGTAATTAATCACAAAATAAAATAATATTTTATTTTAAATATTCCTTGGTGAGATGTTTTGAGAAAGGGTGTCGATAAATCAGAGGGGATTAGAGTGCAATGTAACGATCCAACTTTTCGGCCCTCGAATGTCGACACTAAATACATCCATGGTATTTGTTTGCTAAGCACCCAAGCCCAAAAAGATAGATAGAAAGGGTAAAATAAGAAGAAAAGGAAACATAACAAGAAAGAAAGAACACAATATCAGAATCTCACAGTGGAACGAAAACATATAATATCAAAAGGATGGTACAAAGGGTTATTCACAATACAGACTATTTTCAAAGTTACAAAACCTAAGTACTATCATCAACCTGAACAGTTATAATTGCCTATTCTCACAATGCTAATACATACATAATAATAATGCAACTGAAATAGAAATAGATAGTGAATAGAAACTTCCGGCTCATCTCCCGAAACTCTAAAGTGTCCAAATACAAATCTAATTTACTCAACCTGCTCGAAAGAATACATGAGGAATTTAGGGAAAACAAAAACCACGTGTTAGAGATAAGTTTAGTATGAGAAAACTCTCAAGATACATGAATACATGTACCAGTAAATTTTAAGACCGTACGAATCACCGTAACAGTTTTCCATTCAACAGAAACCAACCATTTATTTAATATAGCAGTATAATAGATAATGTCTAGGGTGTATAATACAAATCATAAAATAGTTGTGATGCTTGTATCACACAACACAACAATATTAGAAGTACATTTAATACCATTAAGGTACGTTCGCATATGGATTTTCCAATGAGGCGCCTCCATTAAAATGAAGTGAACCTCCTGACAACGGTCAGAACCTACCTTCCGAGTGTCATATATCTCTAGATAAAATATACTATTAAGGTAAACATAGCTGGTCCATGCCTAAACATGTGATACCAAATATCATCAACTCTTGCTAGCAACATCGATAAGCTCTCTAGATATAGAGTTGATATATCCTGTCGTGGGTTAGCTAAACCCCGGGCTATGCACCTACTCCGTTTTTTGTCATTTCTGATGTCAAGGTCATGTTCGACATCTTCCACATGAGTCGATATCACTCAGACAGAACACAAATCCTTTCCATGGATTCCATCACAAGTCGACTGACAAATGCTAGTGCTGACCTCTTCCTTGGACTTAACCTTCGGATAGAGTGTTCAACTCTATAGCATTAGTCTGAAATGTTAACGCTAACCCCTCCCTTAGACTTAACCTTAGGATAGATAGTTCAATTCTATAATTTTCCAATTCACAACCACTTCTGAAACATAGACTCGTATACCAGTTTTGAAGTGGTATTCGATAAGTAAAATACTTACCGATCTCGGACTCTTCAAAACCAATTGGATGAATTTTCGGTAAAATCAATTCTGGTTCTTTTAGAAGTAAGCGAACTATATAAAGAGGAGTCCTCCTTGGGGAATCTCGTATATATATAAGTTCTCAAAGTTAGAGACATTTTATACCAATGCTCATCCCTAAGGTATCTCAAATCGTATGAAGTCGTGAAGCTTTTAGATACTTTCTAAATTAATATTTGGTCGAGTTCGATAGTGGACTAGTTAAATATCTAGTTCTAAAAACGATCGCTAATGGAAATCAAGTTTCATATACTTAACACGTTTCCGACCTTTTCAAATTAACTATTCCTCGGTCATGAGTGAACCAGTAGGTTAGATTTTTTCAACTACTCGAACAACATTCTTAACTCTTACAAATAGATCAGCCTACTTCGTCGACTTTTAGTGTTAAGTATGGTATTAATGACTTTCCATAAACAAGTAAGTAAACAAACATGATTAAGCCACTTCAGCACACCTAAACCTCTTTTATAATTGTTTATATTTTTAAAAAAACCTCATAAAATGATATATATGTGTATACTAATTTATTTATAAATCTAAGATATTTAAAAACCATTTAAAAGATAAGATATTTAATACTTTAATAAAATAATTAACTAAATTTATAAAAAGAATATATACTTAAAATATACTAAAATACTATTAATATGGTTAATAACAATTGGCCTTACCAAAAAAATGGTTAATAACATTTATTTAAAATATTACTTAAAAATATATATTTTATAATCTATTTAAAAACTAAGAAAAGTTTGTTTTCTTATTTATAAAAATAAACCTCTTACTTTAGAATACTCTAATATATGTCAGAAAAGACTAAAAAATATTGAAGTAAAATACTTAAGTATAAATTTGTTTTAAAGCAATTTAAATCTTAAATAGAAAGCATAGCATTGCCAGAATGTTGTAAAATAGGTACAAAATGTTATGAATAGCTATGAATTGTGCCACTTTTACAAGGATGAATGTTTTACCACTTTTCGATATGATAACAAACTCTTTAGCATCCCAACTTTTTACAATAATTAGTATACACATAATACATCACAATTATGGTGAGAAACCTCTAAGAATCTTTCTATAAAAATTTATAGAAAATGTCGAACTCTAAGCATTTCCAAAGTGCTTCTATATCGACTATCGCTATAAAACCACTTCCAAACTCAAGTTCGATTTAACCTATGTTCAGCCAAACCTTATATGCTTTGTTTCAAGTCTATTAAACAAGTCATACAAAGTCGTAGAAGTCTATATCCATCAACTACATATGACATTTGCTTTCCAGAGCAAGAATCACAACAATATAAAGCAATATAAATTCAAGCAGCATTCATATGGTTTAAATAACAATATATGACTTCAAATTCATTCAAACGGTGAGTTAGCTCACCCTTAAACAAGCAAGCAATCAAGTACAAGCTTCCACCTCCTACCTCAACCTTGCAAACACAAAACTTCCTACATTTCCTTACTTCTGCTCACGGCCTAAGCAATATTGATTCTTTCAATACTCACAGCCTATGATGGTGGTGGCTTGTGTGATTCAAATCTTCAAGCTTTGAGTCGATGGAAGGTGTTCTTATGTTGTAGTAGGTTTATAGAAGAAGTTTGAGTTGATTTGGAGTTGTTTTGATTTATTTGTTCTTAGGAAATTATGAAGAGAGAAGAAGATGACGAACTTTGGTTTAACTTACTAAAACTGTAATAGTGATCTAACAAGCCATGCATGTCTTTATATGGGCTTCAAGTGGCCACCTTAAGCTCATTATCACCCCCTAGCCTTTCCACCTCACCATGCCTTAGAAAATATCTTCACTTCATAATATCTCCACTCAAACCTTCTAGAAGATTCTCTAAATTGATTCGGTGCAAAATAATTTTATTTTTTATTAATGATTTCCTAAGTTATTTAGTGTATGTATAAAAAATTTGAACAACTAATATTGAGTAAAAAGTTGTTTATCGATAAAACGATATTCGGTCACATTATCGATATTTCTTCAAAGTATTTGTTTTTGTAAACCAATTTCAAAAAAAAGTTTCTTATCTTTATTCAATAATTAAAATATTTTTACAAAGTTCTAAAATAACATTTTTAACATTTAACTATGTTTCAAAAGTTATTATATTCAATGAAGAAATGTTCGAAATTATGGATCGCAACATTCTCCCCCACTTAGAATATTTCGTCCTCGAAATTCAAACGAGAACGACAATCAAAGAAGCTAAAAGAAACAAGATACATATACATAGTACTATTGGGAAAATATACAAACCAAATTGTGAACCAAAATACATACTAAGTAACTCCACCATAAGCGCTGAGTACACTACAAAAGATAAGCTAAGATAAGAAATTACTAGACAAGAAGCAATTTAGATAGGACTTCCTAACAATATCTTCCATCTCCTAAGTACAATCCTGAGCATCCTCACTCCACTATACCTTAATCAACTTGACGGCCTTAGTCCTCAATCACTTTATGTCTTGATACACTATGTGAATAAGTTGCCTTGGTATAGTCAAATTAGGCTCAACCTCTAAGTTCCCCTACTGCTACGCTTCCATTATCATAGAAAGATCATGCATAAACTTACGCAAATGCGATACATGAAACATATTGTGCACACCCGATAGTCTAGTCGGTAACTCGACCATATACACAAATGTACTTATCCTCTCCAGAATCGAAAATGGTCCAATATAACTGTAACACCCCGTAATTTGGGGTTAGTTATTTAGTTAGTTACTTAGTTAATTAATTAGGCTCCAAAAATGAAATTTGTGCAAATGATGGAATTTGACCATGAAAATTGCACCATTGCGTTCGTGGAGAAATTCTTAGCAACTTTCATATTTGGAGTTTTGTGATCGGAGTCCATAGGAAGAAGTTACGATCAAAAAACGAATCTGAAATGAAAATAATTTAATAAGGAAAAAAATTTATGCTTTATATTGATTACCTGGGCCTACAGGCCGACCCGTCGTTGGGGATGGTTGGCCCCCGGCGGTTGATCGGTGAACCAAAGGCGGTCGACCGGTGGCAACCTGGTGGCTCCAATAAACCTAGGCCGCAACAGCCTGGATTTAATATATTTCGATCTACCGGTTCTGCTTGATTATAGTGCCTATAAATTCAGGTCTAGCCCTCCCTTCTCTTCTCATATTTTTATGGAGGCAGTAGCGAAGCCCTACCATTTCTTCTTCTTCACTTTCTTTCTAAATTATAAAGAAAGGATCTTTGTATCTATTTTCATACAAATCGGAGAAGAGTAGAAATCTAATAAAAATGAGAAGAGAAGAGAATCGACCATATGCATATTTGAGGTACCATTTTTTCTTTCTATCCCAAATCTCTTCTCAGATCTGTAATTCTAATGTATGTATATAGCCTTTTATACATATCTCTTGGATTAAAAAGGATTTGGAGATGAATCAAAGGTTCTTCTTCAGATCTAGAGATTTGAATCGCTTTTAAATGATGAGTGGGAAATTTATAGATTGTTATAATATGAAAATTGTCCCGTTGGTGTTTATTTGATTTTTATGCCTAATTGGATAATTGTATATGAGTTGTAGGCAGCGAATTGAATATGATCTGAATATATATCGCCTACGTATTCTTGTTTATGAATTTACTTAGCATTCTATACAACCTGATCTGCAAATCAGTCTCGAAATATGAATTTAGAATATTGATTTGAATGAAATTTATTATTGATCTGAAATAGGTTGTATGATAATGTTATAAATTTGGATTATTACCCTAATCTTATTGGAATGTAAACTTTTCTACATTTAGAATTGTTGAAATTTAGAACAGTTTAATATTTTTAAATTAGTTTGATTTCTTTCCCTTTTAGAAAGATACGGCGTTTGATCTAACAAGGAGTAGGTGCAAATAGAAAGAGAAATAGATGTGTAAAGTGTGAATTCATAATAGTTTACACTGTCTATTTCAGTAATAAAAAGAAATGATTATTCCTTGTTATTTCAAACAATGCAATCTTTTATTTTTTAAAGTTAAATCTTTTGTTTTGAACTAATTTATGGAAATTATAGCAGATAATCTTTTTAGATATGATTCTAAAAATTTAACATGGAAAAAGTATATTCTAGTGAAGATATAGAAATAGAACATATTTGATAAAAGTAAATATTTATATGTAATTACTGCGCTTATAATAATTAAATAAAAAGCTAATAACGATGCTTGCACGTAATATTTGCATTTAGGATAATTAACTAATGAAAAAGAATTTAAAAGGTTGTAACTCCAATAAATGGTAATAAATATGTAAGTTGCAATAATTTGATAAGGTAAATGGATTAATAGGGCTAATAAAAATAGAATAGATATAAAAGGTTACTAATTTGAAATTAGTAATCATACCTAAATGTCTTAGGAAATGTATGTTAGGAATTTATAGACAAATTGACATTTATGAGCATTAAGTGGGGATTTATGGGTAGATAAATATTTAAAATAAATCTTATTGCCTTAAATAAAAAGGGAATTAGTAAGCTAAGTCCAATGTCTACCTAAGATAATATAAATAAAGACTTAGGATGGTTAATTGGACTTAGTGGGTTAGTAATGCGAGGTTAGTAGTGTCACTGGACAGAAGATTACTCTTCACTTTGAAGCTACCAACAGTCGGGTGTACTTACTGCTAATGTGAGATATCACTAATCCTAAGACCCATGACGACATGAGCTATTGGGCTTACTTTCTTAATTGGAAAGTATTAAATGGTCCAAATTTAGAATTAGGAGCGGTAAGGAATATCTCCATAGGGGTTCGCTTCTGATTTGAGGTCTTAAATAGCTGTAGGGTCTGCCTTTCTTCTAAATGGAAGTATTAAGTAATCTAGTGAGATTTCAAATAAATAAATAAGGATGTCTCTAAAAAGGGTTTACCTCGGTGTTGAGGTCTTAAGTTGCTAAAGGGTCCGCCTCCCTACCGAAAGAAGTAACCTAATGAGATGCCATTTTTATAATTAAAGAGTGAGAGTGGATATCTCGGGAAGGGTTTGCTTTAGGTTTGTGGTCTTAAGTGACTATAAGATCCTCCTCTTTTCTATAAAAGAAGTATTAATTAGCCCAATGAGATTTCCAAATAATGACAGCTAGATAGTACCATTGAGGAGCACGCTTTTGGAAATAGGTCTTAAATGACGGGGTCTGCCTATTTTCCACTTGGAAGTATTAAGTGGCCTGGGTACAGTCTCTTACATTGCTAAGCCCGTAATAAAAATAGTACCATTTAGGAGCATGCCTTGGGGATAGGTCTTAAATAATGGAGTTTTCCTTAGTTAAGGTCTTAAATGACCAGAGTCTGCTTATTTTCTAATAAAAGGTAATAATGGCTCAGGTATTGCTTATTACATGGCTACGATTTTATCAGTGATAGATGCGGTAATAGTCAGAAGCCTTAAATAGTGGTTAGAGGTCTTATAGCTAGGACCCACCAACCATTGTAACCATCGTTAGGAAACCACCTTGGGAATAGGTCTTAAATGACGGGTTCTTCCTCAATTAAGGTCCTAAATAACAGAGTCTGCCTATTTCTCTTTTGAAGTATTATAGAAGCCCGCTTCATGTTTAGAAGTATTAAGTGGAAAATGGGTTTGGAAGTACTGGATGGTTGATATGGCTTCATTAGTATTTGTACCTTGGGAAGGGTTAAGTACGTAATCATGTGTGCAATGCAAGGTTAGATTAAAATTGCTAACCTTGATGGACAAAAAAATTAAATGGTAACCTATCGGTATAAGTTTATGTTATAAACAATTTATATTTTTCAAGTCACCAGAACGTTGTTCTGACCCCCTCCTTATTACAATCCATAGATAGAATTTAGAGGAACATATCACTAGAGCTGGATGTGCTTTATTGTTGGAGAGTCTTCTTTCTCTCATGCTCGATGCTGATGTGACAATCTGCTATCCAAGGAATACCATTAATTCCAAGGTAGTAGTCATGGTCAGTATTCTAGTCCTATTATTTTTTCTGTTGTGAGTTTAGATTTTTATTAATCTCTGTTAATGCTCATGCTTATTTGTAGGTACCAAATCCAACGATCTGTGCTTTGATGGATTTGGGTTTTGATTTTTTTTGAAATTTGGACTCATTAAGGTGCAGGTTGTTACAATAACGAGGAGCAAACTTCCCTGTCCTTCCAAACCAAACTACACTTCTCATTGGAGAAACCTTTACGAACACAAAATCCCTAACTGAGAATTTTAAGTCTTTGCACCTCTCATCTGCATAGCTATTTTGTTTATTCTACGCTTTCTTGATTTGCTTTCAAATCACTGTTACCTTATCTGATGCCTCTCGAAGCATATCCAACCCAAGTGCTAGACGGTATCTTGGCCCAATCCAACACGATGGAGATTTGCAAGTCCTTCCCTACAATGCTTTTAAAGGTGCCATTTCGATGCTAGCTTGGTAACTATTGTTGTATGAGAACTCAACAAGTGGTAAGTGCTCTTCCCACGAACCCCCAAAATCTAATATACAAGCTCGAAGAAAGTATTCCAATACTCGATTAACCCTCTCCGTTTGCCTATCAATATGTGGATGGTAAGCGGTACTCAATCTCGGCTTTATCCCTAAGGCCTCATGCAACCCTTCCCAGAACTGGCATGTGAATATAGGATCTCTATCGCTCACGATATCACAAGGAATTACGTGCAGTCTGACGATCTCCTTAATATATAACTTAGCTAAACTAGAAGTTGTCCTCATAGACTTAACTGGTAAGAACTACGCACTCTTGGTCAATCGGTCTACAATAACCCAAACACCTTCGTTAGCTTTCCTTGATCTAGGTAATCCACGATAAAGTCCATGGATATTTGTTCCTACTTTCACTTAAGAATCTCGAGTGGCTGAAGCAGTCCAGCTGTCTTCTGGTGGCTGCCTTTGACTTGTTGGCAGTTAGAACACCTACTCACGAATATGGAAACATCTCTTGTCATGTCTTCCCACAAAAACATCCGCTTCATGTCTTCATACATCTTAGTAACCCCTGGATGTATCATCAATCATGAATAATGACTCTCTATCAATACCTCATGCCCAATCCCATCAATGTTGGGAACACACAACCTTCCATCATCCTGACTATACCATGGCTATCCACCTCAAATACCGGCCACCTCTGGTGCCTTATTCTTACTCACCACTTTAACTATTATAGCAATACGAAGTTCTCTAAATTGATTCCCTTCGATATAGCTAATTAGGGTCAGACAAACCTCTATATTTTCCACAACTGCATACCTCATACTGAGCGCATCAGTTATAACATTAGCTTTCCCAGGCATATATAAAATATCTAGACCATAGGCTGCAAGAAACTCCAATCACCGCTGATGCCTCATGTGTAGGTCCTTCTGAGTGAAAAGATACTTCAAAGATTTATGGTTCATATAAAACTTGAACTTCTCATCTAGCAAGTGATACCTATACATCTTTAATGCAAATACAACTACTAACAACTCCAAGTCATGGGTCGCATACCTTGATTCATGCAGCTTGAGTTACCGACTGGCATAAGTGATAACCCTTCCATGCTGAATCAACATTGAACCTAAACGTGTTCCACAAGCATTTATTTAAATAGTTAAACCCTCACCTTTATTTAGAATAGTAATAACAGGAGCGCTTGTCAACCTTGCCTTCAGCTCTATGAATGCTTGCTCACATTTATCAGTTCGAATAAATTTGACATCTATCTTTGTCAAATTCGTTAAGCGTGAAGCAGTCTTCGAGGAACCCTGAATAAATCTCCTATAATAACCTGCTAACCCAAAGAAGCTCCTAATATTGGTTGCGATTTCTAGCCTTTTCCAATCCTAAACAACCACAACCTTTGCTGGATCAATAAAAATACCCTTAACGAGACTACATGACCAAAGAATCTGGCTTCCGACAGCCAAAAATGACACTTTAAGAACTTAGCATTCAATACGTGCTCTCTCAGTGTTTCAAATACAATTCTTAAATGGTGAGTATGCTCTTCCTCGATCTTGGAGTAGACGGAATATCATCAATAAATACAAGAACAAATTTATTCAACACATCCCTGAAAACACGATTCATTAAGTCCATGAAATATGCTGAAGTAATAGTTAGGCCAAATAACAGAACTAACCACTCATAAAACTTATCGGACCTGAAAGCTGTCAAGGGTACGCTCTCCTCTGCTACCCCAAGCCAATGAAGCCACGTAGCAAGATCAAGCTGAGAATACACCCAAACACTATGAAGCTAATCAAACAAGTCGTCTATCCTAGGCCAAGAGTACTTATTCCTAATAGTCCGCTTGTTGAACTCGTAGTAATCCACACACGATTTCAAGGAACCGTTCGCCTTTGTAGCAAAGACGATGGGTGCTCCCGAATTCGAACGACTCGGTCGAATCAAGCCTTTCTTCAACAAATTGCTGACCTGCTTTGTTAGTTCCAACTTCTCCTTTGGTGCTAACCTACGAATAGGCAACATGTTAGGGTTAACATCCTTAACCAAATCAATATGAAATTTTCCCGATGAGGTGGTAAATCGGACACCTCTTTAAATACATCTACAAACTCTTGTACCACAAAGATCAAACCTAACTCTCCTTCTGCCATATCAAGAGAATAAAAAAACTAGTCATAAGCGAGTTAGGTCCTTCACAATCCACTACTATAATCTTCTCTTCCCATGTCTTATATGATACAATTCACTTAACAAAATCCAAGACTACATGATATTGAGACAACCAATCCATCCTAAGAAATTCATTAAACCATAGAAAACTAAGGACATACATATCGCAAGGAAAAAGTCGGTCAGCATAAGTGACCTGAACCCCCAAACATACCATATTAAGATTGGCTGAGCCCCAATAGGGTTCAACACATAAACGAAGTCAAAAGCCATAATTAGCTTAAATTTCGGTCTATCTACCAGGCTACTAGAAATGAAACTAAGAGAAGCACTAGAATCAAACAAGACACGAACATGAATGCCATAAACAAATAAAATACCTTATAGAACCTGCTTCCTCTTTGCAGCTGCAAAAGTAAAAGGTGTTGAAGCAAGTGCAAAAACTCTAGACTGTTGCCGGTGGAAGTTATAGAAACTCCTCGGTGCAAACCGAGCTTTAGCTGCATGTGGCTCTAGCTTCGGTACCTTAGCAATCAATGCTTTAACTATTGGTGCTTTCGCCACTTGTCCTCCCTTACCCGACCTACAGTTCCTAGTAAAATGCCCCTTCTTTCCACACTTATGACAAACTAAACCATAAATAACCCTCGATGGCTGAAACTTATGGTTGTTGTCCCCAGCTGGTGTAGAAATAGACCGCTTTGGAGATAAACTCTCGAACCTTAAACCTATACCTATCAGATTCACAAATGATCCCATAATATGATTAGTCATGTCCCTCTAAAACTCTGGATGCATACTTGCAATAAACATCTTGTTCTTCTTTAATGGTTTGTCTACTAATCCTAACCCGAACCAAGATAACGCGTTGAACCTATTCTCGTACTCGGCAATTGACATTGCCTCATGCTATAAATCTAGAAATCTCCTAAACAACAAAGTCTTTATGGCTTTTGGAACAAACTTCATCTAAAACACTTCCTTGATTGGGCCTAAGGAAAGTCATTCTCCTAGACTTCTGCAATAATCGAACTCCACTAATCCATAGCAGCATTAGTCAGAGTCACAATGCCAAACAACGCTTCATCGCATAATCTAACTCCATGTCCCCAAAAATCCTATCACACAATGTAAGCCAAGGCCGAACCTTTATGGTATTCTCAGTGCCATTGAACCTCTTACCACCCAACCTCTCATAATCACAGCAAAGCAAAGCAAAGTTCATATGTGGCCGAACTATTGATTCATGAGTTTTGATTCATCACACAAGCTTCAATATCATACGACGAGAATACTATATGAAAGCGACAAAAAGGAGAATAACCGTATATTGAACACTACAAAGGAGACAAGACTACAATCCAGATATTAGTATGAGTATTTTATTTTATTGAGTCTTAGAAATTTGTTAAAATCATTCCTCAAGTAGTTACACATACACACAAATTGATTTATACAAAAATAAGTGTCACTGTGCAATTAACAGCAGGTCGGCCGACCGACCAGAAGCTTCGGCCGACCGACTTTGTGTCCAGTGCATAGATATGCACCGTTTTATTCATGTCTATAAACTCAGCTGACCGGCCCAGGTTTCTCGGTCAACCGACCAGAACATAACGGCTAGTTTTTTGAAGAGGTGCAATTGTTCATGAAGAGGAATGTCCTTTAATCCAATAGATATGGACACAACTCTTGATTGAAACTCTTCATGAAAGATTGTAACTATTCTACAACTATATAAACATGTTCAATTCACTTCTACAATAACTTATTCTTGTTTATAATTCTTAAATCTATTCTCTATTATTCTCTGCAAATAAAAGCAATCATTCTTATTTAATATCACTAGAATCCCTGAATTAATTCATATACTTCGATTCTACGTGATTATCTTCCTTCTAAATCTTCACACACATATATACTCTTGAGGATTTGATTATAGGAAAGTTGTACTATCAAAAGACAATCAGTGTTATTCAGAACACATTCGTCAACAAATTATTTGTATTAAGTTGAAGTCCTCTTCGGCTGTTGAGGCGGAAAAATTTCTGTTCGGCTGCTCAAGTGTCGTATACCTATTCCTCCGGGTTAAGTGAGGGGTTTAGTTTAAATCCAGAGGGTATTCTGGGACTGGACGTAGAACGGGAAGTTCGAACCAGTATAAAAATTCCTGGTGTGCTTACTTTAATTTTTATCTTACTGCTATTATCAGTTTTCGCATTTATATACCATATTACACGATTCTTAGTACTGCATGTACACTTTCATTTGGTATCGGAGCAAGGTTATCCTATAACCGTCACAAAGTTATTTGATATCTATTTCTAGTAATATGGCAACAACACATACTAACGATTTTGACACTAAAACTAATACTAGTTTCACAAAGGGTCAATCAACTTCACGACCTCCACTTTTTAATGGTATAAATTATAATTATTGGTCAACTAGAATGAGAATTTATATGTAATCTAGTGGATTTGATATCTGGAATATTATACAAAGTGAGTACACAACTCCTACTGGAGAATACTCAACTTGGAGTAACACACAAAAACTAGATGCTACATCAAATGCAAAGGTTATGAATATTTTATTTTGTGCATTAGATAGAAATGAATTCAATAGAGTTAGCATGTGCACTACTAGTTATGAAATTTGGAGAACACTTAAGATAACACATGAAGGAACGAACAAAGTTAAATTAAGCAAAATTTCTATGTTGAAACATCAATTTGAAAATTTCAAAATGAGGCCAAATGAATCTATAAATGACATGTACACTAGATTTCAGGATATTTATCATGCTTTACTATCACTAGAACAAAAGTTTACTGATTTTGATGTTGTTACAAAAATCTTAAATTCTTTAACGGACGAATGGGAAAGAAAAGTTCTAGCCATTAAAGAAGCAAGCGATTTGTCAACATTAAAATCAGAGGAATTGATAGGTAATTTAATGTCCTACGAAGTAAATTTGCAGGCAAAAAGAAATGGAGCACAAGAAAAGAAAAATGTGGCATTCCAAGCAGAAAAAGATGACTCTGACTCGGATAATGAAGATATGGCAATGATCGCTAAAAATTTCAAAAAGTTTTTGAAATTCAACAAAAACAAATTCAAGGGGAACAAAAATAATTTCAACAACAATTCCAATAGTAGCAAACCATCATCTTCGGTAATGGAATGTTATGAATGTCATAAGAAAGAACACATGAAGAAGGATTGTCCAGAGCGTAAAAAGAATAATCTCAAGAAGGACAAAACCAAACGAAAAGCTTTTTCTGTCACTTGGGACGACACTGACTCATCATCCTCATTAGAGAGTGAAAGTGATAATGAACAAGCAAATGTGTGCTTCATGGCTTCGTCAGACGATGTACCACATAAGAAGAGAGGAAAATGGATTTTAGATAGCGGTTGCTCAAAACACATGACTGGAAATAAAGAAATGTTGTCAAACATTATATACTCAAATGGAGGAGCAGTCACCTTTGGAGATAACTCAAAAGGATATATCATTGGCAAAGGCGATGTCAGTAACAACGGTACCTCTAATTTACCTCTTATTACTGATGTTTTATTAGTTAAAAATTTAAAACACAATTTATTAAGTATTAGTCAGCTTTGCGATAAAGGTTTTAATATAACTTTTTCAGAAAATAAATGTAATATTTTCGATAAAAATCATAACACTATTTTCGAAGGAAAAAGAGATAAAAACATTTATATCTTAAACATGAATGTTAATAATGATTCAAATTTGTGTTTAGTAGCTAAAGAAAACGATTCCTGTCTTTGGCACAAAAGATTTTGTCACATCAATTTTAATACTATCAACAAACTAGCTAAAAACAAATTAGTTAAAGGATTACCTAATATAAAATTCAAAACTAATATATTTTGTGATGCATGCAAATTAGGAAAACTAACAAAATCCTCTTTTAAATCAAAGAAAGTAATATCTACAGAAAAACCACTTGAACTGTTACACATGGATCTCTTTGGTCCAACTCAAGTGCAGTCTATTAATCATAATAGATATGTATTTGTTATTGTAGATGATTTTTCTAGATATACTTGGATTTTCTTTTTGAAAAATAAAAGTGATACTTTTGACAATTTTAAAGTTTTTGTTAAATGAATTCAAAATATTAAAAGTTTGAAAATTAAAAATATAAGAAGTGATCATGGAGGAGAATTTGAAAATGAAGCGTTTGAACAATTTTGTAACAAGAAAGGTATTAACCATAATTTTTCATTTCCTAGAACACCACAACAAAATGGAGTTGTAGAAAGGAAAAATAGAACGTTACAAGAATGTGCAAGAACTTTATTAAATGGAACCACTTTATCAAAACACTTTTGGGCAGAAGCTGTAGCTACTACTTGTTATGTATTGAATCGTGTTTCTATTCGACCATTAACTAAGAATACTCCATATGAACTTCTAAATGGAAGAAAACCAAATATTTCATATCTTAAAGTTTTTGGTTCTAAATGTTTTATTTTGAATACTAAAGATCAGCTAGGAAAATTCGATCCAAAATCCGATGAAGGAATATTCGTTGGATATTCGAAACAAAGCAAGGCTTATCGAATTTATAATAAACGAACTCAAATTATTGAAGAAAGCCTACATGTTTCATTTGACGAAAATTTTAAAAATATAAATCCAATTGTTACTATTGATTCTGATGATGAAACTACTCAGAATGAAAATAGTAATACAAATAAAAATTTTGATATTCATGAAACCAATGAAAATACAAACATTACTCCTAATATAATAAAATCTCCACCTAGAATTTTACGAGATCATCCTGTGCAAAATATAATTGGAGAAGTTAATACGAATGTTAAAACCAGACATCAATTAAATCAAGTTGGTTATGTAGAAGTAGTAGTCACGGCCTGTTTGTTGAAAGAGGTAGAGAAGGTAAGAAGAATTGGCACTCTAGAGGACGTTCCAAATCTAGGAAGCTCGGTAATTGCAGGAGAGGAAAGTCTAAGGATGGGAAGTGCTTTATCTGCAAGAAACCTGGTCATTGGAAAAAGGATTGTCCAGATTTAGAGAAGAAGGAAGAAGACGGATCTTCATCATTTGTGATGGAGAAGTCTGTATCTGACGACGTGTTGTCTACAGCAGTGTCGGATGTCTCAAACCATTGGGTACTGGACTCGGGGGCGTCTTTCCATATGACGCCTAATAAGGATTACTTCAGCTCTTTCATTGGATGAGAGGGAAGCTCTATTCTTATGGGTAATGATGCTAGCTGTAGAGCAATGGGTGAAGGTACAGTGAGGATCAAGATGTTTGACGGAGTGATACGCACTTTAACAGGTGTACGGTATGTTCCAGGTCTTCGAAATTCCTTAATTTCTTTAGGACAATTGGCACCTTTGGGATGCAAGGTAACTATCGAGAAGGATAGTCTAAAGGTTTCGAGAGGTGCACTAGTTCTTATGAAAGGAGATGTGTTTCGAAATCTGTATTTGTTAAAAGGAACCACAGTTCTTGGAGAGTCGTGTGTTGGAGTAGATAGTTCTCGTGCATTAGATGCCACAAAGCTTTGGCATCTCAGATTGAGTCATATTTCAGAGAAGAGCTTAGAGTTGCTTCGAAGACGGAAGATGATCAAAGGAGAAAGCTTCGACAAGATGGAATTTTGCCAGGAGTGTGTGTTAGGCAAGCAAACTAAAGTACCTTTTGGAGTTAGACTCCATAGATCGAGGCGAGTACTTGAGTACGTGCATACAGATGTTTGGGGACCGCTACTCCTTCTCTTGGAGGAGCAAAGTATTTTATCTCTTTCGTTGATGACTTTTCTCGGAAAGTATGGGTGTATATGATGAAGGCCAAATCAGAGAGCTTTGAGAAGTTCAAAGACTGGAAAGTGCTTGTTGAGAATCAATTGGTTCTAGGTTGAAGGTACTGAGATCTGATAATGGCGGTGAATTTGTCTCTAGGAGTTCCTCGACTTTTGTAGACAGCATATCATTCAGAGACATTTCACTACACCTGGAGATCCGTAATCCAATTGGGTTGTAGAAAGGATGAACATGACTCTACTGGAGAAGGCTCGTTGCTTGAGATTGACGGGGGGCTTGTCTAGAGGCTTTTAGGCTGAGGCATTATCAACTGCGGCGCATATCATAAATCGAATTCTGTGCTCAGCCATAGATGAGAAGATTCCAGAGGAGAAATGGAGAGGTAAAGCAGTGTATCTTGGTTACTTACGAATTTTTGGTTGTCCTGTGTACGTTCACCATACAGGTGATGATAAGTTGGAGGCTAGAGCATACAAGAGCATACTAATGGGATACACCGATGGTATCAAAGGGTATCGAATTTGGAACCCTATTGATCGAAAGATTGTTTATTCCAAACATGTTACTTTTAATGAGTCTGCTATGTTCAATCCGAAGGAGAAGCTACCTACCACATTAGAAGATTCTAATAGGCCTAAGGAGATGGAAGAAGTTCCCATGTTCCAGCCAAATAGTAGAGTTGTTGTTGATGCTCTCGAGGAAAACATAGTTGATGAAACATCACAGGATAGTCCACAAGTACCTTCTAGTAGTGCTGGTGATGTGCATGAATCTAGAGGAAGTTCAGTTTAAGGTGGAGCTGAAAGGAGTTTAGACGAAGCAGTACCTACCCGGGTCAGTCGTAGGAGCATTAGGCCGCCCGAAAGATATGGTGATTGGCAGTTTGCGAACTTTAGCCTTAGTGATCAGTTTGACTATGCCCTACATGTGGTTCTTGAGGAGCCGCTTGACCATGATGAAGCTTTGAAGTCATGTGATAGTTCAAAGTGGATGTGCACTATGGAAGAGGAGTTAGAGTTGTTGAAGAAGAACAAGACTTGGGATTTGGTACCACCTCCTCAAGGAAGCCGAGCTATAGGTTGCAAATGGGTATTCAAGGTGAAGGATGATGGGAGATACAAGGCTAGACTAGTTGCTAAAGAGTTTTCACAAAGAAAGGGATTGGAGTATGATGATATATTCTCTTCAGTAGTGAGGCATACATCCATCCGCATTTTGCTCGCTATCGTCGCAGCTCATAACTTGGAGCTGGAGCAACTGGACGTGAAATCCGCTTTCTTGCACGGAGACTTGGATGAGACCATCTACATGAAGCAACCAGAAGGATTTGTTGTAGATGGGAAAGAAAATTGGGTTTGCAAATTGAAAAAGTCATTGTATGGACTTAAGCAGTCGCCTAGACAATGGTACAAGAGGTTTGACTCTTTTATGATTTCACTTGGTTTTAATCGTAGCATCAAAGACGCTTGTGTGTACTTCAAGCATTTAAAGAATGGTAGATGGGTGTACCTACTCTTGTACGTAGATGATATGTTGATTGCTTCCAAGGATAAGGCTGAAATCGATAGTTTAAAGCGAAAGCTAAAAGCGGAATTCGAAATGAAGGATTTTGGAGAAGCAGAGAAAATTTTGGGTATGGAAATCCAAAAGGATAGAAAGGTAAGACTTTTGAGCCTCACTCAAAAGGAGTACATTCGAAAGATGCTTGCTCAGTTTAGCATGAAAGGGGCAAAGGCAACCAGCACACCCATGTCTTTGCAAATAAAGCTTTCTAGTAAAGGCTCTCCGATCTCAGAAAAGGACAAGGCTTATATAATGAAGGTCCCATATGCAAGTGCAGTTGGCAGCTTGATGTATGTCATGGTCTGCACTAGGCCTGACATAGCATAGGCTGTTGGATTGGTGAGTAGATTCATGGCGAATCCAGCAAAGACGCATTGGGAAGCAGTGAAGTGTATCTTCAGATACCTTAGAGGAACTCCAAACCATGGACTTGTCTTTGGCGGCAGAGGAAGAGATTTCAGCTTGGTTGGATTTTGTGATTTCGACTATGCCGGTGATAGAGATCGAAGGAAGTCAACCTCCGGATATGTGTTCACCATTGGTGGGATAGCGATCAGTTGGACAGTGAGGTTGCAGACGATTGTAGCTTTGTCCACTACAGAGGCAGAGCTCATAGCTGCGGTTGAAGCAGCTAAGGAGGCACTTTATTTGAGGCGATTGTTGTGTATTTGGGCTTCGTATATGAAGGCGTGGATGTGTATTGTGATAGTCAGAGTGCAATTCACTTAGCTGAAAATCCGACGTTCAGCTCAAGGACGAAGCATATTGAGGTGAGTGATTCGTTCCTTGTCTCGATGAGTGAAGAGAAGCAAGTTCGTCTTTAGAAAGTTCACACAAAGGAGAATGCAGCAGACATGTTTACCAAGCCATTGCCTGTTGCCAAGTTCGAGCATTGCTCGGACTTGATTCGCTTAATGAAGTGCTAGGTGCCATAGGGTGGCACGGGGGGAGAGTTGAGATGGTTCATGGAGACGTTTGTTTTCATGGTGGAGATTGATAGATTCTACACAGACTGGGTACTTCGAACACTTTGTTGACGGGCGGTAGCCTTGCCGAAGTTTGTTGACAGAGTGCAATGGATGATGGCATTGCCGAAGCTCATTGGGTAAGTATCCATTGCTTAGAGCATGAAGGTGTAGATGAAGTTGGAAAGCTTGTATGGAATTTGGTATCAAGGTGAGATTGTTAGAGATGATACCTGAATTCGGGAAGAGGCCATTGGAGAAGCTCATGGAGGAGGAAGCCGAAGCCCTAAGAGCAGGAGCTGAAGACCGAACCAGCAAAGTGGTTCGGTGGAGGAAGCTGATTTGTCGGATCAAATCAGTGGTCTGGTGTTGCTTGGATTTGCCGCTTCAGAGTTCTGGAGCGGTGGCGACTTCGTTCGGTGATTGAATAAGACCAAACGAAAAACTTCGTTCGGTAAAGAAGAGAAGTGCAGCGGCATTGGTTTGGAGCGGTGAAGGAAAACCGAACCAAATTTGTCGTTCGGTGATCTGGTGACGCCGAACGAAATATTTTGTTCGGTATTTGCCAAACCAAGTAGTTGAAGAGGAAGACCGGTCCAGATTTCTCGTTCGGCAATTGGAAGATGCCGGTTCAGACTTGAAGCGTACTATGCCGAACCAAATGCCAAGTGCCATATGCCGGACCAAACATGCCGAACCAAGATGCCGAATCAAATCCTAAGCTTCCATATAGCAGCTACCCCTCCTCATATCTTCACTCTATAAATAGAGGAGCTTCTGGACAACAATGACAGTCGAAATTGAGAGTTAATTTCAGCTAATTTTAGAGTCATCCTAGAACTGAAACTCTGCAGAATTTTATCTGTATTGTTACTTCTTCTTATGTATAGCATTCAAAAGTGAATTAATCTTGTAACTCTAATATTTCAGTGATTAATAAAATCTCCTCTCCCCAAGTGGACGTACACTGCCTCGCGGTAGTGGAACCACTATAAATACTGGTGTTATTTATTTTTTCTGCATTGCATTGATCTGTGACTGTCTGTTCTGGTGTTCATCTTTTGTTTGTTCTGTCTCACTACAATCACGATCAAGTTGTTTCCCGCTGCGTTGGGTTTTTATTCCCTTAGACTGATCATCTGATGTGATTTTCTCCAACAGTGATGCTTAGGGTTCGTTTGGATCAAATTATGTAAGTAGATTTTTTCATTTTTAAAAGTCAAAACCTATTTATTTTGGCTTTCAAAAAGTCAAAAAGAGACTTGTATAAGTCAATCCAAACAAGGCGTTAGTTGTGACCAATGTGATTAGCAACTCACAAAGTTTGTGATGGAAATTCACAATCTGTGTAGCTAACCACTCACAAAATTTACTTTGTAAAACACAACCGGTACACAAGATATAAGTACACCTATGTTAGTCATTGTGCATCATCAAAAACTCGTATATGATAGCCTACCCTCACGAGTGTATCGATACTCTTCTACCCATCTCACACGTATATATAACTATCGTAGTACACTCATCATATCCCAAAACAAATAATTGATGTCTGTCAAGCTGCCCACGTAACATCACCATAACACAAAAGGATGATGTGAACTATGTATGAATGGTATCAGAGAAATGTGGTAAAAGAACATAGTAATTGGCTATCACATACTCATGGAAATATATCAAGCAATCACTAAAAACATCTGATCACACTGTGCATTTAAAATCTGCAGGCCAACCAGTTTTCAGCTCTGGTCAACTAGCCAGCGAACATGTGCATTGACTAGCCGATCAGCGTGTAATGTATGCACATTCACAGACTCACAGTTTTACAGATAATTCAAACTTCAAAATTAGACATTACCAAGAAAGCAAACCATTATATTTACAGATCATCACTGCTTGAATCACCCCATCTTACATTATATTTTGCTGCGAGATAATGCTCTCCTACTGGTCCTCTACTTCCATAAGGATATAATTCGGGTGCAATCCTTTTCTCTTCTAGTTCTTTCAGTACAGGAGTGAAGAGAGCCCAAGCAGCATCAAGTTCATCGCTTCTGATGAAAAGACGTCTCTCTCCTTCAATTGCATCCAAAAGTAGCCTCTCATATGCATCTGGTATCTCTGCTGAGTACCTGCAAAAATGTTGCAACAAATGTTTGCCAACAAATTCAAGTTTTGAAGAAGAAGAAGAAATAAAATGTGGAGTTGAAAATAAGTCGACGAAAGGAAATAGTTAGAAGAAGGTTCTTACTTCGATGAGTAAAGAAGATTAAGATTACTACGATCGATCCTCATGCTAAGTCCTGGTACCTTATTATTGATTTTTAAATATATAGCTTCATCGGGTTGCACACGGATCACAAGCTCATTAGTCGCTTTGTCCAAATCACATCCGTATTTCCCCTTGTATAAGTTTCCAGGTACATGCCTGAACTGAACTCTAATCTCTGCTCTGTACTCTCGGTATAAGTAAATAAATAAATTTCTATATTTTGGATAATATGAGAAATAAGATAGAACAAACATGTTAAGAAAACCAAATTTACCCTCTTTTATACAGTGCTTTTCCAGCTTTCATGAGAAAAGGAACGCCGTCCCATCTTGCATTGTCGATAAAAAGAGCTGCAGCCGCAAATGTTGGAGTAATACTATCATTTGGCACCATAGGATCATCTGTATATGAAGGGTATGATGTTCCTCCCTTTTTATGGCCTTTATATTGCCCTACCACTATGTCTTCTAATCGCAATGCTCTCATAGATCTTAAAACTTTAACCTGAATATAAATATTTTATTAGATGTGTTCAATTCATGTGCATACATAACAGGAATCTCTAGGAACAAAATAAGCAGGTATATGTGTTAATCATATTACAATAATGCATATATCAAAATGCGTACAAGATGCTCAATGCTTGAATTTTCTGTCCATTGGGCAGACAAGGTAAGGTTATAATAACATATATGTCAAATACACAAATGACTGGAGTAAAATATCATAATTGGACAGACCTTTTCATTTCTAACGTCTTCTGCATCTAAACTGACAGGTGTCTCCATGGCAAACAAAGCCAATATCTGGAGGAGGTGATTCTGCATAATATCTCTAATAATACCGTAGCTATCAAAGTAACTGCAAAGTTCGGGTAAAATACTCTTTTCATAAAATGAACTCTGTATTAGATTATTAACTGTAGGAAAATGAATATGAGTTTGTAATAACAAACCCGCCTCGCCCTTCTGTTCCAAAATCTTCAGAGAATATGAACTGAACATTTCTTATATACTGTCGACACCACAGTGGCTCGAATATTAGATTAGAAAACCTGAGCACTGATAGATTCTCAACAAGCTCTTTGCCTAAGTAATGGTCAATCCTACAATTATAAACCATCTTTCAGGATATAACTTGAGATCTGATACGAAATTAACACCATAAAAATTAAGTTAATAGAATAACCTGAATATTTGATCCTCGGTTAAATACTGTTTCAAGCTCCATGTGAGCTCTGAAGATGATTCAGAGTCACGTCCAAACGGCTTTTCTACAATAACCCTTGTCCATCCACTTACTGAAGAAGCAGAACGGCTAGCACATCTTACTACATCAGTGAATATATTTGGTGGAATTGAAAGGTAAAATAGCCTATTTGATAATCTCCCTGCCTAAAACAAGCATAGTTCAGAGCTAGATGCATATAAGTGAACGTATGCATAAACTTCTGAAATGTTGGAGTATAATCAACGTGAACATACATTTACATTATAATAGATTAGTCACCTCTTTCTCACTAAGTTTTTTGTTTAGCTCTGAAAAATCTTCTTCTGAACCATACTGTCCAGCTTGGTAGAAGCATCTCTTTAAAAATTGATCCATTTTGTCACCACAATTTTCGCTGTAAAAGTTTGAACCAACTAATGAATATCTTTCATGCGTAATGACTTCCCAAATAATAAGCATACACTATACTAAAGTAGTGACAACTTAGTTTGATGATCGTTAACATGAGCGCAATAATGAAGTTGTTTATTTAGTATTAAAACTGTTCTGCAATTTGAAAAATGTTGCACCTCTTGCCAATTCTGCATGTCAATGTTTGGCTAATCATGATTCTTAGTTCTTCATCGGTCATCTTACTTCGAGCATATCCAAAAATTGAGAAATGCTGCACAAATTAACTACAAATCAACCCCATTGAAACAACCAAAACCAATGTGAAGCGACGAAGTTGTATAATAGTTGAATGAAGAAAGTACCACCTTAGGTAGAAAACCTTCATAATAGAGAGCAAATAGAGCTGGGAATATTTTCTTCTTGGCAAGATCTCCTGAAGCTCCAACAACTGTTATACTAACTGTTGTTTCATTTTCCTCCGGTCCGGACAAATGAATTGTATGAGCTTCAGATAGCATATCAATAGGTTTCCCTGCTGCTAAACCTACACTAAAACGTGTGAGCATTGTGATGGATTCAGAGATATGTTTTTAACAAAAACACCTTTTCTATTATGTAATAAATAGAATGCTATTAATTAGGAGAAAGCAATAACGAACATGATGCATTTTAAGGATATTTATTTGCCTCGTCATTTTCTAGATTAATTAGTTGAATGTCTTGCTTTACGTGCATATAGTAAAATATGTGTTATATGCAAAACTTTTTTTTTTGTGAGTATGTAAGTTTACTTTGAGTTTTATTCAGGCATTGGTGGATTCAGTTTTTTTGCGTTAGGTTTATTTGTAAGGAAATTTGACCGTTTTGTAAGGAAATTAATGTGAAACGTTTTCTTTTTCATTATGTGGTACATTAATGGACCGTTTCCTTCCTCAAACGTTTCCTTCCTCATTATGTGGTCAATAGAATCTAAAGGGTTTTCCTATTAATATGCTAATAAATAAAACGGTTATAATCTAGAACGTTAATTTCTCTCATCTTGATCTTGATGGACGATCAAGATTAAGTCTACAAATCTGAAAATTTGGTCCTCTCTTTGCCTATAAATATTAACCTTTGCCCATCACAAAGGAAATAAGAAAACACATAAAGAAAAAATATAGGAAAAGAGAGAGAAACTATTCTCCTTTATCCATTGATACAGTCTTCGACAACAACCATTCCTGATTCGTATACAAGATGTCTGGAGATATGCTTTATTAATTCATTACATATGTTATAATCATGTAATTCTAGATCTTAGGGTTTATATTATTCGCAAGATATAGATTACATGTGGTATCAGAGCCTATTTTAGAATTCATGATTATCCATCAATATATAAAACGAAACTACCATAGATCTATAATATGATGTTTGTAATTTTACTATGATAATGATAATGATTATTAATATTAATATGATTCAAGTTTAATATTCATATTATTTAAGTTCCTAAAGTAATCATGATTATCAATATTGTTCTATTTACTGTATTCTTAGATCTGGATCCGGAAAGTTCATATTTCCGTAAAAGTTAATTTTTTACTTTAATATTTGACCTACTGTATAATATGGAACAACTTATTGTATGCGAATACTTTTCAGAAAGTATACATATTGAAAACAATTGTTTTCTAGTTTGACATTAAATTCATGACCTGGAACTTGCAAAATAATTGTCTATATATGATTTGTAAAATAATTATTTATACGTTAAATTCATATATGGAATTTACTTGGAGTTACTAGACATTTATTATCTTTGTTGTGGATTACTTGAAAGAATGACAAAAGTTTATGCAAAAAAAAACATTAATGTTTATCTCTTTTCTTTCTTGTTTTACTTTTCGCTTCCGCACTTAATTTCCTTGTTTCCTCTGGTCTGATGCATGCAGTCCCGTCCACAAGCGGCTGCTGCTTGCACAATAACGCATGAAACATTAATGTTTATTATTCTTTCATGAGTATGGTTCTACTGCCTACACACAGGAGGTGCTAAACCTAACCTTTTATTATGACATGTTGTGTTTTATTCTAATAAAGAAGCCTACATTTCTTTTATATCTGCAGTTGCAATGCCCTCAAACCTTAATTCGTACGCTACGTTTATCGTCAAACTCAATGGAACCAAAAAACTCAGAATGGAAAAAGCAAGTTGAGTTTTCTTTAGGCGTACTTGAACTGGACATGGCTCTCCTTAAGGAAAAGTCAGCCCCACTTACTGACACAAGTACGTCTGAGGAAAACAAACTCCATGATGATTGGGAACGATCTAATAGGCTCAGCATGATGTTTATGCGAATGGTGATTGATACCAACATCAAAACCTCTCTACCGAAAACTGAAAGCGCAAAAGAATATTTGCAATCCATTGAAAATCGATTCAAAACTGCAGATAAATCTCTTGCTGGGAAACTTATGGCAGATCTTGTAACCATGAAGTTTGATGGTTCTCGCTCAATGAGCGCTCATGTCATTGAAATGATTAACCTTGCTGCCAAACTTAAAAACTTGGGATTGGTTATGGACGATGCTTTTCTCGTCCAATTCATTCTCACTAGCTTACCTTCTCGGTATGAACCATTCAAGATTCATTACAACACTATTACGGAAAAGTGGAGTCTAAATGAATTAACTAACAAACTGGTTCAAGAGGAGTCTAGGCAAGGCTCGCAAGGCATTAAAGTTGCTTATTTCACTCAAGGGGTTGGAAAACAAGCTGGCAAAAAGAATAACTCACAGCATAAAAGAGCACCACCCAAATCTGATGACGCCACTCAACCATCCAAGAAGAAAAAGAAGGATGACGTCTGCAAATTCTGCAAGAAACCTGGACACTTCCAGGCAGATTGCATTAAGCGCAAAGCATGGTTCAAAAAGAAAGGTAACCCAATGGGTTTCGTAAGTCATTTTGAATCAAATCTTACTAATGTACCTTCTTCTACTTGGTGGATTGATACTGCTGCTAACGTTCATGTTTCGAATTCTATGCAGGGATTCATTACGATCCAAACCACAAACCCAAGTGAGAATTTCATTTTCATGGAGAATAAAGATAAAGCTTCAGTTGAAGCAATTGGAACTTTTCGTCTTATTTTAGATAGCGGTTATCAGTTAGATTTATGTCAAACTCTTTATGTTCCGTCTATTTCCCGTAATTTGATTTCTGTAAGTGTACTTGATAAATTTGGATATTTTTTTGAAGTTGGAAATGGAAATTTTAGTTTATTTAAAAATTCTAGTCTTATTGGTTCTGTAATATTAATTGATGGACTTTATAAACTTCATCTTAAACAAAATGCTGAAATCCAACTCACCCTGCATGGAAAAGAAACTAAAAAAAAGTCATCCAAGAATGACTCTTACTTCTTGTGGTATAAAAAACTGGGTCATATATCCAGTGAAAGAATCAAGAGGTTAGTAAAAGATGGTGTCCTACCGAATCTAGACTTCGCTAACATTATAGCATGTGTTGATTGTATTAAAGGAAAAACAACAAAAAACACAAAGAAAGGAGCCACAAGAAGTACACAACTTCTTGAAATAATACATACAGATATTTGTGGACCTTTTGATGTTCCAACTTTTGGAGGAGAGAAATACTTCATCACTATTATCGATGATTTTTCACGTTATTACTATCTTTATCTGTTGCATGAGAAATCTCAGTCAGTGGATGCTGTACAAGTGTTCATTATTGAAGTCGAAAGGCAATTAGAAAGAAAAGTGAAAATCATTAAGTCAGACAGGGGTGGTGAATTCTATGGAAGGTATGATGAAACGGGACAATATCCTGGACCTTTTGCTATACTTCTTCAAAAACTTGAAATTGTTGCACAATACACAACGCCTGGATCTCCATGGCAGAATGGTGTAGCTGAAAGGCAAAATCGTACATACATGGAAATGGTTAGATCCATGATGAGTCATGCAAATTTACCTATATCATTATGGATGGATGCATTACGAACAGCTGTCTACATCTTAAATAGAGTTCCAAGTAAGACCATTCCAAAGACTTCTTAGGAAAGGATGGAAACCTAGTTTAAGACATCTCCAAATTTGGGGTTGCCCAGCTGAAGCTAGACTGTACAATCCAAATGAAAAGAAATTGGATTTTAAGACAGTCAGTGGTTACTTTATAGGTTACCCAGAAAAATCTAAAGGATATAGATTTTATTGTCCTAACCATAGTACAAGAATTGTTGAAACCGACAATGCCAAATTTTATGAGAATGGTGAAATCAGTGAGAGTACAAAACAACAAGAAGTGGTCATTCATGAAATAAGGGTACCCATTATCTTACCCTCTATTTCGAAAGATATTGGGAATCATCTCATTGTTGAACCTGTTCACAATGAGGAAAACCCAATAAATGATCAACAAATCCATAATGAAATTATCACCAATAATAATGTTGATGAAGTACCATAGGAACTAGCATTAAGAAGATCTCAAAGACAAAGAAGATCAGCTATTCCTGATGATTATATGCTTCTTCTAATAGAATCTGAAGGAACTACGGACCCAATTTTTTATTCACAAGCCATTAAGGATGTTAATTCTATCAAATGGATTGATGTCATGAAAGATGAACTGAAATTTATGGATAATAATCAAGTTTGGAAAATCGTTCAATTTCCGCAAGGACATAAAGCAGTCGGTTGTAAGTGGGTCTTCAAGACCAAACGTGACTGCAATGGTAAAATTGAACGATATAAAGCTAGACTTGTTTTCAAAGGTTTTAATCAGAAAGAAGACATTGACTATAATGAAACTTTTGCTCCTGTTTCCAGGAAAGATTCTCTTAGAATTATCATGAAATTAGTAGCTCATTATGATCTCGAGTTACATCAAATGGATGTGAAAACAACCTTTCTAAACGGAGACTTAGAAGAAGAAGTCTACATGCGTCAACCTGAAGGCTTCATAATTGAAGGACATGAAGACATGGTCTGCAAACTTAAGAAATCAATATATGGACTGAAACAAGCTTCTAGACAATGGTATCTAAAGTTTCATGAAATCATTACCGCTTTCGATTTCACAGAAAACATAGTTGACCCTTGTATATACCTCAAGTTCAGTAGGAGCAAGTTTATAATTTTGATTCTGTATGTTGATGACATATTATTAGCTAGCAGCGACCTTGGTTTATTACGTGAAACTAAGGATTATCTCTCAACGAACTTTGAAATGAAAAATATGGGTGAGGCTTTCTATGTAATAGGAATAGAAATATTCCGTGATAGATCACAAGGAATTCTAGGATTGTCTCAAAAAGCATATATTGATAAAATTCTTGAGAGATTTGGTATGACGAATTGTTCCTCTAGTCATGTCCCACTGCAGAAAGGAGACAAACTTGTTTTTGAGCAGTGCCCAAAGACTCCTATGGAACGAGAAGAAATGACCAAATATTCTTATGCATCTCTTGTAGGGAGCTTGATGTATTCACAGGTCTGTACAAGACCTGATATCAGTCATGCAGTTGGTATGCTGGGTAGATTTCAAAGTAACCCAGGAATCGCTCATTGGAAAGCTGCAAAGAAGGTACTGAGATACCTAAAGGGAACAAGGAATTACATGCTCACCTATAGAAAATCAAGTTACCTACAGGTAACTGGTTATTCTGATTCAGACCTTGCTGGATGTCCTGACACTAGGATCTGCACTCTTGGCTATGTGTACCTCTTATGTGGAGGTGCAATATCATGGAGAAGTCAGAAATCTGAGATGCTTTTCGGATCCACCATGATGGTTGAATACGTAGCATGTTATGAGGCTTCAATTCAGGGAACATGGCTACGTAATTTTGTCTCACAATTTGGCACTTTAAGTTTTATCTCTAAGCCACTAACTGTCTACTGCGACAATGAAGCTGCAACCTTTTTCTCCAAGCATGATAAGATAACCAAAGATTCCAAACACATGGACCTTAAATACCTACCACTGAAGCAAGATGTTAAACTAAAGAAAATTATTGTTGAATCGATAAGTACGGACTTACAAGTGGCAGACATATTCACGAAATGACTACCTCTAAAGACCTTTCAGAGACATACTGATAACATAGGTCTTGCAGATAGTTTCTAATTATCTTCTTATTATGTCATTTATTTTGTACTTATCTAGACATAACAATTATTGAGCTCTTAATAATTTAAACATCTTTTATTTCTGTTTTATAATGTGTACACATTTACATTTAGATAAATGATAACAGAAACAGTCTTTTGCTTCAAGACATTATGTGACCATTAAGTTATGCTTATTTACGGTCTAGTTATGAAAGTTGTCAATGTCATAGTACATGGAAGTAAGCATGTTGCAAAATAACGTGTACACGTCATGACTTCCATTGACCACTAGATTAGCCAAGACACTTATGATAACTGACTAAAGAAAAGTTTAGCATATCATGCGCGCCTTATGACCTTAATACGAAAACATTAATGGATTTTACTATTGACCAAGTGGAAGACTGTAAGAAAATTTGACCGTTTTGTAAGGAAATTAATACGAAACGTTTCCTTTTTCATTATGTGGTACATTAATGAACTGTTTCCTTCCTCAAACGTTTCCTTCCTCATTACGTGGTCAATAGAATCTAAAGGGTTTTTCTATTAATATGCTAATAAATAAAACGGTTATAATCTATAGCGTTAATTTCTCTCATCTTGGTCTTGATGGACGATCAAGATTAAGTCTACAAATCTGAAAATTTGGTCCTCTCTCTGCCTATAAATATTAACCTTTGCCCATCACAAAAGAAATAAGAAAACACATAAAGAAAATATAGGAAAATAGAGAGAAACTATTCTCCTTTATCCATTGATACAGCCTTCGACAACAACCATTGCTGATTTGTATACAAGATGTCTGAAGGTATGTTTTATTAATTCATTACATATGTGATAATCATGTAATTCTAGATCTTAGAGTTTATATTATTCGCAAGATATAGATTACATTATTGACTTATAAGTTTCATTGACTTATAAGTTTCAGTAAATTTTGTATAAAATTGCATACAACTCTCCCACCGTAGACGCCCCTCAAGCGGGAGCATTGTGCATTAGGTAAATGACGGTAATGATTTTTTTTAACGATTATCATAATTCACCTCTAGTGAATGCAAAAGGTTTTTGATGACTAGTGAATGCAAAAGATGACTTATTAATTTTTTTTAGTTGAAGAATGATGAAATGGCCAGGTTTGTACAGACTACAGAGGTTCTGAAGTCTAACACATTTGGTTTGTGCTGTGGGATATCACAAATCTCTATTAACCCCATAATGTTGTTGCTTCAGATCATCGCATAAAAGAGACAATCTAATTATAAAGTTAACATACCAAGAAAAGGTTGAATGTATGTCTAACACAACAATGTAAGTAGCAGCCAAGAATCTCACCATCTTGCAAATTAGCAGCAAATGAAGGATACCCATTTGAGGATTTCACATGAAAACTCATCTTCCCTTCAGTGACATAACTAATGCATCGAGAGATCGGGAAGTGAATTCTCAATCGTCTTGAAAGAGTTTCTTGATTTAAGAAGGGTGTTGTGTAGCAGCCATTAAAGTAAAAGATGGACATTTCTAAATAGAATGATCATTATTTTGTTAAACTGCAGACAAAGAAAAGAATAAAGACCACAAATCAATAGAAATATCTTTTAGAGCTATTGTGTGGCTCCTGGGATTTGGGCAGTCTGTAAAACAATTAGTTACCTCCAGAATGTAAAGTAATAATTTGCCAACAGTAACATTAAATTTGACAAATTCGATTTTTTTCCCTTGTTTTCTTTTCTTCTTCACATCTGGAAAGAAAACCAAGGATATGGTTGTATTGCATGAGAGTTCCAGCCAGAATAGATTATAACTTTATTTTTTTTTTAACTTCCAATTGTTATACAGTCTCACTTTCTGAGATTAAAAATTGTAAACATAATAATTTAGGAGGGATTTTGACTCCAAGTTTCTATTTTGAAAAAAAAAAACATTATCATTACATCCACTAAAAAGGTAATAAAAACCAAATCGGTCTTTTTATACGTATAAATTATTTAAAATGATGTTAAAATTGATGTAGAAAATTTATTCTCAGTCATCACGGGATCTAATATATTTTGAATGTTTTATGAATATCATATTCTGAATGGAAAGTGTTTAAAAACCGTTACTTATATGCCCAAAAAATGTTAGTTTGCAAAGCAAATATTTGTCACAGAATAATGGTTCACATGCGGAATGATTGTCCAGCAAACATTTATCATGTGAAATATTTGCAGTTGCAGCGTAATCTTCTGCAACAACGGAATATTATTGCAATTTTTTATGTTACTGCTGCAGATATATGCAAAGTGCTTATGCTTCAAATATTGGAGTGTTGTGCAAATATTTCGCAAAAAAGAATTTGTTTGGTAAATATTTGCTCGACAAACACCACGTACACTGAAAACGCATCGGACTGGGTCATATTCCAATGATCTCTGATCTGGTGGCGGTGGCCTATCAGGGATATTGTCATGTAAGACTCCTCATATGAAATCAATTGGTTGTGGTCCCGTGCTATAACAATACATTTGGCAATCGTAATTAGCAATTCCGACCAAAAATGGTTTAATTTGATCATCTACAAAGAGCAATGACAGGATCTCACGTAGGTGCTAGATGTTGCAGATTCTGACAAGAAATCTAGGGGTGGTCACAATGGCTATTGATTGCTCTTGATGTGGAAATTTATGGTCCAAAGTTGACTATATTTCATATGGACGCGACTTGGAAAATAAAGTGGTTAGAAAATAAGGGGATGTGTTTGTCAACAAAAACCAGCTCAACTGACATAATCTCTATGCTATGTTTTTGAGATATTGGGATTAATCGAGACATCAAAATGAGTGATATGCTTACAATTAAGTACAACTTTTGTTAGAAAAAGAGAAAATAAGAGTGTGTTCACATCAATTTTCTACCTTGTTCCCCCATCAAACACATAAATTATAGAGTAAAAGAAGAAAATTCATTCCGAGACGAAGTCGTTGTACTTGTTTTCTATCCTTCTCCTCGTATATCTCCTTCTTCCTCGTCTTCATTACTAAACTCAGACCCAATCCGAAAATTCAACCATTTCTAGCGCTTCATCCATACATTTTTCAACGTACTTGTTTTGTAATTTTGTTTACTTCGATCACATCTAGTGTATATATTTTTCTCGAATTTTTCTATTAAAAATGGCAATTTTAATTTTTTTTTTAAACGGGTACTTTATATATTAAAAACAAATGGGGGTACAACTTATAGTATGTAGAGAACAAACGATGGAAAAAATATTAAACCATCATACGTTTCCTAAATGCCCGTAAAGAACAAAAGGAAAAAAAAAGAAAAAAGTACAAAAACATTAGTCGTGCAAGACCAAACCAGCTAAGGTTTATATCCTAACAAACCTCTAGTTGTTTTATCTTTCCTTTTATTTTTGTTTCCCTCTCATCCAAAAACAAAAATTAATTACTAGTTAACAGAATAACACAAGATCTGAAAATATTTTAATTTTTTATGGAAAAAAATGTTGCAGAGATAGGATTTGAATCCGTGACCTCAAGGTTATGAGCCTTACAAGCTAATACTTAATTTCGATTAATCCTAAATTACACATCCGATCAAAAATTCATGGCATCCAAAGTGATTATCCTTCCCTCAAAGCTCGTCGAATATGACAATTATCTCACACCAGTGAGTGGATCCACCGCTACTTCCCTTTTGTGAAGTCAACGTTGTGGCTTACGCTGTCTTAGAGAATACTCGCGATTGTCTTTGTTCGTTTTATTTTCTTACCTTTTGACTTTAACTATGCTACCGTATTTTTCCACGCAGGTTTATTGGTCACACCATCACGTATTATTGCATTAAAGTCGAAAGGGATCTCTTCCTGTCGATGCTTCCTGCTCCGGTTAGACCTAAAACGTGTTCCAATGTGACAAGCAGAGAGCAATGTAGGGATTCCATATTGCGAAAAAATTTCATGCGTACCCGCCATAGTTCAATCATTTGGAATAGGACTTTGGCATTCATTGACAGTGTAATCATTGTTTTGCACCTAATTTGTGTTTGTTTTTATGGGCAGGTCTGTATCTGAATTTAATAACGTTTCCATGCATTCCAAATCTATACCACGTGCATAATTTTGGTCTGACGTGTTAGAGTCTCGCTAAGGTGATTTAGAAGTTGGGGACTTGATTTGATCTGATCTAATGCCATATGTGTCAGTGTGTGACTGTACATGATGTTGTCTGCTACTATCATTAGCATGATTGTTGTTATCATTGTTGGTTTCTCTAAAGTTAGCTGCAGTATTTTCGCCATCCACTTTTTTTAAAAGGTACAAAGTTTCAATGGATGGCCAAAGCAACTGCAGTTGGGGCATACAATGGGACTTCATTCGTATTCAATGGGTAGGGTAAACAGGTCATCGTTTTCATTCATAATGTAGATTTTACTTGAAAATTTGAAATCGTTATTAATTTTCACTAAGATCTTTGCATAAGAAATTTTTATATAGCGATCCATTTTTAATGGATTACATAAAGCCGATGTAATTCTACTACTTTCCTCTTCTGATCAAAATTCTAATGTATGTCTCAGGAGTGGTCTGTAACATCACTTTTGAGTGAGCAAGTTCAGGAGATCCTCTTTTCATCATTTTTCTGTCGTAGACCTTCTGCTAATACCTTTTCACAGTGTTCCGTATCTTTGAATTCAATAACATAAAATCCATTTTTCTTACGATGGCATCATCTAATTCTTCAAAAGTCATCGCTGAACGGACTGCACATTACAGTATGTGGAAATATCAACTATTTTCAATGATCGTGTATGACTCAGTTTCATTGAAACCTAAATGAAAAACAAATGAGATAATCTAAAGGGTTTTTGGGTTCCTTAGGATCCCCTACTGCAAACTAGGGGTGGATTTGAAATACGCAGAAGGATTGTGTTGACGGAGATGATATATGGTAGAGAGGCTACCTTCCAATTAAAGAAATTGAGAAATCTTCCTCTCGTCTGCAAATACACAATACTTGTTGATTCTCCGTCTTATTTTAATACACAGCTTTATGCAGACATCCCCAATGGTCTTAAATTGAATCTGTATATATCAAGCTGCACATCCTAAAACCAAAGATGAGGAACTGACGCTCCTTCATCATCTAAAAGGAGAAGGCTCAAACGGTCTTGCAGTCTGTTGGGGTTCACAACAAGTCACAAAAGTCATCGAATGATGTATGAGGTTAGGTGGACCCATGATAGTTATAGATAGTGGGAATTTCATACATTTTGCAAAATTCGATTGGGACTGGTGAATTTTCTTAAATGGTAATTGTATGTCGAACCGGCAGAAAAAAGTATGCGTCTGCTGTTGAAAAATGACCACGTGATCACTTCCACCCTGACATCCCCTTTGGATTCAATTTCATACTCTCTACCTCCTCCAAATCTGGTCATTGTAGCACTTTCCTTTCTTAAAAATCTATTAAACAAAAATAATGCGCAGTGTGATGGATGTCTTTTCAGTTTACTGCATAGTGTGGTGGATGTTAGGTTAATTCTATTTAAACCTCAAAATTTGCTGAGTAGTCCTCATAAAGTTGGAAAAACCAATACATCCATATTTTTGCTGGGTGCACCTATTTTATTGTTAAACTTTTCCATTTATACCGTTCTCTAGTAAAAATCGGCTCGTAGAAGAATTTCACCATAGAAAAGTTCCCTTTATTTCACCATCAAAAAATAACTTCACCAAAATCACAAAATAACATTAAATTCAAGTTTCATTTCTCCTGCGGAACTATGCATTAAAAAAATCAAACAACATAAAATTCAAGTTTTACATCTTTTGATTCCATTAGATTTGTATTATCATCATCACTATTCGTTGATTCAAGCACAAAATTGCAAAATTTAAATAAAATTCTATTATTATGGATTATTTGATAAAAGGAATAGAAGAAGGAGAATATGATGCAAGATAAAAGATGGGCGAATGATAAAAGGACAATTTTATCATAGATTATTTTTTTAAGGTAGGGGGACTACTAATCAATATCACATGTCTAATAGAATTAGCCTTCAGTTTAATGTATTTTGAATAACCTTTTGATCTGCAACATATCATTTTTTAGTAAGTGGAAATTAGGGACATGTCCCTCTTTCTAAAACTTATTTATTTTACAATCCTACATTTTATAAAATATTTATACACCTTTTTTTTGAATTTCTATCTTTTTTTACCTTTTTCGTTTTAAATTTAAAAATCACCGTCAAGACATGTATTTCTGACGGTTGTAAGTTATAGACATATACCTAATAACATAGTTATTAATGGCGCACGGCGCAAAAAGGCGCAAAACCTCTCTGGTATGAATTTCACCATGAATTAATAACATATACCTAATAGCAATGTTAAAGTTGTTAAAATTACCAAAATATCTAATGAATTTCACCAATTTTTATGAAAACATGGATGTATTTTATAAAAGAAAATTGGTAGGGACTTAAAGCTTTTTTTTAGTAATGTACTGTTTTTAAATTTTTGGCAACTTTTGCATTCATTTTTGATCTAATAATGATTTTAATTTAATTAATCACATTAGTTTATAATTACTTAAAAGTTAAAACAAACAAAAAACTATTATAACAATGAATATAAAAACAAAACAAATATACTATCATTTTCCTTTTAAATTATAAAAACTAACATTCCTTTTGAATTTTCATCTTTCAAACTCCTATCATATTTTTCATTCCCCAACTGCTTTTGCTTTGTCTATCATGTGGTTGTTACAGGGGAGAGTTTTCGAGAAGGAAGATGTGTGCCAAATTCCACACAATTTAAATTAGTATACTGATGTTGTAATTGTTAAAAGGACAATAAAATCGACACAATGAAAAACCTAGTATAAACCATCTTGAGAACTACTAGCATTACATTGAAGCATATAAATACTATAAAAGTATATGCGAAAACCATGAGCTTGCTTGAAATTTCATAGTGGATTGTTGCAAGAAGTCATGTGCACTTAATCCGTACCAAAATCAATAGAACGTAACCAGCTACATGCGAAAACTAGAGATGTACATAAATTTGTGTATGTTTCTGTCTAGAGAAATTTTGGCTTTTAAAAACAAAAAAGTTGAAAAATCAATTTGGCTAAAATATTTATTTTTAGGTTGTCGGAACTGTACCAGTTAAACATATGTTAAATTATATGTCAAATCAAAGAGAATATTGTTAGCTTCACAACGATGATAACAGTTTAATTGAAGTTACTGTCTGGAAAATACATCATTTTAAAGCTCAAAGCAGCATGCTAATTTTAATCTGAAAGTCTGAACCGGTCATCAGCCCATTTTGGTTGGTGACCTATCCCTGTTATTATCCCGGATCGATACTTAGGACGTGTCACCACCCAGAAGTGGTGTATTGAGCTTCTTTCTTATATAGCAAGATCAACTTATTTTATATTTCAATGCTTGGGTTTAATTAAGGCTTATATAACCAACTAGCCTCCAACTTCGCATAAAAGACGGTCTTCATTCATTCTAAGCAAAATCAAGGGAACCCTAATTTACTGTTAGACTAAATTGAGGTTTTTGCTTGACAAGCAGTCTAAATTAATCATTCATGTTTATTAATCATTCATGTTTATTAATTTTAATCTTTTTATTTTGTACTTTGGCTAAAAAAAGGAATGGTAAAGTGAATTGTAGGATATAATAGATGTAGGTCAGTTTGATCCAGTAGACGTATTCTAATTGTTTTTGTACGGTTGCTGATAAATAGTCGATCTTTCCATACATTTTAGTGAAATTTAACATATTTCATGATTCAAGGTTCCGATAGTCGGATCAAATCATTTCCTTATCTAATTTTTTTTTCAAATAAAATAAAAAACAAGCAGGCAACTTAATTTTGACTACCCAAAGCACGTCAATTGCTCTCGCTCTATCTCTTTCTTCTGTGTCTGTGCCCAATCAAATCTCATAATTGATTGAATGATGTGAATATCATGGCGAATAAGTAATTCAAATTTAAGTGATTTGGAAAAAATTATTATGGGACTCCACCAAATAAAACGGTTTACTATGTTACACATTGTGTAAAAAAAATCTATAATGGTGCACCAAAAACCATCATCGATGGAACATGATCAGAAAGAAAGTCAAACAAGGGTAAAGGATCATTAAAACACCGAGGATAAGTACGAATTTTTTTATACACTGCAATTTTTCAAAAAACGAAAAACTAGCCAAAATTAGTCGAATAAATATATGAAGTGGAATGAAAACAAAAACAAAATTCGATGGTAACGTTCATGAACATACTTGCAGAGCCAGCCTGGGGGGAAGCCCACCAAGCCCATGGGCTGGGGCAACCCCTTAGGACTAAGGCAAAAAAAAATTATCGTATTAACTCAGAAATTCGATTCTCTTTAGGCTCCCACTCAAACCCCTTAATCTATTTCCATCACAACAAATTTAGGGCTTCACCGATTCGGCGATCCATCTTTCAAGGCTCTCGCTCAAACTCCTTAACTGCTACTCTACTTTAATCTCCATTTGCGGTTCCAGTGTTGTTGCTCGCTTGCTCGGCTGCTCCCTTCATCTTCTTGGAAATGAGGTAATTTTTTATTTTTAGTTGTTTTTAAATTAATGAATGAATTTTATTAGGATTATTTAGTTGTTTTTAATTTGAGTGAAATAATCATGGAATGTATATATAGGGCTATTAATAGTTTGAATTGGGTGAATTAATCCAGACGAAGTAAGGTAAAAGAGCTGCAAGGAAAATGAGGCAGCTTGATAAATAATCATGGAATGGCTATTAATATTTAAGTCATGTAGCATGTTGAAATATTGATTATTTATTACTTTATATATTAATTAGTTTAGTTGATAATATTGTTAGATGGTGGATAATATGACAAAAGAGGAAGACGATAAGAAACAAGTGAGAAGTAGGAAGCAAAACTCCGGAGCTTACAATAGAAGGGTAAAACAACTTCAAAATGCAACATCTACATCATTAGTGGGCTCAATTTCTAAACTATTTGATGCAAAAGCACAACAATCTGTTGGTTCAAGTCAAGTTAAAGAAACAAGCGAAGCTATTGATGAAAATGTTGATAATGTCATTGAGGACCATGTAGATTATGAAGTGCACACTAATGAAGTTATTTATGCGAATGAAATTGTCGATGAAGAAAAAAGCAATGATAATCATGTTGATGTAGATGTAGATTTGGGAAACGACATTGATGTAGATGAAGTAAGTAACGAAAAGGAAGAAAGTGTGCTTGATTTGAACAAAGACGTTGATGTTGATCATGATCCGGGTTTATGGGGGCTCATGAGTGATATTAAAAGAATAGTAATTGTTCAGACGGGCCCAATCAAAAATTTTAAAAAAAAATGACAAGTTTCCAAGTGTAATAAAGTTTGGGAAAAGAAGTTTCTCATCCAAGCGTTATATTCTTCATTTTTCAAATGGCGAAGAACATGAAAGGAAGTGAGTAATATATTCAAATGGATTGAACAAAGTATTTTGTTTTTGTTGCAAGTTATTTAAAAATAAATCAATGTCAAGCAAACTATCAGAAGATGGAATAGATGATTGGCATAATCTTCCACACTAACTTAGAGAGCATGAAATTAATCCGAAACATTGTGAAAATGTTGTGAAATGGGTTGATTTGCAAAAGTGGCTAAAACTAAAAGCAACCGTTGATAAAAAAATAGAAGCTCCAATTGAAAAAGAGAAAATCCATTGGAAGATGATATTGATTCGAATTATTGAAGTTGTGAAGATACTTTGTAGGAATAGTTTGCCATTTCGTGGAAGCAATAAGAAGATATATGAGAAGAATAATGGATTTTTTACCAATTTATTGAGTTTCTTGCTAAATTTGATCCAATTATGCAAGATCATCTTTGACGTGTGGTAGATAAAGAAATTCAACATCATTATCTTATTCATAAGATCTAAAATGAGATAATACTTCTATTATCAAATGAGATCAAAGTGACCGAGATCTTAAAAAAATACTTTTTGGTTATTCTTGATTGCACACTAGACTTAAGTCATGAAGAACAAATGTCAATCATTATAAGATGTGTGGATATTGAAGATATTAATGAGGTAAAGGTGGAAGAGTTTTTTCTCAGATTTATAGTGGTTGATGATACATCGAGGCTTGGCCTTTTCAAACAACTTGAAAATGTTTTACATGAAATTAAAATTAACATTGATGATGTAAGAGGCCAAGGTTATGACAATGGATCTAATATGAAAGGTAAACATCAAGGTGTACAACAAAGACTTCTTGATATAAATCCTTGAGCATTTTATATGCCATGTGGTTGCCATAGTTTAAACCTTGCATTATGTGATATGACTAAATCTTGTGTTAAAGAAAGAAATTTTTTTGCATTCGTACAAAAAATTTATACATTATTTTCGGGATCTACTCATCGATGAGATGTTTTAAAAAGATATGTGAAAGGTTTAGCACCAAAAACGTTATCGGCTACTTGATGGAAAGTCATGTTGAAAGTGTAAGAGCTATTAGATTTCAACCATCAATGCTAAGAGATGCTTTAGTTGAAATTGTTAGTTTTGATACCTGATTTCGAATTTGAAGAAGATGAGGCCATTGGAGATACTCACGAAGCTCGGAGAAGCCCTAACCCTAGGTGCGGTGAAGGAGAGGGAAGTCGCAGTACTTTGTGGGTTTCGTTCGGTGTTCAAAAGAAGATGTCGAACCAAATATTTGGTTTGGTGGAGGAGATGTCGGATCAAAGATTTGGTTTGATGGAGTTCCTTCGGTGGAAGAGCAGTTTCGTTCGATAGAGAAGCTTCGTTCGGTATTGTGAAAAATGAAGATGAAGATCGAACCAAATTTTTCGTTCGGTGATTTGGTGATGCCGAACGAAAAATATCGTTCGGTATTTGGGCGTGCCGATCCATAATTTTGGTTCGGGGAACTAATGCCGACCGAGATGTGTTGTGACCTAAGTCGGCCCAGATCTGGAGTACTGGTTGCCGAACCAAATCTTGCCGAACCAGATAGATGTCGAACCAGATGCCTGAGCTACTATATAGCAGCTACCCCTCCTCACTTCTTCACTCTATAAATAATGGAGCTTCTAGACAACAATGGCAGCAATCCTAGAGAGCTGAAACTCTGTAGAATTTTGTCTGTATTGTTAATTCTTCTTATGTATAGCCTCCAAAAGTGAATCAATCTTGTAACTCTAATCTTTCAATGATTAATAAAATCTCCTCTCCCCAAGTGGACGTACACTGCCTCACGGTAGTGGAACCACTATAAATATTGGTGTTATTTATTTTTCTGCATTGCATTAATCTGTGACTATCTGTTCTGGCGTTTATCTCTGTTTATTTCGTCTCGCTACAATCACGATCTAGTTGTTTTCCACTGCGTTGGGGTTTTTATTCCCTTGGACTGATCATCTGAAAGGATTTTCCCCAACAGTCTGCTATCGGAGCTGCAAGGTTGATTGAGGAGTGTTAGGCGCTATGGAAGGAGATGAAGCGACACTAGTTGTTACAGGACCCTATACTAGAGGGATGTATATCAGGATCACAGTTGGCAATTGAGAAATGGAATGAGGATAAAGACTTCAAGAAGTGGCAATGAAGGATGAAGGCTATTCTAATGAGGAATGAAGTCCATCCAGTAGTGTTTTCCCCTGAGGAGTTGACGGCTGATATCTCAGTCGCGGAAAGGAATGAGATGGAGAAATGGGCCTTTACTACTTTACAACTAGCTATGGGAGAGAATGTCATCTCAGAGATTAGTAGTGAGACCATGCTAGAAAATCTCTACTTGAAGAAATCTCTGATTAACGGTCTGATATTACTGAAGACATTTTTCACCATGCGGATGAGAGAGGGTACTTCAGTGAAAAAACATCTTAATTTCTTTGATGATCTCGTGATGAAGATGAAGACTGTTGACTTGAAGATGGATGAGGAGCAAATGGCAATGATTCTTTTGTGTTCACTTCCGGAGCGATACACATGTTTCACCTTATCTTAGCTAGAGACACATTGACAGTGGAAGATGTGAAGTCAGGCCTTCTATTTGAGGGCTTGAGAGATCAGATGAAGGAGATAAGTGAAGGAAGTAGATGTGAAAGTAATAGTCACGGCCTGTTTGTTGAAAGAGGTAGAGAAGATCAGAAGAATTTGCACTCTAGAGCGCGTTCCTAGTCTAGGAAGGCCGGTAATGGCAGGAGAGGAAAGTCTAAGGATGGGAAGTGCTTTATCTGCAAGAAACCTGGTCATTAGAAAAAAGATTGTCCAGATTTGAAGAAAAAGGAAGAAGACGGATCTTTATCATTTGCGGTGGAGAAGTCTGTATCTGACGATGTGTTGTCTGTAGCAGTATCGGATGTCTCAGACCATTGGATGCTGGACTCAAAGGCGTTTTTCCATATGACGCCTAATAAGGATTACTTCAGTTTTTTCATTGGACGAGAGGGAAGCTCTATTCTTATGGGTCATGATGATAGCTGTAGAGCAATGGGTGAAGGTATAGTGAGGATCAGGATGTTTGATGGAGTGATACGCACTTTGACAGGTGTCCGATATGTGCCAGGTCTTCGGAAGTCCTTAATTCTTTAGGACAATTGGCATCTTTGGAATGCAAGGTAACTATCGAGAAGGATAGTCTGAAGGTTTCGAGAGGTGCACTAGTTCTTATGAAAGGAGTTGTGCTGTATTTTCTGAAAGGAACTACGGTTCTTGGAGAGTCATGTGTTGGAGTAGACAGTTCTCGTGTTTTGGATGCCACAAGGTTTTGGCATCTTAGATTGGGCCATATTTCAGAAAAGAGCCTAAAGTTGCTTCGAAGACGGAAGATGATCAAAGGAGAAAGCTTCGACAAGATGCACTTTTTCCAAGAGTGTGTGTTAGGCAAGCAAACTAAAATATCTTTTGGAGTTGGACTCCACAGATCGAGGCGAGTACTTGAGTACGTGCATACAGATGTCTGGGGACCAGTTGCTACTCCTTCTCTTGGAGGAGCAAAGTATTTCATCTCTTTCATTGATGATTATTCTCGGAAAGTATGGGTGTATGTGATGAAGGTCAAATCATAGAGTTTTGAGAAGTTCAAAGACGGGAAAGCACTTGTTGACAGCCAATCTGGTTCTAGGTGTAAGGTGTTGAGATCTGATATTGGTGGTGAATTTGTCTCTAGGAAGTTACTCGGCTTTTGTAGACAGCATGGCATTCAGAGATATTTTCCTACACCCGGCGATCCGAAATCCAATGAGGTAGCAGAAAGGATGAACAGGACTCTACTGGATAAGGCTCATTGCTTGAGATTGACGGCAGGCTTGTCTAGAGGCTTTTGGGCTGAGGCATTATCAACTGCAACACATATCATAAATCGAATTACGTGCTCAGCCATAAATGAGAAGATTCAAGAGGAAAAGTGGAGAGGTAAAGCAGTGTATCTTGGTTACTTTTGAATTTTGGGTTGTCCTGTGTACGTTCACCATACAGGTGATGACAAGTTGGAGGCTAGAGCATACAAGGGCATACTAATGAGATACGCCAATGGTATCAAAGGGTATCGAATTTAGAACCCTGTTGATCGGAAGATTGTTCATTCCAGACATGTTACTTTCGATGAGTGTGCTATGTTCAATCCAAAGGAGAAGCTACCTACACATCATAAGATTCTAATAGGCCTAAGGAGATAGAAGAAGTTCATGTATTCTAGCTAAAGAGTAGAGTTGTTGTTGATGCAGTCGAGGAAAACACAGTTGATGAAACATCATAGGATAGTCCACAGGTACCTTCTACTAGTGTTGGTGATGTGCATGAATCTAGAGGAAGTTCGGTTCAAGGTGGAGCTGAAAGGAGTTTAGGTGAAGCACTACCTACCTGGGTCAGTCGTAGGACTATTAGGCCGCCCGAAAGGTATGGTGATTGACAATTTGTGAACCTTATCCTTGGTGATCGGTTTGACTATGCCCTACATGTGGTTCAAGAGGAGCCGCTTGACCTTGATGAAGCTTTGAATTCATGTGACAGTTCGAAGTGGATATGCGCTATGGAAGAGGAGTTAGAGTCGTTGAAGAAGAACAAGACTTGGGATTTGGTACCTCCTCCTCAAGGAAGTCGAGCCATAGGTTGCAAGTGGGTGTTCAAGGTGAAGGATGATGGGAGATACAAGGCTAGACTAGTTGCTAAAGGGTTTTCACAAAGAAAAGGATTGGAGTATGATGAGATAGTCTCTACAGTAGTGAGGCATACGTCCATCCGCATTTTGCTCGCTATTGTCGCAACTCATGACTTAGAACTGGAGCAAGTGGACGTGAAAACCGCCTTGCATGGAGACTTGGATGAGACCATCTACATGAAGCAGCTAGAAGGATTTGTTGTAGGTGGGAAAGAAAATTAGGTTTGCAAATTAAAGAATCTTTTTATAGACTTAAGCAGTCGCCTATACAATGGTATAAGAGGTTTGACTCTTTTATGCTTTCACTTGGTTTTGATCATAGCATCAAAGATGCTTGTGTGTACTTCAATCATTTAAAGAATGGTGGATGGGTGTATCTACTCTTGTACATGGATGATATGTTGATTGCTTCTAAGGATAAAGCTGAAATCGATAGTTTAAAGCGAAAGCTAAAAGCGGAATTCGAAATGAAAGACTTTGGAGAAGCAAAGAAAATTTTGAGTATGGAAATATAAAGGGATAGAAAGCTAGGACGTTTGAGCCTCACTCAAAAGGAGTACATTCGAAAGGTGCTTGCTCGGTTTAGCATGGAAGGGGCAAAGGCAATCAGCACACTCATGCCTTTGCACATACAACTTTCTAGTAAACACTCTTCGATCTCGGAAAAGGACAAGGCTTATATGATGAAGGTCCCATATGCAAGTGCAGTTGGCAGCTTGATGTATGCCATGGTCTGCATTAGACCTGACATTGCACAGGCGGTTGGATTGGTGAATAGATTCATGGAAAATCCAGGAAAGACGCATTGGGAAGCAGTGAAGTGTATCTTTAAATACCTTAGAGCAACTGCAAACCATGGACTTGTCTTTGGCGACAGAGGAAGAGATTTCAGCTTGGTTGAATTTTGTTATTCCGACTATGCCGGTGATAGAGATCGAAGGAAGTCAACCTCCGGAGATGTGTTCACCATTAGTGGGACAGCGATCAGTTGGAGAGCGAGGTTGTAGATGATTGTGGATTTTTCTACTACAGAGGAAGAGCTCATAGCTGCGGTTGAAGTTGCTAAGGAGGCGCTTTATTTGAGGCAACTATTATGTGATTTGGGCTTCGTATATGAAGGCGTGGATGTGTACTGTGATAGTCAGAGTGAAATTCACTTAGCTGCAAATCTGGCATTCAGCTCGAGGATGAAGCATATTGAGGTGAGAGAGTCGTTCCTTGTCTCGATGAGTGAAGAGAAACTAGTTCGTCTTCATAAAGTTCACACAAAGGAGTGCAACATACATGTTTACCAAGTCGTTGCCTGTTGCCAAGTTCGAGCATTGCTCAGACTTGATTCGCTTAATGAAGTGCTAGGTGCCACGGGGTGGCACGGGGGAGGAGAGTTGAGATGGTTCATGGAGATGTTTGTTTTCATGGTGGAGATTGATAGGTTCTACACGGGCTGGGTACTTCGAACACTTTGTTGACGGACGGTGCCCTTGTCAGAGTTCAGAGAGAAGTACTCCAATTTTTGAGTACTTCTCTCGTTGACAAAGTGTAATGGGTGATGGCTTTGCCGAAGCTCATTGGATAAGTATCCATTGCTTGGAGCATAAAGGTGTAGATGAAGTTGGAAAGCTTGTTTGGAAATTTGGTATCAAGGTGGAGATTCTTAGTTTTGATACCTGATTTCGAATCTGAAGAAGATGAGGCAATTGGAGATACTCGTGAAGCTTGGAGAAGCCCTAACCCTAGGTGCGGTAAACGAGAGGCGAAGTCGCAGTACTTTGTGGGTTTCATTCAGTGTTCAGAAGAAGATGTTGAACCAAATATTTGGTTCGGTGGAGAAGATGTCGGAACAAAGATTTGATTCGATGGAGTTCGTTCGGTGGAAGAGCAGTTTCGTTCGGTAGAGAAGCTTCGTTCGGTATTGTGAAAAATGAAGATGAATACCGAACCAAATTTTTTGTTCGGTGATTTGGTGATGCCGAACGAAAAATCTCATTCGGTATTTGGGCATGCCGGTCCATAATTTTGGTTCAAGGAACTAATGTCGAACGAGATGTGTTGTGAGCTAAGCCGGTCCAGATCTGGAGTACTGATTGCCGAACCAGATGGATGTCGAACCAGATGCCTGAGCTACGATATAGCAGCTACCCCTCCTCACTTCTTCACTCTATAAACAGTGGAGCTTCTAGACAACAATGGCAGCCATCCTAGAGAGCTGAAACTCTACATAATTTTATCTGTATTGTTAATTCTTCTTATGTATAGCCTCCAAAAGTGAATCAATCTTATAACTCTAATCTTTCAGTGATTAATAAAATCTCCTCTCCCCAAGTGGACGTACATTGCCTCGCGGTAGTGGAACCACTATAAATACTGGTGTTATTTATTTTTTTGCATTGCATTGATCTATGACTGTTTGTTCTGGCACTTATCTCTGTTTGTTTCGTCTCACTACAATCACAATCCAGTTGTTTTCCGCTCCGTTGGCTTTTTTTATTCCTTTAGACCGATCATCTGAAGGAATTTTCTCCGATAGAAATTGTAATAGTTCTAAAGAGGATATGGTGATGGCGGAAGCTAAAGGCTTGTGTGTTAATGTTTTAGAGAATTTTGAGTTCTTGATAAGTCTTTGTATTTGGTACAAGTTATTAAATAAAGTGAATCAAATAAGCAAAGCACTTCAACATGAAGATATGAATTTAGAAGATGCAATTACAAGATTAAAAGAACTTATTGAATTATTCCATAACTTTAGAAAACATGGGTTTGAAGAAACGGCGGAAGCTAAAGGCTTTTGTGTTAATGGTGTAAGAGTTGTTCGTAGAAAAAAAAATTTGATGAGGATATTGCAACTAATAACGAAGAAAGTCAACTACCAAGGGAGATTTTTAGAGTCACATACTTCATTCATATCATCGACCAAGCTTTAACACCATTCAAAGATCGATTTGAACAAATTGAACTTTATGACAACATCTTTGGATTTTTGTTAAATGCAAAGTTTGTAAATCTTCGCAAAGAGGAGTTAATGGGGCATTGCATTCGTTTTGAAAGCTACTTGAAATACAACGAACAATATGATATATATGAAAAAGATTTATTTCACGATCTTAGAGCTTTGCAAACTATGTTACCAAAGGGAATAACTAAATCAATTGATATTCTTCATTTTATAAGATCTTATGTAGAAGATGGTGGTTTCCAATATGCATGGGTTGCTTATCAGATTTTGTTAACTATTCGGGATATGGTTGCTTCCATGAAGAGATGTTTTTCTAAGTTGAAATTGATTATAAACTATCTTCGATCAACTATATAACAAGAAAGATTGAACAGTCTTGCAATGATATCAATTGAAAGCGCGTTTTTAGACAAACTTAATTTTGACAATTTGATTGAAGAATTTGCTACAAAAAAGGCAAGAAGAAGCATTTTTGTTTGAACTACTTGAAGAAAGTTGGCCATTATTTTGTATGAAAAGATGATGTTTAGTCTATATTTTTTGAGTTGAATATTGTAGCATACTTTATGTAGTGTCTTTTGAATGTAAAGTGACTGTTTTGTATGTTATGGTCTTTGGGCAATGGATATGAATGAATCATTGTCACATTTTATTTGATGTGTTTATTTAATGCATGTTTGTTGTTTGATTTGTTTAATTACATGTATCGATTATATGTACGAATATGTATGGATATGTATGGTCTTTCTGAATCTCAAGTATAATTATATATACCATTTAGGCATGCTCTTCTTCTATGAATACCTTATGGATTGTGCAAATTAAACTATTATTTGGTATTTGTTTCTGATAACATATCTTGTATTTGTTTTTTTATTTAAGTCATAGCTTGAATCCTTGCTATAATTTAATATTAAACTATCACTGTCGCGGTGTTGATTATGGGTGGATCATGTTGGGGTGTCTCACATTGTGTGTGGGTAATGGGCGCATATTAAAAGGAAGAAAGTCTCACATCGTGAAAAATAATGAAAGTGGTATATATATGAGTTTGGTCGCATGTAACAATAAGGGATTCCTTTTGTTAAAGAGTGTTGACCAAACTCGTATATTGCCCCACATAGGGATGTGCGGACAGGATTTCAACAGATCATGCCATTTAGATGTTACAATGCAACATGTATTTATATCTATAGTTATAAAAATGTAACTTTCAAAACCACATGGAGTCATAAAAATATAAATGTTTTAGATTATGCTTTACTGAAATGTAATTAAGTTTAGCACTTCGGGTTTCACTTCACCGTTGTTTTCTTTGAAATTTTTTTGACTTTAACGTGCAATCCTTTTATTGTTATTTTCAAGTACTGATTCTTTAACTGAAATTCAGGTACTGATTCTCTGTTGTGTTTTGACCATTCAGATACTGAAATTCAGGTACTGATCAGTCTCTGTTGTTTTTAACTAAAAATTTTTTGACCGTAGTGGTGGGATGTAACGGATGTTCTTAGTGGTGGCTCCGAGGCAGCAGCCAGCAGGTACTGATTCTTGAATAAACTGGTAAAAAAACAAAGCAAAAAAAAAACCAAAGTTTTATATAAGAATGAGCAACAAAATTCAAGTGTGGCTTGAGCAACGGATTCTTTGGGCCGGTACCGCATACATGCAGTGAATTTACCCAATAATATACACTAAGATGCTACTATCATGCTTCAAAAAATTATGGACACGGCTAGAAGGCCCGAAAAGGAGGAGGGCAGAATGTGCGAATTTGTAATCGGACGGTGGAATTCAGCAGGGTATAATTATTTTTGTGGCCACGATCATTTCGCACCATTTTCTGGCCATCACTTCCGGACCATTTAGCAGTACTAAAAAATTATACGGAGTGGAATAAAAATCTAGCGGACAATAACATTGGTACAGAAGTTCAAATTTGCATCTGCGGACATATCAACAAGCACATCGAATGCAACACCTTGAAAAATATGTTAATATATCATGCTCCCCCATACATACTCAACTGTCCACTTTAAGGGCCCGGTCTATTTCTAGCCCAAATGACACGTTAATGACTTGTGTACCGGTGTTGAAAAGGTCACTAGTAAATCTTGTCTCACACTGTTTTGGAGCTAAGAACTTATAAGTTATAATTGCATGTAAAACCACAATCAATATGTTGACGGACTGGTCTTGAGTTCAATTATTTGCAATATTCAAATCAGTAAGAATCAGTGGCGGTGAGTGCCACTGTACTTGTGAACTCTATCATGGTATGCAGTGAAGTAAATATGAATTTTGCAATGTGAATAAAAAAAACTTTGATTCCCTGTCTTGATTGATGTATGATGTTCTAAAGAAATGGTGTCCAGTAAGAATAGCTGCTTAATAGCAATGCCATCAAATGAGGATGACTGCTAAGTTTTAACAGATGTTGTTATTGCTGTTTGCATACTAAATTTCATACAAACCTTGATAATCAAGTATGCATTCGTTTCAACCTGATTAAACTGAGTGAATATAATTTATATGCCAAAACAATGGGCAGGATGACGGCAGTGCTTCATTTTCCTGCAAATAAAATAAAATATCAAGTATGAATACAACAAATTAAGTTGCATAATCTTGAAAGCGAATGGTGATATATTGTAAGTGCCACTTGGAAACCATTACATACTTATATGAATGTCATTACCGTATCATATTATAATATATAATGAATAGCTAGATATAGGTATAAAATCCATTATATATACTCCAGTGCTTTTATAACAATAATTTTAAACCGATGGTATGTATATTTTTTATGAGAAAATTTGTCACTTCAATCAATTTACTATCTGAATACAAATTGTACTTGAAGATTTTTATCCGTGGAGAAAAGTGCATTTTTTGTAAGTCCAGAATGCCAATTATAGAAGCACGAAGATTGTCATCCACTCGTATTAGATCCTAAAGATAGAAAACACAATGTCAAATTTACAAAGCATGGGTTTGATTTTTCTAGTAGAAACGTGCAGCAACAAAAACCAGAAGTTCTTTAAATCTCTTCAATATTATTTACTTTCCTCATTCACGTATGTTTTCGTAAATCTTTTCAGTTGTAAATTTCTTTTAACATATCATTATATGATGTATAACAAAAATTAACCAAAAACTATAAATATTTTTTTTTTCAAAATTATATATTTGAATGGTCAGTTTTCCACAGTTACGCACGGTTGTACTGCTAAAGTTTGACAAATATGCCTGAAGAAAGTATTAAGTTAGACTTATTACCGACATTCATGCAGTTTTTTAAAGACTTGACTCGGTTAGCTGCCAAATTACAGTTCGTAGCACATCAGTCTTATCCCAATGACTAAACAAGTCAATAGTCAATAACAAAACTCAGCTAATAAAGAATAAAAGTATCTAGAGATCTGGTAAAAACAAGAGTATAACTGGATAGATTCACTCGATCAGTGTTAAGTGCACGTCGAAATTGTTTAGAGTTTAGATACATTGTTTTATTTACAGCAAACCTACAAATGTTACTATTAAAATCACAACTGAGAAACAGCTATCACATGTTCAATATCTCTGTTTTAACTTTTACAAGATGGAATAAACGTACTTCAAGCAGAAGTATGTTAAACTCATAACTAGTAATAAAAAGGGATCATTTTCGTTTCATTGACCTAGTCTTTGGCTATATTCTTGACCTGTGTTTGATCACCTCAATTATACCCCAAAGAAATTTCCACGCGACATTCCAATGTCTTTTTTGTAACTTCCTACACACTCGCTTCTTTTAAAAGGGTCTAAATTTCTCTCTTGAGAATTCGACATAAATTCTACCGTACAAATGAAACTCGTATTGAAGAAATTTTTCTTGGGAATTTTTGCTTTTCTAATATTAATGTTCATCATGTTAATTCTTCCTTCTCTTCTAGATTATGTCTATGTGACTTACATTGACAAGTATGTCAGTAGAAAGGCACTGTTCATATTCTGTAATGCTATTCTTCTTTTCATTGTTAGAGACTCCGGATTGCTAGTACTTTATTCTACTAACAAACAACAGGGCAACCTCACGGAGACCAATATAAGGGGTTTAAGACTTCGAAAGGGTGCTGTGGAGGTGAAGCCCAGTGCTGTGGTGGAAGAAGAAACAAATATTGATCAAACTGTAGAAGAAATAGAAGAGTTGGAGGTGGTTAACCTGCAGTCTTTGCTGCATAAAGCCATTCCAATTAATCAATACAAGAAAGCTACTGAAGAGAATGAAGAAGTTAATGAATTATATGGAAGTGATCTGACTGTAGAAAAAGGGGAAGAGTCGGAAGTGGTTAAAGAGCAATCTTTGCAGCATAAACCCATTCCAGTTATTCAATATAAGAAAGCTGCTGAAGAGAATGAAGAAGTTAATGGATTGCATGGAAGTGCTACTCTTGTTTCTAAAGAGGAGCGCGCTGACTTCAAATCGAGGGTCAAAAGAAAATCATTAGTTCATTTTACCCTGTCAAAAAGAACACCTAATGCACCCCTCTATACTCAAAATGTTAAAAGTACTGCAAACATGATGAAAGAAGAGTTGGAAAATGATGAATACAACAGGAGTGATGACATTATTTTACAGAAGCCTGATTCAAGTTATTTTCAGAACGATGGTATAAATGAAGAGATGGGAGGATATGTGGAAATTGACCCTGATGTTTTCAACAGAAGATGTGAGGAGTTCATCACAAAGTTCAAGAGAGAATTAAGTAGGAGAGGCAGCATGGAAGCAGTGTAATTAGTATGCATTGATTAGTCATGGTGTGATAGTTTTTATTAATTAGTAGTAGTCATAACTAGTAATAAACTCATTACTGAATCAATTTCAACAGTTTCTTTACTAAAAATATACGGTTGAAGTTACTTGGATCGATTACGGACTTCTTCGATATTACTAGTGCTGTATAATTCAGCTCTTACAAACGTTAGTCAGGTTTAGAAGAGCAGGATAATCTTGATCCAAAGATCAAAGGATTAACCATATTGATTTGGCCTGTGATATAAGTAACTGAAAGAGTGTCGCTGACAAACGGGCGCCCTTTCTAAAGATTAACTCAATTGCCAAATATCATAGCAAACCGGGAAAAAATTTCTTATGTTTTACTCTAAATTTATTCGATTATCATGGAGACAAAACTTGGCATTGCTATCTTAGGACACGTATGATGAAGTATCTGCACAATTCTCTGGTATAGAATAAAATTAATACATTCAATGATTTTTCATATTGTTGTCGGTTAGCATTAAGTGGTCAACCATGCAGTGAACATGTAAATTAAAGTATTGTGCAAAACTAAGTCAGGGTCATCGCTTGTACTGTTATAAATTAAAATACCAAAGGACGGTCCTATTAAATTAAATTAGCGTTTCATTTTCCATCTCTTTTCCTTTTGGATTACTTCAATAATTACAAGTGTTGAAATTGTTACCTTGATTTCAACTTTGGTGGAGTTGAAGTCGCGGAGGAGGAAGTGAAGCATCCGAAACCCTAAATCTAAGTGACGATGCTGGAAGAGAAGAAGCTACGTTCGGTGCTGAAGTAAATTTGGAGCAATATTGAAGCAGCTGATCTCGTTCGATAAAGAAGGGGAAGATGTGGAACTTCGTTCGGTATTGAGGAAGGTGAAGAATGCTGAACCAAAATGTGCAGCTCTAGAATTTTGGTTCGGTAATTTGGCGAAGGAGAAGTCTGGAGCGGTGATCTCGTTCGGTGAAAGATTTCGTTTGCCGCTGCATGTGATGTCGAACGAAATATCTCGTTCGGTATTCAGGCATGCCGGTCCAAACTGAAGTGTCCATACTGGTTCAAATGCTGTGTGCCGAACCAAGTAGCGCCGGTCCAGATCTTGAGTGTTGTTTGCCGAACCAAATCGTGCCGGACCAGATTTGCCGAACCAAACCTCAGGCTGCTATATAGCAGCCCCCCTCCTTATTTCTTCACTCTATAAATAGTGAAGCTTCTAGACAACAATGACAGCCATCCTAGAGAGCTGAAACTCTGTAGAATTTTGTCTATATTGTTAATTCTTCTTATGTATAGCCTCCAAAAGCGAATCAATCTTGTAACTCTAATCTTTCAATGATTAATAAAATCTCTTCTTCCCAAGTAGACGTACGATGCCTCGCGGTAGTGGAACCACTATAAATACTGGTGTTATTTATTTTTCTGCATTGCATAGATCTGTGACTGTCTGTTTTGGTGTTTATCTCTATTTCTTTCGTCTCACTACAATCACGGTCCAGTTGTTTTCCGTTGCGTTGAGTTTTTTATTCCCTTAGACTGATCATCTAAAGGGATTTTCTCCAACAGTCTGGTATCGGAGCTGCAAGGTTGATTGAAGAGTGTTAGACGCTATGGCATGAGATGAATTGACTCCAGTTGTCACAAGACCCTATACTAGAAGGATGTATATCGCGTCAGGATCACGGTTGGCAATTGAGAAATGGAATGTGGATAAAGACTTCGAGAAGTGGCAATGGAGAATGAAGGCTGTTCTAATAAGGAATAAAGTCCATCCAGTAGTGTTTGCACCTGAGGAGTTGACGGCTGACATCTCGGTTGTGAAAAGGAAGGAGATGGAGAAATGGGCGTTTACTACTTTACAACTAGCTATGGAAGAGAATGTCATTTCAGAGATTAGCAGTGAGACTACTGCTAGGGGCATTTGGACCAAGCTAGAAAATCTCTACTTGAGGATATCTCTACTTGAGGAAATCTCTGACTAACCGTCTGATATTACTAATGACATTTTTCACCATGCAGATGAGAGAGAGTACTTAGTGAAGGAACAACTTAATTTTTTTGATGATCTCGTAATGAAGATGAAGACTGTTGACTTGAAGATGGATGAGAAGCAAATGTCAATGATTCTTTTGTGTTCTCTTCCGGAGCGTTACACAGGTTTCGCTAACAGTCTTATCTTCGCTAGAGACATATTGACAGTGGAAGATGCGAAGTCGGGTCTTCTATCTGAGGGCTTGAGAGATCAGATGAAGGAGATAAGTGAAGGAAGTAGAGGTGGAAGTAGTAGTCACGGCCTGTTTGTTGAAAGAGGTAGAGAAGATAAGAAAAATTGGCACTCTAGAGGGCGTTCCAAGTCCAGGAAGCCCAGTAATGGCAATAGAGGAAAGTCTAAGGACGGGAAGTGTTTTATCTGCAAGAAACCTAGTCATTGGAAAAAGGATTGTCTAGATTTGAAGAAGAAGGAAGAAGACAGATCTTCAACATTTGCGGTGGAGAATTCTGTATCTGACGATGTGTTGTCTGCAGTAGTGTCGGATGTCTCCGACCATTGGGTGCTGGACTCGAGGACATCTTTCCATATGACACCTAATAAGGATTACTTCAGTTCTTTCATTGGACGAGAGGGAAGCTCTATTCTTATGGGTAATGATGCTAGCTGTAGAGCAATGAGTGAAGGTACAGTGAGGATCAGGATGTTTGACGGAGTGATACGCACTTTGACATGTGTCCGGTATGTTCTAGGTCTTCGGAAGTCCTTAATTTCTTTAGGACAATTGGCATCTTTGGGATGCAAGGTAACTATCGAGAAGGATAGTTTAAAGGTTTCGAGAGGTGCACTAGTTCTTATGAAAGGAGATGTCTTCCAAAATTTGTATTTGCTGAAAGGAACCACGGTTCTTGGAGAGTCGTGTGTTGGAGTACACAGTTCTCGTGCTTTGGATGCCACAAAGCTTTGGCATCTCAGGTTGGGTCATATTTCAAAGAAGGGCTTAGAGTTGCTTCGAAGATGGAAGATGATCAAAGGAGAAAGCTTCGACATGATGGACTTTTGCCAGGAATGTGTGTTAGGCAAGCAAACTAAAGTATCTTTTGGAGTTGGACTCCATAGATCGAGGCGAGTACTTGAGTACGTGCATACAGATGTTTGGGGACCGATTGCTACTCCTTCTCTTGAAGGAGCAAAGTATTTTATCTCTTTCATTGATGACTTTTCTTGAAAAGTATGGGTGTATGTGATGAAGGCAAAATTAGAAAGTTTTGAGAAGTTCAAAGACTGGAAAGCACTTATTGAGAACTAATCTGGTTCCAGGTTGAAGGTGCTGAGATCTGATAATGGCGGTGAATTTGTCTCTAGGGATTTCCTCTACTTTTGTAGACATCATGGTATTCAAAGACATTTCACTACACCCGGGGATCCGAAATCCAATGGGGTTTCAGAAAGGATGAACAAGACCCTACTGGAGAAGGGTCGTTGCTTGAGATTGACGGCGAGCTTGTCTAGAGGCTTTTGGGCTGAGGCATTATCAACTGCAGCGCATATCATAAATTTTATTCCGTGCTCAGCCATAGATGGGAAGATTCAAGAGGAAAAGTGGAGAGGTAGAGTAGTGTATCTTGGTTACTTCCGAATTTTTGGTTGTCCTATGTACGTTCACCATACAGGTGATGACAAGTTGGAGGCTAGAGCATACAAGGGCATACTAATGCGATACACCGATGGTATCAAAGGGTATCGAATTTGGAACCCTGTTGATCGAAAGATTGTTCATTCCAGACATGTTACTTTTGATGATTCTGTTATGTTCAATCCGAAGGAGAAGCTACCTACCACATCAGAAGATTCTGATAGGCCTAAGGAGATGGAAGAAGTTCCCGTGTTCCAGCCAAACAGTAGAGTTATTGTTGATGCTATCGAGGAAAACGCAGTTGATTAAACATCACATGATAGTCCACAGGTACCTTCTAGTAGTGCGGGTGATGTGCATGAATCTAGAGGAAGTTCAGTTCAAGTTGGAGCTGAAAGGAGTTTAGGCGAAGCAGTACCTACCGGGGTCAGTCGTAGGACTATTAGGCCGCCCGATAGGTATAGTGATTGGCAATTGGCGAACCTTATCCCTAGTGATCAGTTTGACTATGCCCTACATGTGATTCATGAGGTGCCGCTTGACCTTGATGAAGCTTTGAAGTCATGTGACAGTTCGAAGTGGATGTGCGCTATGGAAGAGGAGTTAGAGTCATTGAAGAAGACCAAGACTTGGGATTTGGTACCACCTCCTCAAGGAAGCCGAGCCATAGGCTGCAAGTGGGTGTTCAAGGTGAAGGATGATTGGAGATACAAGGCTAGACAAGTTGCTAAAGGGTTTTTACAAAGAATGGGATTAGAGTATGATGAGATATTCTCTCCAGTAGTGAGGCATACGTCCATCTGCATTTTGCTCGCTATTGTCGCAGCTCATGACTTGGAGCTGGAGCAACTGGACGTGAAAACCGCTTTCTTGTATGGAGACTTGGATGAGACCATCTACATGAAGCAGCCGGAAGGATTTGTTGTAGATGGAAAAGAAAATTGGGTTTGCAAATTGAAGAAGACTTTGTATGGACTTAAGCATTCGTCTAGACAATGGTACAAGAGGTTTGACTCTTTTATTCTTTCACTTGGTTTTGATCGTAGCATCAAAGACGCTTGTGTGTACTTCAAGCATTTAAAGAATGTTAGATGGGTGTACCTACTCTTGTACATGGATGATATGTTGATTGCTTCTAGGATAAAGCTGAAATCGATAATTTGTAGCTAAAGCTAAAAGCGAAATTCGAAATGAAAGACCTTGGAGAAGTAAAGAAAATTTTGGGTATGGAAATCCAAAGGGATAGAAAGCTAGGACTTTTGAGCCTCACTCAAAAGGAGTACATTCGAATGGTGCTTGCTCGGTTTAGCATGGAAGGGGCAAAGGCAATCAGCACACCATGCCTTTGCACATACAGCTTTCTAGTAAAGGCTCTCCGATCTCGGAAAAGGACAAGGCTTATATGATGAAGAACCTATATGCAAGTGCTGTTGGCAGTTTGATGTATGCCATGGTTTGCACTAGGCCTGACATTGCACAGGCGGTTGGATTGGTGAGTAGGTTCATGATAAATCCAGGAAAGATGCATTGGGAAGCAGTAAAGTGTATCTTCAGATACCTTAGAGGAACTCCAAACCAAGGACTTATCTTTGGCGGCAGAGGAAGAGATTTTAGCTTGATTGGATTTTGTGATTCCGATTATGCCGGTGATAGAGATCGAAGGAAGTCAACCTCCGGATATGTGTTCACAATTGGTGGGACAACAATCAGTTGGAAAGCGAGGTTGTAGACGATTGTGGCTTTGTCCACTACAGAGGCAGAGCTCATAGCTGTGGTTGAAGTAGCTAAGGAGGCGCTTTATTTGAGGCGACTGTTGTGTGATTTGGGCTTCGTATATGAAGGCGTGGATGTGTACTGTGACAGTCAGAGTGCAATTCACTTAGCTAAAAATCTGGCATTCAGCTCGAGGACGAAGCACATTGAGGTGAGAGAGTCATTCCTTGTCTTGATGAGTGAAGGGAAACTAGTTCGTCTTCAGAAAGCTCACACAAAGGAGAATGCAGTAGACATGTTTACCAAGTTGTTGCATGTTGCTAAGTTCGAGCATTTCTCGGACTTGATTCGCTTAATTAAGTGCTAGGTGCCATGGGGTGGCACGGGGGGAGAGTTGAGATGGTTCATGGAGACGTTTGTTTTCATGGTGGAGATTGATAGGTTCTACACGGATTGGGTACTTCGAACACTTTGTTGACGGACGGTGGCCTTGCCGGATTTCGATGACAGAGTGTAATGGGTGATGGCATTATCGAAGCTCATTGGGTAAGTATCCATTGCTTGGAGCATAAAGGTGTAGACGGAGTTAGATGGCTTGATGGAATATGGTAACAAGGTGGAGATTGTTGAAATTGTTACCTTGATTCCATCTCTGGCGGAGTTGATGTCGTGGAGGAGGAAGTGAAGGACCCGAAACCCTAGATCTAAGCGACGATGCTGGAAGTGAAAAAGCTACGTTCGGCGCTGAAGTAAATTTGGAGCGATGTTGAAGCAGCTGATCTCGTTCGGTAAAGAAGGGGAAGATATGGAAGCTTCGTTCGGTATTGAGGAAGGTGAAGAATGCCAAACCAAAATGTGCCGCTCCAGAATTTTGGTTCGGTGATTTGGTGAAGGTGAAGTTTGGAGCGGTGAAATGGGAACACTGATCTCGTTCGGTGAAAAATTTCCTTTGCTGCTCCATGTGATGCCGAATGAAATATCTCGTTCGGTATTCAGGCATGCCGGTCCAAACTGAAGTGTCCGTGCCGGTCCAAATGTTGTGTGCCGAACCAAGTAGCGCCGGTCCAGATCTTGAGTGTTGTTTGCCGAACCAAATCACGCCGGACCAGATTTGCCGAACCAAACCTCAGGGCTGCTATATAGCAGCCACCCCTACTCATTTCTTCACTCTATAAATAATGGAGCTTCTGGACAATAATGGGAGCCATCTTAGAGAGCTGAAACTCTGCAGAATTTCTTCTGTATTATTAATTCTTCTTATGTATAGCCTACAAAAGTAAATCAATCTTGTAACTTTAATCTTTTAGTGATTAATAAAATCCCCTCTCCCTAAGTGGACGTACACCGCTAGACGCACTACGCCATAGATGACCTTCTACAACATTTTTGCAAGGTGTTGCCAGCTAAAATGTTGCGACAGCTATAAAATTTTGGTCCTACTGCAACGTTGTATTTTTGGTGTTACCTTAGCCATAAAAATGTGTTGCTCTAGCCAAACAAGTGTAACACGATGCAACATTTTTATATAGTGTTGCTATAGATATATTCTAATTAAAAAAATTAAAAAAAATTACACCTCAGCGATCCACACCATTAGTTAAAACAAAATCTTAACCATTCATCCACTATCTACTACGTTTCCTTTATTTTCCGCTGACATTTTCATTCACGCGCTTCCTTTTCATTTCGTTCTCCCCCAAATCGTATAAACAAAAATTAGGGATTTTTGTTCTACCCCGATCTATTCCTTTTTGCCTTAATTTCCTATTCCTCCAGCAGAGCCTGTAATCGCAACTCCAATCCACATCTTCTAATTCGCATCGTGCTTAGGGATTGCAAGTGGAAAATCTGTTCGTTAGTGGTGACTTCGAGATTCAGAAATTGACGAAATCACAACTCCAATCGTGCTTAGGGATTGCAAGTGGAAAATCTATTCGTAAACTCTGATTTATTTCTTTGAAATTCTTGGGATGATTTGTGTTGTTTCGATGCGTTTGCCAGTGATGAATTAGGTGTAATTTATATGGCTTTCGAACCCTAATTTCTCTAATTCACGAAAGCTTCGGTCTTGATTGTTGCGTTGAATTCTTTGAGTTGAATGATTTTTCCCTTGCACATTTGGGTCTTCTCGTTTTATTTGTAAAAAAATGTATATAAATTGGACACGATCTTAAAATTAGTTAAGTCATGTCTTACAAAAATAATAGTTTGTTAATACAAATGAATTTGTGCCTGCTTATGCATCTGAATTAACCGTTCACAGATGTAGCACGAATAGTGTTTGTCAAAATTAACCTGACATCGGTAAATACCTGACATTGGTTCACTGGCTTGTTTTTTATTTCTGATCTGAGCTTGTTAGCTCCTTTCTGCTGCATTTGTTAAACCAGAACTTGAACCTTTGTTAAACTTGTTCACATACCTTTGTACCTTGCTGCATTTGTTAAACCAGAACTTGAAGTATTTGTATTCTGCTGTCCTCTTGAAAACTGCTTCACTTGAAAACTTCTGCATTTTTGAAAATCAGAACTTTGAAAGTGATCTTTGGTTTTCTAAAACTGTTGACTAATCTGAACATTGAGTTTTGATTTCCACGATATATACAAACATATGTGTGTTGAGCTTTGTTGGTTTTGATTGGTCTGGATTGAACTGGTACCATGCTAACCTTGTTCTTTAACATGAACTGATGCTACAAGTCCTCTGTATATCATATTACTGCATATGATTCTCTTGTACATGCCTGATGCATTCACTGTTTTTGCTTGATGGGCTGCCTATGTGTTGATGATGTAATTTTATGAGGCAGTGAGTGGGTGTTTTGTGAAAGAGGTTGGGAGTGTGGTCAGTGTTTGGTAGATGGTTAGTGTTTCAGGCAATTGTGTTTCAGGTAAGTGGTAGATGGGCAGTAGTTCCGATGGGTGATGAAGTTGCTGAGGATGGGGTTTGCGGGTTTGCTAAGTTCAATCTTCATTTGTGCATCATTTGACATCGTTTCAAAGAAGGCTCGATCTTCCGAAATCGGCTGAGGATGGGGTTTTCTAAGGTCGATCCTCGCCGGGACTGCGGGGCCCCGGACCCCCGCCGGCGCTGCGCCCGGACTCGCTACTCGGCTCGCCTTCGGCTCGGCACTCAGCTCGTCATATATTTGTTAGTGTCGGTGTTTGTATAAATTGAAACTGCATATGTAATGAGTGAACTGAGTGATGTAGTGAGGAATATCTGTATATGTGAATATCAGTGTTATATATCATTGAATTGTAAAATAGTGGAGTCAGGAATTTGTACTATTTCAAATGTTGAAATAAAATATTTATTTAAATAAATTACTATTTGAATATCAAATTCTGTGCAATAGCATTTTATTAAATAAATATTTATTTCTATTAAAAAAATCAAATATGCTCTACATTGTGGGACCCACAAATTCAGAAAGTTAATATCTATAGCAACATTTTGGAATGTTGCTACAGACACCTATGGATGTTGCTATAGACCCAAATAGGGTTCTATTGCAACAATATTACTTATGTTGCCTTAGATAGTCAAAATGTTTCCTTTGAGGTCTAAGGCAACGGCAAAAATTGCATCACTCGAAAAGTGTTGCCATAGACCCATGGCAACATTTTTTGGGCCTGACCCAACATTTTTTTGTGTTGCAGAAGGCCATTTATGGCGTAGTTACGATAGTGGAACCACTATAAATAATGGTGTTATTTATTTTTCTACACTGCATAGATCTATGACTATCTGTTCTGGTGTTTATCTCTGTTTGTTTCATCTCACTACAATCACGATCCAGTTGTTTTCCGCTGTGTTGGATTTATATTCCCTTAGACTGATCATTTGAAGGGATTTTTTCCAACAACAAGGTTATAATTGTGCGTTCAGATTTATACTAAAACCAACCTATTCACACTGTATCAACTAACCTATACAGTACAAGATTGATTGAACTAAGATGTTCATACAACTCACTTTCAACCAATCATATGTTTGGAAGGCTAGTGTGATTTGAAAAACATTTGTAAAATTAATACACAATCCTAGTAACTTTTTGATACTTTTAGTCTGTTGTAAGAAAGTTGAAAGAAGTTTATAATTTCCGATATTATAATTGTTTTTCTGATACAAGTGGTTGTTGTGTATTTATAACAGCAATATAGAGATTAATAGCTTTACAGGCTATTGGGCCTTGGGTTTACAAATACCCGCACCATTCACATACTTGGTTTTAATAAATACGTATATGTTAGCAGACTATTTTCTCATTTCATCTAATATCCCCCTTTAAATTGAGACTAGGCTTTTAAGCCTCCTCTATTCCTCTCAGATCTCTACAAATTATTCACGAATCTTGATGAAAAAATTAGGCATCCTTGCAAACTAGTGTTAAATTGCACTAGTTTCTAGTGCTCTGCCTTGATTTATCTGCTTTGTGTCAATCTAATCTAGGGTTTCCTGGATTGAGTTGAATCGATGTTGAAGCCTATTGAGATTGCTTTAAAAATGTTGATGCTTTGCATCCTCGTAGACTACTGCTGAATTCCATTCGTTTATTGGTGTTTTGTCTTGATTTAAACCGCTCTATGTCAATCTGAGCTGCAACTTTGTGTCGATCTGAGCTAGGGTTTCCTAGTTTGGGTTGATTTAATGTTAAGATCTTCAATATTCAGCTCTTGCTTCAACTGACAGAATTTCTTGGCTAACAATGCCTTGGTAAGTATGTCAGCCCTCTGGTAAGTATTGGGTATGTGGTTTACTTGAAGCTTCCCTTTTAAAACTTGTTCTCTGATGAAGTATAAATCCAATTCCGTATGTTTGGTTTTAGAATGTAAAATAAGTTTAGCTATTAATGACACAGTGCTGAGACTGTCACACTAAATTATAGTCTTGTTGATAGTTTTGATCCTTAATTCACTTAATAATGATTCAATCCACATTATCTTTGTTGTTGCACTTGCCACACTTCTATATTCAGCTTCTGTACTGGACCTTGAATTGTTGATTGTTTCTTTGAGAAACATGATACTAGATTCTTTCCTAAGTATATACAGTATCCAGAAGTTGATTTTCGATCATCTGGATTAGTTACGCAGTCTACATCTGCAAAACCAAATAAACTGAGATTAGTGCATGCCTTTAAAGTTAATCCATGATTTATTATCCCTTTTAAATATCTCAAAATCCTCTTTACGGCTTTCCAATGTTCGCTAAGAGGATTTTGCATAAATTGGCTGACTTTACTTACACTGTATGCAGTCTCTGGCCTTGTAATTGTTACGTACTACAATGCTCCAACAACACTTCTATACTCCTTTGTATTTGTGATGAGATCTCCTTTATTTTTTGATAAATATAGATTGGTTGTCATTGGTGTAGGTAGGTTGTTTGCTTTGTCCATCTTTTTTCTGATAAGTATTTCAGAGATATATTTATTTTGATTTAGTTGAATTTTATATTGATATCCTTCTAACTTCTATTCCAAGGAAGTAATTTAAGTCACCAAGATCTTTAATAGAGAATTCCTTATTTAGTTGCTGAACAAGATTGTTGATTTCGAAATTGCTGCTTCCTGTAATGATGAAATCATTTACATATACTAGTACATAAGTCTGTGCCATTACCAAATTTAATAAATAAGGAGTTATCTGATTTTGTAGTTCTCTATGCAGCCTGTCCCAAGCCAGGATAAAGGAGGAGGGTTGTGATAGGCTTGGCGAGCCATATGGAAATGGAACCTAATTATATTTCATTGAGGCATAACCCTCTTAGCGACGTGCCATATCGAGGCTCGGGTATGGTGAAAAGTGAGCAAGGGCTGGGTCGCCACTCCCTTAGTACTGGCGCGCCATATCGAGGCTCGGGTATGGTGAAAAATATGCAAGGGCTAGGTCGTCACTCCCTTAGTGGCGCGCTGCATCGATGCCCCGATGTAGTGATAAATGAGCAAGGGTCTTCGCACTTTACTCGACAGGTGCGAAGGGCAAGGAAGCTAGTCGATGAAAGTAGGATTCGGTTAGGTAGTTGGAATGTAGGATCATTAACAGGAAAGCTAAGAGAGATAGTTGATACTATGACTAGGAGACGTGTAAATATCTTATGCGTTCAGGAGACCAAATGGACGGGACAAAAGACGAAGGAGGTGGAGAACACAGGCTTCAAGTTATGGTACACGGGAAAAGAGCGTAACAAGAACGGGGTTGGTATCTTAATTGACAAGAACCTTAGAAACGGAGTGGTCGATGTTAGGAGACAAGGAGACAGGATCATCCTAGTTAAGCTGGTAGTGGGTGATATGATTCTGAATGTCATTAGTGCTTATGCCCCACAAGTAGGTCTTAGTGAAGCCGTCAAGAGGAATTTCTGAGAAGAGCTAGATGTCATGGTTAGAGATGTGTCTAGTAGCGAAAAACTTTTCATAGGAGGATATTTCAATGGCCATGTTGGTACAACTAGTGGGGGTTTGAGAGAGTGTATGGTGGTTTTGGATATGGAGATAGGAACCAAGAAGGAGAAGAAATATTGAATTTTGCTATTGCTTATGACCTCAGGATAGCTAATACCTTCTTTAGGAAGAGGCAATCACACTTAATTACTTTTAGTAGTGGCCAACACTTTAGCCAAATTGACTTTGTCCTTACTAGAAGAGACGACAAACGAGCTTGTGTAGATTGCAAAGTCATACCTGGAGAATGTGTCGTCTCACAACATCAGCTTTTGATATATGAGTTTCGTCTCCGAATACGTGTTCAACAGGGTAAAGGAGCCAAGACTAGTCGGACGAAATGGTGGAAGCTCAAAGGAGACGTCTCACGGGTGTTTAAGGATAGAGTGATGATAGAAGGGGTATGGAATATGGAAGGAGAAGCAAATCACATGTGGGATGAGATGGCAAGACGCATTCGGAAAGTGGTTACCGAGGTGTTTGGGATAGCGAAAGGAAATAAACACGAACCTAAAGATTCTTGGTGGTGGAACTGTGATGTGCAAAGTGCTTACATCATCACAGGAGCAAGGACAATATGAAAAAGTACAAAGTGGTAAAGAAAAACGCAAAGAGAGCGGTGAGTGAAGCAAGAGGTCGGGCATATGAAGATCTATATCATAACCTAAATACAAAGGAGGGTGAAAAAAATGTCTATAGGATAGCTAAGCTCCACGAGAGGAAGACAAGAGACTTCAACCAAGTTAAATGCATCAAAGATGACAATAATAGACTTTTGGTGAAGGACGAGGAGATAAAAAATAGATGGAGAGATTATTTCGACAAGCTATTTAATGAAGAAGGTGATAGCACTACGATCGAGATAGACGACTCTTCTGATGACACCTGTAGACATTTTGTTCGGAGAATTCAAGAATCCGAGGTAAAGGAGGCACTAAAACGGATGAAAGCAGGCAAGGCATTGGGGCCTGATGACATCCCCATTGAGGTGTGGAGATGCCTTGGAGATGCAGAGATAGCCTGGCTAACTAAGTTGTTCAATAATATTTTCAAATCAAACAAGATGCCAGATGAGTGGAGGAGAAGCATACTAGTTCCAATTTTTAAGAATAAAGGAGATATCCAAAGTTGCACAAACTATAGAGGAATTAAGCTTATGAGTCATACAATGAAGCTTTGGGAGAGAGTCATTGAGCATAGACTAAGAAGAATGACATGTGTTTCAAAAAACCAATTTGGCTTCATGCCTGGGAGGTCGACCACAGAGGCGATTTTCTTGATAAGACAACTTATGGAGAGGTTTAGGGAGCAAAAGAAGGATCTACACATGGTATTTATCGATTTGGAGAAAGCTTATAACAAGGTACCGCGAAAGGTGATGTGGTGGGCTCTGAAAAAGAAGAGAGTCCCAACAAAGTACATTACACTTATCAAGGATATGTACAACGATGTTGTGACTAGTGTCAGAGCATGCGATGGTGAAACCAGTGACTTTCCCATTAACATAGGATTACATCAAGGGTTAGCTTTGAGTCCCTACATTTTTGCTCTAGTGATGGATGAGGTTACGAAGGGTATACAAGGTGAGATTCCTTGGTGTATGTTATTTGCTGATGATGTTCTGCTAATTGATGAAAGTAGGATTGAGGTTGATAGACAACTGGAGCTATGGAGACAGAATTTAGAATCAAAGGGATTTAGGCTTAGCAGAACTAAAACAGAGTATATGAAGTGCGGGTTCAGCGGTGCCAGGTCGGAGGATGGAGATGTCACTCTGGCCGGACAAATAGTTCCCAAGAAGGAATCTTTTCGATATCTAGGATCAATGTTGCAGTATAATGATGAGATTGGTGAAGATGTTAGTTTTAGAATTCGAGCGGGATGGGTGAAATGGCAATAAGCGTCTGGGATTCTCTGTGACAGGAAGGTCCCACAAAAGCTTAAAGGAAAGTTCTACAAAACGGCAATCAGGCCTGCGATGTTGTATGGTACAGAATGTTGGCCTACGAAAAGCCAACACGTCCAAAAGATAAGCGTAGTAGAGATGCGTATGCTACGATGGAGCTGCGGTCATACAAGAAGAGACCGAATTAGAATTGATGATATACGTGATAAACTTGGAGTAGCACCAATTGAGGAGAAGCTAATTCAACATCGCTTAAGATGGTTTGGACATCTTCAACGAAGGCCGCCCGAGGCACCTGTGCGTGTTGGAATTATAGGACGTGTTGAATGCTCAAAGAGAGGTAGAGGCCGACCAAGGTTGACATGGGAGGAAGTAGTAATAAGGGATTTGAAGGATTGGGGTATATCTGAAGAGCTGGTGACGGATCGGAGTGAGTGGAAGTTAGCGATTCATGTACCAGAACCATGATCGTTGAGTTTTATAAGTTTTAGATTATAGGACTAGGGAACATGAGCCTAAGACGTAGATTTGGCCTTTGACCAATATTACTATTAGTATCATTATCGCTATTAGTATTATTATTATCATTCCTCTTATACATATATATACATTTATATTTTTATTTTATTTTATTTTACTTAGTTATTATTATTAATTGACTTATTTGACTTTATTTTATTATTGTTATGGTTATTGTTATAACTTTTAAATTGATTTTTTCATTTATTTTTGGGTTCCATCTCTAGCCGACCCCAACTTGTTTAGGAATAATGGCTTAGTTGTTGTTGTTGTAGCCAAGTTTGATCAGAGTAGCCTTTAATTTCTCAAACCATACTCTTGGTGCTCTTGCTTGAGACCATAAATTGCTTTGTTTAGTTTGCAAACTAATTGTGCATTTCTTGATTGCTTGTATCTATCTGGCTGTTCCATGTATACTTCTTCTTTAAGTACTCCATTTAAAAATGCATTATTTACATCCAATTGCCTTATACTCCACTTTTTGTGTAGTGCAATTGTGAGAATAATTCTAATTGATGTTGGTTTTACTATTGGTGAAAATGTCCCATTGAAGTCAAAACATTGTTGTTGAGAAAACCCTTTTGCTACAACTCTGGCTTTATATTTTGATATTGTCCCATCTGCATTCCTTTTTATTATGTATGTCCATTTACAACCAATGATATTCTTGTGATTTGGTAAAGGTACAAAACTCCAAGTATTGTTTTTCATGAGTGCATTGTATTCATCATTCATAGCTGCTTTCCCTTTTTCACTTAGTATTGCTTGTGAAAATTGCAAGGCTCCTTAATATCTAAATTTGCAGCGTATACTTTTGGCTTGAATATTCCACTTTTTGCCCTAGTGATCATGTGAAGACCAGTTGTTGCAGGTACAATTGGATGACTTGTTGAATTGTCTTCATTTTCAGACTAAGTACTTGTTGACTGTACAATATCATACCCTTGACAATCATCTGTTTGATAATTTGTGCTCTATTGAGATATTTGATTGGGACTTCTGAATGATCCTATTGACTCATGACCTGACTCAGGATTGAGTACTTTGAGTTGTAGTCCTGGATCATTCAGTTGATTTTCCTCATGTAGTTTCATAATTTCCTCATGATTTAGTGGTATTGGAGGTATATAAAACTTGGAATTGCATATCTTCTGAGTAGTTTTGATCTCTTTTTCATTGAATGGAAACACATGTTCATTAAAGACAACATGTCTTGAGATAAAAATTCTTCCTTTGCTATCCAAGCATTTATATCCTTTTATATTGTTGGCATGTCCTAAAAATGTGCATGGAGAGGATCAAAAATTTAGCTTGTGTGCATTATACTTTCTCAGGCAGGGAAAACATAGACACCCAAATACTTTCAAGCTTTGATAGTTTGGCTGCTTGTTGAATAACACCTCCATTGGGCTCTTGCCGTGTAGCACCTTAGTTGGTAACTTGTTGATCAGAAACACTGCTGTGGCAAAGGTATCAGGCCAGAACTTCAATGGTAATGATGCTTGTGCTGGCATGGTAAGCCCAGATTCCACAGTATGCCTATGCTTTCTTTCTATTGATCCATTCTGTTCTAATGTATAAGGGCGGTAATTCTTTGAACTATTCCTCTCTTTTGAAAGTACTCTTTAAGTGGTTTGAATTCTGCCCCTCCATCAGTTTGCATAACTTTAACTTCACAGCTTGTTTGTTTTTCAGCCTGTGCTATAAATTGTAAACTGCATGATATGTTTTTGATTTTGCTTTTAAAAAATAAATCCAAACAAATCTAGAATATGCATCTATAAAAGATATGTAGTATTTGAAACAATAACCTGTATTGATAGGATCTGATCCCCATAAATCAACAGCAACTAATTCAAGTGGTTTTTGATAATGAGTTTCAGATTCTTGAAATGCTAATTTGTGACTTTTTCCTAGTTGAAAATATGTACAAACATAAGGAGTGGATATACTATCAAAAGAAATTTTATTACTATTCAAAATATTTTTTAGAACATCAACACTTGGATGTCCTAGTTTGTAATGCCACAAATCAACATTATTCATATTTCCGCTACTCTAAGTTGTTTTAGAAAGATTACAACATATTTTCGCATTTTCAGAACTTCTTGAATCAACTAAGCTAAACTTGCACAGTCCCTTCTCTGTTTTACCCTGCAAAAGAACTTTGTCAGTTGGTATATCTCTAATCAAGCAATAATTTGGATAAAATTCAAAATATACATTATTATCACTAGCAAATTGAGATACACTTAACAAGTTTTTCTTTATCCGAGGCACTCTTAATAAGTTATTAAGATAAAGTATTCATTTGCCTTTTATATAACCATTTCCAATATGTGTTATTTTAGTGGATTCACCATTACCCATGTGTATACATTGTGTACCTCTATACTCTTTATTTCCCAGATTTAAATTGCTCAAATTATTGGTAGCACCAAAATCTGGATACCATGCTTCATCATGAATTTCTTCCACTTTGGCTGTATCATTATGATTGTCTCTTGTAAATTCAGATTGATTTCTGGATTCATGCTGCAGGTTTGCTAGATTTGCACTTGGATTAAAATTCTTTTGAGTACTCTTTTGCCCAGGTCTATAATTAGCATAAAATCTAAAATAACATCTATTTGTTGTGTGACCAAACCTTTCGCAAATTTGACATCTAGGTCTACTATTGCTATTGTTACTCCATCTTCTATCTATACCTCTATATTTGTTTAACTAGTTGCCTCTCTAATTTGTATTTGATTCATTCTTGAATCTTTCTTGATTTTTGTTTTTATTATTAGCAACATAATTAACCGATAGATCAGAAATTATTGGTTTCTTCTGTTCTATTCTACCTTCATGAGCAAGAAGGGTAGAATGAACATATGGTATGGATGGAGTAACTTCCTTTGATGAAATCACTGCCACTGCCACTTCATACTCATCATCTAAACCACTCAGAATTGATAAGGTTTGCTCTGTATCATTTACTGCTTGTCCACCTACACCAAGTAAATCACACAATGTCTTAATTGTTAGATACTCTCTCACAGACATATCACCCTTCTTTAAATTTTGTAGTTGTCTTTTATAATGCATGACCTTTGCTACAGATTGAGAATTGAACACTTGTTCTATGGTAGACCAGATTTCTTGAGAAGTATTACACCCTATCAGTTATGGTAATAAGCTTCCACTTATGGTTGATAATAACCATGAACTTAAAAGATTGTCTTGTCTCTGATGTATTGTATATTCTCTGTTGATCACTGGAATTCCTTCATTGTTTTTCACATATTGCTTTGGTGTTGTTTTTGTCCCAAGAATGTATGATTCCAGTCCATATCCTTTCACTGCTGTTTGAACTTGAAATTTTCATAGTAGATAATTTGTCTCACCTAATTGTGTTTGTATCAACTGACTTTGAGGGCTAATTAAAATCTTTGATATGTTCTTTGTTGTGGTTTGTTGCATAGGAGTTTATGTTGGATTTGGTTAGGATGATGAATTGTTGTCTATATCTCCTTCAGCCATGATTGAATTACAACAAAGATTATTGATAAATGACTCAATTGAAGGAAAAAGATTTCAAGAATTGGATCTGAGTAAGCAAGAATCACCTAGATGAGTAAATTTTTGATTTCTTGATAAAATTCTAAAAGCAGCCAGAAGATTGGATGATGATATATCTCTGACAATCTTCTAGGCACGTCTTGATGATGAAACTTAGCCCCAAGGATGAAAAATACAGCAGTTTCAGATGATGAGATTGTTCTCTGATGAATTGCGGCAGTTGCAGCCTATCCAAGTGATGAGAATAACTCTGATGGGTAATGGCACGACACTGTTCTTTCATTGGAAAGTTTTGATTTTCTCTAATACCATGTAAGAAAGTTGAAAGAAGTTTATAATTTCTGATATTATAATATATTTTTTCTGATAAAAGTGGTTGTTGTGTATTTATAACAGCAATACAGAGATTAATAGCTTTACAGACTATTGGGCCTTAGGTTTACAAATACCCGCACCATTCACATACTTTGTTTTAAAAAATACGTATATGTTAGCAGACTGTTTTCTCATTTAATTTGATATATGTGTATATAGCATGGATGAAATGCAAGATTAAAACCTTTTTTGAAGGTAAATCTTACAAATTACAATATTAGCTAAGTCTTCATTTCTTAAACTAGGAATAAATTAAACAACTTAAGGAAAGAAATTAGAGACTTTAGCACTACCAAATATGACCATTTAACTGAATGAAACAATTCTAAGTAATCGAGTAATTCTTAAGTTCAGAAGTGATAAAGTTCTATGCACTAGCTATATTACTCTGTGGTGACAAGATTGAAAACATTTTGAACAGGCTAATTATAATTTTGTATAATAACTTTCAACCCATATCAAAATTAATCTGGGAATATAACCTTAGTAAAAATTTCTATCCTCACTGAACCCAAATAACACTTTTAAGAATTCAAAATTCCTAATCGAATAGTGATATTTTTTCCGATTGTCCATGTAGAGATCCTAGGATCGAAACCCATTAGCATTAATTTGTAGAATATTAGCACTCAAGAATTAATATTCTCAGTATAAAAATGGACTTAAAAACTATTTTATTGATCTTCTGCTACTTGAAAACAACAAAGCACTACGTACATAAAGTAAACTGAGCTGAGCTGAAAGTTCTCCTGGTTTTATGGCACAAACAATACCATGCCATAATTTAAAACACATGCCTAAAGACTGATTCAACTACACTTATTTAACACAACTGAAACAAAATAAAGAAATTAATCAAATAGAAAATTGTTTCCAGTTTGAGTTTATTTCAAACTCTAACAGCCCCTCTTAAACTCAAACTGTCAAAGCTATAGACCCCCATCTTCTTCAAAGCATAGAAAGCTTCAGTAGGCGATGGCTTGGTGGGAATGTCAGCAACTTGCTCCTCGGGTTGACAAAACTCCATCTGAATTTCAGATTGTTTAACCAACTCACGAATATAACGAAACTTAATGTCAATGTGCTTCCTTCTGCAATGAAACATCGGATTTTGTAAGAGCAATAGCAAATCCATTGTCATATAAAATCAGCGTTGGAGAAATCTGTGGATGTTGCAACTCATAAAGTAATCTTTGCAACCAAATAGCCTGGGATGCGCAAGACACAACTACAATGTACTCTGCCTCAGTAAAGGAAAGAGCAACTACTTGTTGCTTCTTTGAGGACCAAGATATGGCTCCAGAACTAATGTGAAACACATAAGCAGAGGTGCTTTTTCGGTCTTGGACATCTCCTGCCCAATCATTGTCTGTATAGCCCTCAAGAGCGCAAGTCGTATTTGCAGAATAAAAGCTACCATGATTCCAAGTACCCTTAACATCACAAAGAATGTGTTTTGCTGCCTGCAAATTAATCTGACTAGGTCTCTCCATAAAGCGGCAGATGAGACCAACACCATAGACAATATCTGGTCTAGTAGCTGTTAAGTACCGGAGACTCCCTACCAAAAGACGAAAATAATTAGCACTTACAAGTTCACCATTTCCATCCTTTTGTAAGTGCAGCCTAGCTTCAGTAGGAGTCTTGAAAGGAGGACATGAGTCCATGTTGAACTGTTTAAGGATGTTGTGTTTCAACACTCCAATGCATCCTTATAAATGCATGCTTCATTATGCTATAGTGGCGCCACCTTAATGAAGCTTTCGATGTGACAGCGTCCCAATTGAACATCCCTTTCATCGTCTTCCGGAACGAGCACATATATGGTCTTGACAACACTTACTTATAACAAAAGGAATTCACAATGTTACGTACCACCAACCCCATATATACCACATCATGCGTAATTTCTTACGATGTGTGACTTACTCATTCAATCCACGCACTCTCAAATGTGAGCCACACCTAACAAATCTCCACCTTGATGAGCATTTCCTCTAGCTTTTACTTTGGAGCATGCTGAAGAAGCTCTGCAGTTGGTTAGGCTGCTTCCACTTCTTTATGCAGTTATCTGCATAATCAAATCTCCACCTTAAGGTGAGTACTTTCCACTAAAGTCATCTTGGCGATCATGAGTCCTCAATGCAGGGATGAGATGTTGTGTATCCATTAAGTCCTCTTCAATAGCAGTGAGACAAGATGCTTTAAGAAGTGGTGCATGCCGCTTAATCATATATCCCCACATTGATGAGTCATTTTCTTGCTTGAGCCACTAAAGGAGTTCCGCTTCGGTCACTCTTGCATCTTCTAATGGTCCCTCGAACCATCGGCTCCGATACCATGTTAAGTTTCAGTATCCCTGCGTATCCGCTTCCATATGTTTGCACTTCACCGTGTCTAGATGGCATCAACTGTCAAAGCCCATATTTAAATGTCGAAAAATGTGATACAGTATTGGGTTTTGACGTTTTATTTAGTCCTACATTGCATGCTAAGTTCAATCCCTAGTTCCAAAGCCTATATTTAAAGAAGTATATATAATATAAACAACTTATACCAATCTCTGTAATCTTCTCTCTCAAATTATTAATAAAGTTCTTCTCCTCTTGGTGGACGTACACTATCACATAGATAGTGCACTTTAAAAAATTTAAGTGCACTTCACTTTTATTTATTATTATTCCGTTGATTTCACTTTTGTCATGAACAAGCCTAATAATTTTATCTGATTGTTTCACCATTCTATATTGATCATATTTGTTTCTGCATCAGTGTCGTTCGGTTGTATCCACTTAGATGGAATAACCATACCAATCTGGTATCAGAGCATCTATGTTGATTTATAGACGGTGAAAGGAAGTATGGTATAAGAGGGGGCTACCCCTGTTGTAACAAGACCTTATGTCAGTGGTTCTTATATTGCATCTAGGTCATAATTGGCAATAGAAAAGTGGAACAGGGATAAAGACTTTGAGAAGTGGTAACGAAGGATGAGGCCTATTCTTAAAAGGAATATGGTTCATTATGTAGTTTTTAACACCGATGAGTTACCAACTGAAGTTTCTACCACGGAAAGGAAGGAGATGGAAGAATGGGCATCTACTATTCTACAATTAGGCATGAGAGAAAATGTTATCTTGGAAATTAGCATGGAAACCGCTACTTGTTAACAAGAAAACTTGTCAACATCCCCAATGCTTATCATGAGATAATTCTATTTGAACTAACCATGTGGTTGAGATGATTCTTGCCTCTGAAAGCATATCTTTTGAATAAAATGACTTAATCGAATGAATTTGAGGAGATAACTCCCGCTTTCAATAAAGTTGATCTAGGTGAAAAGGAATAGTGAATTTTCATACCTTTCGACCTTGTCGAAAGGAATAATGAGGCAGCTTCAACCTTTCGACCAGGTTGGTGAAATATTAAATTGTCAATCCTTTTGACCTTGTCGAAAGGCTGTTAACAAGATCACTCCAACCTTCCAACCAGGTTGGAATTGAAGTAAATTGTTGAACCTTTCGACCTTGTCGAAAGGTGTGACAAGGCCATTCTAACCTTTTGATTAAGGTAAAGTTTTTCACAATCATTTAGCTTTCAGAATCAACACTCTGTTGAGTTCCATCTCCCCTAGGAGTTGAAAGCAGTTATCGTTAATGACATCCACTTTCTTTTTGATCATGTCGAAAGGTGACATGTGAGACCTTTCGACTTTATCGAAAGGAAATGCATGTCCCATCTATAAGTCTTAATTGCTTTCAACCCCTTGGTGTCAGTATTCTTTCTATGGAATCCCTACGAAGGGTTTACTGATGCTTAAAGGAGTTGATTCCCTTCGAATGAATTCCATCACAAATGGTTGTTAGATATATAACCCAGGATTCCTCTAGGAAGTAAACCTTTCGACTAAGTCAAAAGGTATTCCTTCTTTCGATGCAATCCTAGTTTAGTAATCTTTAACACATTTTATTTTCCTTATATAAGATCAATTTAGAAATTCCCATAGCTCATGCATTGAACATAGTCGACTCCTCATCGTCATCGCTTTTATTTTCCGTATTAAAGATTGGTTTCGATGATGATGGGTTTCGATTGGAAACATCTAAGTTGGTTTTATATATAGCATAGATCAGAAGAGATTATGGGAAAAAAGGTTGAAATCATGTGCAATTGATCATTAGTCTAGCAAATGATCTTAATGATCTTCCTCATCACCAAAATCCATCATGAACAAGCCATCTCTATTTTTATTTATCATCCAAAATAAGTTATAAGAGATTGAGTGTTATCCCGCCTTTTTAGCAAGGCCGTGATACTAAAAGATCGACCGAGAAACCAAAGATAGTTCGTCTCAAAGATTGGTCAACTTAGCATCTCAACAGAGCAAGTCCTTGTCAGGTCGTTTAGCGACCTACGACCTAAAAGCTTCAACGACCTAGTGATCAACGACCTAAAGGTTCCAGCGACCTAACAATTCAAAGCCTCCAGCGAGTTAACGAGATAAAGAACAAGCGACCTAGCGACTTAAGCTTGTAACGAGATAAAGAACAAGCGACCTAGCGACTTAAGCTTGTAACGAGCTAAGAAAGCAACGACCTAAAACCCTCCGCGACCTAAAATCCTTAGCGACCTAGTAGCCTCCGCGACCTAAAACTCCACGCGACCTAAGACTCTCCACGACCTAAAACTCCACGTAACCTAAGACTCTCCGCGACCTAAAACTCTGCGACCTAGTAGCCTAGCGACCTAATCCATACACTACCTCTTCCCTTAGGTCGCTAACGACCTACTAACCCATATGCCGCTACTCCTTAGGTTGCCACTTCCTTAGGTCGTCATTCCCTTAGGTCGCCACTTCCCGCAACTCTTCATGCCACAGTCCCTTAAGTCGTTGACGACTTACGACCTAACCACTTCCTTAGGACGCTGCTCACCTTAGTTTGCCATCCTTTGTGTGCCTTTGCTCTTTAAGTTGCTACTCCCTCTCCTGCTACCCCTTAGGTCACTAACGACCTACGACCTACCACTTAGGTCGCCCACGACCTATATAACCTGGCCGACCTAAGACCAGCCACTCCTATAAATACTTCACCAACTCTGCATTCAAGGGGGACTTTTCGGGACTTGGAAGCGTCGAAGCTCTGCTACTTTTTCAACCTCAACAACACTTAATTTGCCAACAACACTTCAAAGGGTCGAGAGAAGAGATCAACCACATTCAACATGAATCCGAAGAGCAATTCACCATTAAAAGTACTAGTTTCTTGTCTTAATCGTGTTGTATTCGGAGATTCATTGTAAAAGTTGTAATCAAATCAGCAATAAAGAAGAGACAAAGTGGATGTAGGCTTGACTTTAAGCCGAACCACTATAAAAACTATTGTTCTTTTACTGTTTTTGATATATTCTGTTTACCTTTAGTTCCCGTGTAAACGGGTGGTGCTTTCACTTTGTTTCAACTCACACAGGGTGTTAGCGTTAACATTTTGGTGCTTTCATTGAGAGATCGAACTCAGGAATTTTGTCGACTAAGGGTGAGATCGAAGAATTTGTTGGTTTGGATCTGAAAAATTATGGCAAGGCGATCAAGTAAAAGGCTAAGACCAGAGAGTAGTCAACATGAAGGAAGTCAAGAAGCTTCCTCAAGAGCGAACCAAACTTCAGCCTTTATTACCAGGGACGAGATGGAGGCAATGATGAAAAGGCAAGAGGAGTTGATCCAGAATTTGTTTCATCAGATTGGACAACTTGGAGCACAGAATCAAAGAGGAACAGGAACCCAGCCAGAAGAACAGATTCCACCATCCCCTCATGAACTCGGGGGGCAAGACGAAAGCAATAGGCGAGGACTACAACTAGGAGACAACGACAGATTGGTGGAAATGGTCAAAAAGGCTATGAGAGGCGGTTTGGTAAACAAGGACTTGGAGGATGTGAATAGGAGTCCTTTTACCATGACAATCAGGCGAGCAAAGAACCCACCAGACTTTAAGCTACCATCGTTGGATATGTATAATGGAAGGACAGACCCTACGGCCCATCTAACAAAATATATGAGGCATATGGAAGTATTGGGGGCATCAGAGGAATTTATGGCCCGGTGCTTTCCATTGTATTTGACATATATTGCGGCGTTATGGTTCAGACAACTGGAAAGTGGATCTATCGGGACATGGAATGATTTGACTAAAAGGTTTATGAGGCAATTCAGGGTCCACATCTCGAGGCCCAAGAATGTTATGAGTTTGACAACATTAAAGCAAAGAACTGGAGAATCTTTGAGAAGTTTTTTGATGCGATTCAACGCAGCAGCGACATCGGTGGATCGACCAGATCCATCCATGGTTCTAATGGCAGCCGTGTTGGGCATAGCTGACGGCACAGAGTTCAAAAACTCATTGACCAGAGATCCTCCTATGGATTTAGGAGAATTTTTTCATGAGGCCGAAGGGTTCTTACGATTAGAAGATGCAAAAGCTGAAAGAGAAGAAGGAGAAGGAATAGAAATTTATGCACTCAAAGGCGTAAAACCTCTTGAAAAGGATCTTGGCAAAGATAAAGAAAAACGGAAGGCTGAAGATGACGATGATAGGTCAAAGCGAGCACGGAGGGAGCCACGTTTCACCACTTATGCGGAATTAAACGAAAGTTTGGAACGAATTTACCAAGATACTAAAGGACAGATTTCTTATCGCAAGCCAATAAGGAGGGATCCGGCCAGCAGTGAAAGAAAATCAGACAAGTACTGCTTATTCCATGAAATGAATGGTCATAGTACAAATGATTGTAGACACTTGAAGGATGAAATTGAGGGGCATGTCCGCAATGGCCTACTATCGAAGTATGTGAAAAGGGGAGTGACGGCTGTGGAACGGGAACCGCCACCACCCGCACCAGCTGGCGATATATCGGGATCAAGACGTCAACTTGTCATTGAATAACTAAGATAATGGCGAATAAGTAGCAAACCCCACACCAACACGATGAAGTCTTTTTACACATGTATAGGATCACGAACAATCCTCAGGCATGCTCTGAAACGACTCTTAATCGTAGCAGTGTAGGTGTTTGCACTTGGACGTCCCTGTTTTGTTTTTGTTTTTTCTATTCTCATGTTTGGACTTGATTCTGTTTGTCATATCTACTAAAAACTCATTTTCAGTAAAGAAATGCTACTTGTGATTCCAAAACAGCTAAGCCGCTTACACATGTACGGAATCACGAACGGTCCCCAGGCATGCTCTGAGATGGTGTTGAACCGCCATAACCAATAATCCAGGAACTCACTCGAACGTGAACCTGGCATCGGTAACGCTAGGTCCCTCCAACATTAAGCCCTCCCGGGCACACATCTCCTCACCTCAAATGCCCCCCCGGGCACACATCAGCTCACCTCACCTCGAATGGCTCGATCCCGAACGGTCGTCATTTGAGGTCAAGAAAACTCGCCTCGAACGGCAAAACCTCGCCTCAAACAGCAAAAAACTCGCCTCGAACGGCAAAAAACTCGCCTCGAACGGCAAAAGCTCGCCTCAAATGGCTCGATCCCGAATGGTCGTCATTTGGGGTCCACCCCCTGACCGCCAACGGTCGCACTTTACCTCGAATGGCTCGATCCTGAGCGATCGTTATTTGAAGTAAGGCGCTTGACCGTGAGCGATCACATTTCACCTCAGATGGCTCGATCCCGAACGATCGTCATTTGGGGTCCACCCCCTGACCTCCAACGGTCGCACTTTACCTTGGATGGCTCGATCCCGAATGATCGTCATTTCAAGTAAGGCGCTTGACCGCGAGCGGTTACATTTCACCTCGAATGACTTGATCCCAAACGATCGTTATTTGAGGGTCCGCCCCTGACCGGGCATGGTCGCACTTTCCCACAAATAGCTTGATCCTGGACGATCGTCATTTGAAGTAAGGCGCTTGACGGTGAACGGTCGCATTACATCTAACATGATTCAATCCCGAACAATCATCACATGAAGATAAGCGCTTGACCGCGCACGGTCGCACTTCACCTCGAATGACTTGATCCCGAACGGTCGTCATTTGAAGTTAGGCGCTTGACCGTGAACGGTCGCACTTCACCTCAAACGGCTCGATCCCAAACGATCGTCACTTGAGACCCTCCACTTGACCGCGCACGGTTGCACTTACCGCAAATGGCTCGACTTCGAATGGTCGTCATTTGAAGTAAGGCGCTTGACCATGAACGGTCGTCATCTGAGCTCCGCCACTTGACCGTGCACAGTCGCACTTTACCACAAATGACTCGATCCCAAATGATCGTCATTTGAAGTAAAGCGCTTGATCATGAACGCCACCTGACCGCACACGGTCGCACTTCACCTCGAATGGCTCGATCACGAACGGTCACCATTTGAAGTCAGGCGCTTGACCGTGAACGGCCGCACTTCATCCCAAATAGCTCGATCCCGAACGGTCATTATTTGGGGCCACATAAAACTGTCAGTTCCTTTGCAGGTCATCAACAAGATATGAACATCCGGCTTATGGCATTACAAAACACACCTTCCTACCGCAAGGCATGTTTTGGGGGGCAAGTGTTATCCCGCCTTTTTAGCAAGGCCGTGATACTAAAAGATCGACCGAGAAACCAAAGATAGTTCGTCTCAAAGATTGGTCAACTTAGCATCTCAACAGAGCAAGTCCTTGTTAGGTCGTTCAGCGACCTACGACCTAAAAGCTTCAACGACCTAGTGATCAACGACCTAAAGGTTCCAGCGACCTAACAATTCAAAGCCTCCAACGAGTTAACGAGATAAAGAACAAGCGACTTAGCGACTTAAGCTTGTAACGAGATAAAGAACAAGCGACCTAGCGACTTAAGCTTGTAACGGGCTAAGAAAGCAACGACCTAAAACCCTCCGTGACCTAAAATCCTTAGCGACCTAGTAGCCTCCGCGACCTAAAACTCCACGCGACCTAAGACTCTCCGCGACCTAAAACTCCACGCGACCTAAGACTCTCCACGACCTAAAACTCTACGACCTAGTAGCCTAGCGACCTAATCCATACACTACCTCTTCCCTTAGGTCGCTAACGACCTACTAACCCATATGCCGCTACTCCTTAGGTCGCCACTTCCTTAGGTTGTCATTCCCTTAGGTCGCCACTTCCCGCAACTCTTCATGCCACAGCCCCTTAAGTCGCTGACGACTTACGACCTAACCACTTCCTTAGGACGCTGCTCACCTTAGTTTTCCATCCTTTGTGTGCCTTTGCTCTTTAAGTCGCTACTCCCTCTACTGCTACCCCTTAGGTCGCTAACGACCTACGACCTACCAGTTAGGTCGCCCACGACCTATAACCTGGCCGACCTAAGACCAGCCACTCCTATAAATACTTCACCAACTCCGCATTCAAGGGGGACTTTTCGGGACTTGGAAGCGTCGAAGCTCTGCTACTTTTTCAACCTCAACAACACTTCATTTGCCAACAACACTTCAAAGGGTCGAGAGAAGAGATCAACCACATTCAACATGAATCCGAAGAGCAATTCACCATTAAAAGTACTAGTTTCTTGTCTTAATCGTGTTGTATTCGGAGATTCATTGTAAAAGTTGTAAAAGTTGTAATCAAATTAGCAATAAAGAAGAGACAAAGTGGATGTAGGCTTGACTTTAAGCCGAACCACTATAAAACACTGTTGTTCTTTTACTGTTTTTGATATATTCTGTTTACCTTTAGTTCCCGTGTAAACGGGTGGTGCTTTCACTTTGTTTCAACTCACACAGGGTGTTAGCGTTTACCAATTTTAGCGTTAACATTGAGCTTTCTCCCCAACTAGATTTAGGGTTTCTTCTAAGTACAATTAGCGCTATGAAAGTAGAGAAAAGAAAATGAATTCAGTATTCAAGAATTCGGTTCCAACAACTGGACCCCTTGGGTCTTATTTATAGATGCAGGTTGGCCCCCTGGTGCGCCTTTGCTTTCGACTGAGTCAAAAGGTCCCCTTTATATGCTGCCTTAAACCTTTTGACTTAATCGAAAGGTTATGAACCTTTCAACGTAGTCGAGAGGTGTTCTCTTCTGTTTCTTGGTTTACCTCTTCACTTTCTTGCCTTCGACCGGGTCGAAAGGTCTTCTTTAATATGCCTTTAACCTTTCGACTTGATCGAAAGGTTATGAACCTTTCGACGTCGTCGAAAGGTTTTCCCTTGTTATGAACCTTTTGACTTTATCGAAAGGTTTGTCTTTCACGTGCTATTATGAACCTTTCGACCTTGTCGAAAGGTTTGCCTTTCTCATGCTGTCTTGAGTCTTCTGTCCTAGTCGAAAGTCATGTTTCCTTTCATTGTTGTCGAAGGCTGTGCCTTATTTCGATGTTGTCGAATGCTTTGTCTCCTTTCGAAATTGTCGAAAGTTGTCCATTTTCTTCTTGTCATACTCTAGTAGCTTATTCTCTCTTAACCTTTCGACCTGGTCTAAAGCCATGACTCTTTTCGACATTGTCAAAAGGTTCTCAATTATTCTTTTGCCATTGTTGATTTTTGAGTATCCTTTTCTTAATAGCACCTTTCGACTCTGTCGAAAGGTGTCCTGGGTGGATTTTAACTGGTTTGAAAGGCTTGCTTATGCTTTTGAAAAGGTTATTATGGGGCGAAACCTTTGACTTCGAAAGGTTTGACATATAGTTGGGAGATCACAACTGATTGCTTCCGAAAGGAGTTCTGAAGTCATCATTTCTTGTTCATCTGTGTCCAAAGGTTGGTAGTGGCGGAAGGTCCTATCTATTTTCATCTCGATCAAAGGCCTTTGCACTATATGGGGAGTTGGTGCTTTCGACTCCTCCGATACCTGCTCAATGCCTTTGAAACATCCTTTTTATGCTGTTCATGACGACTTGGTCTGTTTCTCCATTGAAACGTCGATTTTATTAGCCATCTTTCGTACTTCTGCTATAAAATGGATTTTATGGTTAACATTTTGTCCCCCCCCCGCTGTATGAAAGAAGCTTTTGTTCTTTAGGACAAAGTTTTCATAGCTTTCTTACTCTTAATAATTTTGTCTTTCCTGCAAAACTCAAAGTTAAAAGCACCATTGTTGCCATCATACTTACATGTATGTTTAGTAGTTGATCAGCATATTAATGCCATTATCCGCTTGATAAGCATCATTTGGAATTAATGAACATCAACTTTTGATTTTGGCATTAAGAAGACCAGCTTGAAATTTTTGGCTGCTTACAATAGACTCAGTTATATCAACCAGGAAATCTAACCCAGATTAGGGCATTAACTTGTGAATTTTAGAAATTGATAATGTGACATCCAGAGTACAGATAACAATGTCCCAAAAATAGTTTTATATATGGCATTTCTAAACCCAGATTCAGGTTTTTATGGCCAACTAAACGAGAATTAAAAGTATGATTTCCATATTAAGCTTCAAGCGCATATTAGGACATATGTTAGTCAATCCTCTTTGCAGAAAGAATCTCTGGCCCCGATTAGGGCACACATTTTGTGTAAGCATATAGCTGTTAAAATAGAAATCCCTTGCACGTATCGGGACATACTTTGAATAACCAGAAATTTATGAAAATTGACTTCATTACAGATTCCGTGGACCTAGATTAGGGTATTTAGGCAAAATCACATAATAATCCCGTAGCCCAAGTTCGAGTATTAAGAATTGTAGTGATCAACAATGCTCCCACACCCCGACTCGGGCTTAATAAAGATGGCGATTGATAGAGTCCTGAAACCCAGACTCAGTTATTAGATGCTGAAATTCATATATGGGAATCCCGGAGCCCAGATTCGAGCATTAATAGTTGATATTAAGAAAGTCCTGAAACCCAGATTCGGGTACTAATCAATGGAGTCCCGTTTCACTCCTTTACTTTTCGTCCTTTTCGAAATATATAAACCCTTCAGGTCTTGCACAGAAATAATTTGATTAGCTACCTCTTGAGCTTGGACATTTTAGTCGATGATTAGATATGCCGCTTTTTAGGCTTGGATATTTCAGTCTTTCACTTGATGAGCCTCCTCTGGGCCTTGGACATCTTAGTCCACAATTTGATGAACCTTTACATGGGCTAGGACGTCTTAGTCCTTTGTTAATTGCGCCTCTTCTCGAGTTTGGATATCTTAGTCCATTGTTAGTTGAGCCTCTTCTCGGGCTTGGACGTCTTAGTCCATTATTGGTTGAGCCTCTTCTTGGGTTTGGACGTCTTAGTCCATTATTGGTTGAGCCTCTTCTTGGGCTTGGACGTCTTTGTCCATTATTGTCCGGTGCTCTTGGTTAGCTCATCTTAGAGGCTGGAACTAAGGACTTACCCGACCTCCCTCCAGGAGGCACCTACGCTGGCACTTTTGCGGCGCGAACAGAGGCTTGTTCGGTCTCTACCCTGGTCATCTTATGGCATAGATAGAGGCTTACTCTGTCCTCCCTCCAGGAGGTACCTTAACCTGTCCATAACGTGGCGCGAATAAGGGCTTGTTTGGTGCTTTAACCTGGACATCTTATGGAATGGATAAAGGCTTACTCCGTCCTCCCTCAAGGAGGCGTCTTGACCTGACCAGAGGCGCAACCAAGGGCTTCTCTGGTGCTATAACCTGGCCATCCCATGGTGCGGCTAAAGGCTTACCCACCCTCCCTTTAGGAGATGCTCTGCCCTGGCCATCTCGGCATGGACAGAGGCTTTTATACCAACTTAGGTAGTATCCAAATTTGAGGAGCATTTCACTCCCAACCATGTAGATTTTCTCTTCACAAAAAGAAGCTCTTTATTAATCCATCTTTGGAAAATATGGCCCTAAATGTTCAACATTCCATGTTCTAGGCACCATATTGCCGTTTGGGCGACATAATTTGTATGCTCCCGGGGGGATTACTTTATATACGATTAATGATTCCTCCCAGTTTGGTCCTAGGGATCCATCTGTAGGATTCTTAGTATTGGCCATTACTCTGCGGAGTATCAAATCCCCTTCTTGAAATGATCGAGCTCTTACGCTTGAGTTGTAATATTTCAAAATCCTTCTTTGATATTCGAAGGTTCTTACCCCTGCTTCATCTCTTAGTTCATGTATCAAGTCCAGTGATTCTTTCTTCAATTCTTGATTCTTATCAAATGCATAGGTAATCCTTCAGTGCGAGGGTATTTCTATCTCGATAGGTAGCATTGCCTCACACCCATATGTCAGAGAATACGGGGTATGTCCCGTTGCCATCTTAGCAGATGTTCAGTAAGCCCATAGTACTAATGGTAGTTCTTCTACCCAATTTCCTTTTGCCTTATTTAGTCGCTTTTTAAGAATTGTTTTTATGGTTTTGTTTGCAGCCTCAACCGCTCCATTGGCTTTTGAATGTGCGACAGATAAATAAAACTTTTAGCAATCCCATTTTTGTGGCAGAATCGGGAGAATTCTTCGCTTTCAAATTGCGTTCCATTGTCAGAAATTAACTTCTGAGGAATCCTAAATCAAGTTATGATATTCTTAATAACAAATCTCAATACTTTTCCAGAAGTAATTTTCGGAAGTGGTTCGGCTTCAACCCATTTGGTAAAATAGTCGATGGCCACTACGGCATATTTCGCTCCGCCTTTTGAAATTGGCAATGGACCGATCAAATCTATCCCCCATACATCAAAGGGCCATGGACTCGTGATTGGAGTTAATTGACTTAGAGGCAACCTAGGTATCTTTGAATATTTCTGGCATTTCTCGCATCTTTTCACATAGTCCATGGCTTGGCTTACCATATGGAGCCAGTAAAATCCTTACCTCATTATTTTCTTTGCAAGCTTTGTTCCATTTGAATGGTCTCCACAAAACCCTTCATGTGCTTCGGCCATTAATTTCATTCCATCATTTATGCTTACACACCTAAGACAAGATAGAACATATCCCTTCTTATAGAGGATTTCGTCCATCATAACAAAGGTTGGAGCCTATCTCTTGATTTTTCTTGCTTCTCCTTTATCAGATGGTAATGTCCCTTTAATTAAATACTCAACAATAGGTGACATTCATGTATCATCATATGTGCTATTTATATTGGGTTGGCCCATTCTTCCATTTGTTAACTCATTACGACTTTCTATTTCCTCTCCTTTGAGACTTGGCTTGAGATCTCGTCATAACCAGCAATCCTTTCCGTTGTTCGGATGTTTCCATTTCAATACTTGGCTTTTCTTGATATTCGACGGGGACAGTTCATGTCTCTGGTGCTCCCCTTGAGCTGGCCAATTTTGCTAAAGAGTCTGCCTATGCATTTTCCGCCCTTGGAACTTGATTCACCGAAAAATCCTCAAACAAAGCAAGCATCTGCAATATCTTCTTCAGATAAAATGATAGCTAGGGGTCCTTTGTGTGGAATACCTGCTTCACTTGATTGACCATTAGCTATGAGTCACTAAAAATCTGTGTTCGTGGGATTTTCAACTCTAGTGCCAAAGTTAATCTTGCTACCATCGACTCATATTCCGCTACATTGTTGGTTGCAGGAAATCCCAGTTTCATGACATAGTGCAAACGATGTCCATCCGGGGTTATGATTACATAACATGGTCCTTCTCTTTTTTCGATTGTTCCTTTATAAAGCTGGTGCATTCATTAACAAAGTCTACTAGTGCTTTCCCTTTAATTGCAGCCCGTGGTTGAAATTCTATGTCATATTGGCTAAGCTTAATCCCCTATTTCATCAACCTGCCCGAAGTCTCAGGCTTACTAAAAACTTGCTTAAGAGGAAAATTGGTCAATACCCTGATCGAATGTGCCTGGAAGTATGCTCTGAGCTTTCGAGCTGTAAGAATCTAGCAATAAGCTAATTTCTCTATAACTAGGTATCGAACCTCTACATCCTTCAATTGCCTGCTTACATAGTATACCAGGAGCTGTGCTCCATTATCCTCTCGAATGAGTACTGAGCTGACTGCATGCTCTAATACTGCCATATATAGATACAAGATTTCCCCACTCTCGGGTCTTGAGAGTACCGGTGGTTTCTCCAAATGGCTTTTTAACTCCAAGAAATTCTACAATCCTCTCCCCATTCGAAGCTTTTCTTTTTCTTAATTACATCGAAGAAAGGTATGCATTTATCAGTAGCTTTTGATATAAACCTACTTAGGGCAGCTACCCTTCCATTTAAGCTCATCACTCCTTGCTAGTTTTTGGTTCAGCCATATCCCTTATAGCTTGAATTCGGTCGGGACTTGCCTCTATTCCTTGAGCACTTACTAAGTAGCCTAAGAACTTTCCAAAATGGACCCAAAAGAGCACTTTTAAGGATTCAACTTCATTTGATACCTCCGCATTATCTCGAACATTTCCTCTAGACCTTTGAGATGGTTTTCAGGTTCGCTAGATTTTACCAACATGTTATCAACATAAACTTCCATATTTCTTCTAATATGTTCCTTGAACATTCGATTAACCACTCTCTGATAAGTGGCCCTGCATTCCTTAGACCAAATGGCATGGCTCTGTAATAATAAATTCCCCACTCTGTTATGAAGCTGGTATAATCTTCATCTTGCTTGAACATCGGAATCTGATTGTACCCTGAATAAGCATCCATAAGAGATAACAACTTGTGCCCACTCATTGCATCCACCAAATGATCTATTCACAACAACGGGAAACAATCCTTCAGGCGTTCTTCGTTTAGATCTGTGTAATCGATACATGTTCTCCACTTCCCATTTGACTTTTTCACCAGAACTAGGTTGGCTAACCATTTGGGGTAATATACTTTTCGGATTAAACCATTTTCAAGGAGCCTATCAACTTCCTCCTTCAAAGCATCTGTTCGAACTTTATCCAATTCTCTCTTTCTCTACCTTATGGGGGTTGCTCCTGGGTTGATGTTAAGGGCGTGACAGATGACAGTTGAGTCAATCCCCACCATCTCGAAATGTGACTAAGCAAAAACATCCTTGTTGTTTTTGAGGAATTGAACCAGTTCTTTCTTTAACTCGCCATCAAGATCTTTTCCCACTTTGACCACTTTAAAAGCATCTTCAGAATCTATATGGGTTTCCTCAAGGTTCTCTATTGGTCTTATCCTCTTCGTCTCGCCCCGGCAATCAAAATCTGTGACTATTGGATCTTCTTCTACTGAGTTAGTGTCAATCCTCTTTCTCTTGTTTCCTACAGAAATGTACTTTTGATACATACACTTTTTAGACTTCTTATCTTAATCTTTGCTTCGAATGTTGGATATGAAAGTCCATCATCTAAAGGCTGTAAAATGGAGAAGAATCAAAAAAGCAGAATACTCACTTGTGTATTGATCAAGAGTGGCGAAATACATTTCCCGAGAGCTCAATTGTTCTTGGGCTTGGACGTCTTTGTCCATTATTGTCCGGTGCTCTTGGTTAGCTCATCTTAGAGGCTGGAACTAAGGACTTATCCGACCTCCCTCTAGGAGGCACCCTGCCCTGGCACTTTTGTGGCGTGAACAGAGGGTTGTTCGGTGCTTTACCCTGGTCATCTTATGGCGCAGATAGAGGCTTACTCTGTCCTCCCTCCAGGAGGTGCCTTAACCTGGCCATAGCGTGGCGCGGATAAGGGCTTGTTTGGTGCTTTAACCTGGCCATCTTATGGAATGGATAAATGCTTACTCTGTCCTCCCTCAAGGAGGCGTCTTGACCTGACCAGAGGCGCAACCAAGGGCTTGTCTGGTGCTATAGCCTGGCCATCCTATGGTGCGGCTAAAGGCTTGCCCACCCTCACTTCAGGAGATGTTCTGCCCTGGCCATCTCGGCATGGACAGAGGCTTTTCTACCAACTTAGGTAGTATCCAAATTTGAGGAGCATTTCACTCCCAACCATGTAGATTTTCTCTTCACAAAAAGAAGCTCTTTATTAATCCATCTTTGGAAAATATGGCCCTAAATGTTCAGCATTCCATGTTCTAGGCACCATATTGCCGTTTGGGTGACATAATTTGTATGCTCCCGGGGGGATTACTTTGCATACGATTAATGGTTCCTCCCAGTTTGGTCCTAGGGATCCATTTGTAGGATTCTTAGTATTGGCCATTACTCTGCGGAGTAATAAATCCCCTTCTTGAAATGATCGAGCTCTTACTCTTGAGTTGTAATATTTCAAAATCCTTCTCTGATATTCGAAGGTTCTTACCCCTACTTCATCTCTTAGTTTATGTATCAAGTCCAGTGATTCTTTCTTCAATTCTTGATTCTTATCAAATGCATAGGTAATCCTTCGGTGTGAGGGTATTTCTATCTCGATAGGTAGCATTGCTTGACACCCATATGTCAGAGAATACAGGGTATGTCCCATTGCCATCTTAGTAGATGTTTGGTAGGCCCATAGCACTAATGGTAGTTCTTCTACCCAATTTCCTTTTGCCTTATTTAGTCGCTTTTTAAGAATTGTTTTTATGGTTTTGTTTGCAGCCTCAACCGCTCCATTGGCTTTTGAATATGCGACAGATAAAAAAAACTTTTAGCAATCTCATTTTTGTGGCAGAATCGGGAGAATTCTTCGCTTTCAAATTGCGTTCCATTGTTAGAAATTAACTTCTGAGGAATCCCGAATCTGGTTATGATATTCTTAATAACAAATCTTAATACTTTTCCAGAAGTAATTTTCGGAAGTGGTTCGGCTTCAACCCATTTGGTAAAATAGTCGATGGCCACTACGGCATATTTCGCTCCGCCTTTTGAAATTGGCAATGGACTGATCAAATCTATCCCCCATACATCAAAGGGCCATGGACTCGTGATTGGAGTAATTGACTTGGAGGCAACCTAGGTATCTTTGAATATTTCTGGCATTTCTCGCATCTTTTCACATAGTCCATGGCTTGGCTTACCATATGGGGCTAGTAAAATCCTTACCTCATTATTTTCTTTGCAAGCTTTGTTCCATTTGAATGGTCGCCACAAAACCCTTCATGTGCTTCGGCCATTAATTTCATTCCATCATTTATGCTTACACACCTAAGATAAGATAGAGCATATCCCTTCTTATAGAGGATTTCGTCCATCATAACAAAGGTTGGAGCCTATCTCTTGATTTTTCTTGCTTCTCCTTTATCGGATGGTAATGTCCCTTTAATTAAATACTCAACAATAGGTGACATTCATGTATCATCATTTGTGCTATTTATATTGGGTTGGCCCATTCTTCCATTTGTTAACTCATTACGACTTTCTATTTTCTCTCCTTTGAGACTAGGCTTGAGATCTCGTCATAACCAGCAATTATTTCCCTTGTTCCGATGTTTCCATTTCAATACTTGGCTTTTCTTGATATCCGACGGGGACAGTTCATGTCTCTAGTCCTCCCCTTGAGCTGACCAATTTTGCTAAAGAGTATGCCTATGCATTTTCCGCCCTTGGAACTTGATTCACCAAAAAATCCTCAAACAAAGCAAGCATCTGCAATATCTTCTTCACATAAAATGATAGCTTGGGGTCCTTTGTGTGGAATACCTGCTTCACTTGATTGACCATTAGCCGCGAGTCACTAAAAATCTATGTTCGTGGGATTTTCAACTCTAGTGCCAAAGTTAATCCTGCTACCATCGACTCATATTCCGCTACATTGTTGGTTGCAGGAAATCCCAGTTTCATGGCATAGTGCAAACGATGTCCATCCGGGGTTATGATTACATAACATGGTCCTTCTCATTTTTCGATTGCTCCTTTATAAAGCTGGTGCATTCATTAACAAAGTCTGCTAGTGCTTGCCCTTTAATTGCAGCCTGTGGTTGAAATTCTATCTCATATTGGTTGAGCTCAATCCCCCATTTCATCAACCTGCCCGAAGTCTCAAGCTTACTAAAAACTTGCTTAAGAGGAAAATTGGTCAATACCCTGATCGAATGTGCCTGGAAGTATGCTCTGAGCTTTCGAGCTGTAAGAATCTAGCAATAAGCTAATTTTTCTATAACTAGGTATCGAACCTCTACATTCTTCAATCGCCTGCTTACATAGTATACCAGGAGTTGTGCTCCATTATCCTCTCGAATGAGTACTGAGCTGACTGCATGCTCTTATACTGCCATATATATATACAAGGTTTCCCCACTCTCGGGTCTTGAGAGTACCGGTGGTTTCTCCAAATGGCTTTTTAACTCCAAGAAATTCTACAATCCTCTCCCTATTCGAAGCTTTTCTTTTTCTTAATTACATCGAAGAAAGGTATGCATTTATCAGTAGCTTTTGATATAAACCTACTTAGGGCAGCTACCCTTCCATTTAAGCTCATCACCTCCTTGCTAGTTTTTGGTTCAGCCATATCCCTTATAGCTTGAATTTGGTCGGGACTTGCTTCTATTCCTTGAGCACTTACTAAGTAGCCTAAGAACTTTCCAGAATGGACCCAAAAGAGCACTTTTACGGATTCAACTTCATTTGATACCTTCGCATTGTCTCGAACATTTCCTCCAGATCTTTGAGATTGTTTTCAGGTTCGATAGATTTTACCAACATGTCATTAACATAAACTTCCATATTTCTTCTAATCTGTTCCTTGAACATTCGATTAACCACTCTCTGATAAGTGGCCCCTGCATTCCTTAGACCAAATGACATGGCTCTGTCACAATAAATTCCCCACTCTGTTATGAAGCTGGTATGATCTTCATCTTGCTTGAACATCGGAATCTGATTGTACCCTGAATAAGCATCCATAAGAGATAACAACTTGTGCCCACTCATTGCATCCACCAAATGATCTATTCACAGCAACGGGAAACAATCCTTCAGGTGTTCTTTGTTTAGATCTGTGTAATCGATACATGTTCTCCACTTCCCATTTGACTTTTTCACCAGAACTAGGTTGGCTAACCATTTGGGGTAATATACTTTTCGGATTAAACCATTTTCAAGGAGCCTATCAACTTCCTCCTTCAAAGCATCTATTCGAACTTTATCCAATTCTCTCTTTCTCTACCTTATGGGGATTGCTCCTGGGTTGATGTTAAGGGTGTGACAGATGACAGTCGGGTCAATCCCCACCATCTCGAAATGTGACTAAGCAAAAACATCCTTGTTGTTTTTAAGGAATTGAACCAGTTCTTTCTTTAACTCGCCATCAAGATCTTTTCCCACTTTGACCACTTTAGAAGCATCTTCAGAATCTATATGGGTTTCCTCAAGGTTATCTATTGGTCTTATTCTCTCCGTCTCTCCCCGGCAAACAAAATCTGTGACTATTGGATCTTCTTCTGCTGAGTTAGTGTCAATCCTCTTTCTCTTATTTCCTACAGAAATGTACTTTTGATACATACGCTTTTTAGACTTCTTATCTTAATCTTTGCTTCGAATGTTGGATATGAAAGTCCATCATCTAAAGGCTGTAAAATGGAGAAGAATCAAAAAAGCAGAATACTCCCTTGTGTATTGATCAAGAGTGGCAAAATACATTTCACGAGAGCTGAATTATTCTCCCCGCACAGTCCTCCAGCCTCGTTTTGTCAAGAATTTTACCATGAGGTATTTTGGCAAGACGAAAGCATCAATTTCATTCAGGGCTAGTCTGCCGAAGAAAGCGTTGTAGTAGGAGGGTTGGTCAATTATCACAAAGATGGTTTCAAATGTTCGGCAGGTTGGAGGCACCCCCATTTGTACAATTAGCTTGATTTGCCCCATCGGAGTTGACCCTTTGTTATTGAACCCAAAAATTGGCTCGGAGCTTGGCTCTAATTTGTGCTCTTTGATATTCATCTGATCAAAAGCATGCTTGAAGATGACATTAACTGTGCTTCCTGTATCAACCATAATTTTGGAAACAATTGACAGCCCAATCTATGCAGTAATCATAAGGGAGTCGTTATGAGGATGATGGACTCCTTTGCGTAGCTCCTGCAAGGTGACCACCAAATTTGGCATTTGAATACTAAGTCATAGGCTCTTCGTCGGAGGCTCCTCCTGAACATAATAAATTCCCACCTTGGCTTCCTTGATATATCTGCTTCGAACTCCTTTACTGTTACCTGCCGGATGTGGCCCGCCGTGGATCACATCAATCCTGTTAATTGGCAGGCTTAAGCTGAGGGTGGCTTCATCTTCTAAAACATTTATAGCATTTCCCGAACGCTTTTGGGGAGAACTTTCAGTTCGTTGGGCTTTGTGCTGATCTTGGTAAATTCTTTGAGATGGCCTTCTCAGATCAACTTTTGAATTATGCCGGCCAGCACTCTGTATTCATCTGTTTTATAGCTGTTAGCTTTATGATAAGCACAGTAGTCTCATCCCTTCTTCTGCTCTGGATTATTCTTAGCTTTGTAGGAGGTTGGAAAGTTGACTCTTTCCTTAGCTATAGCATATATGTAAGACAGTGGCCTGTTTAAAGCGACTGTATTAGCAACTGGCTCTTCCCATCTAACCCTTTTATGGCTACGGTCCTAGCCAAATCTTCCTCCCTCCTTTTTGGGAATTGTCTTTCTCTTGGAATAGTAAAGCTCGTCCATCCGGATGAACCTATTAGCTTGAAAGTGGAAGTCTTGAAGATCTTTGCAGCCATTGGAAAATAGCTGTTTCCAGAAAGGAGTATTTTTGATTAAACCAGAGTGGACAGCTATGTGTTTGTCTCGATCATTCATGTCCTTAGCCTTCAAGGCTTCTGTGTTGAATCTTCTCAAATAGTCCCTCAAAGACTCACCTTGCCTTTGCTTTATGTTTGCCATGACCGTATAATCAATAGTTGGATCCTTGCAAATGCAGAATTATGCTCAGAATTCATAAGAAAACCGTTTCCATGAGTAGATGGTTTTTTCTCTGTACCGTCTATACCTCTTGACTACCGCCCCATGGAGAGTAACGGGGAATAGTCGGCACCTGACTGCCCCGAAAGCATTGTATAGGTCTATCTGGCTGTCAAAAGTCATGAGGTGATCATCAGGATCAGTATTCCCATGATATTTCATAGACGGGATCTTGACATAAGGAGGAATTACTGTCGCCATGATCTCATCGGTGAATGGTGGCACCCTCTCATTGTCATTTACATTCACATCCATGGTCCTTTTTCCTTTTGAATTCATGGCGTCCTTGATAGCCTTCTCAGCAGCATCTTTAAGGAAAGCTTCAACATTGCCATAATTTTTCTAACTCGGGCAATACTCTTTAGAAGTTGAGCTGCCAGACTGCTCTAACGACTTGTCGAGAATTCTCCTTTGATGATTAGCTCTTGCTTAGGGAAGCCTTTCTTCTTTGAGGAGGTCAATTCCACCTTATCTTTGCATTCCATGGAACTGGTCTTTAGATTTCTTCTAGGAGAAACTACTTCCTCTCCTTAAGTCTACCTTAGAGTTTTTGATGATCCTTGAGACAAAGCCATCTTCAACAGATCCTGCATTTCTTGTAATTTCTGCTCCAAGTTCTTAATTTTCTCCGTATTTTCATCCTGCTGTGCTGGTGACGAAGTTTGCCCTGGAACGACCCCATCCAGGTAATTGAAAGTTGGAGCTATATTTTCTTCCAAGGCAGTAGTGTGTATTGCTCCCTCTTCGAGTCCACTCAAACGTTTTGTTCTCATTTTTCCTAGGCAAGAGAAACAAACCATAATTAGTCTGTATATAGTGATAGGGTCGGAGGTTAGACCCCTCCCTTTAGCGCCAAAAATGTTAACAAGAAAACTTGTCAACATCCCCAATGTTTATCATGAGATAATTCTATTTGAACATAACCATGTGCTTGAGATGATTCTCGCCTCTGAAAGCGTATCTTTTGAATAAAATGACTTAATCAAATGAATTTGAGGAGATAACTCCAGCTTTCGATAAAGTTGATCTGGGTGAAAAGGAATAGTGAATTGCCATACCTTTCGACCTTGTCGATAGGAATAATGAGGCAGCTTCAACCTTTCGACCAGGTTGGTGAAATATTAAATTGTCAACCCTTTCGACCTTGTCGAAAGGTTGTTAACAAGATCAGTCCAACATTTCGACCAGGTTGGAATTGAATTAAATTATTGAACCTTTCGACCTTGTCGAAAGGTGTGACAAGGCCATTCCAACATTTTGATTAGGGTGAAGTTTTTCACAATCATTTAGCTTTCAGAATCAACACTCTGTTGAGTTCCATCTCCCCTGGGAGTTGAAAGCAGTTATCGTTAATGACATCCACTTCCTTTTTGATCAAGTCGAAAGGTGACATGTGAGACCTTTCGACTTTATCGAAAGGAAATGCATGTCCCATCAATAAGTCTTAATTGCTTTCAACCCCTTGGTGTTAATATTCTTTATTTGAAATCCCTTCGAAGGGTTTACTGATGCTTAAAGGAGTAGATTCCCTTCGAATGGATTCCATCACAAATGGTTGTTAGATATATAACCCAAGATTCCTCTAGGAAGTAAACCTTTTGACTAAGTCGAAAGGTATTCCTCCTTTCGATGCAGTCCTAGTTTAATAATCTTCAACACATTTTATTTTCCTTATATAAGATCAATTTAGAAATTCTCATAGCTCATGCATTCAATATAGTCGACTCCTCATCGTTATCGCTTTTAGTTTTTCGTATTAAAGATTGGTTTCGATTGGAAACATCTAAATTTTTCTTATATATAGCATAGATCAGAAGAGATTATGAGAAAAAAAGGTTGAAATCATGTGCAATTGATCATTAGTCTATCTAATGATCTTAATGATCTTCCTCATCGCCAAAATCCATCATGAACAAGCCAACTCCATTTTTATTTATCATCCAAAATGAGTTACAAGAGATTGAGCTTTCTCCCCAACTTGATTTAGGGTTTCTTCTAAGTACAATTATCGCTATGAAAGCAGAGAGAAAAAATAAATTCAATATTCAAGAATTCGGTCCCAAAAACTGGACCCCTTGGGGCTTATTTATAGATGTAGGTTGGCCCACTGCCATGCCTTTGCTTTCGACTGAGTTGAAAGGTCCCCTTTATATGCCTCCTTAAAACTTTCGACTTAATCGAAAGGTTATAAACCTTTCGACGTCGTCGAGAGGGGTTCTCTTCTGCTTCTTGGTTTACCCCTTCACTTTCTTGCCTTCGACCGGGTCGAAAGGTCTTCTTTTATATGCCACCTTAAACCTTTCGACTTGATCAAAAGGTTATGAACCTTTCGACGTCATCGAAAGGTTTGCCCTTGTTATGAACCTTTCGGCTTTGTCGAAAGGTTTGTCTTTCACGTGCTATTATGAACCTTTCGACCTTATCGAAAGGTTTTCCTTTCTCATGCTTTCATGAGTCTTCTGTCCTAGCCGAAAGCCATGTTTCCTTTCATTTATGTTGAAGGTTGTACCTCATTTCGATGCTGTCGAAGGCTTTGTCTCCTTTCAAAATTGTCGAAAGGTGTCCATGTTCTTCTTGTCATACTCTAGTAGCTTATTCTCTCTTAACCTTTCGACCTGGTCGAAAGCCATGACTCTTTTCGACAATGTCGAAAGGTTCTCAATTATTCTTTTGCCTTTGTTGATTTTTGAGAATCATTTTCTTCATAGCACCTCGACTCTGTCGAAAGGTGTCCTGGGTGGATTTTAACCGGTTCGAAATGCTTGCTTATACTTTCAGAAAGGTTATTATGGGGCGAAACCTTTGACTTCGAAAGGTTTGACATATAGTTGGGAGAGCACCACTGATTGCTTTCGAAAGGAGTTCTGAAGTCATCATTGCTTGTTCACCTGTGTCGAAAGGTTGGTAGTGGCGCAAGGTCCTATCTATTTTAATCTGGATCGAAGGCTTTTACACTGTATGGGTAGTTGGTGCTTTCGACTCCTCCGATACCTGCTCAATGCCTTTGAAACATCCCTTTTATGCTCTTCATGATGACTTGGTCTATTTCTCCATTAACACCTCGATTTTATTAGCCTTCTTTCATACTTCTGTTATAAAGTAGATTTTATGGTTAGCACTAAAGGAATTTGGATCAAGCTAGAGAATCTCTATCTGAAGAAATCACCCATTGATCATTTGATTCCGCTGAAGATGTTTTTCACCATAAAGATATGGTAGGGTGTTTCAGTGAATACATATCTTAGTTTCTTTGATGATCTTATAATGAAGATGAAGACTGTGGATTTGAAGGTGAATGAAGAACATAAGGTGATGGCCTTTTGTGTTCCCTTCCAGAGCTTTACACACGTTTCGCTAACGGTTTGATTTATGAAAGAGACACTTTGACTATAGATGAAGTAAAGTTGGGTTTTCTATCTGAATACTTGAGGGATCAGATGAAGGAGATGAGTGAAGGAATAGAAGGGAGTTGTAGTTAGGGTCTCATTATTGGTAGAGGAAGAGAGGAGAAGAGCTGGAATTCTAGGGGGTGTTCCTACTCTAAAAAGCCTGGAAACGGTTAGAGAGGAAAGTCTAAAGATGGAAAGTGCCACTATTGTAAGAAACCAGACCATTAGAACAGAGACTATCTGGATTTGAAGCAGAAGGTTGAGGATGGATCTTTATCGATTGCGGTGAAGAAGACTATATCTGATAATGTGTTGACTATAGCGGTATCTAATGTGACAGACCACCAGGTGCTTGACTCAGGGTCATCGTTCCATATAACGCCATACAAGGATTATTTCAGCTCTTTTGTTGGAAAAGAGGGAAGTGCAATCCTTATGAGGAATGATGCTAGTTTTAGAGCTATGAGAGAGTGTACAGTTCGAATTAGGATATTTGACGAAGTGATACGCACTTTAACAGGTGTCCGCTATGTTCCAGGTCTTTGGAAGTCATTGATTTCTATAGGGCAGATATAGGATGCAATGTGACTATGGTGAATGATGGTTTAAAGGTTTCTAGGGGTGCACTTGTTTTGATGAATGGAGTTGTGTTCCAAAATCTGTATCGGCTGAAGGAACCATAGTTCTTGGAGAGTCCTATGTTAGAATGGATAGTTCTCATGCTTTGGATGCAATCATACTTTGGCATCTTAGATTGGTTCGTATTTCGAAGAAGGGATTAGAGTTGCTTTGTACTCGAAAGATGATCAAAGAAGGAAATTTCAACAAGATGGAATTTGCCAGGAGTGGTTGCTGGGAAAGCAGATAAAAGTGTCTTTTGGAGTTGGACTCCATAGATTGGAGAGAGTGCTTGATTATGTGCATACAGATGTTTAAGGACTGGTAGCTACTACTTCCCTTGGGGGAGCAAAGTATTTTATTTCCTTTATTGATGAATTTCCTCGAAAAGATTGAGTGTATGTGATGAAGGCCAAATTAGAAAGCTTTGAGATATTTAAAGCTTGGAAAGCGCTAGTTGAGAACCAATCTGGTTGTAAGTTAAAGGTGCTTATATCTGATAAAGACAGAATTTTTTTCTAAGGAGTTCCTCAAATTTTGAAAGTAGCATGGTATTCAGAGACATTTCACTATACCAGGAGATCCGCAATCCAATGGGTTGTTGAAACGATGAATCAGACTGTACTTAAGAATGCAAGTTGCTTGAGATTAACGGTGGGCTTGTCTAGAGGCTTTTGAGTTAAAGCTTTATTGACTGCATTATTTATTATAAATTAAATTCCATGTCAACCATAGATGTGAAGATTTTGGAGGAGAATTGGAGGGCTAAAGTAGTGTATCTTGGTTACTTTCGTATTTTTGTTGTTTTGTGTATGTTCACCATACAGGTGATGATGCGTTGGAGGCAAGAGCGGTCAAGGGCATATTTATGGGATACATGAACGATAGCAGAGGGTATCGCATTTGAAATCCTGTTGATAGAAAGATTGTGCATTCTAGACATGTAACTTGATGAGTCTGTAATGTTCAATCCTAAGGAGGAGTTACCTACCACATCATATGAGTCTGATAGGCCTAAGGAGTTGAAAGAGGGTCTCATATCTTAGCCTAGTAGTAGAGTTGTTGTTGTTGTGAGAGATGTAGATGCAGTTGATGAGATACCACAAAGTAGTCCATGGGTTCCTTCTAGTAGTGTGGGTGATGTGCGTGAGACTAGAGGAAGTTTAGTTCAAGGTGGAGCTAAAAAGAGTTTAGGCAATTTTGTACATATTCGAGCCAGTCGTAGGACTATTAGGCTGCCCGAGAGATATGGTGATTGGTAGTATGTAAAACTTAGCCTTGGCGACCAGTTTAATTATGCCCAACATGTGGTTCATAATGAGCCATTTAACCTTGAAGAAGCTATGAAGTCGAGTGATAGGTCGAAATGGATGTTCGCTATGGAAGAGGAGTTAGAGTCGATGAGAAAGAGCAAGACTTGGTATTTGGTACCACCTCCTTAAGGAAGTCGAGCCATATGTTGCAAGTGGCTATTCAAGATGAAGGATAATGGGAGATACAAGACTAGATTAGTTGCTAAAGGGTTTTCACATAGGAAGGGAGTTGAGTATGATAAGATATTTTATCCCGTAATGAGGCATACCTCCATCCTCATTTTGCCTGCTATTGTTGCTGCTCATGACTTGGAGTTGGAGCAACTTGATGTAAAGATCATTTTCTTACATGGTGACTTGAAGGAGACCATTTACATGGAGCAACCAGAAGGTTTGTTGTAACTGGGATAGAGAAATGGGTTTGCAAGTTGAAGAAGTCATTTTATGGACTCAAGCAGTCATCTAGACCATAGTACAAGAGTTTTGACTCATTGATGCTTTCACTTGGTTTTGATCGTAGTACTAAAGATGCTTGTGTGTGCTTCAAGCATTTAGAGAGTGGTAGTTATGTGTATTTACTCTTTTATGTGGATGACATGTTGATTGCTTCCAAGGATAAAGATAAATTGATAGTTTGAAGATGAAGTTAAAAACGAAATTTGAGATGAAATATCTTGGGGAAGAAAGGAAGATTTTCGGTATAGAAATCCAAAGAGATAGAAAGCTAGGACTTTTGAGGCTCACTCAAAAGGAGTATTTTAGGAAGGTGCTTGCTCGGTTTAGAATGGAAGGAGCAAAGGCAATTAGCACACCGGTGCCTTTGCACATTCAGCTTTCTAATAAAGGCTCTTTGATCTCAAAGAAGAACAAAACTTACATGAAGATGCCCTATGCGAGTGCAGTTGGTAGTTTGATATATGCTATGGTTTGCACTAGGCATGACATTGCATAGGATTTTGGATTGGTTAGTAGATATATGACAAATTTAGGAAAGATGCATTGTGTGCCAGTAAAGTACACCTTCAGATATCTTAGAGGAACTCTAGATCATGGGCTTGTTTTTGGCAGCAGAGACAGAGATTTCAGCTTGGCAGGATTTTATGATTCTGACTACATCGACGATAGAGATCGAACGAAGTCAACCTCAGGATATGTGTTCACTTTTGTAGGGATAGCTATTAGCTGGAGAGGGAGGTTGCAAACCGTTATTGCTTTGATTTCTACAAAGGCGGAGATTATAGCTGCTGTTGAAGCGGCTAAGGAGGCATTGTATTTAAGGCGGTTGATATATAATTTGAGCTTCATGTATGATGGAGTAGAAGTGAATTATGACAGCCAAAGTGTAATTCACTTAGAAGAAAATCTAGCTTTCAGCTCAAAGATGAATCACATAGAGGTGAGAGAATCATTTTTTGTCTCGATGAATGAAGAGAAGCTAATTTGTTTTCAAAAGGTTCAAACAAAGGAGAATGCAGTAGATATATTCACTAAGTCCTTACCTATTGCAAAGTTCGAGTATCGCTCGAACTTGATCCGCTTATCAAGGTGCTAGGTACCACGTGGTGGCACGGGGGAGAGAGAATTAGTAGATGGAGATGTTTGTTTTAATTGAGAAGATCGATAGATCCTACACAAAAAGGATATGTTTAAACACTTTTTTGATGGGCGGTGGCATTGTCGGAGTTCGTTAAAAAGTGTAATGGGTGATGGCATTGCCAAAGCTTATTGGAAACATATCTGTTATGCTTGAGACTGCTCAGAGTATGAAGGTGTAGATGGAATTGGATAGCTTTGTTTAAATGATATTTTGTATCAAGGTGGAGTGTTGAAAAATGTGATACAATATTTGGTTTTGATGTTTTTTTAGTCCCATGTTGTGGGATAAGTTCAATCCCTAGTTCCAAAGCCTATATTTAAAGGAGTCTATGTAATAGAAAAACTTGCACCAATCTCTGTAATCTTCTCTCTCAAATTATTAATAAAATTCTTCTTCCCTTAGTGGACTTACACTATCACATTGATAGTGGAACCACTTTAAATTTTTTTGGGTGTACTTTGCTTTCATTTATTATTATTCAGTTGATTTCACCTTTGTCATGAACAAACCTAATAATTTTATCTAATTGTTTCACCATTCTATATTGATCCTATTTGTTTTTACATCAGTGTTGTTCGGTTGTTTCCGCTTAGGTGGAATAACCCAAACATGTGATATCTGCAGCATACTTGTGTTGCGAAATAAAAACACGAGTGACATTTTGTGCAACTCCAATACAAAGAAAAGATGACATAAGACCCACATTAGTCATCTCAAAGTTGCAAGTCATAGACTCCCAAAACTTGCCAAACATGCTAATATTATTTCCTGTAAATATCAAATCATCTACGTATACACAAACAATCAACATATCTCCAGTCGTGTTAGATTTTACGTATAAAGTAGGCTCATAAGGAAACTTAAGAAAACCATTTGCAGAAAGATAAGTGTCAAGACGAGAGTACCATGCCCTCGGTGCCTGCTTCAGTTTGTATAAGGCATTCTTAAGCTTGAATACTTATGCTCTTGTCCTAGCTTCACATAACCTATTGGCCAATCTACATAGACCTCTTCCTCAAGAAAACCATTCAGAAATGTAGATTTAACATCCATCTGATGTCTGGGTAGCCAAGGCAATCACCATGAGAATGGTGTCCAGTCATGCTATAAGAGCAAAAACTTTATAGTAATCTATCCTCGGCATTTTCTTGTACCCGTTCACAACCAGTTGTGCTTTCAACCAGTCCACCTGACCATTGGGTTGGTATTTCATTTTGTAAACCCATTTGATGCCAATGGATTGCTTTCCTTCAGGCAGCGAAGACAGCTCCTAAGTATCATTTTTTTTCAATGGAATGAATTTCTTCATGCATATCACAAATCCATCCATCTTGTTATGCGGCTTCTTAAAAATTAATTGGATCACAATCTACAAACAGTGAAAAATTGACAAGTTCATTATCATTAAAACATCATTTTCATTTGTCATAACACAATCTTGCAATCGTGTTGGCATAACACGATTACGCGTCGAACATCAAGTTGCCTTATTGAGGCATGATATTGGACTGATAGGTTGCTGCAGAGGTACCATTGAAGATCAGATTAATAAGTGGAACGAGTCATAACCACATACCGAGTCAAGCAAAGTGAATATACTAAGTCAAGTGAACTGAGGGTAGTATAGTAATTTGTAATAAGATAATGCGGCTATGTTATATATAGTAGTACAGAGCAATTGTAAAATGTTTCAGTTCTTTTTGTACAAGTTACTTAATAAAATAAATTTACATTTCATTCCAGAATTTTAACTTGGTATCAGAACAACACTGCCTAACAACATTGGCTTTAATCATGCCCTGCCTGAATCGTATTAGAGAAGTATCGTCACTTAGAGTTGGTTTCACTTTCTTCCCTTCAAAGAAAGAATCTCATTACTAGAGAAGTTTTTATCTCTAATAACTCTATTATCCTTCCAAAGAACCCAGTTCTTGAATCTGCAATGCCTTGCTAGAGAAGTAAGTCGGATTATATCATCATCCTCACCCCAGGCTGTACCACCCAATTCTTGAACTCAAATCAACAATGCCTCACTAGGGAGCAGATCAAATTGCATCATCATCACTTCTACTTTCTGGTTGCACCAAATCTGAGTATCAATTTTTGCTTTCTGTCGTCATTATTTGATCAGTGCTCTTTTTCTATTCTTGATCAGTGGCAGTAGGTAATGAAGATCACTCCTCAAACTCCTCACCACCATCACCACGATCCAGTACCTCTCAATAAAGCCCACAAGAAGACCCAATAAAGTCTCTCATCGACCCCCAAAGCCAACTCATTACCATTCAACTTGATGATGGGAACTTCTTACTTTGGAAGTTTCAAGTAGAGACTGCTATAAGAGGATATGGACTGGAAGAGTTCATCCTTGAAACTACAACCCTCCCAGCAAGATTAACTGCTGACAATGAAGGAAAGTTAATCCGTAATAAAGAAATCATCAAATATATAACACAAGATAGTCTATTAAGTGCATGGTTGCTATCCTCCATAAATGTTAATCTTCTACCTCAAATAATAAGGTGCAAAACTGCTCTAGGAATTTGGACAGCAATTAAACAAATTTTCTCCTACAATCAGCAGCTAAAGTGAAGCAGTGTAAAAGACAATTGCAGAATTCAAAGAAGGAAAATCTATCAATGAGGGAGTATCTTACAAAATTAAAGACATTTTGTGATCTACCAGATGCAGCAGGCCATATAGTGTCTGAAATAGAGCAAGTTTTAACCATTTTGAATGGCCTCGATGAAGAATACTGTTACCCGGTTGTTTGGCCCGATTACAAGAGGCTAACTATCGAGTTTCTTGGTTGGATCTAAATGAAACATAATCCAGTGAGAGATTGGCTTGAATTGAGAGGCTCGACATATAAGTGTCGTTCGACCTAGATACATCGCTCGGCATGCAAGTGTGGTTCGGCCTATATACTGTTCGGCCTAGATATGTGGTTCGGCCAACACTGCTTAGCAACTACCGTTCGGCCAACCTCGCTCGGCAACATCGCTCGGCAATCATCGATTGGCCATTGAAGATAAAGGTGGGACGGTTCGGTCTGGATGCTCGGGGAAAGACGGCTCGACATGAGTGGTTCAGTCTAGAAGGTTCGACATATATCGCTCGGTGCACATCAGGAGAGTTGGTAATGGCCAGTTCCATCCTAAAGCGAGCCGACTACTATATCATCACTTCGAGTCACACCACTGTACGCTTCGAGCTCCTTGCGGGTTTGCTTCGAGTCCTTTACCAAGACACCCCGGTTCGGCATTTGCCGTTCGGTATGTATCGTTCGGCATGCCTGGCTCGGTGCGCAGAAGTCACCTACTATGGGTCAAAGTGCCTTGTTCTTGGGCGCACAGAGGAAGTTCGACCTATCTTCGTCTATAAATAAAGGGGCAGGGGCGTAGTGAAAATGGACCTTTTTTCGAGAACTCTGGGGAGACTCTGCCATTTCAAAGACTCATCTATTTTCGATCCAAACTTGTAATCAAGTCGTTAGTGCACGGATTGTATCTGTAATCAATAATTCGAAGAAGCAATAAAGTTTAAACTCAAAGTGGACGTAGGCAGTTACGCCGAACCACTATAATTCTGGTGTTCTTGTTTCTGTAGTTAATTTTGCATACATTCCTCTATTCTAATTTTCTATATTCATTAATCTCTCTACACAAATCATTTCTTGGGTGTTAGCTCCAATTTGTGCTAACATTTTGGTTCTTTCACTGAGAACAGCATTCTCAGGCTATTAGGATCTCCTTTGTTGCTACTGGATTGAGGAAATCCCCCGAAGAAGATTCGAGTTCATTCACAAGAAGTCCATCGATTTTACTCAGAGTTCCAATCGATAACTCTACAATGGGAAGACCATATACTAGATCAGCCTCCCAAATGCATATGTCAACGAAACCGCTAGCGTCCAACAAGTAGGACCCAACAATCAACAAGAAAATCCGGGCGCAGGGACCATCACCGCCCAAAACCAAACAGAAGTTGTCACTAGGACAGAGTTCAACGAGCTGATGAGAGAACTCATGGAAAGCAGGAGACAGCTTAACGAGCAGATTCAAGCTAACACCAACCTCATGTCTCAGCTTACTCAACAACATCTTTAGAATGCTGGAGGAAGTCCAGCTTCCTACTCCTCGTCCGACAGCTCTACTTCATCTGATGAACCTCCTAGGCGTAGATGACATAGAATTGAAACAACGCAAACAGGTGCAGTGCACCAGGAAAATCGCGCTCAAGCTGAAACAGTAAACTTAGGATCTGGAGAACGGATGGAAGTTGGACGATTGGCTCACCAAGGTCATGATGAAGCAGGTCCCCAGGATACACGTTTGGTAGATCGCCAATAGAGGAGGCACCAACCGGAACGGTCCCGCAGGACGGATTCCAACTTTCCATCTTCCATACAAACCCCAGACCCATCAGCCATGGTCAGACAACTGATGAGGGAAAATCAAGGTTTAACTAATGATGATTGAGGCATATCTAGGAGTCATACTCCGTTCACAGATGCTATCCTACAAGCTGAGTACCCCAGGAAGTTTAATATGCCGACTATCCCGGCCTACGAGGGGAAGACTGATCCCCGACAGCATGTAATGAGGTATGGGTGGATGATGGATTCAGCTAGGGCAAACGATGCAACTAAATGTAGATGTTTCCCAATAACTTTATCTGGAATCGCTACTATGTGGTTTACCCGACTTCCTCCACGGTCTATCTCCAATTTTGATGAGTTAGCGACGAAATTTGTGGAGAAGTTCATGATTCATTCCACTCGTCCCAAGGATGTTATGTCCTTGTCTAGTGTAATTCAGGCCCCAGGGGAATCATTAAAGGAGTACTTACAAAGATTCCACGTTGCTGCTACTGAAGTTAGCAACCCAAATGACCATGCCATTTTAATGGTCGTAATGCGAGGAGTAGATCTGGATTCGAAGTTTGGTGACTGGCTGGCAGGAAAGCCTCCGACTACATTGGAACGTTTTTATTCGAAGGAACATCAATTTATAAGAAGGGAGGAAGCTAGGTGGACGAGGCAAGACAATGCACCAGGACCCGACAAGGAGATTGTGCAGAGCAACATTGCTGTAAAACAATCTGGTGATAACTCAAGAAAATTCCAGGTCCATGTTCAAAACAAGTCCGAGCAGTCTAAAGGATCCGGAGGAGGGAGTTCCGGAGAAAAGAGGAAAGCCGGAAAGTGGAAACCAAGGATCCCAACTTACAGCAAATACACTCCTCTGAACGCATCTCTGGAAAATATTTACCTATCGACCTGTAGTACTTTCCAATATCAAAAGCCACACCCAAAAGAATCCACCGAGGAGCAAAAGTGGACTGGGAAGTATTGTCGCTTCCATGAGACTTATGGGCACAATACCGAGGAGTGTAGGCAACTTCATGATGCTATAGAAAAGCTAATTAGACAGAATAAGTTGCAGGAGTTTGTAAAGAATCCTTAGGAGGGCGGACAGGGGACTTCCGACCCCAATCGCGGACAAGCTCCACGACGATCTGAGGAACCCATTTGGACTGGCGAGAGATTTGTCATAAACACGATAGTAGGTGGACCTCACCCTGCAGATAAGAATTGGCAAGAGATGGAGTGTTATGCTAATTCCTTGAAGCATGCAACTTTCGAATGTTGTTCGAACACGGAAGATGGGACCCTCGCTAAACTACAGCGAACGATGATGGATGATATAGTGTTCAGGAGTAGAGATGCCGATCAGGTAGAGTCACCTACCATTGATCCGATGGTCATCTCAGCCACAATAGGGCCAGCGCTTGTGAGAAGAATATTGATTGACTGTGGAAGTTCTGTTAACATCATCTTCAAAAAAGCATATGACCAGATGAAGATGGAGACAATGGATCTGAAACCATCTAAAGCCTGTATTCATGGCTTTAATGGTGCGGCTACTGATGTAGTAGGTTTTGTTGAGTTGCTGGTTGAACTTAGAGAAGGTGAACATAGGAGGGTGCGGATCCTACCGTTCATCGTTTTGGATGTCGATTCCCCGTATAATGTGTTTCTGAGCCGACCGGCCCTGGTAGAGTTTAGGGCAGCTTTGGCCCCATGGTGTTTAACTTTGAAATTTCCGACGGATAAAGGAGTTGGTGTTGTTCACGGCGATCAGGCGACTAGTCGTGCGTGTTATGTGGCTAAGCTGAGAGAGGCCTAGCGAAGAGAGAAAGGAAAGGTTATGGACAACTCTGTCCGCATTCGAGTCACTGAAGATTGACAAGTAATGCCCGAGCCTTGGCTCGGGCAACATGATCGGATCTATAGAGACATAGATCCAAGGGACGATGATGAGAAACCCAAGGAGGCAAAAGCAGCACCGGCTGAACTGACGATCGACATTCCAGTCAATCGTGATGACCCATCGCGGGTACTTAAGATTGGATCACAACTCAACCCCTCGACGATCGAGGATTTTACTGATTTCCTCCGAGCGAATCTGGATGTTTTCGCTTGAACACATTCTGATATGTGCGGGATTTCTCCCGCTATTGCAAGTCATATGTTGAACATAGACCCGAAATACATGCCGGTAAAGCAAAAAAGGAGAGGCATGGACCCAAAGAGGTCCGTAGCTCTTAGAGAGGAGGTGGACAAACTCAAAGCCAATGGGTTCGTCCGCGACGCCCTCTACCTAGAATGGGTCTCTAACCCTGTACTAGTGAGAAAAGCGAATGGGAAATGGAGAACCTGTGTTGATTACTCAGATTTGAACAAAGCATGCCCTAAGGATAGTTTCCCTTTACCCAGAATTGATCGGCTGGTCGACTCAACCGCAGGACACGAGTTATTGTCATTTATGGATGCGTACTCGGGATATAATCAAATCCCGATGCACATTTCAGATCAGGAACACACTAGTTTTGTCACAGACGTTGGACTGTACTGTTATGTAGTGATGCCTTTCGGATTGAAAAATGCAGGAGCAACTTATCAATGTCTGGTGAATCGGATGTTTAAAGACCACATCGGTAGGATGATGGAAGTCTATGTAGATGACATGCTCGTGAAGTCACGACAGTCAAACGACCACATTCGAGACTTGGCGAAAATATTTGATATACTCAGGTATTACAGGATGAAAATCAATCCTTTGAAGTGTTCCTTTGGCATTGCGTCAGGAAAGTTCTTGGATTTCATTATTAACGCACGAGTAATTGAAGCTAACCCAGAAAAGATTCAGGCTATTCGAGACATACAAGTGCCCAAAACCATAAAACAAGTACAAAGCCTGAACGGAAAAGTGGTCGTGCTAAGTCGGTTCATATCCAGAGCGACAGACAAGTGTATTCCTTTCTTCGATGTAATAAAGAAAGGAAAGACAAATTTTGAATGGACTCCCAACTGTGAGGACGCATTTCGAGCTTTGGTAAGACATTTGGAAAGTCCCCCAGTGCTGTCGAAGCCTATAGACCATAAAGTGTTGTATGTATACTTGGCCGTGTCTCAACATGCCATCAGTACTGCTTTGGTTCGCGAGGAGGACCGAGTTCAAAAGCCGGTGTGCTATGTCAGTAAACGTTTAACGGGAGCAGAAAGGAATTATCCTAAAATTGAGAAGCTAGCCTACTGCTTGGTGATTGCATCATGCAAGCTTCGTCCATATTTTCAGGCACATCCGATCAGTGTTTACACCGATCAACCTTTGCGACAGGTACTCCAACGTCCAGAGACCTCAGGGAGGTTACTGAAATGGAATATTGAGTTGATTCAGTTCGATATCACCTACCTACCACGAAGGGCCATACAAGGGCAAGCGCTAGCAAACTTCATCGTGGAATTTACCATGTCCGACGAACCAAACGGAGATAATGTTATACCCACTATTCGATGGAAACTATATACAGATGGGGCATCTAACGACCATTGCTCTAGGGCTGGAGTCATTCTAGTAACCCCTAAAAAATGATCTATTTATTGTGCTTTGAATCTCAAGTTCCCAGCTACGAATAACGAAGCAGAGTATGAAGCACTGCTCGTTGGCTTAAAACTTGTCCGGGAGCTCGGAATAAAATCGATTGAAATCTTTTGTGACTCTCAATTGGTGGTGTACCAAGTGCGGGGAGATTATCAAGCAAAGGGGCAGAGGCTTGCTCCATACCTCACTCGGGTTCAAGAACTATTGGCAGACCTTGAATATTATGATATTTCGCACGTTCCGCATGAAAAAAACAAAGAAGCCGATTCATTGGCAAAATTCGCAAGTCCTGGCGATGCACAGCAGATGGGCTTGGTTCCCGTCGGAGTTTTACAATTTCCAAGTATAAATGAGATGGAAGTAGATTTTGCGCTAGAAATAGAAATTGAAAGGGAGTCATGGATAACCCCATTCAAACAATACTTACCATATGGGACTTTACCCGATAAAAAGAACGAAAGATGACAAGTCATTCGCAAAGCTTCACGATATATAATGCAGGGCGGAATAATGTATCGGAGGGGATTCTCGGTTCTCTTGCTTCGGTGCATCGCCCACGACGAGATAAAATGAGTCTTGAGGGAAGTTCACGAAGGAGAATTTAGTGACCATATTGGGGGGCAGACCCTAGCAAAAAAAGATCCTCCGCTATGGATACTATTGGCCGACTGTAAATCGGGATGCTGCGGATTACGTAAGAAGATGTGACAAATGTCAAAAGTATGCAAAAATCCCGAGAGCTCCGCCAACAGAACTCACACAAATGGTTAGTCCCTGTCCATTTGCAATTTGGGGGATCGATATAATCGGTTCCTTACCAATTTTCAAAGGCGGTGCAAAATATGCAATTGTTGCGGTCGATTACTTTACCAAGTGGGCAGAAGCAGAGCCTTTAGCTACGATCATCACCAAAAAGGTAATTAATTTCGTTGTACGAAACATCATATGCCGTTTTGGTCTCCCACGAACTATCAATACGGACAATGGAACTCAATTTGAAAGTAGGGAGTTCAAAGAATTTTGCCAAAAATATCACATTGAGAAAAGGTTTTCGGCGGTCGCTCACCCTAAAGCAAATGGACAAGTGGAAGCTATAAATAAAATAATCAAGTCAATATTAAAGAAACGTTTGGAGAAGGCTAGAGGCAAGTAGGTGGATGAGCTTCCGACAGCGCTCTGGGCTTACAAAACCACCCACAAGTCCGCGACTGGCCATACTCCATTCACCTGCATACGGCACTGAAGCTGTGATACCCATGGAACTTGAAGTTCCTTCTCATTGGGTAACTTATTATGACCCCAAGACGAATCAGAATCTCCTATTGGAATCGCTGGACTTTGTTGACGAAAAACATGAAGAAGTTGATTTAAGAGCGGCTGCATATAGGCACCGAGTTGCTCGATATTATAATGAAAAAGTTCGACCGAGAATTTTCAATGTGGGTGACCTCATTTTGAAGCGAGTTTTTCCGACCCCATTACAACTGAATCCCACATGGGAAGGTCCATATGTCATCGAACGGAGGCTTGGAGAAGGAGCTTTCAAGCTAACGACCGTATATGGCGTGACATTTCCTCGCGCATGGAATAGCGAGCATTTGCGTCGTTATTACACCTAGTCTATTTCTTTTGCATTTTAGTTGCAATTATTTCCAATGCATGTTCATTTAGTTGTTTTTAGTTTTTGGCATGTAATAAGACATTCCAGTTTGTTCTCATTTATTATAATCAATAAAGGCTTGAAGCCATCTTTTTCGTTAACTATTGATGTTTTCGTATGTTATAATTTCGTAACAAAAATTAAGTTACATTAATCTGTCTGACGCATGAACGCGCACCCAAATTCAAAAAAAAATCTCTAAGTCCCCAGAGTGCGGACTAGAGTATAAACGACTTAAAAAATCTCTGAGTCCCCAGAGTGCGGAGTAGAGTACTCTGAGTCCCCGGAGTGCGGACTAGAGTATAAACGACTTAAAAAATCTCTAAGTCCTCAGAGTGCGGACTGGAGTACTCTGAGTCCCCAAAATGTGGACTAGAGTATAAACGACTTAAAAAATCTCTAAGTCCCCAGAGTGCAGACTGGAGTATAAATGACTTAAAAAATCTCTAAGTCCCTAGAGTGCGAACTAGAGTATAAACGACTTAAAAAATCTCTAAGTCCCCAGAGTGCGGACTAGAGTACTCTGAGTCCCCAGAGTGCGGACTAGAGTATAAACAACTTAAAAAATCTCTAAGTCCGCAGAGTGCAGACTAGAGTACTCTGAGTCCCCAGAGTGCGGACTAGAGTATAAATGACTTAAAAATCTCTAAGTCCCCAGAGTGCAGATTAGAGTACTCTGATTCCCCAGAGTGCGGACTAGAGTATAAATGACTTAAAAAATCTCTAAGTCCCCAAAGGGCGGACTAGAGTACTCTGAGTCCCCAGAATGCGGACTAGAGTATAAACGACTCAAAAATCTCTAAGTCTCCAGAGTGCGGACTAGAATACTCTGAGTCCCCGGAATGCGGACTAGGATATAAACGATTCAAGCTAATAACCAGCCTCTGGAGCATAGGCTAAAATATAAGCGATTTAGAAATCTCCGAGTCATGCAGAAATAAATGAGAGTTTAAGTGACCCACACAACCTTGGATTTCAAATACGAGATGGGTGGTGAAGCTAAATAGCAAAGATCATCAAAAAACAAAATTTTATTTACTAATCTAGAGTTTAGTTTCACTACAACTTCTCCTGAATTCGGAGCAAAAAATCTATTTACAACGAATACAACAATAAATAGAGATAATTACATTATCCAGGCTTATTCGCATTGAGCGAGGCATGATAGCTACTTTTTTAACTTATTCTCCTTCTTCGGTTTCTCTGAAGACTCCTCCCCCGAGAGTTTTTTCCTAGACGCCTTGCTTGTAAGGGAAATGGTGCCTGGGGAAGGAAGAGGGACTTCCTGTGGCGAGGTTTTGCCGGGGAGTATAACCTTCAGGGGCCTGTTCAATGGATCATCAAGTTCCACCATCTGAGGCTCAATCTTAATCTCATCTTTCTTCTTCTTTTCTTCTATGATTTGCTCCGCCATGCTTGATTTTGAAGTGTTTTCAGAGGCGCCCGTAATCTCAACTTCATCATGTTCCTCCACGGGCGATAAATTTTCAGATTTGTCTTCATCGAGCGCCCCGATCACTTATGCGTCGGGTCCGGGGGTCTCTCTAGTCTGAGTTGCCTCTCCCATTTTCCCCTCCTTTTCTGTGGCAGCATCGCTCCTTGGAGTTGGCTCGGGGTCAGAATGGCCTGTACGAAATCGTAAGAGACAAATGTTAGGATACATTTATTATTCGTCAAAAGCAATGGCCCTTTGAACTCTAAAAAAAAGCTATGTACCAGTTTCTGGATGACTCTCAACGGTTCGGGAAGTTTCACCTTCCAGAATAGGAGATAGAGCGTGAATATCAAGTCCAGGCTTCTCTGGGTCATAGCCAATATGCTCCTCGAAGGGATCGAGTGGTGAGCGACCTGTCGGCTTAATAGGAGGAGGAACCGAGGACTCGATTCCGGATGGACCGGCAGTATCATTTTTTTCCTTTTAATGAGGAAGAGTCCCTTCCGTAAAGGGCCTTTGCCGCAGATAGGTTAGTGCGCTCATTCTCGCGAAGTATTTCCTTTACAAGAGAGTCCTCATCTACCTCTTCAGTTCCCAGTTCGACCTTTTTAATTTTTATCAAAGGGTCTCATGCTTCGGCCAAAGATTCGAGGTAACCCTCGCGAAGAAAAGTTAGGTCACGATGCATGAGAACTCGAGCGTTATACTTGGCTATGAGTGGATTTTCGAGAGCACCGTTCTTTTGCCCTCTTCACGGGCTGCATCCTTCAGCGCTTCAACTTTGGAAATCTCCTCATCAAGCTTTTCTTTTAAGAGTCGTGTGGAGACAATCTCATCACAATCTTGTTGTGACTCTTCTTGGGCTGTAGTTTTTTCTTCTTTTTCTTTAAGGAGTAGCTCCTCCAATTCTTTAACTCGCTGAGCGAGAGCTTTCTTTTCTTTTTGGATGGAATCTTTCTCTAAGGCTAAAGCGCCACAGCGTTGAACCACCTCATCAATTTCCTTTTTGTGTGTGACTTCCAAATGATCAACTGCTTCGGCCGTTTCTTTAGCGGTATTTTGAGCAGCTTCAAGCTGAGATTTATACGAGGAAAGCTCTTCATCCTGTGCTTTGATAATGTCTTTATCATGGATAGCTTTGAGTTTCAAGCGATCGATTTCATGCTGGCATTCCACCGAAACTTCAAAAACTTTTTCCACCAAATGAACTAATGCGTCATGCTGGACATAGACATCATTAGTACAAGCAATGGCACTTTGTTTAACGTGTCCGGAATATGATGGATCGCTGGAAGAAACTTTAGTCCATCAAAACATATTTTTGGAAATGTGGTTTTAAGCTCAGCTAGCTTTTCTGCTATCGATGGATCATGTGCAGGACTGGAGGAAGTTTGTTTAGTAGAAACAATAGATTTCTTGTGAAGCTCACGAGACTGCCTAGTGCTCGATGAACCGGAATATTGATTATGAGGAGCCTCAGATTGAGACCCCTTTGAGCAGATTTATCCCTGCTATGCTCTGGTTAAGGAAGAGGATCGTTGGGGTAGGAAGAGTGGCTATAAGTTTTCCTTTGAGATGATGAATCTCGAAGATGATAGTCTCTATCGCTATTGTCATCTCTATCTCGGCGTTTTCCGGGCCCTGAGTATTGGCTAAAGTGATGAAAGATAGAGGAACCACGAAGGCGGTCGAAGCTGTATGAGCGTCCCATGTCGCCTGCATAGAAATCGAGTGAAAACAAGTTAGAGATGATCATATGATGGCTAAAACTTAAGTGTGGGGTGGAGAGTGAGTGTTAGTGTGTTTCCTAGTGTTTCCCCCCAATGGATCAGTTTCTTTAGCTTTACTAATCGGAGTTTTTTCTCCTTGGTGATGGGCTTGAACGCCTTCGTCACCTCTCGCGGGCGAGTGAAGTTTTTAAGGCTTTTGGGTCGTTGAAGCCGTAGTTGAGCAAGTCATCGGGAATAGTAAGGTAAGACAAGCCTTTCAATGAACCCACTAAGTGTTGTGGAGATGGCTCTTTCTCCATTGGAGTAATCGTCAATTTCGAAGTTCCGCCCACTATCTTCTTCCTCAGCTTGTAAGATAGTTTCTTTTTTCCCTTTGAAGGGGAAGGTGGTTCATCAGTGCCATGTGCTTCAACCACCGGTTCTGGAGCAGGACTTACATTCTCACCCAGTGCTTATGACACCCCAGTTTCTATAATCTCACCCTCTTCGGATGTGTCGGGGGCACCACTTGTAGGAGGCACTGAAGGCCCGGCCTATCGTTTACCCTTCTTTGACGTGGGTCCGGTTATAGTGACACCGGATGGAAGTGTTGTTCGGCGACCTTCCGCCAACAACCCGAACTTTAAGAGCGATTCATTGGAAATGACAAGTTTGATCTCCGGGTCTTCTATGGGAGTAGCACGAATGGCCTTAACGGCCTCAAAGTACCCAGTGCCTTTGGGACGTGGGCTAATACCTATAAAAATCAGAATAAGTTTAGAAACAATCCACTTCATGCTTGAGACAAGTATTGATCTAGAAATGGAACTTACTCCCTTCCAGCCATCTTCTCGCAAAGCTTGGGGGACAGCATACATAGAACCATTCCTGCTTGTATTGGGTGAATTTACTCCACGCCCCTGTCAGAATCTGACACTGAGAATGCAGCTCAAGGAATATGAAAGATGGACTGTCAGATCATCGCTTGAAGCGATAGATATAACGAATGTCACCAGGAGTGGGGAGCCTGGATAGGATACTCATAAAGAGGATACAAGTGCCATAGATGAACGCATGACTATTGGGATGTAGCTGTGACGGGGCGATCCCGATATACTGTAACATTTTGCGGAGAAAGGAGTTGAATGGTGGCACGCTACCGACCTAGCACATGAATTTGTAGCAGGCAGTATATCCAACTGGGGGCAGGTGAGGACGATCTCATCCCGATGGAACTAATACATCATCAAAGGGGATTCCGTGAATCAAGCATAGTCGGCGAAGAGCGGTTTCATTGATTTTTGAAGCTTGGGAGTCAATCGGATTATCCAGGATAATGGCTCCATCTATAGCATCAGGTGCCGGATCAATAACTACCGTGGATGGATCTGGAATTCCCTGCGTGGAAATTGTCGATGGGTCCGAAGTCCCTACTACTTCTTGTCGAGAACTTGGCTCAGGTTTATCTGAAATCGTAATGGAGCTCGACTTTTTAAACATGCTCAACGAGCGTCGAATTTGGATAGATACCTGTTTGAACTAAACTTGAAAGGCAATCGATATTAGATATAACAACAAAAATGTTCCCCACGTGTGGTGTGTGGACTAGTGCAATTGTTCAAGTACGAGTGTGAAAGAATTAAAGATTTAAAGACTGATGAAGTGTGATTAAGCATTGAATTGTCATCTTCAAAGAACGTCATCGCTGACCGTCTCTGAGAGCTCGTCCTATGTTCGATAGCATGGGCCTCGAAATCGGACGTTGGCATTATACATTTTGGGCTGTTGTTTACTTTTGTTAAATTGGGCTAGCGCTTATGGTTGTCATAATCATGGAGTCATTAGTCAGAATCAGTCTCATACGCTTGTGTGCTTGGGTTCTTGTCCTTATTCATTGTCCTATGATTAGGCGTAGGTGTAAGTGGATTTGGCATGTGTTGTGTTCAAGATAGAATGATTTTGACTTTCAATGCCGACCTCAAGGCTCGAAGCCGAGCGACTCCCAAAACATGCGACCGAAGGACTCTCTAGACTAGAGACACTGACCCATGCTCTCACTCCACAAACACCGAGCGGCCACGTCGCTTGACGCGTGACTGGCCGGTCCACACTCTCTTATTCTAGGCCGAGTGACACACTCACCCTTGCACTACTCCCAACATGGATTTACCTACCAACCTAACTTCCTACTAAACCATGCTCTCCTTCGAGAATTCTTAGCTTATCATACGAGCAACTTCCTCGTTCGGTAAGCTGAACCACATTCCCTTTCACAGTTTCGACCTATCCTATTGCTAAACTCCTAACAACTCAACGTCACAACAAATAGGTCACCGACTGTCCTCCCTCGATAGTATGATGAGCCGAATGCTACATGCCTGCATCAATTTCCACGAACCATCGAGCCTTCTCCTTCTCTGTCCACGACTTCGAAATCAGAACCACGACCACTTCTCTTAATAACTTATTCTATTACCATTAAAACCGAGTCAAACATCTAGCCTAGAGCATGCTCCTATCTCCAATTCATCCTTCCATTCGACGCTTCCCACTAACTCCTATCTAGGAACCCATGTGCTCAGACCTCAAACGAGATTCCGAGCTAAGGGGGATGAGTTAAAAAAGGAATCCGTACCTATGAAGGAAATTAGAAGTTTGTGTAACCGTGGGGCTTTGAGCTAGAGTCCGTTCGGGTTCAAGCGTGTCTAAAGTAGCAAGGCAGGAGATATAGTTTTGAAAGGAAGAGGTAGCCGAAGTTTGGGAGAAGGTAAGTTATAAGATCCTGTAGAGTCGATGTGAAAGTAAAGAAAAGAGGAAGAGAAGTGTTGGCTTTTATGTATGAAGGAGGGGAGGTGAACATGCATCAACCAGTGGACCCGGTCAAGGTATCCCAGTGGCCCGATGAGCCATTGTGCCGAGCGACAGTGAACTTACCGAACGGGTGGCTCGGCAAACGAACATCGATCGACCCACATCAAAGGCAAATAGGCATTAGCCGGTAGAGTCGGTCGACACATCTGAATGGGTCAAACGAACGCGTGGTTCAGTAGTGACATGCTGAACCACTTTGTCCTAAAGTAATGATTAACCAATGGAGAAAAATTAAAAAACAAGACTTAGATGTATGTCATATCGGACGATAACCATTTCGGGCGAGTTAACGCTTGAGAGCAAGGACTGACTGCAAATTCAAAGCGCATCATGTTAGTTCTCACAATCGCTTTGGGGGGCAAATGTTACCCGGTTGTTTGGCCCGGTTACGAGAGCTAACTATCGAGTTTCTTGGTTGGCTCTAAGTGAAACATGATCCAGTGAGAGATTGGCTTGAATTGAGAGGCTCGACATACAAGTGCCGTTCGACCTGGATACATCGCTCGGCATGCAAGTGTGGTTCGGCATGTATACCATTCGGCTTAGATATATGGTTCAGCCAACACTGCTTAGCAACTACCGTTCGGCCAACCTCGCTCGGCAACATCATTTGGCAATCACCGATCGTCCATTGAAGATAAAGGTGGGACGGTTCGGTCTGGATGCTCGGGGAAAGACGACTCGGCATGAGTGGTTCGGTCTAGAAGGTTCGGCATATATCGCTCGGTGCACATCAGGAGAGTTGGTAATGGCCAGTTCCATCCTAAAGCGAGCCGACTGCAATATCATCACTTCGAGTCACACCACGGTATGCTTCGAGCTCCTTGCGGGTTTGCTTCGAGTCCTTTACCAAGACACCTCGGTTCGGCATTTGCCGTTCGGTATGTATCGTTCGGCATGCCTGGCTCGGTGCGCAGAAGTCACCTACTACAGGCCGAAGTGCCTTGTTCTTGGGCCCACAGAGGAAGTTTGGCCTATCTTCGTCTATAAATAAAGGGGCAGGGGCACAGTGAAAAGAGACCTTTTTTCGAGAACTCTGGGGAGACTCTGCCATTTTGAAGACTCGTCTATTTTCGATCCAAACTTGTAATCAAGTCGTTAGTGCACGGATTGTATCTGTATTCAATAATTCAAAGAAGCAATAAAGATTAAACTCAAAGTGGACGTAGGCAGTTACGCCGAACCACTATAATTCTGGTGTTCTTGTTTCTGTAGTTAATTTTGCATACATTCCTCTATTCTAATTTTCTATCTTCATTAATCTCTCTACACAAATCCTTTCTTGGGTGTTAGTGCCAATTTTAGTGCTAACAAATATGAAGCTGTGGTTGCAGTTATATCATCAAAAGAAACATTACCCATAATGCAATATATTCATTTAACCCTTCTTGCTCATGCAGGAAGAATTTAATAAAAGAAACCACTTGATTCAGATCTCTCTATAAATTTTGCAGCAAACTTCAAGAACAAGAATCAAGAAAGACAGAACAACAACAACAACAACAATAGAAATGACTCAAACAACCAGCAATATTAGAGAGGAGGATTATTCAGGTCAAGGGGCAGAGGTAGATGGAGTAATATTAACAATAGACCAAAATGTCACATTTGTGAAAGAATGGGACATACAACAGCAGAATGCTGCTTCAGATTTGACACCAACAACACAACAAATAAAGTGAAAAAAACCAAAAGAAACAACTACCCCAATGCAAACTTAACCGAATCAAGAAACTCTACAGAAGATACAAGAAACCATAACATGAACCCCTGTGACAGTGCTAAGGTAGAAGACATTTTGGATGTCTACTGATGCCCATATTCTGGTGCCACCAACCACATCACCTGAAATCTTCAAAATATAAATGTAGGAAACAAATAACACAAAGGTACACAGCCAATTCATGTAGGAAATGGTGAGCCACTAAAAGTTACACATACTGGTCATGCTAGCATAACAGGTAAAAGACAAATTTACCTTAACAATTAAATGAGAGTTCCCAAAATTAAGAAGAATCTCACAAGTGTCTCTTAGTTTGCTAATGACAATAATTTGTATTTTGAATTTCATCCTCATTTCTGCTTAGTCAGGGAGTTACTGAATAAGGAAATATTATTACAACGTAGAGTGGAAAAAGGAGTATACAAATTCAACTTGATCAAAATCCAGGAACTCAACAAGGCCATAAAGATAGTGCAATTTTGTAGAGTCAAGCGTGAATCAAAATAATATAAGTGTGTTTGATTTGTGACATTACAAATTAGGGCATCCTAATTCTAGTGTTGTAAAACATGTATTAACATTAATAATATTAGTTTTCAAAATATTTCCTCTCCCTACATATGTACTTACTATCAAATTGGTAATAGTCACAAATTCGCTTTCACTGATTCTCTTGCTAAATATAGTAAGCCGGTAGAACTGGTGATAGTTGATCTGTGAGGACCATCACCAGTCAACTCTGACTATGGTTTTAATTATTATATTTCTTTTGTGGATGCGTACTCAGGATTTACAAGGATGTATTTTCTTAAAACAAAATCATAAACATATAATGCAGTATTACAGTTTGTTACCCAAGTAGAAAAATAGATCAATTGTGAACTGAAGATTCTACAAACTGATGGAGGCATAGAATTCAAACCACTCAAAGAATATTGTCAGAGAAGAGGAATTATACACAGAATTACCTACCCTCATACCTCTGAAAAGAATGGATTGGTTGAGAGGAAGCACAAATATATACTAAAATCAGGACTCACTTTACTTGCTAAAGCATCCATGCCTTTAAAATTTTGGCCAGATGCTTTCAACACTTCTATTTATCTGATCAATAAGCTGCCAATGATGTGCACGTAAATATGCATATTTTTACCTCCATATTTAATCTAATTTAATTAAATAAATGAGCATATAAGATGTTTTAACATGTTTAAACCAAAATTCAAATTATTTTCAAATCATCATTTATTCATCTTCATATAGGTGCAAAATGGTCATTTTTGTGCATATATTAATTTGAGAATATTTATTTACACATTTTATTTTTATTTGTAGGAAAATTGGATGGAAATTACAAAAGGCTTCATGAAGATATGCATGCACAAGAGTTAGTTAACCAAATGAAGATGGAAATAAATCATTTCATGACAATATGGAGAACCTCACCTACCCACTTACCATGGTGTACAATTAGGAGCTAATGGACATGTTAATGGAAATTAAAACTACATGCACATTTAAGTGGAGGATTAATTCATGCTAATGATAACTTGGTGGCCACACTTCCTCAAGGGAAATTTGGGTAGCCCCCAAAAATATGATTTGGGTTTCAAAACATGTATAAATACCTCATATGTTCATGTAATTAAGCTATTAGCCTCCTCTTTAGTTAGTTTAGTTTTAGGCTCAAAAATAAACAAAAAAATTTCTTTTCTTTTTCATGGCTACTTAGCCATTTTATTTCATGTATTTTTCTTTTATGCAATGTTAATTCATGCTCTTTTCTATTTACATGCTCTCTTTCTTTTCATGTTAGTAGTGTAAATCTTTTTATTTATGCAAGTAGATTAGTTTTTATTTTATTTTAGTTAGCTCTCTTTTTACTTAGCTTGCATTTTCCTCTTGTTTTTGTTTCATGTTGAATGCTACATTTGTTGAAATGATAACAAATATAAGAAGCTAAACCCCTTCAATTTAGGGGTAATGAAGCTCTCTTAATCATGTAGATTCAACATTTTGATAATTTTTGTTCTCTTTTTGTGCTTAATGGAAATGTTTTAATGGGTTAAATTTTGTGTTTTAGCTTTGAATTTGATAGCCTATGTTGTTGACACCAAATATGCTATACTTAAACAAACACAAACACAAATGATCTCTTCATCTACATATGATTATGGTAATGAAGTGGTTTTAAAATCAAAATTTGATGGTCTATATTAGTAATCAATAGTAAATAGATCATGCTTAGAATAGATTTTATTTTCAAGTTCATTAACATTTTCGTGAGAGTTAAAAAGTGGTTGTGTTATAGTTTGATGGTTTATGTTGGGCTAGTTAATAACACAAATATGCCACATTTATAATAAACACATCAACTAAATTCGCTAATGACAAAAAAAAGATCATAATTTCATGTTGTGTTGATTTATGTGATCATGAGAGTGGATTTACCTCTAAATTGTTTTCTAATCTCATATTTTCATTCACTTGTTCTAGCTAGTTTTTACAATTTTTAGCTTAAAAACAATCACAACTTCAAATCTTGGTTTAATTCGATTGAATAGAAATTTTTAAATCTAAACAATTCCCTGCGGATCGACTCGTACTCGCCACGTACTAAAATTGTACACCGTGCGCTTACGGTTAATTTTTAATTTAAATTTATCGGTGATTTTCAAATTCGATGGAAAATTAGCCGTTAAACAAGTTTTTGGCGCCGTTGCCGAGGAATAGTCTAGATTTTAATTTCTATTCTTCGAATTATTTGTCGTTTGATTTTTATTGTGTATTCATTTATATTTAAAAAAATATTTTTTGTGTGTTTATGTGATTTTTTCTTGCATTTGTTTGTGTGCATCTCTTGTTTTCTATTTTCCTTTGCATTTGCACTGCTTATATATATAAAAAACATATCACAATTTCATTTCAAAAACTAAAAGAGTTTATTTCAATTCTTTTACATATATTTACAGGTGTCTATTTTTTTTATACACATTTCATACAAGCCTCTCACTCTCTCTTTTTGCACCCAGTGACCTCCACTAACATTTCTGCATACCCCTGCCACCAGTGTACACTTCTGCACCTCACTCATACCCACAACCTCTGACCACAAAACAAAACCGTCACTACTCTGTTCATCCACCATTTCCTTCATCAGTGCACCACCCACAGCATTGCCTGTACAAACTTCCCCCATGCGTCATCACTGCTCACACAGAATACCTCTACAAACAATCAACAGCCACAACAACCACTAATTACTTCACCAAACCACATCAACATTCACTAACCAAAACCACCAATCTGCCTAAAACTGCTATCAGTCATCAACTATCAACACATACATCACTTACATACAATTCAACAGTGCAACCATATCACAACAACCTTCTTGCTGCTAAATACCTTCAAATCCACATATCCTCTACAACCCAAACCATCACATATCATCACCTTGCTTCATCAACCACCAACAACACTTCACTATCCTCCCCTACACTTCACTATTCCATTTCTCATCAACCTGTTCGATATAACTGTGCACATCATTCACCCCATCACCTAACAGTTCAAACCGGTACATCCTCATTACCAACATACCCCATCCTCTACAACCACGTATCATTGCTCATATCCGACCACTGCTTAACAGACATCAAAAATTTCTCCACAAACTTACTGCCAGCAGCCATCCTCCATCTACTGACATACCACAGTTCAAACCATCCAACAGTACAAACCACAAACCCCCACATCACTACATTGCAACAACTTGCATTCTCATGTCCACACTACACTGTCCACTGTTGTATTCAACTCCCACTGCATAACAACTTCATCACCTCCAAAACCCTGCAACTACATCTCAATCATCTCAGCCAAAACTAGAGCACATCAAAACCATAGCACATCATCTACTGTCACAAAAACATCCTCTTTCACATCTGTTTCATCCACAATACAGATACCACAGCCACCAACTTCAGCAACTTCTTAATATCAAAACTTCCACCACCAGTACAAAACTGTCACCTACCTCTCCACAAAGTCATCACAACTACCACCTCATTATCAAAAAATGTTACTGCCACCATCTTCACTACAACATCCATACACTGGCATTCCCAAACATTCATTTCCTCTGCATTGCTACCACACATCCATACTTCATTCAACAAACTTTGCTATACTTCCTCTGCTCTATACTTCATAAACCATCATAGTGCAGCTGCAATTCAACTCTTCATTCCCTTTCCTCCACCCCCTACATAATACAACCATTTTTATTTTTACTCCACCTGAATACTTCTCTCTGCACATACTTCTCCTTTGAAATTTTCAGGTGCACATACTAAAAAATACAACTTGCACATATCTATCACTGCGCATAACGTATCTCAGCCATAACCCCCTAGTACACCTTACTGCTTCAAGCATTTCAGTTCATACCTGCCATCATACAACAACCCTACCTACATACAAATTGAATCACCATCCACTGAACCACTGCCCTATCACCATCCCCTTTCATCCACCATCAACTACTTCAGCAAACAACATCACTGCACAAAACATAACTTTACTGCTGCACAGTTCCCTTACCTTTTACACCAACCACCTTCTACTTCCACAGTCATATTGCGATACCACAAACTTCGCCCTACAATTGAACTGCTCTACCCAAACGCCAATAACCGCGACCCTAAACATCACCACTGCTTATTACCACTTCAACCAATTTCTGCTTCACCCAAAACTATGAACGACCGCAATCGACCAAACCCGCGACATCTCCTCCAAATGCGCCACCAAGCACCCGAATCAAATTGCTTGAAACTACGGTGAGCAGTGTTTGGAAAATTCTGAAGTTTGCTTTGATAATCGAATTGCTTTGATTTCTGGTGTTTTGAAAATTTTCGGTGTTTAATCTTGCTTTGAAAAGTTACGTGAATATTAGTTTGGGGTGGAGATTTACATTTTGGGTTGTGGAAAGAGATTGCGTTTTTAACAAAGGGAAGATAATAATTATTTGTTTTTGCTAGTGATATTCGGGCTGGGCTTTGATTGAGTGCAATTCTTCTTTAGTTAAAAAAAAAGGATTTTTTTATTTTGTTTGTAAATTCCTTTCTACTAAAAAAAAGGGTCGTTTTGATTTCGTTTTTTATCATGATGGTTTGGTGAATTGGTTTAGATTCATTTGTTTTTAGTTCTTCCAAAAAACAAGTTTCAATTATTTTGTTTTCACTTATTTTGTTTTGTTTTGTTTTAGTTTCTTCTTTGATATATATATATATATATATAACTGTATATATCTTCTTTTTAATTTCAGGTTGTAGAAAATCAAAAAGGAGGAACTGCTTGCTAAAACTACTCCGCTTGCTTGCATTATATATATTTAAAAAAATTGCTGCTTTTGAAATAAATTGCTAATAAATTCAACATGCTCTGGCATCATGCCCTTAGCCCTTGTTTCTATTTACTTAGCATTGTTGGTTGCTTGCATATAAAACAAATTTCAAAAAAAGAACAAAAATTCATTCATAGTTGCATCGTTAAATCACGTTTATTTTCAGTTTGCATTCATATCATCTTATTTTTTTCTAAGGGCAACACCCCAATCCACATAAGGTGGGGGATTTCATCACCCCTTCCATGGCCCACAAATTGCATTTCATCTTAGAATTTGTTAATAATAACGGTTAGACCTTTGGCTTAAGGGTGTCACGAGCTCACCTAGGGCTTAATTGTATATTGACAAGTTGTCTTATTTCAACAATTTAATTTCTTGGTGTCTAGACTACGGCAGAGCAATAACCATTGATAAATATTACGGTAATTCGTAAATATTATAGTGGTTGTTTCTCTGAAGGTACTTAAACCTTCGGCTGCATTGCTACAGTGATTCGTGGTGCATCGATAAGTCTTGTCTGTTACCTGGTTGAGAACTATATATCTTGTTGGATTAAGACAAAATGTGATTATACAATTTTGGGTTAGGAGCTACTTAGGATAGAAAATTTGTAATTAAGTCATTTGCATTCATTTAGTTGCATTAGTTTATGCATATTTAAAAAAAATTCAAAATCCAAAACTAAAGAAAAATTGTATATATTTCTTAACTTAGTTTTTAAATCCTTTCTTTTGAAAATTTTCAATCAAAATCAAAAATTCAAAAAAAAAATGAATTAGTTTTTTAAAAAAACAAAAATCCAATATATATAATATTTTCAAAAAAAATTGAAAATCCAAAAACAAAAATCAAATTTTCCTTTTGAAAAATAAATTCCTTTTGGTAAATAGTTTTCCTTCATAAAAAAATCCAAATAAAAAATAAAATAAAATAAAAACTTTTGAAAATGTCTTAATTTTCTTACTCGTCGGAATTTTACAATAGTTGTGCAGATCAATATAATCCATATAATTTCACAACAAATTATTATGGATATTTTAATGGAAACTATTGTATAAACAATTCAAACAATGAACCACAAAATTTTCAAAATAATGAGCAACCTTAAAATCTTGAAAAGAGTATTGAAACGATTTCGTCTTTACTTGAACTCTCTACACAAAATGATCAAAGGATAAATGATTTGTGTAATTCATACTTCTGCAATAACTCAAGTCAAAATTTTCAAAATAATTAAGATTTGAATTCACTTTAAAATTCAAATGATTTCGATTATAACCCATGCCAATTCAATTTCAAACTTCAAAATGAATTTCAAAATCAAAACGAAAATGGAAACAGCTGTTTAAATGATTTTGGCATTGGGAAATGTTTCAATCATGGTGACAATTTTTGTTCTCAACAATTTCAAATTGAAAATTCTCAAGTTAATAATTATAAATATGATTTTATTGGGAAAATGGATGAAATTCACAAAGAACACACAGATTTATTGTTTGAAACCTACATGAAACAACATCGGCAACAAAATCAACTCCCAACGTGTGACGAGTCAAATAATAATCCATCTTTTACTAAAATTGACTATTTTCAAATAACAACTTTTAAAATTGAAAATGGCGTTCTTAATAAGGTTGTTGAAAATACGGTAATTGAGTTGGATTTCAATTCTTTTGAGGGTGAGAAACTCGATTTAAAATTCGATCTTCCTTTTTCCAATTTTGAAAAATTGAATAAAAAAACTTTAGATTTTGAACATGATATATGCAATGAAGTTGTGAATAATTCAACAAAGGAAGACGAATTTAATGAACACAAATCTTTTGGACTTTTCGAAGATGAGTTGTTGGATTCTAATTGGGAAGATTTAAATAACCATTTTGATTTTGAAATCAATAATTCTAAAGAAGTTTTCAATGATAAGTTCGAATTTCAATTTGGTGAAAATAAACTTGAATTTTAATTAATTGTTCTATCAACCCCAAAAATCATCGAAAATAACATAACTCAATCAATTTTTAATAAAATGACATTCGTTTTTCCGAATCAACATTCAACTTTGAAATCTTTTATGGTTTGGCTTTCTGTGCTTAAGCTTTGTCTCTCATACTTGCGAGACAAATGAATTGGTCTTTGGAAGACCGTTTCATTTACTCTTTGACGATATATTTTCTGATGTCGTGTAAATAATAATCGTTTCATTTTCATGTAAATTAGGTCATATTTTTATTTTTATTTTATTTTTCTCCTTTCAGTTGGGTTGACTGTGGGGACACAGTCAAAATCAAGTGTGGGGGGAGTCTCATCTTCATTTTTTATTTTTCATGGTTTATTTTTTTTTGCATTTTCTTTTCAAAACTTAAAAAATTGTAAAAAAAGAAAAAAATCCCAATTTTTTTTTTCTTTTTTTAGCATTTTGATTATTTTTGGAGAAACACTATAAGATAAGTATAGGTTTTGGTTACTAAATTGAAATTTTTGAAAATTTATTTGTCCTAACAAAAATAAAAATAAAGTTTGATTATAAGTAACTATGGTTTATCTTGTATATAGGAAGATTCATGGGTGATAATTATGAAGTATATCCTAATTGAAAATCTTTGTTTAAAAAGTGGATAAAGTAAAGGTTATAACAATTTTGATCTTATAAGTTAAATGGTGCAAAGACGATTTTGCAAAAATCTCTCTAAAAAAACAAAAAAAGAGAATATATATATACAATATGTATTTATAAAACATAAAAAAAAATAGTTTTTATAAAAATAAAAAGGCAGTGCAAAATTGTTATATCCGGCCTCAGTTTATCCGAGTTAGGTGTATATATATAAATTCTTTTATTAATAATGTCTGCAGTCGATAGGTGTACACACTTGTGTGTACAGTCGCCACACTCTGTATCCCCCTCACGTAAGTCCGAAAGATAGCGCATTGGTCGTATATCTGGCCTTAGTTTTCTGAGTTAGGCATGTGTAAATATTGTTAATATCAATAAAATTTTCAAATAAGAGAGAGTAAGCAATTGAAATCCAAGCACTATTTTCACTTATTTGATTTGACTTGTTATTCAAAAGAAATGAAAATACCACTTTGAAAAACTTTGATAATCAACTAAGGATTAATTTCATAGTTACATTGTGTTATCAACTAAAACAACTAGCCAAACTATAGTCTATTTGTTATGATAACTTAAATTTTGTTAGAAATTTTGACAAGTAAAAGGACTTAAATTTCTTGATAATGACAATAACTTATATTTAACTTATTCGTGTCGATTTGAAAGTAAATTCCTCATTTGTAAATATTTTCAAAAACTTACATCCATCTCTTTGTAAATAAATCTTGCATTTAGGAATTTCTCATGTTGCATTTGGATTTTGTAGGTAGTATCGGCTGAAAACCCTCACGAGACAACACTCGTCCTACTAGGGACACCTAGAGGTTTAACGACTTGTTGCATACGCTCAATGCAATCGTGTTTCCTATGAAAATGGTTATCTTAGTTTTTCTTTATTCGAGGACGAATAAAAAGATAAGTGTGGGGGTATTTGATGTGCACATAAATGTGCATATTTTTACCTCCATATTTAATCTAATTTAATTAAATAAAAGAGCATATAAGGTGTTTTAACATGTTTAAACCAAAATTCAAATTATTTTCAAATCATCATTTATTCATCTTCATAAAGGGGCAAAATGGTCATTTTTGTCCATATATTAATTTGAGAATATTTATTTACACATTTTATTTTTATTTGTAGGAAACCTAGATGAAAATTACAAGAGGCTTAATGAAGATGTGCATGCGCAAGAGTTAGGAAACCAAACAAAGATGGAAATAAATCATTTCATGACAACGTGGAGGACCCCACCTACCCATTTACCATGATGTACAATTAGGAGTTAATGGACATGTTAATGGAAATTAAAGCTACAAGCACGTTTAAGTGGAGGATTAATTCATGCTAATGATAACTTTGTGGCCACACTTCCTCATGGGAAATTTAGGTAGTCCCTAGAAATATGATTAGGGTTTCAAAACATGTATAAATACCTCATATGTTTATGTAATTAAGCTCTTAGCCCCCTCTTTAGTTAGTTTAGTTTTAGGCTAAAAAATAAATAAATAATTCTCTTTTCTTTTTCATGGCTGCATAGCCATTTTCTTTCATGTATTTTTCTTTTATGCAATATTAATTCATGCACTTTTTTATTTACATGCTCTCTTTCTTTTCATGTTAGTACTATAGATCTTTTTATTTATGCAAGTAGATTAGTTTTTATCTTATTTTAATTAGCTCTCTTTTTACTTAGGTTGCATTTTCCTCTTATTTTTGTTTCATGTTGAATGCAACATTTGTTGAAATGATAACAAATATGAGAAATTAAACCCCTTCAATTTAGAGGTAATGAAGTTCTCTTAATCATGTAGATTTAGCATTTTAATAATTTTTGATCTCTTTTTGTGCTTAATGGAAATGTTTGAATGGGTTAAATTTTGTTGTTTTAGCTTTGAATTTGATAGCCTATGTTGTTGACATCAAATAGGCTATACTTAAACAAACACAAATTACATCTTCATCTACATATGATTATGGTAATGAAGTGGATTTTAAAATCAAAATTCGATAGTCTATATTACTAATCAATAGTAAATAGATCATGCTTAAAATAAATTTTATTTTCAAGTTCATTAACATTTTTGTGAGAGTTAAAAAGTGGTTTAGTGGTTGTGTTGTAGTTTGATAGTTTATGTTGGGCTAATTAATAGCACAAATAGGTCATACTTATGATAAACACATCAACTAAATTCACTAATGACAAAAAAAGATCATAATTTCATGTTGTGTTGATTTATGTGATCATGAGAGTGGATTTACCTTTAATTGTTTTCTAATCTCATATTTTCATTCTCTTGTTCTTACTAGTTTTTACAATTTTAGCTTAAAAACAATCACAACTTCAATTCTTGGTTTAATTTTATTGAATATAAATTTTTAAATCTAAGCAACACCCTACGGATCGATCCGTACTCGCCACGTACTAAAATTACGTCGTGCGCTTGCGGTTAATTTTTAATTTAAATTTATCGACTATTTCTAATTCGATGGAAAAGCCAACAAAAGTTCTGAATAACAAGAGTCCAACAGAAGTTCTATTCTACATCAATTCAGATTACTCAAGTCTAAAGACATTTGGATGCTTATGCTTCCCTTGCTTGAGACCCTATAATGCTCACAAGCTAAACTTTAGATCATCTTCATGCACATTCCTGGGCTATGCCAGCAATTAGAAAGGATACAAGTGTTTAAATAGCAAAGATAAGATAATAATATCAAGACATGTTGTGTTTAATAAGTATGTTTTTCCTTTTGCAGGCATTGATGTCAAAACTACTCAAAAGGTATACAATGCTAAGACATCAATTCTAGCAATACTAGTATATCAAGGCGGTTATGATGAAAAACTTGACAAAGAGATACAAGACAGATCTGTTTCACAACACATTATGCCTTGTCTAAGGCTAGGTCACGAAACTCCAGAACATGCCTCTCAAAATGATCATAATATGATGCATGATGTAGATCATGGAACACATGAGTCACAATCATCCAGCACTGAAAATCCTCCTAGCAACAACTCAAATCCTAAATCAGCACCTTCAAGGACCCAACATCACCTAAAGCAAAATGCGGCATATTCAAATCCAAAGTATATGCAGCAGTTGTTGATTCTGAAAAACCAATTACATATGAGCATGCAATGAAAGGCAGAGAATGGAAACATGCCATGGATGAAGAGTACAATGCACTTATGAAAAACAATACATGGAATCCAGTTACTCTACTAAAAATAAGAATTTGGTTGGATGTAAATGGGCATATAAGTTAAAAAGGCATTAAGTTGGCAGCATTGTAAGACATAAGACTAGACTAGTGGCAAAAGGCTATACTCAACAATTATGTTTTGACTTCACTGAAACATTCTCTTCAGTAGTTAAACCCACAACAATCAGGATAATCCTTACTTTGGCATTACACAACAAATGGAAAATAAGGCAGCTAGATGTAAACAATGCTTTTCTAAATGGAGAACTACAAAAGGAAGTATATATGGAGCTGCCACGTGGATATGAACAAGATTAGGAATGCTAATATGGTATGTAAGCAAAACAAGGAAATATATGTACTCAAATAGGCACCCAGAGCGTGGTATGACAAAGTAAAGGCAACCCTGATTAAGCTGAAATATGCAACTGCAAAACCAGACAACTTGTTATACATTAAGCATAATGGCAGTGCTGCAACATATATATTAGTGTATGTTGATGACTTTATAGTGACGGGCACTGATGAAAGTGAGATTAACAACACCATACAACATCTAAACAAGGAATTTTCCATTAAGGAGTTAGGCAATCTCAATTACTTCTTAGGCATTTAAGTAATCAGAAATCAGAAACAGAATTACCCCAATGTTAAAGAAGATACATATCAGAAACACTTATCAAAGCAAAGATGAACAAAGAAAATTCTCTACCAACTCCTATGATAAGCAATCTTCAATTGTCTAAAATAAGGGTAAAGCCATAGCTAATGAAAATAATACAAAATCATAGTTGGTGCTCCGCAATATGTCACAAATTACAGGGCCAGAGATTGCATATAATGTGAATAAAGCATGTCAATTCATGCAAAAGCCCCTTAGTGAACACTGGAAAGTAATAAAAAGAATCTTACGATATCTAAATGGAACTTTAAATCAAGGCTTACTACTGAAATCATGAAAAACTCTGAGCATACAAGCATACACCGATGCAGATTGGGCCACTGACCCCGATAACCAAAGATGAAACTTAGGTAATTGTATCTATTTAGAAGAAACCCTATTTCATAGTGTTCAAAGAAACAAAGCACTATCTCACACTCAAGCACTAAAGCCGAGTATATAAGCGTAGCCAACACCATAGCAGAAATCATATAGATAGAATAATTACCGAGCGAAATAGGGTTTCAACCGAAAGCAAGATCAACTACAAGGTGTGACAACTTAACCACCATCTCACTTACTGCTAATCCAGTACTACAATCATGAATGAGGCACGTAGAAAGTGATCTCTACTTCGTTTGAGAATAAGTACTAAAGGGAAAACTCCATATAAATCACATACCTTCAACTTATCAAGAGACAGACATTCTTACAAAGCCACTATCGAGCAAAAATTTCTCAAGATTGAAGAAGGAGCTAAGGATTGACAAAGTCGGCTGATGCGAAAAAGGGAAGACAAACCCTATATCTAATTGAGGTGAGATATTAAAGATCAGAATAATAAGTGGAACGAGTTATAACCATATACCGAGTCAAGCAAAGAAAATATACCAAGTCAAGTGAAGTGAGGGTAGTACAGTAATTTGTAATAAGATAATGCTGCTATGTTTTATATAGTAGTACATAGCAATTGTAAAATGTATACTTCATTTTGTATAAGTTACTCAGTAAAAGAAATTTACATTTCGTTCCAAAATCCTAACTGGTACTACAACTCCCTTCTCCCCAACATCTAAATCTTCGATTAAGTTAATACCCGTCTCTTCACGCTTTTCGACAGTCCAATTCCACTCTTGATCTTTAAGAAATTCAACATCCCTACCGTTAGTGAAATTTTTTATAAAATATTTACGTGAGTTATTTTTGTTTTAGATGAGAAGAAGAGAAAGAGAAGAGGAAGAATGTGGGATTGAGAATACCATAAGTAAATTGAGTGAATTGAATTAAATAAGGTAGAGTTGAAAATGGAAATTTTATAAAAGGTTGAAATTTGAGAACAAAAGTTATTTTGCTGCATTTATAGCGAAATTTTGATCTGTTTCTATGCAGAATATGTTGAAAACAGGGCTCAAACGAAGAAGTTATGAGCATTTTAAATTTCAGATTTAAATTAATTTAGTTTGAATTCAAATTCAAATGGGTGTTTAAATCTAGGATTTGAATTTCAAAAATTAACGGTAAGTTTAATTGGGGATTAAGTAAACACTAAGTTAACCAATTAATGTTCAAGTTAATTAGGGATTAAAATTAGTTAAATGCAACGGTTCAAAATTTCCCAAAATAGAAGGCAAGAGGTCGACCCCCTTGACCTTCAAAAGTCGATCCCTAGTGGTCAACCTCTTGAAAGGAAGTGATCGCCCACTTGGTCGTGGTAGCAGCTAGGATTTTATGATATTAAACATTTCAGATTTGTTCTTTTTTCACCTAACTCGATCCTGCGGCTCTTGTGCATTTCAACTCCTATAAATAGGACCCTTTACTCTTTACATTTTATTCATAAATATATGAGAAATACCTCAAACCTCTATCGTTTTCTCCCTTCAGTTAGATTCATAAATTCAATTAGAAATTCAAGTAAGGATTCTAATCCTTTTTTAATTAATCTTTTAATCCATTTTCTTCTCCTCCAACCTCTCTGAATCTAACAAAATTATATATATACATATTCTTCACTATGTATATATATCAAAAGAAGGAGACTGGAAAAGAGTTGCTTTGGTGTTGCGAATCCATACAAGAGAATCTAAGGATAATATGTGAGTGGAAACCTTAGTATTTTTATTTCAATAATTGATTAATATAAATCTATGGATTTGAATATGCCTTATTCCACTTCTTCTCCTTCTTTGATTCAAATTATGAGCTTTAAATAATAAAATAAGGGTTTAAAGTATGAATTCTATTCATAGTTTACACCACTTATTCCACACAAAATTCTTTGGTTTAATTCTGTGTAAAAGAGGAGTTGAATAGAATATGAAGTTAGGATTGCAATTCCTATTGTTTAGGATATTCTACTAGATTGATGTAATAAATTGGGTTTCTATTTTTACAAGTCTATTTATTGCAGTTTTGGATGTGAATATTTATCCTTTTTTATAGATATCGAAATCTTGATAATTTGAAGGAAAATGATTTGTATTAATATTATGGTTAAAAGAATTGACATTTAACTCTATTTTAGGTCGTATAAACTTGATTTGGTGCGAATATATTTCTATTTCTATAATGTAATAAACGTATAATTAGGGCATATAATTACGTACTTAATCAGGTAGTAGTCGTCCTTAATTTCCCCTTTAGGAAGGTAACTGATATTTTGAGGCGCGATAAGGAAGATTCCTTATAAGGCCTTATTTATGAAACAACGAGATGAGTATTATATATAGAGAAATTTTAAATTATGGCTAAGTCATAGGGATACAAGGTCAGTAGAGTGGCACGATAGAAGTCTACCCTTAACTTGGAGGCTGCCAGTGCTTGTGCATACGTCCTATTGATGTGAGACATCTCCTATGATAAATATTTGTGATGATGCAAGGTTAGTCCCAAATTCTGTAGGGTAAATCTGTCCAGTTAATCTGACTAATATTTCCTACGAATAGTTGGACTAAAGTGAGACGTCATTATGAGTATGGATCATAATATGTGGGGCCTGCTTGGAGGTTTTGAGGTATTAAGTGGTTGTTTTGGCCCTTCTCTTTTCCCAAATGAAGTATTAAATGGCTAAGGGATAGTTATTATGCACGTTAGGTGGTATCTCGACCGGGGTTCGCTTTGGGATAAGGTATTAAGTAACTGATTGAGGGTCTGCCTTTCCTTAAAAAAGTATTAAGTGGCTTAAGAGATTCCATATGATGTTAGCGAGACAGTTACCATTGAGGGGTCCGCCTTTGGAAATAGGTATTAAATGATGAGGTCTGCCTTAATTGAAGTCTTAAATGGCCAAAGTCTGCCTATTTTTGAATAAAAAGTATTAAATGGCTTGGGAACTATCTCTTGCATCGTCGGATATTTATGATGTCAGATTTGGGTTATAGGATTTAGAAACCTACTTCGGGAATGGAAGGTATTAAGTGGTTGATGTGGACTAGCCTCCTTTCTGTATAAGATGAATTAAATGGTTTTATGTACACTAGACATATTCTTACTTTGAAATATACTGCCCATGTACTGAAATGGTAAGACTCGAAGTTTTTATTCATCATACATTTTTTGTTCTGACTCCCTCCTTATTACAAACACCGGTTAATGATGGAGTGATGATGGTGCCGATGCTCGAAGGTGGAGTGGCTTAAGCTTGTGTTAGTTAGTATTACATTTTATGATATTTTTATGTTGTACCCATGTATTTGAACAAATGATGTAACGGATCTTATATGATAATTTTATAATGTTTTGTATTATGACATTTCAAATGGTTTTGAAATAAATGGGTACAATTTGATATTATATTTTATTCCATCTGCTGCGAGTTCTAAAAGAATAATTATTGCTCTGCACTGTTATTTCTTTTTTCAACCAACAGTAAGCCTTAGAATGGATCTAACTTTCGATGGGCTTTTTCTAGGTCGAAATTTAAGCATGTTCTATGGTGAGTTGTTACAAGAAGGTTGGGCCCTTTGGACATCCAATGCTTATTTTTTGTGAGAATGGAGGTCATATATAACCACTATGCGAGCACCGCCTCCACCGCCCGTCCGATCGACCAGACTGGGTCAAAACCCATTAACAAGCCCATAATGCAAATTTGAATAGACAAAAATAATGAGAGACGTGATTCTTTGAAAATGACAGGACGTCTGAATTCAAACAAAAGGACGCATCGTTTGGCAGGAGACACAACTTCTCAAAAATGGAAAGACACCTCTTCGTGATTATAAATAGGAACGTGTAGAAAGTATTTTTGAATTAACTTTTTCTTTAGTTTCGAATCTCCTTCCCTCCTCCTCTCTTATTTCTTTCAATATTAATCCGAGTTTATGATATAGCATATCACAAACTCAATATTCTTGTCACTACAGTGAATTTAGACGATAGTTTGAATCGATTTCGATTGTGCTGTCGAAATCGATTGAAGAGTTTATCATCTCGGCTCCATTATATCTTAGAAGACGATTTTCCTTAAATCATAGCACACATTCATATTTTTAAATGAGTGGCGAAGGAAAATAACGTTTTAAGAAGAGCATTAATGACATGCCTTGGAGGATCTCTCTTACTTTGTAGATTACAACCCACGTCTCTTTGCCAGATCGAGGAATTCCGACAACACCTATTAATAATAACTATGTTAGGAAAAGAGAAAAAGTTCTTCGGATTACACTGTATTCATAAAACTAGAGAAATAAACAAACAAAAATTAAAATTGTGTACTCGTACTGAATCAGTGAATGTTTGCAAGTTAAACACAACATTATCGCACCCATAATTTTGTTAAGACTTAAGATCATGCATTAATTCTTGGGAAGGTAGTTCCCCTACTCTTAAGGTTAACCGCTTGAAAATATATACATGGAAAAAAATGAAAGTAAAATGTTAATGGCGACTTAAACTGATCGTGAATAGCAAGATTTTGTATTGATAGTTTGAAATCTAGTTTTACATTGTAACAACAGGTCGAGGTATTATAGGGACATAATGTAGAAATAGTGATGAATTTTGGCTTCAAAGGTAAATTATTACAAGTTCAAAATATTTTCATACTTTACAATGTGGGCTGCAGCCTATATGTTAGAATTATCAAAGTGTATCTTTTAGCAGATAACAAATATCTGATCCAAATTACAAATATATTGTGGTATATGCCCTATGTTTAATTGGCTATTCAAGGCAGGCAATTACTGTAGCCGTTTTTTTCTACTGATTTGCAAGCTTGTTTGCACGTATAATTAAAAACATTGTTAAAGAGTCCCTAAAAATGGGTAATTTTTTTTAGCGACTCCACTGGATAAAAATTGTTAAGAAGAGTTTGTTTTATAGCTAAAATGAAATACATTAATTTATTAAAACATGCTTCCTATTTTGCCCATATTTCTTCACTTTCTCTAAACCAAAACCCAAGCACTGAAGCTAAAAAACCGTCAAAACTTAAACCCCAAACAAAACATAATTCAAGTCTTAGAACATCAAATAGAGAAAATGGCAATGGTGAGGTCAATGAACCAGAATGTTTCAGAAGAAATTAGTGGCAACGCGGGGACAAATGTAACGGAGGCGACAGCAACGATTGGAAGAAAATTTGATTTTCCTTTCCAGTTTACTCTTGTCGTGAAATAGGTGATTTAGTTTAATATTCGACGTGTAATAGTCGATCAAAATTAATTAAGTAGATTTTTGGTATATAAGCATCAAATTATAGTTTTTTCATCAAAATGAATGATCCTCTCGAGAAGGAGAACACTCATTTAATTTTTACTCCACTAAAATTAAGTGCTGCCAACAAGCCTGACATGTAGCACTAACCCTCTTACATAAAATATAAAAATATCCTGCATAAAAATAAAAACCCCTAGATTATAAACTAGTGGACAATGGGGATGTTAAGAATTAAAGAATTCTGCTCTAAATAAAGCCTAGATAAGTTATAATATAGTAATGGTTTTACCATTGTATGCAGACGTGATTATCTTCCAATGCAGATGTATCAATCGGTCAGTGACTGTATCCACTCAAGGAACCTGGACCTGGCATACTCTATCCAAATCGTAACAGCCCGCTAAACCTAAAAATCACAACGATTGATATAAGTCCTCCTGCGTATATATATGTATATTGGAAAATGAATATACATATATATATGTGACAGGGTGAAGGCGTACAAATAAAAGTATACTTAGTAATCAAGCAAATGTGAGGTGCTTGAGTGGCTAACTTCGTTAATGGGATCCACTAGACCTGCGCTTATGGCTATGTTATGTCTCCTACTATTGTGAACGATTTTTTCCTTTAAGATGTCAATCTTACTTTTTATCGTATTAGGTAATAGAGTTAGTTAGAGGTATGCGCTAAGGGAAATTATGTAATTTATAACATATATCTAACTCGTTGACCAATTTTGTTCGAAATAAAAGTGTTTTCATTCTATTATATACTTGATATAATGTGTTAAATTAATTAATTAAATTTATATTTGAAAGAAAATCCATAAATGGTATGGTTTGCGTTAATAACCACAAAGTTATCTAACTGTGAATAATTTATCACAATGAAAATAAATATGTTATTTTAGATATTCCTAGTCAAGATGTATCGAGACTGAATATTAATATATCTGTTGAGACTAGAGTACGTAACACTCTTCAAATGTTGGTTATTGTATTACTCATGACTATTGGGGACACTAAGGGGTTACATACTGATAGTTATTGGATAACTATAGAATGACTTACTCGATAATTTTCTATCGCTTAATATAACTAAGGTCAAATAGAAAATATCAATGTGACTAAGTTTCACAGCTCTCTCGACTTGAGAATACTATTAATCTTTACTATGGAAGCTCCACTTTGGTTATAGTTAAATTGTGGCACGGCCCATCGAACGACTATAGTTGGATCGAGTGAAAGAATTAGAAGTGAAACATTATTTAAGAGAGGGTTCGTCTCCTTAGTTATATGAGGTTAGTATCATGGTCAACTGAAGTCAATTTAAAGTCAAAGTCTCTGCCAGAGCATTTCGGTTAATAATAATAATTATTATTGAACCAAGGACTTTGTGTTTGGACCATAAAGTTAAATATGGACGATACTAGAATTTTGACCATTACCAAATTCCATAATTCTAAAGTGATACAGTTTTGAAGAAGACAATTGGTGTAAATAATTGCTACTACCAGGTAACATTTAAATAAGTAAAATTGGATTTTACCAAATGATGTGTAAGCAAATAAATTCAGCCGAAATGTCACATCACTAGCTAAGGTGATGTGTGAACGTTAATATTCAAATTGTTCAATATTAACCACTAACTGAATTTACACCTTTGAGTCGCACAACCGTAATGATGAATTCTTCGAAAAACCACATTATTTATTTAATTTATAAGATGTGGTAAATTAATTAAATTAATAAATATTTGAGAAATATTAATTATTATTTAATTTATTTGATGTTTGAGAGTTGTTTGTAATTATTTGAATGTGGTTGTATTTGCACGCACTGATAGATGATATCGATATAAATTTAAACGGGTTTAATTAAAAGAAAACTACATATGCAGTGTGTAACGACCCGGAATTTTGGATATTTAAAATTGGAATATTTAATTATTTTAAATATTTAAAAGGTTAATTTTGACTTGAATTTCAAATACCACTATTTATTTGATAATATAATTATTGAATTAAATAATTGGGAATTAGGTAAAATATTGAATATGAAATTCTAAGCCTGTTAAAAATAATTTAAAGGCTTATAAAATTTATATTGATAATACTGAAGATAATAAAAGCTTTAAAATTGAATTTAAAAGTTATTTGTTCGGTTTTAAAAATATATCTTTTAAATTTACATTTAAAAATAGCCTTCCGGGGCACAGTCCCGGATTTGGACGAAACCAGTTCCATTGGATCCGTAATAGTGTATTATTATCGGATTTCAAATTTTGTAACGTTTGGAGTTATCGTTTCACCGTACGGTATAAAAAGGCGCTGAAATCTGTATCGAAAATTCAATATAATAACTGGGTCAAAAAAGCTATCTTCTCCATACGATCGAATTAGGACTCGAAACATTTTTCATTGCGTTCAGAATAGGGGTATAAAATTATGAACGCCTAGCGGCATGCCTTGATAGAAGGTCAAGATTTTAAGTTGCGAAATCGAGACAATTTAAATTTAAATATATAATTATATTCATTGTTTGACATAAATAGTCACATCTATTTTTTTCCCTTTCATTTCAATCACTGTAGGAAGGCATTTTCTTCACGCAAGCATTTCAAAATACGTTTCCTCCCTCCTTTTTATTCAGTAGGTCGAACTTAGATAAGAGAAAACAAAATCAAACTTCCAAAGGAAAAATGGAGACCGGGAAAGAAAATATATGTGTGTGTGTGTGTGTTCACTACTTCGAATCTTCGCCTCTTGTCTGCCTTCGTCCCCTATTTCCTCACTGCTCAGAGAAAAAAATCGTTTTCCTCAATTCGATTAAGATCCTCGAAGTAAGTAAAGGGAAAAAAGAAAAAATGTTGAATTCACGACCCTCGGAAGGGATATCGAGAGTCGCCTGCGTGCGATTGGACAGACTCGACGGTCACGAGCATCAAGAGAATCATTGCCTGTGACGCCCCACCTCTATACTCACGCTAGCCAAGGACACTACGGGGTAATGCCGTCGACTAGCACGAAGAATAAGACTGTCGAGGAGCGACCATCTGTGTAATTGCTTTGTGCAAGTACCGATATGTCAGATAGTATGACTTACATTTCATTTCAAGAGGAAATCCGACATATCAAATACAAACTCAAAGCTACTACACAGTGGCTAGTAGCATTCGGAAACAAATATAGAAATAAGCATAACACAATTCAGTCACAGACATTCATATCACAATGGCGGAAATAGATATGAATATAACACATAGAAGTGTACATCAAACAGTGGTCATAGAAGATCCACAATATCACAAAAGAATAGGTACAAGAACTAGACAAAAGAATATGTATACATCAAGGAGTCTCTATCTCGAATGTATAACAACAAAAACTACTAAGCTAAAGTAGTTAGCCAAAAGTCAGATGATGGACCCTGATGAGAAGTCAAGCGGAAGCACCTGTAACATCTCGGTCTGACCCGAGTATTATTTAGGAAGAAAATAATAAACGGATCAGTCTAGCTATAAATATCAGATAAAATGAGATAGGATAAGAGATATAACAAAAACATATGATAACCATAATGCCATACTGTGACAAGTATACATTTAATAACAACAAAATCATACAATATCGATATTCTCAAACACTAAAAAGAATGTCATATTCTTTAAATTATTCACCAAACCCCAAATATTGACAAAACATATCAATGCCAATCATATAAAGAGGTGAAGCACAAATTCCAGAAATCATCAAATAGAAATCCAGAAATCACAAAAGGGGAGGCATATCACACACGGGAGCATGAAAAATCACCAACATGTGTATCACAAATGGAAAGCTATTCCATAAACCGAACATCGACGTACCTAAAGAGATACGCCCCATGCACAGTAAAACATCGACGCACCTAAATAGATACGCCCCATGCATAAACAAACATCGACGCACCTAGAAAGATACGCCCCATGCCTAAACGAACATTGACGCACCTAGAAAGATACGCCCCATGTATAAATAAACATCGACGTACCTAAAAAGATACACCCCATGTATAAACAAATATCGACATACCTAGAAAGATACGCCCCATGTACAGTCGAACATTGACGCACCTAAATAGATACGCCCCATGCCCCGACTTATCGAGCCGATTGCTCCACGAATGGTCCAAAGACCATGGGTCGCTAGCCCATAAAAATGAGTCGAAGCTCTATAGAATAGGGTACAGTCCCCCACGCGGACAAAGAGACATCGCATATCACTAATCTAAACCATAAAATGATCCTCATTGATCAACAAGAAGTGTCAACTACACTAAGCTAGTAAATAAATGAGTTTAGCTTCGTGTCCCATAACCACTGGCTTAACTTAAATATTTACGAATAGATTGTAGATTTCCACTCGAAAATTGTCACAAGATTTTCAATCGAACAAGTCCAAAAATTAACCGACGAAGTAAATGCAAGCGTTTCATACCACTTGTTTTGCTAAGTCGTTTAATAAGATTTCTCATACGAATGAGGTAAAGGTTTGTATTTACTAATAGATTGGAAAACGGTTTTATAAACAAGCTTTGTATTAGAAATAGAGTTGAAATCATCTTTGTGAAAGAGTTTGAATAGTTACTACTAGTATAGAAACCTTTGTATTTTAAAGTGACAAGTCACAGAAATGATTGTAGAAACAATCAATCACCAAAAATTCACATACGAAGACGTGAATTAAATCCAAAGAAATTGATACCAAATCCATCAAAATGGATATTCCCAAAAATCCCGAACAAGAAATTATCGAAGCCAACAAAAATGATAACATCTAATCGGAGAAACGAGAATCGATTTAAAAATAGGAAATCCACACAAAACGGCAAACTTGGCCGAGATAAGCAGATTCAGTCGACTGGACCAGAGTGGTTAGTCGACTGACAATATGCTTGGAAACTTTCGGTTTCCAGGTCAGTCGACTGAACCGGAGTGGTCAGTCGACTGATTCAGAACCATAAATTTTCTGGTTCCAAGTTCAGTCGACTGAACCAGAGTGGTCAGTCGACTGACACAGGGACAGAAACTTTCTGTCCCCCAGGTTCAGTCGACTGAACCAGAGTGGTCAGTCGACTGAACTGCAAATTGCAGTATTCTCAGCCTAGCCCCTATAAAGGGAAAAATCCTACCGGAAACGATCGATCGAGCAACAACGACTAGGGATTTATGTCATGCGACAACCCAGCCTTATAGGCTCTTCGATACACCCCGGTAAACATGTTCAAACATCCATAAAAGGATTTTCACAAAATTGGACTTCAAAAACCAAAAATTGGAAAATTAACCAAATCAATCCAAATCAAAAGCAAATGAACATGAATAGATGTTAGGAACTCATACCTAACAACAATGAAAGCTATAGACATAGATGTGAGTTCAAAAACTCACCTTTTAAACCCAAAACACAAATGAGAAGCCCTAGAACAAGCAAGGATTGATCTCTCTTCAACAACACCTCTAGAATCTTTAATCTATAATCAAATATGAAGTTTTTCCTAAGTTAGGTTATAGGAATTTCTAAAAATTAAAGAGGAATTGAGATGGAGAAGATGAAGAGGATGCTTACTTAAGCTTCTTCTTGATTTCTAGCTTGGAGTTGATAATTCCTAAGAGAATTAGGGATTAGGAATTTCTAATTTCTTTTCTCTTCCCCCATTTTTCATTTAGCTTGAAGGTATTAGGAAAATGAGAATGGATGAAGAGGAGAGGGGGTGGAGTTAGGGTATTATGTTGGGTTATTGGGCTGAAACCCAAACCCAAAGCCCTAAATGAAAATGTCAAAATTTTACTCAACTCCAAACATATCGATGTTTATACTCAAAAAGGTCGCAAACGCCATTTTGAACTCAATGAAGGTGGTCTCGAGTCCCAATTTAACTGTTTGCAAAAAGTGACATTTCGGACTTGAATCCGACTAACGGCGCTATATTTAAATAAAACATTTAAATATACAATCGTAAAATATGCGGGTTGTTACATTGCTGATCTCGTATCTCCATTTCTCATGTTCGAGTTCATGTTGAAGTAGAACTAATTAAGGGAATCAAGGAGCGAGGATGACACTGTTCTTTAGCGAGGCTAGGGCCGTGGATTGGCATCGCGACGGGGGAGTTTGGTAATCCTTTCGAGCATCTGGTGGCATGAGGCAGCGGTAGCCGAGGGTTGTGGGTCGCGATCAAGGAGGGACGGCAGATTTGGGGGAAGAACGCTGTTCAGGTGGGCTGGCTCGTGCTGTTTGATAGGGTATTGTTTTTTTATTATTTCTCTTCATTACGGTAAGTAAGGCTAACTAGTAAATTTAAAACTATTTGAATGTTTTAAAACTTAAGTGATGAAGCAGCTTATTACAGAATTTTTTTTATGTTAATGATGTTTACTGTATGTGAAAAAAAATAAGAGAGAAAAATATATATATGTATATATATATTGAATTAACTTTCTAATTAAGCTGAAATCATTAATTTATACGCTTCAAAATTTGTTAGTGAATATAAAATTGTTTTATATTGTGTTGACTGGTTTGTTGAGTGGTTTATGGGTTCTGGTCAATACGAGTAATTAACGTTATTGATAGGGATCTCTAAACACTCGAATAGAACAATTCGACATGGTATTGTTTGAAATAGGGTAATGAAATAATTTTACCCAAATTATTTTTACATATAAAGGAAATAATTTTTCAGAAACTATTATAGTTATATATGGTTGCTTGGTCGTTAGGAAGTGATAATATTAACTATTATCATTGTTGTTGTTAAAAGTGTATAAAAGTTAATATTAACCAAAAGTTAAGAGAAACAGTTCATATAAAATAATGGAGTTTGTAAATATGAATTTATAAATGAAGTTTATAATAGAATAAAACCCAGAGGAATATTTTAAAATATAAATTTAAAAAGATTTGAAATTTGGAAATTTAGGAATTTAAATCCCGTTGGTTTGAAAATGTTTTTCAAGATTATGAAAAATATAGTAATATTATTTGGAAATATTTTTGAATTGGAAATGAAATCTATCGAGATTTGGAATAAAAATATTTAAAAAGGGTTTTAAAGGAAATAAAAGCATTAAACTCACTTCGGACGCTGGAAAATAATTCTGATGATGATCGCGACATTGACGGTGTTCATTTTCGAGTTTCCAAGGGAGGAATTGCTACCCGAATGTTGTGAATTGAAGTTTTGGTTTGGTAAAACTGATTCGATTTAAAATTCAAAGAATAATTTGATATACCAAAGGATTTTGGATATATATGCTTTCAAAAATGATTTTGGAATACGTAAGTGATTGTTTAAACTCTAGGAGTTTATTTTAAAAATGTTTATGGAATATTAATAAGATTGAAAACTTATAAAACTTTAAATTTGAATTGAAGTGGAAATTTACTTGAATTAAGTTAAATAAGAGAAATTTGGAATTGAGCCTAAGTAGGCTAAAGGAAATGATATTGGGAATAAATTTGTAAATGAATGGAAGTGAAATCGAAATTTTAGTTTGAGTTGGATTAAGTAAAACCAAGGTTGGGAATAAGATTTGATTGAAAAATGGGATAAAATTAGTGGATTAAATATAAGAATTCAATATTTAATTTGATTGGAAATAAAAGGTAGTGGATGAACTAATTGATTTAAATTGGTAAGCAAATGAATTGGAAATTAATAGTGGAATGAGATCTGACTTGAATCATGTTAAATAAAATAAAGTTTGGAAATAAAATTATTGAGATTGAAATTAACTAGTAAATGGAAGGTAAATTGAATTCAAATGGAATTGAAATTTAATTTTGAGTAAAAATGGATATAAACCAAGTGATGAAGTGGAAATAAATATAAGGAGTTGTATAAAATATTTATATTGAACTTAAGAAATGGATGTTGAAATTCTTAAGTAAATTTGGTATTAAAAATATACTAAGCAAGTATTTGAATGAAGATGAGATGAAAAGGAGTATAAAATGATAAGTGATGATAATTGATGGAAATCGAAAGAAAAAAAAGTGAATAAAAAGGAAAATTGTGAATAAGAGGATGGGAATTGAAATAAATGTGAATAGAAAGTAATAGATATAAATAATAATCAATTGGAAATTAATACGTAAGTTGTACGTATATAATTTATTCGTATACGATTCGATCCAGTTTCGAGCACAGAATTTCGAGATAGTTATATCGATCCGAGTTAGGATTTTTCACTCGATTTTCGACGGTGAACCCTGGATATGGATTTTTGACTGATCCTGAAATTCTCTGTCATACTATATGGCTATGCAAGGGGAATGACGGTTTCTGATCAAGAAACCAGATCTGAGTCCGCACTAGAGAATCGTGGGAACGATACTAGTTCGGAAGTGGAATTGTGTGATCGAGTGAGCGATCAATTTGATATTGCGTACGGATGATATATGTACATCGTACGGGCTTAAGTAAATCAAAAATTGAAAATTTTAAAAAGGAATAAATATAATGTTTTTGGGAGTAAATGATTGGATATCATTGGTAAGTAGGGTGCAGGTAATTAATTAAAAGCAAAGGATAAATTGATGTCTCGATTTCTGAGGATAAATTTGATTGCCCGACAAAAAGGTATGTGTTTAAATTACCGTAATTTGATGATTTTCTGATTGAGCCACTTGGCTTTTGTTTTCTTTTGAAAATTTGGGGGGCCATAGAGGCAATTTTGTAGTTGTTCCGATCTAGCCGCGCAAAGGAGGCGTTGGCGAAATTTTTCAAAAATTCAAGGAGTTAGAAAAATTTTGAAGAAATTTTGAAAGTTTAAAATTTGGTTTTAAACTATAATTTGAATTATTGTGGGGATAATATTATTTGGAACCTATGGATGAGTTTGGAAAATTAGTAAGAGTGATAGCGTGTCTTTAATAAAAAGATTGTTTTAGGAAGTTGTTAAAAACTATTTGGTTTTGGAAAATAGTTAACGGGTTGTGGACCATTCTTTTTAACTAGCAATTTTGAGGACGAAATTCTTATAAGGGGGAGGAACGTAACGACCCAGAATTTTGGATATTTGAAATTGGAATATTTAATTGATTTTAAATATTTAAAAGGTTAATTTTGAATTGAATTTCAAATATCACTATTTATTTGATAATTTAATTATTGAATTAAATAATTGGGAATTAGGTAAAATATTGAATCTGAAATTCTAAGCTTGTTAAAAATAATTTAAAGGCTTATAAAATTTATATTGATAATACTAAAGATAATAAAAGCTTTAAAAGTGAATTTAAAAGTTATTTGTTCGGTTTTAAAAATATATCGTTTAAATTTACATTTAAAAATAGCCTTCCGGTGCACAGTCTCGGATTTGGACAAAACCAGTTCCATTGGATCTGTAATAGTGTATTATTATCGGGTTTCAAATTTCATAACGTTTGGAGTTATCATTTCACCGTACGGTATAAAAACGCACTAAAATCTATATCGAAAATTCAATATAATAACTGGATCCAAAAAGCTATCTTCTCCATACGATCGAATTAGGACTTGAAACCTTTTCCATTGCGTTCGGAATAGAGGTATAACATTATGACCACCTAGCAGCACGCCTCGATAGGAGGTCATGATTTTAAGTTACGAAATCGAGACGATTTAAATTTAAATATATAATTATATTCATTGTTTGACATATATAGTCACGTCTATTTTTTCCCCTTTCATTTCGATCATTGTAGCAAGGCATTTCCCTCACGCAAGCATTTCAAAACACGTTTCCTCCCTCCTTTTTATTCAGTAGGCCGAACTTAGATAACAGAAAACAAAATCAAACTTCAAAAGGAAAAATGGAGATTGGGAAAGAAAAAAATATATATATGTGTTCACTACTTCGAATCTTGGCACTCCTCTTGTCTGCCTTCGTCCCCTTTTTCCTCACTGCTCAGAGTAAAAAAAATTGTTTGCCTCAATTCGATTTCAATCCTCAGAGTAAGTAAAGGGGAAAAATGTTGAATTCATGACCCTCGGAAGGGATATCGAGAGTCGCCTGTGTGCGATTGGACAGACTCAACGGTCACGAGCATCAAGAGAATCATTGCCGATCTCGTATCTTCATTTCTCCTGTTCGAGTTTGTGTTGAAGAAGAGCTAATTAAGGGAATCGAGGAGTGAGGGTGACACTATTCTTTGGCGAGGCTAGGGGCGTAGATAGGCATCGCGACGAGGGGGTTTGGTAATCCTTTCGAGCATCTGGTGGCATGAGGCAGCGGTAGCCGAAGGGTTGTGGGTCGCGATCAAGGGAGGACAGAAGATTTGGGGGAAGAACGCTGTTAAGGTGGGTCGGCTCATGCTGTTTGATAGGGTATTGTTTTTTATTTCTCTTCATTACAGTAAGTAAGGCTAACTAGTAAATTTAAAACTATTTGAATGCTTTAAAACTTAAGTGATGAAGCAACTTATTACAGAATTTTTTTTATGTTAATGATGTTTACTGTATGTGAAAAAAAAGAGAGAATATATATATATATATATTGAATTAACTTTCTAATTAAGCTGAAATCATTAATTTATATGCTTCAAAATTTGCTTGTACAAGGGTAAAACCGAGCAAATTATGTGCAGTAGAGTCAAGTTGGATCGATCAGCAAATTCGAAAAATAAAGGTGAGTTAATCTCACTCAAATTGGATTACTGGTTAATTTAAATAGTTGAAATTAAATTATTGGTCGATTGATTGAATGTGATAATTATTATCAGTCTGGATGTGATATTATATATAGTAGTATATATATATATATTGGAGTGATTGATATTCCCGCATTATATAGCGGATGAGACCCTATGCGCCCCGCATAATAGCGGATGACCCTATATACCGCGATATCCCCCTCGAAGTGGGATTGGTATATTTATATTGTGCTAACATATGTGGATGCAGGGAAACAGGTTGGAGGGATCCAACTGGATTCCTCAAAAATATTGAAATTTATTTTCATATTCAGTGATATGATTTATTTGATCAATCTGTGATAGATTATGTTGGAAAAATTAAAATCATTGGACGTTATGACATTGTTGGATATATTTTTAGTATTTTAAAACATCAGAAAAATAAGTATTGAAATTTTATAGGAAATAAAAAGGGAATTGTAAAGTAAGAGATTTATAGTAAGGATGGATAAATTTCAAAGTAATGAATTTGGAAAAAAATAAAAAGTTTGATTTTAAAATTATACTTGATAATTTCTAAGTATGGAAAGATAAGGATTTTTGAGAATATCAAATAAAAGGATTTAATAATGGGACTTAAGTGATTTGTTAAGTATAAAAGAGTTATTTAAATATGAGGTTTAAAATAGATTTTAGGAAAATAAAGAGGGAATTTGAAAAATAAAATGTGGAATTATGTTTCAGATTTAAATAAAGATTTTAAAATCATAAAAAGGAAGTAAGATCTGAAATTATTGGATTTTGGAATGTATTGGGAAATTTATTTTAAAAATGAAGTTCAATTTTGGAAATCGATTTAAAAATCGATTAAGTGTGGTGAAACGGGAAATGAGGCTATGGGGTTTATAAACGAGGTTTATAATATAAAGTGAAGTAAAAATTTCAGTGGATATTGGAGATTTTTAAATTCACGGTGGGAATTTATAAGGAGATGGCGAATCGTTTTTAAAAATAGATGGTGGTTTATTTTTAGAAAATGTGAGGAAGAAAATTTACGGGACTTGGACATAAATTGAACTGGAGATAAATCGAGAGGGATTTATAAATGAAAACTGGTTATATTGAAGTGGAAAATGTGTTTTTTCTAAGAAGTTATGTTATTTCAAAATGGAAAGATTTTAAGTTTTTAATTAGAAAATTGAAAAGTGTTTAAAGAATGTTTTTTTGGAAATTTATTATTTAATTTTTTTAAAATGGTTAGAGTAAATATTAATTAAGTTAATTATATTAGTTAATTATTTTTAAAGGTTAAATTAGTATTATGATTTAAAGGATAATTATTCGATATGTATACTTTATATAATAGTTTTATTTAAAAAAAGTAGTTTTTGGCTAAAGTTTTACTTGGAGAATTATTATAGAATTTCATAAGTATTATTTTGAATAAAGAATTTAAGTATCTTTATTTTAAATATTTTAAGTGTATATTTCTGGATAAAGTGATTTAATTTATTTAAAATCTAAATTAAATATAAGACTTGGTGTTTTCCAATGGGAATGAAATATTTGGTTGAATTTATTGTTAATTTGATAGTTAAATAACCGACTATCAAAAACTGGACCTAAATATAACTTTGGAAATATCTAGAAGAAATACGGGAATTATATGGTACAGTTACCGTTCGAGGTACTATACTGTACGTATAAACTCGTTTCGTTCTTCTAGGACGTTTATAAGGAAATCCATCCACGGAAACAGTTAGGAGGTGAACTCCGATCTTATTTTCGTCTGTTTATTTCCTATAGAACCGGGGTTGAGTTTACCGGGAAATGACGAACACTGTTTCGAAGAGACCGAGATCGGAATTGTGATCCGAAAACCACTTCGATCCAACGAGTTCATTATCGAAATGAAAACAAGATCTTCGAGTCGAAGATGGAGCGGTGAAGTGCAAGGGCTAATCGCAACTAATCCTGAGGGTAATTCCAAAATGGATGTAGTAGGAATAGTGTCTTCGGTTTCGTTCGGACCGGGGACAGACTTGTATGGATGAGTGCTATCAGTACATTGTCATTGGAGGATAATGAGCATTCTAAGTGAATATTTCTAAAATGGTAACGCTTAGCCTCGAGCGTCATCAACCGGGAATGACTGAAAATCAGGGGATATGTAGCAAGGCTACGTGGGTAGCTCCCAAGTAGGGTAAGGTTTCCCCTGTCTAGAGTCCCTTTATTTTGGCTGTGTGGGCGGTTGCTGATCCCAACCGTGGGGTGATCTTATTCGGGCTATCCAGTAAGGGGTAGTCCGATCTTGTGTTGTTGGGGATCGGGAGTGGTCCTTGGAACGCTGATTTAGACCAGGTACCGTGACAGCTGGTACCCCAGTACCTAGTCATTCAGTTGGAAATCCATTCTCCCCACGTTCCCTTTACGGTTTTGATTGTAGAGCCTAGTATGCTGGAATTTAATTAATGTAACAATTTCAGCTATTTGATTTAAGTATTTGTACTTAGACACTATTATAATATCAGAGGATTTTGATATAAAATGTTTTGGTTATCGTAAGGTAAAAACCCGACATGTTTATTTGTGGCGTGGTCTTACGAGATACCTTTGATTTTTAAAGGATTTTGAAAAATCCAATAATTCAAATTGAGTGTGTTTCTCACGCTGGTTTTCCAGACTGACTTGGGTGTTATTTTATTATAATGCTCGGGTCAGACCGAGTATTACAAATACAGGATAAGATGCTATGGAGCTCAGGAGACGAGCTAGATGGCGAGACGTATCACACGTACTTGATGTGTATTCCGCTGTGTAGTGTAAGCTGTATGGTCAGCTTGTGTGAGGACATGTTATTATAACTGTCCAGTATTGTGTTATTGATTATGTTGTACTCTGATGATGTAATGTATAAAAACAGTTATAGTTTCTTTTATATAAAGATCTGTTGTTATCTATTATATATTGTTCCGCTGCGATTGTGAGATTCTGATGTTGTTTTCTATTTTCTTCTTCTACCTTTTTCTTCTTTTCCCTAACGATCTGGTATTTCCGGCATTCGATTGTTCGGCATGTAATACAGTGAACGTATTGATGTCGATTTTCAGGCGTCGAAAATCCTAGATCGTTACACAGTGATCTATGGAAATCGTATGTCATTTAATGGCATGTAATTTCGGCCATACCATGTAAAGAAATAGGAGTGAAAAGAGAAAGATAATCAAGAGAATTAATTTGGGAATTTTTAATCAAAGAATGAGGAACGTTTCATTCTTTCAATTAAAACATTCTGTAAATTTTTTGGTTATCTCCTTCCTCCTTAATGGTTGAAAATATGAGAAATTTCATGGCGTCAAAAATTCCCAAAATCAAATACAAATAAAATCAATTTATGAAAAGCGGTTTATTCCTCTTGATCCTTGCAACATCTAGAGTTGATTTCTGAATCTAAGATCTTTGATTAATCATTTAAGATGCGATTTATTGGCTACATCTATACAAGAATTCATTGTTTCGAGGTGTACTGAAAAGCTTTGGAATTAAGGTATGATCCTTTTTATTCTAATAATTCTGATATAATGTTTTAATGAATAAAAATTGAATATCATAATTTATATGTGTAGAATATTTCTCATTTGATTTGAAAATGGTTTATATAGTTTGAACTGTTTGTTATATGAGTTGATTGGAGATTTTATTTAGAAAAATCAAAACTAAAATTTATATATGATTAAACAATGTTTTAATTATAGATTTATGTTTTAAACATTTAGATCCAAGTGTAATTATTTAGATCTGAAAGTTTGCTTGTTCATACTAATTGATTAGGTTTTTTTATTTTGACAAATCAAAGCAAAAATTTGAATATGATTATGTTTGCACCAAAATTGGTCACAAACACCCGATAGTCGTTGAAAGCACCAATTCGCAATCACAATTCACAGATAACAGATATGTAGAGAAATAAAAATGAAGAACACTCAGAAACTTGAAAGGAATAGCAGTAAACAACACAGATTTTATAGTGGTTCGGCGATCTTGCCTACGTCCACTTTGAAGATTATGACTTTATTGATTCGCTTGATAACTTCAATCTGTTATAGCATATTATAATTGATGATAGCTCTGAAATTCGAATACAACAGTGATCATAAGATGTAGAATTGAATCCGGCAGAGTCAAGACGTTGAATTGCCCCAAAGATCCCTTTTCTGTAGGCTTCAGGGGGCTATTTATAGGCGTAGGAGGCTGAGATCGCGCTCAAACTTCGGGAGACTTCTTCTGGCACGTGAGTGGGCCCATGCGACCGGTCCCACCAAGTTTCGACTCGATCTGTGATCGATACGAATGGATTTCGTTTCCATCAAGAATTAGTCCAATCGAGTTGAAACTTGGCAGGAACATTCTTTACCTTGTGCGCAAGCTTCTGTGAAAATTTCGTAGCATTTGGACCAGTGGTTTGGGAGATATCGTCAATACGAAATGGGATCCTTCGGCATGCTGTCTGGTTCGAATCGACTAATTCGAATCGATGCTTTCGAATCGATCACCTCACGTGCTCTCGCGGTGATGTGGCGCGCATACCTCGCATCGATCCATTCTTTACTCCGAGATGACCGTGTCGACTCCATGAATTTTTCCTTGCTCGTATCAAAGAATAACACGTCACCCATGCTCGTTGACCTGATGGATACGAACAAGCCTCTGCTCATGGATTCGAACATGGTCCCATGATGGATACAAAGCAGCGAATCTCTAATGGATGCGAAGTTGACGTTAAGTGATCGTTACAAAGTGGACTACTTACTGATGGTTTCGAACAAGGAGCCATGCCGATGGATTCGAATAAGTCTCTCTGGCTGAAGTTTGATCGACACTAAGCTCATCGATACGAAGACCTGGCCATTCTGACCGATACGAAGCAAACTCTATTGATGAATACGAAAATGGAGTTATCTCCTTCAATTTGCATCGATCATAACTTGAGCACACGAACTCGGATTGACTTGAAATTTGGAGTGCTGGCTTTCAGGACTTTGCTTGCCGTGTCCTATCAATTGTAGCCTGATCCGGGCTCGGACAAAATTCATCGATATCCATGGTGAAACAGTGTATAACGAACTTCTACGACGAACTGTCTTTAGTTTTCCAGTCAACTTTTTGGTGTCATGGCCTTGCCAAAAGGCGGGATAACAGATTAATACTACATTTTAATTTTAGGTCTATATTTTAAACGTTCAAATCAAAGTGTAATTCTTTAGATCTGAAAGTTTGCATGCTCATTAATTGATTGGGTTTTATTTTGATAAATCAAAACTGAAATTTGTATATGATTTGTATAATGATTTAATTATAGATCTATGTTTTAAGCATTTAACATAAAGTATATTTTTCATATTTGAAAGTTTATATATTCTTATTATTTACATATGTACTGTAATAGAAACTTACATACAATTAAAGGTTGTTTTGATAATAAATTGATTACAATAATTTTATAAATTTATTACTCTATTAGACATCATAAATATTATTCTTTAAGTATTCAAAGGATTGTTAATATATTGCTTAGTTTAATATGTTTCACTTTTGTTTTACAATAAAAAGTTAAATTTATTCATATAGGTTGAATCTCTTGATTTAACTGTATACGTATGTATTTTGTTAATTAATTTAAGTTTACTTAAGTTTACAAATACATCAAAAAAATTTATGTAACATGGAAGTTTATTTTGAATTAATTAAGAAATTTTGGTTTAATCTTTATATACACATAATTACATGTATATGTATGTGTGCATATAAAATTTAATGTTTAGATTTCATGTATAATTTAAATGCTTTATCATTATCAAACAATTAAAATGAGGCAATAATATATGCATATCAATTATTGTTGGTTGTTCCTATTCTTATGTCATATGATTCATCGATTGATAATTGAATGCTGCATATATTAAGTTTGCCAAAGAAGAAAGATGAATTAATCATCTTTGTCATCTTTTATTTCTTTCCTTTTTGTCCCTTATGTGATTGTATCTAAATTTATTCTTATTTGTTCATATATACCATGTTATCAATTGATCATACTTACCTTATGTTTAACTATTCTATCACACAATTAAGGAATGAATATATTTGATATATTCAAACCTTTTTCATATCCCACACTTAATTGTTTTAGAATTAAATTAATATAACAAATGATGATATTAAATAAAATATTACTTTTATTTAAAAGAAACTTAGAAAAGTTCTAAATGAATTTAGACTTTGTAGGCCCATTAAAGATCCAAAATGGTAAAAAAAAAAATTCACCCACTTCGTCCGATACTGGCTGGCTCAGTTCCAACAATGGTATCAGAGCCCAATAGCCTATGCGATCTAAATTAGTCGTGTTAGGGCTCTATCCTACCTAGTTACCGACCTGGTTTGAAAGGTGAAGTGAATCCAAAGGTTGCCCTTAATAGAATAGGCCCAATTTGAATTGGACCTTGGGCTAATTTTCAAAATTGTTTTGAAAATTAAGACAAAATTTTAAATTTAAAAGTTAGATTTAAAATAAAAACATGTTTATTATAAAAGGTTATAATATAACATAATTATTAAAAATGTTTGAAAAGGTAATGAAAATTTCAAAATGGTTGAAACTATTTAAATATTAATTTCAAATTTAAAAATTTATTAATAAGATTAATAAAATAGATTAATTAAATAAGTTGATTAATTAAAACTTATATGTATGTATTATATATGTTGATATATGTCATGTTATTTTAAAGTGTTTAAGATAACATAAGTATAAATGTATGTATATAAGATAAAATTTGAAGTTAATATAATTTAATTAAAATTATTTAATTAAATAAACAAACTAAAAGATGTTAATTGAATAAATTAATTAAAGGTTAATTAATTAAATAAAAATACATACATATATATAAGATATATATGTTATACTATAAAGTTTATAGTATACATAATAAAAGTTATAGTAGATATGTCGAATATAAAAGTTTTATTGGAATATTAATATAAAATTAATTAAAGGGTTAATTAATTAAATAAGACTTGGTTGATATAATGTTATACATAAGATTATTGCATAAGTAAATTGAAATACAAAAGTTATATAATAATGAAATTTATATAATATGAGTGTATAAATTAAAGATGGAACATTAAGAAACCCTAAATGGACTTAAAGGATAAATACATGCGTATAATATGTATAACGTGATTTTAGATGTGTCCAACATTTGAATCACTAGTGTGTTTCATAAGAAATACATTATTCCAAAAGTCAATATCACTCTATTTAATATATTGAAGATTATGAATCTTTAATATAAAGTTGTCCTCTATCATTTATATATTAATAGATTACTTGCATACTCTTCAATTGTTGAGCTTTCCTCAAGTTAGGGATATTATGTGTAGTACTATTAATATATTGAATAGGTGAGGTAAGATTACTGTACGTATTTGTACGTGCATTATACTTAGGCCATCACGAAATGATAAATCCAAGTGAATAGTCCCACTTTACTTGTTGAGCATTCCTCAAAGTAAAGGCAGGATTAGGACAAGGAACCATAGGTTAGGAGTTGTATGTGATATAACTGATAAGGAGTTGTCCATCATATATAGGCCTATGATTTTTTGAGCTCTCCTCAAGGTCAGAATATCAAGGCATACGATTCCCAACACCCACGGGTGAAGTCAAAAGATTTCTATATTTCGCTTAGGGTTTGGTAAAACATAAAAGACTAGTGGGAGGTTTATTAGAAAAATGAAATGATAACATTAACCTTTCTGATATTGTAAGAACAAACGCGGTGTAATGTTACGATAATCTACAATGATAAATTAGTGCATTTAATATGATCGATAAAACATTTATCAATTAAGATATATAATCGAACAGAATTGAAGATTGATAAATAGAAATATAAAATATATTTACTAATAAATGCTTATTTCATGTGAAAGTTTCGACATCCATGCAAGCGCCTGATTTTAGAACTACTTAATACTTTCGTAATTTGGTCGCTCGTATGTTTATTTGGTCAAGGCCCTATATTGCATTCAATGATTTTTCGAATTCTAAAAGTAATTCAAGATTATAGATATTTGATCCATATACCATCAGACATAAGTGTTATATAGGAAACAGTCATAGTTAGTAATGTACGACACTTCGATGAAATTAGTTCATTCGAAATAAGCCAATAAACAGTACTCTATGAGATCGAGTATTTAATTTGATTGATTACATAAAAGATCATACTGTGTTAAATGTAACATAAGGCTACAGTATAAATCTAAGAACTCAATCGTTGAATGTCGATTTGATCGGTTTACGTAAAGTGCAATACATTTGATGTCCTTAAACATTAAGGATAATTGAATGTGTTTTGTAAAGAGTTTTTTATGATATTGTAGTAAGGGTTTTCTTTTGAATGGTTTGACCATTTAGAAAGGAAAATGAATGTATAAGAGTAAATGTGATTTAAGGTATAGTTGGGATGAATAGAGTAAATGACCACTTCTGCTTTATAAAGAAACATCGGAAATGAGAATTGTAATAATATGATATGTTACTTAACAATGGAATAAGAAATATAATTTCTATTCCGAAATGTAATTTATGTAGAAAATTGATTTCTATGAGATTTATTTTTATGTATTCAAGATATTTGATCAAAGAACGCTCCATCGTAAACTTGTTGCAGTATATGAAATAAATAGTCTATATTAAGTGGATGATAGACCTTCATATTTGGTATGCTATTATAGTAATGGCAGAAATAGTGGGAGATGCCATATACCACTTATTGATTGCATTAAGTTACGAAAATATGTTCTTATTATTTGCTTTTGTACTGTAAAAGAAACTTATATATGATTAAAGGATGTTTTGATAATAAATTGATTACAATAATTTTCTAAATTTGTTACCCTATTAGACATCACAAATATCCTTCTTTAAGTATTCAAATAATTGTTAATATATTACTTAGTTTAGTATGTTTCACTTTTGTTTTATAATAAAAAAAGTATTTATTCATATAGGTTGAATCTCTTGATTTAATTGTATACATTTGTATTTTCTTAATTAATTTAAGTTTACACAAGTTCACAAATACATCAGAAAATTTCAATGTAATATGGAAGTTTATTTTAAATTAATTAAGAAGTTTTGGTTTAATCTTTATATACACATAATTACATGTATATGTATGTGTACATATAAAATTTAATGTTTATATTTCAAATTGTATAATTTAAATGCTTTATTATTATTGAACAATTTAAAATGAGGCGATAGTATATGCATATTAATTATTATTTGTTGTTCCTATTCTTGTGTCATAATGATTCATTGATCGTTAATTGAATGCTGCATATATTAAGTTTGCCAAAGAGGGAAGATGAATCAATCATCTTTGTCATCTTTTATTTCTATCCTTTTTGTCCCTTATGTGATTGCTTCTAAATTTATTCTTATTCATTCATATATACCTCAATTAATCATACTTTCCTTATGTCTAATTATTCTGTCACACTTTTAAGGAATGAATATATATAATATATTCAAACCTTTTGCACATCCCACACTTTATTGTTTTAGATTTAAATTAATAAAACAAAAGATGATATTAAACAACAAATTCATTTTATTTAAAAGAAACTTAGAAAAGTTCTAAATGAATTCAGACTTCATAGGCCCATTAAAGATCCAAAATGGTAAAAAAAATTGAAATTCACCAACTTCTTCAACTGCGGGCTAGCCTAGTTCCAACATTAAGGAATTCCTTGAATAATATATGCATGTCTAATTTGTAGTTAGGGTTTGCAATCCAATCAAAAGTTAACAGTGCAATAGTATAAGTCGGGTTATCAAAAAGGGTGCTAGTATGTTGAACATCCTCTGGTTTCTTTCGAACCAAAGATACCAACAAGTAATAGTTCAAATAGTGTCTAGCAAAATTCTATAACAATGGACATATTGATTTCTAAGAACATTCCAGTAGAGTTTTCATTTTAAATCCACGTTAGTTAAAGTATATCCAAAAATATGAATAGCGTTTACATGTATAGAATTAGTCAGTGGATAGTTATTGTACAAGTGTGTTATATTTTCTAAGTTTGAGTTGCAAAACACACATTTTTTGTCCAGAATTAGGTTTTTCTTTTTAAAAATTTAATTGTGTTTGATTTGTTGTGAAGGGTTAGCAACATGTTTATCTTTGTTTTAGGAGGTGCATTGACTTTCCAGATCAGTCCAAAAGCCATTTCCTTTATTCCAGAGAAATTTAAGAATTTGTAGAATGAGTTTGAGGAATATAAATTATTATTTTCCCAACTCCACATTTTAGTATCGCTTTCACTATATAAGTTGTAGAATTCAAGCACTGTGCCAAGTGTTACAAATTAAGTCGATGTAGCACTTTCTAGGGCACAGTTCAAGTTCAAGTTTCGCGAAAATTCATTATAAGGTGTGGAAATCTCAGAAACTAAGGAATTATTGAAATTGCAAATATCATAAAGATCTTTGAATTCCACTCTCAAAGGTATAACTGAAATCCAGCTATTATGCAAAAAAGACGTATTATTACCAAAATGGACTATGTGACTAATACCAAGATTTAAAATGTTAAATAATTTTAAAATGGATTTTCGAAAGAAAGACTTATTGTTAGGGTTTGTGGTGATATGATGAAGGTTGTAAGTTCCGCCATAGAACTACTTAGAAATCATTTCTTTCCAAATTAGGTTTTGATTATTATTATTAAATTCATAGTCATTTTCCTAATAAATACATGTTAAGATTATGAAGGTTTATGATTCCTAGATCTTTCATGTTTGGATTTGCAAACCGTTTCCCAGTTGACTAGACAGTTGATGCTTCTACAAGAACAATCACCTCACCATAGAAAATCCCTTCTAATTTTATGTAACATCCCTTACTTTGAGACTCAAAAATGAATGCCGATGATGCTACGCTCATCACCAAAATTATCTTCCAACGACGGAACTGAGATTAGTACATTCAAATACATACTAAGTAAATAGAGTGAATAAATATTTTCATTTCATAAAAAAATTCTTTAATATTCAATACATACGTTTTTCATTAAAATCAACCTCCAAAGTCGTGCCCACGTAGGGGTCAAATAGTAACAGAAAACAACATAGTAAAGAATTAGGTCAACATATGAGGATGCGGCATGAACTCCTTTAAACAATATCTTTATTAGCTAACCAAGCCTCCTGCTCCATCTTCGATCTGCGTACTACAGCTCTTATTTTGAAACCTGTCCATCCCATAAACTTAGCCTACTCAAATGAGCACCAGTTAGTTTATGGGGAAAACAATAATAAATACACAGGTCAAACATAAAGTTTCGTGTGAATAATACTTACCCAAAGTAAACTTATAGTGAGACCATGATGTACTACATGGAATGAGTTTCCCCATCACTACCCAAAACATCATAAGAGAAACAATCATAGTTACTACGCAAGTAGTTCTTATTTACTAATGCACCTTTACATGTTCTCAAGCGGTTCTCATTTATTACTGTGCCCCTGGCGCAGTCCCCGCTTAACTTACATTTTAAATTATTCTTTAATCTACCATTCCCATCTGCTACTATGACAAGTTCCCACTTAACTTCCCTTTTAGGTTCATCTTTTAGCTGATACTGCCTAGGATCAGCCCCCTATGTAGTATCTTTTTTTAGTTCATTCTTTAAATCTAGACTACATAGACTTAGTCCCCTACATTATTCTTTGGATTTATTCATTAGTTCAAATTCGGTAGTCCTAGCCACCGGCAGTATTTAACTATTTATTAGTTAAGCCTTGTACCACAAAGAAACAACCACATGCAGTCCCTCTATATTTATTTACTTAAGTTCTGGACTATTGTGGAATAACCACCCGCGGTCCCCATTTATTTACTTAAAAGCTCGAGTACTGTGAAATGGCCATGCGCGGTCCTTAAACATTTATTTAATTTGAAACTGCTTGGAATCACCCACCATAGTTTTTGGAAGTTGAATGACTTTCCTCACCTTCCCTAGGTGTGCATTCGAGTGAGCATCTCTACCTTGGTGTCAATAGCCCTTCCAACCTTACCTTTAACATAGGAGTTCTTTCCCTTATTGTCCCTGGGCTCTCCCTAAATCCTACGTAGTTGCCTTTTCTTAGGTTTCATCCACACTCTCCCTTGGCCCAGTACAACCCTGCCCCAACCTTTATGTGTGTTTCACTCTTTATTTATTAAGTGAATACTTCCAAATTGCAGCGCAGTATCTCTTTGCATATTGTGGTGCAATTCAGTTCCTTCTATCTTTATATTATTGCGGTGCAGAATGTCCTCTACAAATTGCGGCGTAGTTCTACTTGCCCCAAAAGTTCCCTAGATCCCTTTGGCAAATCACTACCTCTTCCTCGTGTGCGCGGTTCCTTTATAAAACGTCTGGTAATCACCTTAACTCTATACTAGACAAAGTCTGGCATATCTGACAACGTCTTTACATGTGTTGCCGTATAATATGTTACCATTTCACTTTCTGTTATTTGCAGTATCCTTTATATTTATTTTCAGCATTTTCTTTGTATCTTATTTCATATTTATCAAACACTTGTTTTCCTATAGTTTTATATTACATGCGTCCCCGTGGTTCCCTCTTTTTCCAGCTCAGTACCTATCACGTATTAGCTTATTTTCCTCATAGAAAACCTCAATAAAATCCTAGAAAATTCGTGAACACATGTTCTAATATATTATATCCTTTATTTTGATTTAAGGGGTATTTTCCTTTTTTATTTTCTGGGCATACTCCTTCAATAAATCGTAATAAATTATTTTCTGCATAAGAAATCTCTTAAACTAAAAACCTATTTCTAAAATCATGGTTTGAACATCATATAAAATCTTCATGGTGTTTCGAAATCATTAATATGGGGAAATACATCTAAACATCTCATGTTCATCTATCTTTCCCAAAAAATTTATCATACAATTTACATATTAATGACAATCCATATGAAACTCCATCATATATATTAGTTTACAAGATCTTACCGAAACCAATTATTTGGGTACGGAAAAAATGGGTTTTTGTATTACGCACCTAAATCTTTGGAATATCTTGCTTTTGTCTTCTAAATCGCCCCTTTAGCTTACGTTTTGCTTATCTTCATTCTATTTGCTTTCTTTAAGCCGCCACCATTAAAGTTCCTCTCAGCTTTTTTTTAAGTAGAATGAAATGAATGAATGGAAAAGAGTAATGCTTATTGTCCAACAATAATTTGGGCTTGGGCCCTCTACTCTTTTTCATTAATTCATTACCCATTTCCTTCTTATTTAACTTATTTCGGCCCTTTAATTAATTAATTAAATTAATTACAAAATTACGGGTTGTTACTGTCTTCCCCTTTAAAGAAATTTTTCCCTCGAAATCCAATTAAATCTCGATGGAGATTTCCCAACTACCTCATGCTTATGCTAAGCATACTCATAAATTCCTAATCTTATATAAAACGTTCTAATGCTACGTACTAACATGATAATCAACCATAATATTCATATATACATAAATGGTCTACAACTATACAATTCAACATATAACTCATACACTAATCTGAAACAAATAACTTTGGATAGGTCCCTTTAACCTTATCCTCTGTTTTCCATGTGCAGTCTTCTCGATCTGCACTCCATTGGACACGTGCTAGCTTCACTATCTTGTTCCGAAGTTGCTTCTCATCCCGATCCACTATCCAAATTGCTTTTCGCATGTTGGTTATATTCAGCTCTATGGTCAGGCCTTCTACTGCCCACGGATTAACTACCGCGTATGGATCTCTAATGCATTTCCGCAGATGTGATACGTAAAACACAATATGAATCCTTGTGAAAACACTAGGAGATTCCACCTTATATGTCAGATGTCCGATCTTACCTATGATCGAAAATGGACCTACATATCTGGATAATAACTTCTCAGCATTCCCAAAATGCATCATGCCTCTCATTGGAGAAAATTTCACGAACACCTGATTGCCCACTACGAACTCCATTTTCTTCCTTCTTGTGTCAGCAAACTCTTTTACCTAGATTGTGCTACCTTTATCCTATTTCAGATCGACTCTACTTTCTCAGTAGTGTCCTTAACCACATGTAGTCCTAAAACAACCTTCCCCCAGCCTCTAACCAACATGCATGCGACTTATACGACCTTCCATACAATGCCTCAAATTGGGCCATCCCAATACTGCTCTAGTATTTGTTGTTGTATGAAAACTTTACCAAATGTAGATAATCATCCCAAGGTCCACCAAAGTCTAAAATACAAGCTTTCAACAAGTTTTCCAGGACCTTGTTGATTTTCTCGGTCTATCCATTTGTCTGTGGATGGTATGCAGTACTCATGTGCAACTTTATCCCTAATACCTTCTGTAAACTACTCCAAAACTCACTGGCGAACTGTGAATATCAGTAATTAATATTAGTGCCAGGCACCTCATGCAATCTCGCTACTACCTTCATATATATCTTTGTTAACTTCAGCGCAGTTCTCGTAGTATTTACTAGGATGAAATGAGCACATTTAGTTAGTCTATCAATTATGACCCATATGCTTTCATTCCACAGCCGTAACCTTGGTAGCCATCTATGAAGTCCATTAAGCTGTAGGATCCTAGTAGGCTTCTGATGTTCTGCCTTCACCTGCTAGCATGTAAGACAACTTCTCACATACTATCCCACATCTTTCTTCATCCCTTTCCAGAAAAAACAACTCTTCATGTATGATACATCATGGTACCTCTAGGGTGTATGATAAACTTTGAACAATGACATTTGTCCAACACTTTCTTCCACGGTCCTTCTATACTCGGAACATACAACCCTCCATTCTTCCGCAATATTCCTTCCTTATCAACCCCAAACACCTTAAGCTCTACCGCCTCAATTCCTAAGTCCAAATTCCTTATCGTGTAACAACTTACTCCGAAACAGGCTCAAATCTCGACCCAGAAAAGGCCTATCGAAACTTAGACCCATTCCAGAGTCGGCTGTTGGTTGGTAAAATTAACAATACAGAGCTATCTATTTATTCATTTAGAACTCATAGCTGAAGGAATAAAATATAATAGCAATAATGGTACCCATTTATTTCAAATCATTTCAAATGTCACAAAACATAACATGATGTCAACCATTACAACTTTTTGTTCAAAAATACATTTTAAGGGTACAATAGAAAATAACATGAAAAGGTAGATAACAACTGCCACAAGCTTCACTCTCGGCATCTTCAAGCATCATCAACTCCTTCTCTAACCTGTGTTGTAATGAGGAGGGAGTCAAACAAAAAGTATATGGTGAATAAAAACCTCAAGCCCTACTATTTCAGTTCTTGGGCAGTATATTTCAAAATAAGCATATGTTTTACATATTTTGAAACCATATAATACTTCATATAAGGAAAGGAGGCAGGCCCTCAAGCAACCACTCAATACCTTCCATTTCTAAAGCAGTTTTCCCTATCCTATAACCCATACCAATGTCATAAAGGTCTAACAATGTAAGAGATAGTACCCAAATCACTTATTACCCTTTACTGAAAAGAGGTAGACTCTGACCATTTAGGACCTCAATTGAGGTGGGCCCCCATCATTTAATACATATCCCTAAGGTGGACTCCTCACCGTTGCCTATCTAGCTAACATTGCACGGTATCTCTTCGAGCCTCTTAATACTTCTTTATGGGAAGGCGGGTCTTCAAACATCCACTTAATCCCTTATCCCGAAGTGGGCCCTTTCCGAGATACCATCTATCGTGCCTAAATAACTAACCCTTGACCATTTAACACTTCATTTGGAGAAAAGAGACGGGCTCTCAAATAACTATTTAATACCTCCAAAACCCCAAAGCAGGTCCTTCGCCTATGACTCTTACCACACGGTAACATCTCATATTAGTCCGACTATTCGTAGGTACTAGTACCCAGATTAGCTGGACAGATTTACCCTATAGAATTAGAACTAACCATACTTCATCGGAGTTACTTATCATAGGTGATGCCTCAAAGTCACATTGCTGGTAGCCAGATTAGCCGGGCAGATTTCCATGTGTCTCTTGACTAACCTCGCATCACTATTACTTAGTCATATTTATAACACTCTTAATATATTATTACAGACCACACTATGTCTGTTAATTAGACTGTATTAGAATGCCTTCTTATTTTGCCTTAACAATCAATTACTTTCCTAAGGGGATTTAATGATAATTATTACCTACTTGACTACGTAATTAATACATTATAACTTTATGCTATTTACGGTAATTAATATATAAATAAATATGCATCTTTTATTTTCTATGCATGCGGAGATTATGCCCAAAGTAATGTTAAATGTCAATTCCTTTTTAACAACAATAACACAAGTTCTTTTCCATATTATCAATGGTTCCAAATTTCCAACATCCATAACAAGGGGTTTCAATATCCTTAATAAAGATTCAACCTTTATATCCAAAAATTGCAATAAATAGACTTGTACATAATAAAAATTTCAACCCAATCTGTCAAATCAAATAGTTGAATAATCTCAAAAATAGAAATTGCAATTCTAGTTTCAACTTCTATTCAACCCCTCTTTTAAAAAGAATTAAACAATGGAAATTCACTTTTATTTTCATACGGAATAAATTGTGTAAACTACGAATAAATCCATACCTTACACCATATTCCTCAATAGAGATTTCATAATCAAACTAGAATTAAAGAGGAGTGGAATAGAATTTGAAATCACCAAAAACTGCAAGAACTATATAATTCCAGCAATTCAATGTAAACAATTGAGAATTCCAAAAGAATTAACATTTCGGATTAAAGGAGTTTTGGGGGATTTAATAGTGTTTTGTTTTCGAAATTCCAAAACCCATAAGGCATATCCAAATTCATCATGTACTAATTAATTACTAAAGTAGAAAAACTAAGATTTTCACTCACAGTTGGTCCTTAGCTTTGCTTCTCATTGGATTTGAAATGTCCATTATAATCTCCTTCGGGTCTCTTCTTTTTTATATATACAACAAGGGATTAGTGTGTGTGTGTGTGTATAGTATTTAAAAAGGTTGGAGGAGAAGAAATTAAATAACAAACCAAGATGGGTATAAAGGATTTCTTACCTAAAAACCTAATGGAGTTTTTTGAATCTAAGAAGAGATGAACTGATAGAGCTACGTTGATATTTCAAAAATATTTGTGAATAAAAGTGAAGGGTCTAGGGTATTATTTATAGGGGTTGAAACGCACCAGAACTGTATGATGAAAATAGGTTAAAAACGGATAAATCTGGAACATTTATTCCCTAAAAACCCCTATCTACCACTATATGCACTGGTCGACCGCCCTATATGCATCACTCGAGCACTAGGGGTCGACCGGTTGGGTCTATAGCTTGAATGCCCCGGTAGTTTTGGGACCTTTTTTTATTCAGTTGCTTAGTTTATTTTATTCCTGGATTATATTTAACGTTCACGTTAACTTTTATGTTTACTTAAACACCAAGTCTAATCACAGTTAAAAATTTTTAAATTTCAATTTTGGGAATTAATTATTTATTTGAATTTGAATTCTATTTAAATTATTTTAATTTGAAACCTCAAATGCTCATAGCTTCTTCATTCAAGCTCCGTTTTTAGCATATTATATATGGAAATTGATCAAAATTTTGCTACGAATGCAACGGTAAAACTTTCATGGCCAAATTCCAACTTTTACAAAATTTTCATCTTTACCCTCATCTTATTTTATTAATTTACCTATGGTTGATTTAATGAGGTATTACATTCTCCCCCATAAAAAATGATTTCGTCGCCGAAATCTTTCTAAGAGGCGAACAACGTAACACGCAATAACATCCATGTTATGCAACCAAGTTATCCACACAACCATCTACTCAACTAAAGTGCAATGTGATTATGTACTGCAGACATGCTATAAATGAGCTCAACCCTAGCATGAGTGTGTGATTGTGTCATTCAAATATGTATGCAAATACCCTAAACATGCATAAAATTTCTTCATGAGTGCGACGTGGTTGTGAAAACATGTAGCAACCATCTTCTACCATCCAATAAAGCTACCATAATGCAACCAAACTCAAAATTTTAGAGAGAGAAGTTTACTAGAGAAAAGCTTAGGACGAGGAGTCCTTATGCCTTCCATCAGATTTTCTCCTCGTTGTACTCAGACCAATCTAATTTCTTTATTGCAGAGCCTTTTAGTTTCGTGCTCCACAATGCATGCAGTGGCACTAGACTCTATTGGCTTCGTCTCAATATCCCCTAATCTATTAGACTATACCACAGTTCCTATGCTATGAATGTAATTTCTCAAATGCAAAACGTGAAAAATGTCATGGACTCCTCTTATAGGTTTTTTTTATTTTCTCCAATATTGGGCAAGGCCTAATAGATCTTGGTGTCAAATTTTCCAACCTTCCAAACGTTATGACCTTCACATGCTGCCTACCAACTCTAACTTTTCGAGGTCTCTTAATTCAAATCTGGTTTGAGTAGAATTTTATCGGTGGTTTCCCACCCACAATTTAGTGATTTCTATGGTATCTCTCATAAAGTGCTTCAATGGTGCATACCAATCGTCTATTGGTGACTACTATTATACACGAATTCTACTAAGGGTAAGTACTAAGATCTAACGAAGTCCCTAAAGTTGCCAGCAAACTTTTTCAAAATTTGCTAGCAAATAAGGAGTCCCTACTACTAATGATGCTAATCGAAATTCCATGAAGTTGAACCACCTCCTTGATATGAATATGTGCTAGAGACGATGCAGTCCTATTGCTCAAATGGGAATAAAAGGGTCTCATGTCCATTTCTTGAAGTCAAACACCTAGGGACAAGTTTTGCTATCTTCCTTTTTATCCTAGTTCAATAGAAAATTCCCCTCTAATGTCTATACGTTTTCTTTCTTTGTTGAATAGTGATATTCTTTGAGCCAAAATTTATATTTTCCAAAATTCCAAAATTTTAGGATTAAAATATTTATTCACTTTAGGTTGCCAACCTAATTTCCTCATTAACTTCCAGTTTTACTTATTGTTTATCATTAGTTAAGTGTCCCCATAAGATTTCTTTACTTACATTGCTTCTCAATATGTATATATTTATCAAGTGGTTTAATCCCATTCATAAAATCAACATAGGAATGAAACAGGGATATATCTTACGCCACATTATTTTACTTTTCCAATAACCAAGGGAGACAACTAGCGATTACAACCCAAAAAACTCTAAAAGAAAACTTTACTGGAAGCTATCATTTATTATCAAGTGGTATAAATGGTGTTGAGGTCCTAACACTTCTCACTAAATTAAGATGGGTATTTCTAATCGGTCATTCTATTGTTACCCATTTTCCTTAATTTTCCGTTTTGGTTCCTAATAAATGTTGTACATCCATTGGTTCAATTAATATATCCATAGCAATTGATCATTATTGTCAAAATTGAGCCATCCCCAATTAATCCTTATTTGATCCCTTTAACCTTTTAAAGGTTTAAAAATATATCCATTACTTAGATTCAATTATTCTATAAATGCCATATTAAGTTATCATAATTAGTCCCCATTATATTCCTCTTTACTCTTATTAATTACAAATTTATTGTCCATTAAATTTGTAGTCAATTCCATAAATCGTAATTCATTAATTATTAATTAATACATATATAGTCGTAATTTATATCATTTATATATATATATATATCCTAATTTTTAGTAGTTAGGTGTGTTTATACATATATACTAATTCCTAAACTAGAACGCTTGTTTCCACATTTTAATTTATTAGAACTATCCTTAAAAAGGTCTACCATTATAATCTCCCATAAATTAACCAAAAATGAAATTCTAGCTTTGTTTGAATTTACAAAGAAGTCAAATTCTATTTGTACTCCAAAATTTACTTTACACATATTGATAAATTTTCTAAGAAAATATATTACTAAAATACCCTTCTCTCAGTTGCACCTTTACATATTTTCCTTATATCCCATTAAATTGAAACCTTAAAATAATGAGATATGACCAAATTAACACATTTTGATGAAGAAATTAATGATTTTTTATTATCATGTAACAGAAAATATCATTTAAGACGACTTTCACTACCGGCTAGTCTAATTTAAAACATGTAAGTTTTTTTAATAAAATTATAGTTGAATTTACTAAAATTAATAAATTATGAGAAATATTAAGTGGTTACAATATTGGTGTTACTAATTAAAGTTCATGTTATATAATTTTGACATAGGTTAACGCTAAAAAAAATAATTTTTCATAAATGGGTTATAAGTTTGAATGAGAGAATATGAATTGAAGGGTAAACTTGTGTAAAGTATTTTTGAGTGTATAAGGTCTTTTATATTTTTTAGTGTATACTAGGTAAATTTTGGTGTACGAATAGAATCCACCTAAAAATAATTATTTCTTTTCTTTTATTGAAAGAGACGGTGTAGATAATGGAAAGTATATCCATATCCTGCACATCTCTTTCCCTTTTTGGTGCATCCTTTATTAATTCAAACAAAGCGCTTTTATACATATTTTGGAATATGGTAATTTATGGAAATTACATGAAAACTGCTCCAAATAAATTGAAACATAGAAATTAACATTTCAAATTATCAAGGGGCAACCAAATTCACAACCCAATTATAGGTCTGGAATATCTTTACACTTTACCAACTTCTTCAAATAGAGGTTTGAGACCGATTTTCAATTTTTAGACCAGGTTGTATATTCTATTACTATTTTATTTATGTCAAAAAAACTTTAGTTTGTCCTACTTAGGTCGTGATCCCTATCTACTCCATAAAAACTTGGTTTTCACTATTCTTTATCAAAACAGAATTTCAGCAACATACAAAATAATTTAAATAATCTATTTTCATACAAATAAACTTACCTCATTAGATTCAAAATCCGCATTCATTGTCGTATATCTTGTGAAACTTAAAATTTCACAAACATGAAGTACCAAATTCAAAATCTCCCTCTTTGAAAATATAAACTTAGAAACCTTTATCAAGAATTGAAAATTAACACATTTTGATTTCTCTTTTTAAAACTTTCTCTTTTTAAAACTTTCTTCATCAAAGATTTATTCCTTTAAAGGTTAGACTTTTAATTTATAGTATTCAAAAATTGCTTGGTTTTTAAAAAGGAACTATGTAAAGCTTCCCTTTCAATGACTTACTGTAATAAGGACTTGCTCCTTTTAAACTTAGGATCTTTAACACAAAAATTCAAAACTCAATTATAATTTTAGAATAATATAATAGACATTTATTATTCCAAAGATTTTTCTGCTTACAAGACAGTTATATCATTTTAAAATATACATCAGCTTCTATTGCTTTATTACTCAAAATATAATGTCACTTAACCAAACACTTTTTATAACTTTGTTTAAAACTACACAACCTTTCACAATCCTTTTCTTTATCAATTCTAATTTATTTATTGCCTTTTTAAATCCAATAATATTCTTATTCAAACAAGTCCCTAATTTGAATAGGAAAAGCATATATATAAAATTCTTATCTTTACATAAATGCTTTAAAAATATCTAATTCATCAATTATAATCATTTAATTCCATTCAATTGTTAAAAACACCTTATATAACTTTAAATGATGGAAAAATGGATTAAACAAAGATAACTTTTATCTTATTCCTATTACTGCTCTACTATGTCATTTATTATAGGATTAAAATTCCCAATTTATTACTGCCTAAATTTCAGCCATTATTCTCTGTATTTCTTATATGGAAATGTTCCTCTTACCTACCTTATCAGATATTCTTATCATTCAATTTTCTATTTTCCTATTTCAGTTATGTATCATTTCCATTTATACACCCTTTTAAAAAGAATTTTAAAGAAAAGAACTTCCAAATTTATAAAATAGAAGAAATAATATAGAGAAAAGAAGAGTCCAAAAATGAAGAATCCAAAAGTCGAAAAGTTTTAAATTCAACGAATTCTAAACTGAAAAGTTAACGATTGAAAACCTTCTCTCCTCTTTTATTTTCAACTTTTCAAGTCATTAGATTTCCAAAAATCATCCACCATTTTGTTTTTAAAACGTTTCACCATTTTAGAATTAGATTCTTTTTCAAAACTTTTCACATAACAAATGGTAGTATATTTTCAAAGCCGTCTAAGATCACTTTCTATCAAAAAATTTAACTTACAATACATAAGATCTTCATTTAATAATCTTTTAAAAAACTCTTTCAAAACATTCAAGGAGCATACAATTTTTTTTTTTTATCAAATTCTTTCTCATGGGGTAGGAATTAGAAATGGCTTTAACTATTCTTTCCTTTAAATTTCCTACTCAATCATCTTAAAAATCTGGTTCTTCTTATGGTGATTAATATATACCTCCTTACGGAAGCTTATTACATTCCTCCTTTACATCTTACTTTCAAATATTTACAAATATTTTGCCTTATAATATTTAATTAATACCTAACATTTTCATTTATTGTTTCCATGAATGTCATGTGGTTCGTACTAAATTGTTATTATCCCAAAGTTCCTAAAGACATTTATTTACTAATTCAAACTTTACCCATTTAACATCTTCCTTATCTTCTCATAATTACCTTAGTGGTCTCATTAATCTATTTACTTTGTTGTAACTCCTTACTTATTGCACATTCATTATCAATTAAATTCTTAGAGTTACTACTTTTCCTTCTATGTTTTTTAAACTTATTACTTAATATGCTTATATATTCCACAATTATAAGGAAATCTAAGACTAACAAAGGAGTCAAGTACAATTCAGCTTCCAGGGTGCTTCAATATATTATGTACATGCTTTCTTAGTCCACTCCTTATGATACGATTTTCACTCCGTGTGTAATTGGAGTAGGAGTATAAATTTAACTCTATTTATTTTTCCAATTCATAGTTGCTTCACCTAACCTTTCGGAATGCGATCGCAACTACTTTTATAGTCGAAATTTATAGAGCTAGGCGAAAATTTAAAATAAGTGTGTGTATATATATGTGTGTGTGTGTGTAGTAAACCTTTTGAAAATCCTTTTCAAAAATAACAAGTACGCCACTCATACGTATACTTTTCCTTCTTGATCGGGTAACCTAGGCCATGATACCAAATGTAACAACCTGCCCCGAAACAGGCCCAAATACCAACCTAAAAAAGGCCCACCGAAACTTAAGACCCATTCCAAAGCTGATTGTTGGTTGGTAAAAATAACAATACATAACTATCTATCTATTCATTCAAAATGCACAGTGGAAGGAACAAAATATAATAGCAATAATAGTACCCATTTATTTCAAATCATTTCAGATGTCACAAAATATAACATAATGTCAACCGTTACAATATTTTGTTCAAAAATACATTTTATAGGTACAATAGAAAATAACATGAAAAGATAGATAATAACAGCCACAAGCTTCACTCTCACCATCTTCAAGCATCATCAACTCATTCTTTAACCTGTGTTGTAATGAGGAGTGAGTCAGAACAAAAAGTGTCTGGTGAATAAAACCTCAAGCCTTACTACTTCAATACTTGAGCAGTATATTTCAAAATAAGAATTTGTCTTACATACTTTGAAACAATTTAATATTTCATACAAGGAAAGGAGGCAGGCCCTCAAGCAACCGCTTGATATCTTTCATTTTTGAAGCAGGTTTCCCAATCCCATAACCCATAACCAACATCATAAATGTCTAAATAATGCGAGAGACGGTACCCAAGTCACTTAATACCCTTTACTAAAAAGAGGAAAACTCTGACCATTTTAGACCTCAATTGAGGTAGGCCCTCACAATTTAATACCTATTCCTAAGGTGGACTCCTCACCGGTGTCTATCTAGCTGACATTGCATGGAATCTCTTTGAGCCACTTAATACTTCCTTATGGGAAGGCGGATCCTCAAACAATCACTTAATACCTTATCCCGAAAAGAGGCGGGTCCTCAAACAACCATTTAATACTTCCAAAATCCCAAAGCAGGTTCTTCGCTTTATACCCATACCCTACGATAACGTTTCACATTAGTACGACTATTCATAAGTACTAGCAGCCAGATTAGCTGGACAGATTTACCCTATAGAATTAGGACTAACCTTGCATCATCAAGGTTACTTATCATAGGTGATGTCTCACATCGGGCCAAAAAGTCACACTACCAGTAGGAAAATTAGCTGGGCAGACTTTCGTGTGTACTTTGATTGGCCTCGCATCACTATGACTTAGTCAATTTATAACACTCTTAATATATTATCACATACCTTATTGTGTCCATTAATTAGGCTGTATAAGAATTCCTTCTTGTTTTCCTTGATAATCAATTACTTTCCTAAGGAGGATTTAATGACAATTATTACCTAATTAACTACGCAATTAATATGTTATAATTGTACGCAATTTACGGTAATTTATATATAAATACATACTCATTTATTATTTTCTATGCATGCGGAGATTACGCCTTAACTAACGTTAAAGGTCAATTCCATTTTAACGAAAATAATACGAGACCTTTTCCATATCATCAATGGTGCCAAATTTTCAATATCCATAACAAGGAATTTCAATATCCTTAACAAAGGATTCAACATTTATATCCAACAATTGTAATAAATAGACTTCTACATAATAAAATTTTCAACTCGACCTATCAAATCAAATCAATGGAATAATTTAAAAATAGAAATTGCAATTCTAGTTTCAACTTTTATTCAACCCTTCTTTTACAAGGAATTAAACAATGGAATTTCTCTTTTATTTTCATATGGAATAAATGGTATAAAGTACGAATAAATCCATACCTTACGCCTTATTCCGTAATAGAGTTCTCATAACCAAATTAGAATTAAAGAGAAATGGAATAGAATTTGAAATCACCAAAAACTGCAAGAACTATATAATTCCAAAAATTTAATGTGAACAATTGAGAATTCCAACAAGAATTGACATTTTGAATTAAAGGAGTTTTGGGGGATTTAATTGTGTTTTGTCTTCGAAATCCCAAAACCCCTAAGGCATATCCAAATCCATCATATACTAATCAATTATTAAAATAGAAAAACTAAGATTTCCACTCATAGTTGGTCCTTAGCTTTGCATCTCTTTGGTTTTGAAACGCCCATTATAATCTCCTTCAGTTCTCTTCTTTTTTATATATACAATAAGGGATTTATTTGTGTGTGTGTGTGTATTATATTTAGAAAGGTTAGAGGAGAAGAAATTAAATAATAAACAAAGATAGGTAAATAGGATTTCTTACCTGAAAACCTAAAGGAGTTTTCTGAATCTAAGAAGAGATGAACTGACAAAGCTTCGTTGATGTTCCCAAAAACATTTGTGAATAAAAGTGAAGGGTCTAAGGTCTTATTTATAGGGGTTGAAATGCACCAGAACTATAGGATGAAAATAGGTTAAAATGGATAAATTTGGAACATTTATTCCCTCAAAAACCTAGCGGCCACCAAAAGTAGCGGTCAACAGCCCTATACGCACCGGTTGATTGCTAGGGGTCGACCGTCCCTGTAGTTTTGGGAGTGTTATTTATTTATGTTGCCTAAATTATTTTATTCCTCAATTATGTTTAACGTTCATGTTAACTTTAACGTTTACTTAACCCCAAAGTCTAATCATAGTTAATATTTTAAATTTCAAATTTGGGAAATAATTATTTATTTGGATTTGTATTCCATTTAAATTATTTTGAACTTGAAAACCTCAAATGCTCATAACTTCTTCGTTTGAGCTAGGTTTTCAGTATATTATATATGGAAATTGATCAGAATTTTGCTATGAACACAACAGTAAAATTTTCATGGCTAAATTTAAACATTTACAAAATTTCCATCTTTACTTTTATCTTATTTAATTTAAATTATTTATCTTTGGTTGAATTTACGGGGTGTTACATATCATGTCGATGTAGAACTTGTCTCTCCCCTGTAGTTCAGCAGTCCTTCTAACCAGCGCGGGCCTGACTTCTAAGCATGATAGCATTTCAAATGCACTGCTCGACCCTACACTGGACCGATACTGCACATTGCACGCAGACAATGTTTCCAAGATGGTCCATTCTTTTATCATAGCCAAGAAACAACTATGTTGTTTTCGGCTTAAGGCATCAGCTACTTTATTGCCCTTCCCTGGGGTATATCTATCTCAAAATCATACGATACCATAAATTCTAACCACCTCCATCTCTTGTTCAGCTCCTTTTAAGAGAACATATATCTCAAGGACTTCTGGTCAGTAAACAACTTAAATCTCTCCCCTAAGAGATAATGTCTCTGAATCTTCAATGTGAAGACAACCACCGCTAACTCCAAATCATTCATTCGATAATGTCGGAACCATCTAGTCGAAAGCAACAACCTTTTAAATTAAAACATTGAAGGAGAGAGTCGAAACCCCCTTTCAACTCCATTGCCTTTGAAACCCCCAACCTCCTTCGAAAGCATTCAGGAAAAAGGCTTAGTTTAGGTAAAAACAGAGATAACCTTTCGAAGGCATTGATGGCTTCAATACACTCGGAAAGAAAATAGCGGCTGGGTTTGGACTTGGTCGAAACCAATCCTTTCGAAAGCACTGATCTAACAGAAAAAGGTACCCCTTCGAAAGCTATTTATAAAGTCCATTTCGAAAGCACGACTTTCGACTATGTCAAAAGCTTTAATTAAAACAAGGCAGGAATTTACTTTTGAAAACGAACTAAGGTCTCGACCTTATAGGGTATCGACTTGGTCGAAAGCCCTTTAAAAACTAGGCAGCCGCTTATCTTTTAAAAGCAAACTTTGGTTTCAACCCTAACGAAGGCATCACTTTCGACACCCTACCTTCCGCTACTTACCAATTCACTTCATACCAATACCATCGATACCATGTGCATTGGTTTCGACTGGGTTGGCGCAGAGGTAAAGGAGTCGAAAGGTACCTCCGAAATAGACGGAACCACCCTTTTCTATATATAAAATATAAATATAGTAATCACTTTATAACTAACCTGCATGTTATAATTCCTTGATTGGTTACTTTACAAATTTTCAAATACTTTACAATTAAAAATTGCGCATTTAATTAGATCTAAATCAAAGAAATATAACGTTTAAGCCCTTCCGTTAACAAAACCAGTATTTGCAAATAAGTCCTTCTCTTGAAATAATTTATTTTCCCTAGTAAATCAATTGGGAAAAACCCCCAAAAATCACAGAAAATTAATTTTATCAGGTAATCAACCATATTAAAATTTCAAACCCAATTTCTTCCTGAAATACTCAAAGTAAATTTTAAACCCAATTATATCATATTTTCCACTAGAAATTCATAATAAATTTTCTATAGCTCGGAAAATTCTGAAAATTAAAACCCATCTCCAAAATCATGTTTTACTTAACATAAAATTTTTCCATGGCATTCTAAAATCAATAACCCTTAGGTTTTACCCTAAAACCGTATGAATTTTTCATAGAAATGAATTGTTTAAATCAAACAATCAATATCTTAAGCATATCATCATTCAAAATATCATAGAAACGAAATTAAGTCTTAAATCCGAAATCATATGATAAATAAAAAACAAAAAGAGATGGAATGAATTATTATTCACCTTAGGTTTGATAAGGAATTTGAGATTTATTATTGATTAATCCTTCCTAGCTTTGATCCTTAGCTTTAGATTATAATCTTCTGCTTTGATAATGGCCGGCTCCTTAGGGTTTTTTGCATTTATTTTTGTTTTGAGAAAAATAAACATGAATAGACAAGAATGGAAAGTGTATAGCCGTGTATAATGAAGTGGCTATTTTACTAATATGCCCATGGGTAATTTAATTAGCTAATAACCCAATTAAAGCCCATTTACTTTGTTAATAAGCACGGCCCTACATGCGGTTTATTCAAATCTCAATCCCCTTATCATCATTATTCTATTTAATTTATCTAATTAAATTTCCTGAATAATGTTATCAAAAATTAGGGATGTTACAATTTGATACACACGTAGTATGTTTATGATAAGCTCATGGTGTATAAAGTGAAAGTAAATAAAATAACAAGCAATAGAAAATAAAAGTGATTCAATTTGATTGAATTGGTGAGTATATTGGAAACAATTCTGAACGTACCTAAGAATGAATATTCAATCTCAATGGTCACTCTTTCATGTGGTACATAATGATGTATCGATAAGGAGTAATCAAACTTTGTTTAACCAAGTAAGATTAATGGCGAGTGAAGTTGAGAAAACTTCTTTCTATAAGGTCGTGTATTTAAGATTAGCACACAAGGTTAAAATTAATTTTATTTAATGAATAGTTTACAAAATCATATCAGGTCAGGGTTTATAAGAAACTCCAACATGTCTTAGACCAAGTAGTTAGTAGGTTGTATGAGTCGAAAGACTACATGTACTAATTGTACGTGAGAGATCTTGTATGAATCGCCCTAAAAGAATTTTGGAAACGATTTTCATTGGATGATTAACTTATGTTTCGAACATAAGTATCGCAACTAAAACCAAATCAGTTTTATATATAAGGTAGTTCATAAACTGCTTATTAATACCTATTCTGTTGCACTGAGAAACAACTGTTGTTTCAAGAAATACCAACTTCGTAGCAAAGGAAGTTCTTTGAGAAATAATTGATAGTAAAATTGATTTGGATATGATCCAAAGATAAAACTAATTACATGGGATGAAATGAAATTAATCTAAACGAACACCTCATAATAGAGTGTCAATAAGAATTCTCACATATTAAAGAGAAACTATGAGTTTTTATCAATGTTGAGAAGAAATAATCCTCAATTGTCAATTAAAGCATTAAAAGTATTGACTCTATGATATGGTGTGATGTGCCAATTCAGAATGGATTCCAAGTACAGTATCAAATATGATATCGATAGTTGTACCCAAATGGATATGATCCATCAGTCGCGATTGAGGCTTCAAGAGCAAGACTAATGCAGTTGGAATACAATGAACAATGTTGATAAGAGTTACATCATAAATTTCAATTATTTAAATTAGTGTAATATATTCATTATTCAAATGTGCTCATGTTAATTCGAATTTACTCACAAAATTATCCTTAGTATAACTATGTGTTTTGGTACACATGGGATGAAATGAAAAAGTTCTAAATAATGATTTAGAATTAACTGTTTGCATATAACAACCAAAGTGTCTCAAAGTTAGTGGGAGTGATATTGAGTTAGTTGGGTAATATAACTAAGGTCAAACAGAAAATATTGTCGTGATGATATTACGCAGTTCTCTTGACTTGAGAATACTATTGGTCCTTAATGTGAAAGCTTCGATTTGATTATAGTTAAATTATGGCATGGCGTTCCTTGAACAACTATGGCTGGGTCGAGTGGAAACATTGGAAGTGAAACACTATTCAAAAGAGGATTCGTCTCCTCGGTTATATAAGGTTAGTACCACGATCAACTAAAATCAACTCAAAGTCAAAGTCTCTGGATTGAGCATTTCGATTAATAATAATATTTATTATTGAATCGAGACTTTGTGTTGGACTATAGAATTGGATATAGACGATATTGTAATTTTGATCATTATTCAATTCCATAGGTCCAATGTGATATAGTTTGGATAAAGAGAATTGGTGTAAATAATTGTCACTATCGGGTAATGCTTAATAAAGTAAAATTAGATTTTACCAAAATCGAGTAAGAGATAAATTTGGCCAAAATGTCACACCACCTGCTAAGTTACATGTGAACGTTAATATTCAAATTGTTCGATATTAATCGTTGACCAAATTTACACATAAGAGTCAGACAACCGAAGCGTCAAATACTCATTTTACTACCCGATTTAATTAATTTAGAATTATTATAAATTAATTAAATTAATTAATATTTATGAAATAATAATTATAAAATTTTATTTTATGTGAATTAAATAATATTAAATAGTGTGCGTATAATAGTTATATAAATACTAATCGATATATGATATTAAAACGCGTTTAAATTAGATTTAAATATTATTTGGGCTTGGGATATTTTTTTAAGGCCCAGAAAGAGGCTTTGAAAGCTAGCTATAGATGACCATAGTGAGGCCATCCATATATTAATATGGGAAGTGGTTTTTGAATGAAAAATTAAGGAGAGAATGGGTAAGACAAAAAGAGGATGTAGATCCACTTTTTGCTCTCTTATCTTTTCTTTATATAAGTCACCTCTCCTTACTTAAGCGAGGATTTTTTGCACTTCTACAATAACAAAAGGAGGATGGCCATAGCTTAAATCAGCCTCATTATTCTAAGTACAAATCACATCAAAACACTTTAATTTGATTATTGGTGGGTAGGCAATTTGAAGCTAGCGACTTCAGAATTGGATTCAAGAAGTTCGCTTCTTCATTTCAACTTGTTTACTATTATATTATAATCTTTATATGATTATTGTTTTATATATTGTTTTGTTAAAAGCTATCATAGATTGGTATATCAATGGATTATCACATGCCTTTGGTTGTGTATGTGTGTGTCTGTGGGTGTGTGTATGTAAATGTATATATATTAAAATTAAAAAAATTATGCACATTTGTCTATACATGCTCTCGGACTTAAATGAAAAAAAAAATTATTTTTGAAATTTGAAACAACAATATATTATATGGATTTAAATATCAATTCTAACTTTAAAGTTTAATACTATAAAATATATATTTTTAGAGCTTAACAAAATTTAATTTTGTTAGTATTTGTTTTAGAAATAGTGAAAAAGTGGATATTTAATATATATACACGCGCGCACGCGCTCTATTATTTAATTCAAAATTGATTATATAAATAAAATGTATGTATATATATATTTATAAATAATACAATATTCTAACAAAATTTATATACTAATAAATTATTTAAAAACTGAAAATTAAATTTAAAAAAAAATATTTTTATTATCAAGCCGAAAACATTAGCAAAATATATTTTTAATTATAAATTATACATATATATAGAGTCATAAATTAGTTATATTTTTATATGTAATATGTATTTAATTTAATTTAAATATATATATATTAAAATATGTAAATTTCAATTATACTATAAATATTCTAAATAATTTTTCAAATCAATGCTTAAAGTAATTTTAGAATTTAATTATATTTTTTCATATATTCATGTGTGTGTGTGTAGGTATGTATGTATGTATTTGTATTTTAATTAATGTTTTATGTAAATAATTTACAAATAATATTTTATAATAATTATATAATTATATTTCACACATATATATAATTAAACAGTTTTATGCACATACGCACATACATTTAGACAATCCATTTGCATACACGAGGGGCTAACATGTCTATTGTAGTGTAAATCCCAACATCTACATACGGGCATGTCAAACCATGTACATATTGCCATGTTGCATGTGCAAGCACGCACATGAGTATATGATATATATATATATATATATATATATAATATAATAAATATTATATAAAATAAAACTTTACTTATAAATTTAAATAAAATATATATTTTATTTAACAGAAAATTTAGAAAAGTTTTAAATAAACTAGACTAAATAGGCCCAATAAAGATTCAAAATGTAATTTTTTTTGAAATTTACCCAATTACTCTACTACGGGAAAGCCAGTTCCAATAGTGTACATGTGTATCAAATACACATACATTTGTATGTACACGTGCAGTATATAATGTGTATATGTTTTAACATGCAAGTATCTAAGTGTTGCGATTTACACTACAACAGACACATTAGCTCATTCATATACGTATCCAATGTCTATTGTTATTTAATATTAATATAATATAATATATACCTATAGATATAAATATAGACACACAGACATATATATAAAGTGGCTATAGATATATATTTAAAATTATATGCAAAACAATTATATAAATTTTAAATATAAAATAATTTAAAACTCAATATTAGAAATCTTAAAGAAAAATTCAAATTTGAATTAGGTCTAGATTCAAATTATCCTTTGACAAATTCAAATTCAATTTTAAATATTTTATAATTAGTTTATAAAATTATATTTATATATAAGTATATACAAAAATACATTTTTTTTTGAAAATACATATTTAATTATACATATAATTATAATTCATTTATATATAAAAATAATATTGTATAATTAAATAAAAAATAATATATATATATATATATTTTCGACCATAAAAAGTTTTGACAAAATCAATTTTTTTTTAAATTTAACGATATGGATAAAATGAAATGTTTTTTTACTTAAGCTTTAAAATTTCCATATGGAAAAAATTTGTTTTTCAATAACTTCCATACAATATTACTTTATATTATACATATATATACACACATGAGCATTACGGCACGCACTTCGAGCGTGAATTTTTTTTCTACAAATGTGTAATATTAAAATATAATTTAAAATTTGAATAAGATCAAATTGATTGACACATACAGTATACGAAAAACTAGCCTTTTAACTAATAACATTTTGCATTTTAAATAAGGCATAAGTGGTTTTAGGTAAAAACCAATTGACTCATTTTTAATACACATAAATTTGCTTTTTATTTAAGGTTGAGGCAGTTTAATGTAAAATTTAATTGAGATATAATTGCTTGACACAGTTTTAGTAGACGAAAAACTTGCATTTTAATTAAGGTAGTGGTTTCAGTTAAAGGATAAGAGTGATTGCTCAAGTAATGGTAATAAATAAATTAATTTTAATTAAGGTGGGAGTATTTTAATTACATTGAGATATAATTTGAATTTAAAGAGTATTTTGGAAAGTTTACATTTACACCAAGAAAGTGTGACACTAAAGGTATTACAACTATCATTAAAGATATGACAGCACTTCTTTGTTCCTTTCGATATACATGAAAGTCTAGTGGATCGTATCTAATATGACTTGTGTATTAGTATGTGAGTGTATACCAATATATGAGCTAAATATAGTAATGTAAGAGTATAAAACACAAAGTATAAAAGCAAGCCCACCAGAGTTTTTATACTGGTTCGGAACCCCGTCCTACATCCAGTTCCGAAGCTCCCATTCTATATTTCACTAAACAATAATTCTCGCTTCGTCCGAAGGAATATGCTTATACAAAAGTAGTTTCTTTGATAAGCTTGTGTTCTATACAACACTGATATTGACTGTTGATACAAGTATTCCTATAATCTCTCCTTGAGTATGAGTGTATGTGCACGTGGATTTGTAGGAATACTTATCACCAAAAGTTATATAATGATTTATAAAGATATTTTGAGATTACTATGAAAGTAAGAGTTTGAAATCAAGAGCAAGATTAGAAATTAGTTAAGTTAGTTTTTGAATCTCAAAACTTGATTGTATATATAGATTATCGAGGGTTTTGTCTAATGGATGCAACTGTTTAATTTATCCCTTTTCATCTATAGTTGTAACCATTGATAAGAGTTGTGTCTATATGGAGAAGGAAAGAGGTGTCTCTTCAGAAATATGGCATTTGTAGTCGATCAGACGTCTAGAAATTTTTGGTCAGACGTCTGCTCGTTTGTAAATTTGTAACATAAAATTGCAGTATTTAAATATAAAATATACGTCGCCAGACGTTTGATGGGTGTCCTCAAATGTTTGGTTACCTGATCATCTCAATAAATAATGAAGCGTGTTTTGTGCAAAATTTCGAGATATGTGTTTGTGTGCTCATGTAACTCAAGGAAGATTGTAAAAGATGATCTAATATATTAAACATGTATATGACCTTATTTTCAATCCATCTTGATGTAGCTATTTACTCCAGTCTTCCTTTGATCATCTGAAATCTAGAGCTCTTCCTTATTTGATAATCATGTATATTAGTCAAGATACTGTATAGTATAGCTGTCATTAAAATCCAATAGGAGAGGTTCTAACATTCTCCCCCGTTTTGATGGTGATAACTATACAATCTATTGAAAATGAATATTAAATAATGCTCCCTTTAATTTGATATCTCCTCCCATATATGTGCATATTTTCTCCCCCTTTGCCATTATCAGATGGAATATGAGATACCGTGGAAGATATACAAAATAGAGAGTTATGAAAACATAATGTAACATACATAGTGATCAAATGTTAACTAATAATTTGATCAGGCATAACAAAATACTAATAAAATAACTAACATAGGAGTGATGGATAGAACATAACACACATAAAGTCTTTGAAAAAAAATACTAACATTGTAGAATAAATAACATAAGATATAAAGATGTATAAATTACTGATGTTGATTACAAGAATGCCAACCATGGTTTGCATAATATTCATAATACGTGGAAAGGTCGGATAGATAATCGCTCGGCCATTTGTGTTTCGGAGTGATTAATTCTTCATCTTTGTTGATGGTCATGCCTTGAAAGGGGTCATAATAAAGTTGTTGTTTTGGTAGTTAAGGTGGAGGGTTGGACTAAGATTCTTCTTCAACATTTAAGGGTGTTTCTTGAGCAATGTTTTTACCTTTGTTACATAGAGAAGACTCTCCAACATGCTCGGTTGGCTGAGCACATAAAGGAGGTGGGCTTATTGGAGAAGAGGATGAAGAACTTGAACTAGATTGTCGGCGCACCTTTATCATAATCTTGGATAGCGAAAAAGTTATTTTATTCAAGGTTTTTTTTCCATTTTTCCCATTCTAGTAAAGAAAGAGCGTTTTAGACTGTTAACTTTCGCAGCCAATTTTTTTTGATTCCTGGCTAAAATTTGTTGATTTCTAATTATCAAGTATCTAATGGATTCATTTGGGTTAGGATTGAGTCAAATGTCATCTATGCCGGAGTCAGAACCATAATTGGTTTCTTGTTGAGTAGTAGGAAGCAATGGTTCAAGTAAATGCATTAGGGAAAAAAATTTCCTCCCGTTATATTTGACTGGCATCTTTTCATGGTTATAAGCGATGATATTAACTTCAAAAAATGATAAAAGTCTTATGATATAAGCTGCATAAATGATAGTGGGACAACGACGAACCCAGAAGCTGTTCATTTCATCATGGATGAACTTAGCCCAATTAACCATAATTCCCCCAAAATAGCATACAAAGCTTCATGATCATTATCATAGATTTGCTCGTGGTTGCCTAGTCAGGGCAAAATAGTATTGATCAACATTCTATTCAATAATCTAGCACAAGGAGGAAGAGAGCTCGTTTTCCTTTGTGTCATAGTATCTTGCCAAATTTCATGGGTAATAGAGTTTCTTGGTAAATTCTTATAGTCATTTAAACTCTTTAATTATATCCCACCATTTCCACAATCTAGTGCCATAGAGAGGTGATTAACATTAATTTTGATTATTTTTCCAAACACACTTGTCCACAGCCTTCCCTCTTCATTTTGAAGTTTGCACAAATTCTCATTGCATAAATTAGCATAGAAGAGATAGACAGCTGATGAATCAATTGTTACCTCGTTTGGACAAAATTCAATTAAAGAAGAAATCTCGGCAGCGTCCGTTAGAGTTTGCATCCGATACTCTTCAAAATTTACTAATTGATAAAATGAACCTTCACGGATCTTCTTGTTCTTCAGATCATCAAATCTAGCCCTGGCCCTAGGATTATCATGAAGCCAAAGATGGATATTTGCTTCAGTTGCTAAAGGGATTTGAGCGAAAGAAGATGATTGTCCTCGTTTTGGTTTCTTTTCCACTGATTTTGGTGCCATTCTTAATGATTTTGATTTGTTTTGAGAAGCTAGGGTTTTTGAGTCGATTTGGGTTTTTTTTTAATAAAAGTGGTGTCATTTGATGAAACGATGTTTTAAAGGAGATGGCAGACAATGGGTCAGACGTATGAGTAGCAGGAACAGATGTTTGAATGGACTGAAAAATCAACCGAAAAGGATATAGACTAAATTCGCTTTGTTCAAACATCTAGTTTTTGGGTCAGACATCTGATTATTTGTAGATTGATTTTGTAAAATAGAGTGCACAGTTGATCAGATGTCTGATATATGGTTCCAAATGTCTGAACTGTAGGAAACACAGAACATTATGTACGTGTAGAAAACAATTGAATTTTTGATATATTCGTATATTTAGTTGAAAACATAATAGATTTTATTTATTATTATTATCAAATAAAAACATATACATTTTATTTTGATATATTTATTTTCATATATGTGTGTGTGTGTTTGTGTGCGTTGTATGTGTGTGTGTGTATTGATACGAGAGAGCAAGTAGAAAATCATTATTCCTCCAATGAATTTGAGCTTTTGTGCTCAGTACAATCCCAAGAATTTGTTTTATTTTTAGTTTGCTCATGCTTAAGTAGAGATTAATTCGGATGAGCTAGAGTGTTTGATGGCCTTCTCCTCCATAAGTTTCTTGGAGTAATGTTGTAAGTTTGGCAGGAGTCTCTATTAAACGAGGAGATTTTTTATGTAAACAATCTTTTGTCGGGGAATTACTGTAGATTGCCAGAATACATCATTTGTGAAATTTAAGATGAGATTCTTGTATTCGTTGCTTATTGTACATTTCTCTTTGAAGTCCTATTATCTCTTGTTGATAGTGGTAAATCTCATCAACTCTCGTATTGATCGACGATGATTCAAGGTTAATTGCTCTTTTAGCTTTCTTTCCCTGTGAAGAGTAGCCAGTGTGATACATAGGTGATGGCATAATATTTAGTAAGGCAGATTTGTTTGGAGGAGGGGTGACTTTTGTTGGTGAGACATAGGTACTATTAGATGACGGTGAGCTAAAATCAATAGTTGAGTAAGTGGAGTCATGATCGAAAATTATTTTTAGTTTTTCTAAGTTTATAAACAACATTTCTATTTTTTTAACCAAGTTTTATGTATAAATATAATATATAATCTATTTATAGTAAAAATTTGTATGGATAGAAATATTTAAGCCATAAATTTGTTAACGGTTTTTGTTATGGTTGTTAAAAATTAACTATAACTCTAGTTAAAATCTTGTATAGAAAAATAGAGTTCAAAATTTTATGATAAATATTTGTGACATGTACTAATTAATTAATTCATTAAATGAACATATACCAAGGTCTCGTCTTAGCTTTATAAAAGTTGATTCACATAATGGTTTAGTGGAAATATTGGCAATTTGATTTTCAATATTAATAAATTCGAGATAAATGATACCTTTTTCTACATTATCTCTAAAAAAATGGTGACCAATATCAATATGTTTCGTTCTAGAATGATTAATTGGATTTTTAGACAAATTTATCGCACTAGTATTATCACAATATTTAGGAGATTTAGTAATAATTTTTTCAAAATCCTGAAGTGTTTATTGCATATAAATTACCTTTGCACAGGCTAAAGCCATTGAGATATACTCAGCTTCACATGTCGAGAGAGAAACACAATTTTGCTTTTTACTTAAACCATGAAACCAGAGATTGACCAATAAAAAGGCATGTGCCACCTGTACTTTTTCTGTCCATTTTACATCCATTGAAATTAGCATCGCTATATGACAAGTTCAAAAGAGCTGCCTTTTGGATAGAAAAGACTATAATCATTGGTGTTGGTTAAGTATAGCAAAATTCTTTTATCCCCTCGATGATGTGACTCCTTAGGTTGTGCTTGAAATCTTGCACATAAATAGACGCTCATCATTATATTCGGCCTACTAGCCATTAAGTATAATAGAGATCCTATCATACTTTGCTATATTTTTGGATCAAAATCCTTTCCATTTTCATCTTTAGCTAAATGTAAGCTCGTGCTCATTGACATTGGTTTACTTGAAGTACTATCCATTCCAAATTATTTTAACAACTCTGTACAATATTTTTCTTGATTTATGAAAATTCCATTTTCTAATTGTTTTATTTATAAACCTAAAAAGAAAGTTAATTCTTTCATATGAGACATTTCAAATTTATTTTTCATTATGTTAGAAAAATCATTACATGGTTTCTTGTTAGTTTACCCAAATATGATATCATCATCATATATTTGTACAAGTAGTATATCATTATTTTCTCTTTTTATAAATAATATTGTATTAATTTTACCAACATGAAAACCGGAACTTATTAAATGTGTTTTTAGTCTCTCATACCAAGCACAGGGTGCTTGTTTTAGCCCGTATAATGCTTTTTTAAGTTTGAAAACATGATCCGGATATTTTTCATGAACAAATAAGGGAGGTTGTTCAACAAAGACTTTTTATTTTATAAAACCATTTAGAAATACACTTTTAACATCCATTTGAAATATTTTGAAATTATGATGACATGGAAAAGCGAGTAATGTTCTTATAGCTTCAAGATGTGCTACAAGGGCAAACGTTTCTTCATAATCAATTCCTTCTTCTTGGTTGTATACTTGAGAAACTAATCTTGCTTTATTTTGAACAATATTTCCATTTTCATCTGCTTTATTTTTTAAAAATCATTTTTTTCCTATTATGGATTGATCATTTGGTCTTGGTACGAGTTCCCATACATCATTTTGTTCAAATTGATTAAGTTCTTCTTGCATTGCTATAATCCAAAAATCATCTATTGATGCCTCTTTATAATTTTTAGCTGTGAAATTAGATATGAAATCTATATAACTCATTTGATTTAATTGATTTCTAGTTGAAACTCTTGTGTTTAAGTCTCCCATTACATTATTAATCGGATGATCTTTTAGGATTTGAGGTGGTGATCTCAAAAGATTATCGTTATTGTTATTGTTTATGATATTTTTATCATTTGTTTCAGGTATAAGAGTACTACTACTATTATTACTATTAATAACTTCTTCATCATCATCATCATTATTTTTGTGATTCTTAAAATCTTCGTCAAAAGAAACATGAAGACTTTCTTCTATAGTGTTAGTATGTTTGTTAAAAATTCTATAAGTTTTACTATGATCGAAATAACCAACAGAAATTCCTTCATCGGATTTTGGATCGATTTTCCAAGGTCATCTTTAGTATTCAAGACAAACATTTAGAACCATTACACGTAAATATGATATTTTAGGTTTCTTATCGAAAAATATTTCATAGCAAGTATTCTTAGTCATAGGTCTAAGTGTTACCTAATTTAATACATAACATGCGGTAGCAATGACTTCGGCCCAAAAATTCATTTTTAAACCACTGCTACTTAGCAATGTTCATGCATATTCTTGTAATGTTTGATTTTTCCTTTCTACTATACCATATTGTTGTGGTGTTCGCGGAAACAAAAAATTATGACTAATCCCCTTTTTATTGCAAAATTTTTAATAATTTTCATTTTAAAATTCTCCACCATGATCACATCTTATACTTTTAATTTTACAATTCATTTAATTCTTTGTTCTTTTAGAAAAAATTTAAACATTTCAAATGTATCACTTTTTTGTTTCAAAAACAATGTCTAAGTGTATCTTGAAAAATCATCAACAATCACAAAAACATATTTTTTATGATTTATTGATCATACTTGAGTTGGACCAAATAATCTAGATGGAGTAGTTCGAATGGTAGTTTTGTAGAAATTTCCTTTTTAGTTTTAAATGAACTTTTCTTTAATTTCCAAGTTGACGTGCATCACATAAATTTTTAACTTTATAGTTGATTTTGGGTAATCCTCTTACTAAATCATTCTTTGCTAATTTATTTATATATTTATAATTTATACGACAAAAGCGTTGTGGCATAGCCATGGGTCATTATGATTTGTGGTTAGGCATAAATCACTATTGTTTTTAATATTCATATTTAAAACATAAATATTTCATTTTCTTAATCCTTCAAATATTAAATTTTATTTTGATCAAATATACTACATTTATCTTTTTCGAAATCGACTCTAAATCCCTTATCACATAATTGAATTATACTTAATAAGTTATGTTTTAAATTTTCAACTAACAAAACATTAGTAATAAGGGGAGAAATAGATATACTGACATTGATGATGTCTCCAATGCCGATGACAGATCCTTTTGAATTATCTCTAAATGTCACAGTGCCACCATCGATATATGTTATGTTTGATAACATGTGCGCAGTTCCTGTCATATGGTTGGACAATCCGCTATAGAGTATCAATTTCTCTTTGCTTTTTAGCTTTGTTTTTTGGTACCTGCAAAATAATAGGAGTTTAATTGGTACCCACTTCCTTTGTTAGGGCCCTATGTGTTACTGGGGTAAGGTAGCCATAGCCAAGTAGGTTTGGATCCTTTAGAAAAATAAATATTATTATAAACAATATTTTTCAAGTATTCATCTATATGTTTATGCCTAATCAACTTGTTTTTTGATTTAGGAATACATATTTTGACACTACTTATGTTAGGAGTATTAATCTTAATTTTAGATATAGGATTCTTGAACTTAGTATAAAGTGTGTTATAGTTCCTATGCTTTTGCTTAGCTTTAAACCCTAATCCATTTCAATTTCCCGATGGTCTTGATATTTTGATCAAATTCTCTAAGTTTTGTTTTCTTTTATTAAATTTTGATACATTATTGGTAATTTGGTCTAACTTAGTTTTAAGACTAGAGATTTAGTAAGGCATCATTTTGAGAAGATAATTTTTACATTCCTTTTGTGCTATTTCTAATTCTTCTTCTAAATTGTTTTCTCATCTTTTAATAATCCAATTTCTAGCTCTGCTCTATTCAATTTTCCTATGTATTCCTTGTTTAGTTTCTTAGATTCTCTATATTTATCGTCCAATTCTATACTAATTTCCAAAATTTCATCATATGTTAGCTTAGGAAATACCTCATCAGTGTTAGCTATAAATAGACATTAGCTTGTTCTATGTCGCTTTCACTATCACTCTTAGAGGGAAAGGACGAATCAGAGTTATCCCAAGTCACCTGAAAGGCATTTCGCTCTTTCTTGAATTTTTTGAATTTGCTTTTCCTTTTGTCATTATTGAGTTGTGGACAATCTTTCTTTATATGGCGAACTTGTCACATCCATATCATTTAATTGATGTTTGATTTGATGAGTTCGAATTGCCACCATTCTGAAATTTTATCATCTTTTTGAATTTCTTGAAGTAAATATTAGGCACACATTGTACATTCCTGTTTTTCATTTTGGCTATTTTCTTTCCCAAAATACCCCTCTGGTTCTTACAGGATTGACTTTAATGGCGAGCTCATCTTTCTTGATTTCATTTTCTTCTTTAATGGTGAGCTCAGCTTTTTTGATTTCATCTTCTTCTTCAATGGCGAGCTCATCTTTCTTGATTTCAATGGAAAACTGCAACTATTTGAAGACGAATCGATATTTTTTTTATAAAATGTGAATTGTTGTTGATTTTTAGGAATTGTTGGTGCTGTATTGATGTTTAAATTCATTAATGATAACGAGAAATGATTGCAGTTTAATGTTTGAAGTTTTTATACAAATATTCATACTATTGCATAAATATTGCAAATGTTAAAATATTTGCAGTTTTTTCTGCAATTATTTTCAATATCTGCAGAAAAATCTGCAAATATTGAGAATACTTGCATAAAATACTGCATATATTGTCAATATTTGCAGTAAAACATCTAATTGTACAAATAAAAATGTAAGAGTTTTCTCAGCAAATATTTTCTTATTTTTGTACAAAAATTCTGAATACTTGCTTTTATTGCTGCAATTATTCTTAATAATTGCAGAAAGCTCTGCAAATATTGAAATTTTTGCTTAAAATACTACAAATATGATCGATATTTGCAGTAAAAAATGTAATAATATATGTTGGAGCTGCAAGAGTTTTTTGAATTGAAATAATTGCAGACATATATTAAAGAATATAAATGATTTTAAGTGAACAGTTGCTAATAGATGAGCAATTATTCAGAATAATTGTAGACATACATTGAAGTAAATTTATTTGAATAATTGCTGACAAGTAAACAACTATTCAGCATAATTGCAGACATACATGCAATTATTTAGAATAGTTGCATACATCTCTTCAAATATTATGAATAACTATAGAGAAAGATATACTATTCTTTATTGATATAAAACAATTTTTATATTATTTACAGTTATAAATGTCTTTTTTGAATTGAAATGATTTTCGTTGAATAATTGTTGATAAGTAAGGATTTATTCAAAATAATTGCAGATATACATATCGTTATTCATAATAGTTGCATACATCTTTGCAATTATTATGAATAATTGCAAAGAAAGATGAATATTAATGATTTTAAGTGAACAGTTTCTAATAAGTAAGCAATTATTCTAAATAATTGCAGACATACATTGGAATGAATTTATTTGAATAATTGTTGACAAGTAAGCAATTATTCAACATAATGTTTTATTTAGTTATTTACAGTTATAAATGTCTTTTTTTGGATTGAAATGATTTTATATGAATAATTGCTGATAAAAATGCAATTATTCAGAATAATTATAGAAATACATGCAATAAATCATAATAATTGCATATACATTTGCAATTATTCTGAATAATTTCAGATAAAGATGAATTTAATCCTCATAAGTTCTAAAAAATCTTGCAATGTTTGTTTTGGTTTATTACACTTTCTATTGTATATATAAACAATATTTTCATTATTCTAAGAAATTATTCACAATAATTGTAGTAAAATCTGCAAGTATTGTTAATAATTGCATATTTTTCTGCTGATATTTTCAATATCAGTAGAAAATTGGAAAAACAATAATTATTTGCTTAAAAACTCTTACATAACATTTCTCATGATCATTGAAAATTAAAACATCAATGCAACAACAACATTGAAGAATACTATGCAATAATTGAGAAAATACGAAGATTTGCAGTTTTAGTTTGATTTTGATGTTCGGTTTCGAAATCCAAATATTGAAATTGAATTTGACGATGCTTATGTAAATCGATTTATTAATAATGAAATTGTCGATTAGTTGAAAATAACATTGTTGATGATTTACTGTAAAATCGATGAAGATTGGAAAGAAAATACATGTGTGAATTTATTTGATGAGGCTAAAGGTAATTTGGTACGTAAAATAGAAGAATTGGAAAATAGGGATGTAATTTATAAGTTATTTTTGGAGAGGATGTTTTGTGTATTTTGAAACATATTAGGAATGTGAGCCAAACGCACCCTTTCTTGAATTTGTTGTAGTTCTTGGTGATGAACACAATGTCTTCCTCGTCCAAGTCGGAACCATCATTATGCGCTTGAAAGGCAATATTCTTCTTTTCTTGATTTTGCTCCTTTCTTGCCTGCAAATTAGCTTCATATGACATCAGATTCCCTATTAGTTCTTAGGCTTTGAGTTGACAAAGATTGTTAGCTTCTTCGATGGCTAAATATCATTTCCATTCAACAATCAAAGAATTTAAAATTCGTATAACTAGATCAAAATCAGTGAATTTGACACCAAGTGCCATGAGATCGTGTTGGATAGTTTGAAATTTAGCATACATATCAATAATAGATTCATTTGCTTTAATTTCAAACGATGAAAATTGATTTTGCAAAATAGAAATTTTTGTTTGCTTGACTTTTGTCGTGCCTTCATGAGTAACTTACAAAGTGCGTCATATATCTTACGCAATAGTGCAAAGCATAACTAATGAAAATTCTTTTTTATAAGTGAACAAAATAAAACATTCATGGCTTTGGCATTATTAGTTGTCGTGTTCTTTTGTGCATCGGTCCAAGTGCTTAAGTCAGTGGTAGGTGCTTCATATCTAATTTGAATAGTTTGCCAAATTTCTAAACTATTAGCTTCCATAAAAATTCGCATACGTGTTGACCAATAGCACAATTAGAACTGGTAAATAGTGGGGGATAAGCAGCTGATTGACCTTCTTAAAATGTACTTGCCATATTAAAAAGTTTTCAACCAGTAAATTGAAATAACCGTGCTCTGATACTAAATGAAAGTCTAGTGTATCATATCTAATATGACTTATGTATTATTATGCGAGTGTATACCAATATATAATCTAAATATAGCAATGTAACAGAGTATAAAAAGCAAAGTACAAAAATGAGCACACCAGAGATTTTATACTGGTTCGGACCTCCCGTCCTACGTCCAGTCCTGAAGCTCCCCTTCGGTATTTCATTAAACAACAATCCTCGCTTCGCCCAGAGAAATATCTTATACATAAGTAGTTTCTTTGACAAGCTTGTGTTCTATACAACACTGATATTGACTGCTGATACAAGTATTCCAATCATCTCTCCTTGAGTATGAGTGTGTGTGCACATGGATTTGTAGGAATGTTTATCACCAAAAGTTATTTGATGATGTAAAAATATATTTTGAGATTGTTATGAAAGTAAGAGTTTGAGATCAAGAGAAAGATTAGAAAATAGTTAAGTAAGTTTTTAAATCTCAAAACTTGATTGTATATATAGATTATCAAGAGTTCTGTCTAATGGATGCAACTATTTAATTCATCCCTTTTCATCTATAGTTGTAACCATTAATAAGGGTTATTTCTATGTATAGAAGAAAAGAGGTGTCTCTTTAGAAATATGGAAGTTGCAGTTGATCAGACGTTTGGAAATTTTTAGCCAGACGTTTGCTCTTTTGTAAATTTGTAATATAAAATTGGCAGTATTTAAATATAAAATATTTTTCGCCAGACGTCTGATGGATGTCCTAAGAAATTTGGTTACCTGATCATCTCAATAAATAGCGAAGCACATTTTGTGCAAAATTTTGGGATATTTGTTTGTGTGCTCATGTAACTCAAGGAAGATTATACAAGGTGGTCTAAGATATTAAACATTTATATGACCTTATTTTCAATCCATCTTGATGTAGCTCTTTACTCTAGTCTTCCTTTGATCATCCGAAATCCAGAGCTCTTCCTTCTTTGATAATCCTATATCAAGATATTGTATAGTATGATTGTAAACTTGTTGTCATTAAAATCCAATAGGAGAGGTTCAATAATACACATGCTTCCTTTGTGTTTCGATAAAAAACAAACCATTTGATTACCTTATCAAAAAACTTATTCCAGCTCATTGAAGCTTATTTAAGTCCATAAATAGATCTTAACAACTTGCAAGCTTTACCGACACTGTCACTGACCTCAAAACCCTTTGGTTGTAACATATAGATGGTTTCTTCTAAATCATCATTTTAAAATGTCGTCTTTATGTCCAATTACCATATTTCATAGTCGTAGAATGCAATAATATTTTGCATTATCTGAATGGACTTAAGCACGGCTACGGTCAAATAGGATTCATCATAATCAACACCTGGAATTTGAAGAAACCCTTTCACAACTAGCCTTGCTTTATAAGTCTTCACTTAGTCATCTGCATTTGGTTTTTCTTAAAAATCCATTTGCAGCCGATAGGTTTTATATCTTCAGGTATGTTAGCAAAAATTTATACTTTGTTTACATACTTAGAATCCATTTTGGATTTCGTAGCTCCCAGCCATTGTGTAGAGTTTTTACTCTACAGTTCTTGTTAGAATGAAAGAAAAGCATCATCATCTAAGACCCAATCCTCTTTCTCGTCGTCCATGAGAAAACCATAGCATCTCTCCAATGCACGTGATTCCCTATTAAACCTTCTAATATGTTGCATATGGGTGAATTTGGTTCTCCCACTGGTTTAACTTTTGTGTTAGTTTCTTAGATCTCATCCAAGTCTACAACTTCGTTGTTTATCTCTATCGATGGAAATTCCTTTTCTACAAAGACAGCGCATGTGAGAACAATAAATTTTTGATCCTTTGTATTGTAGAAAATCTATCCCCTAGAGTCCTTGGAATATCCTATAAGCTCATAAAAGGCAGATCTTGCCTTAAGTTTATTGGGGCCGACATTCTTAACATAGATTGGACAACCGCACACTTTCAAATAATCGAGGTAGGGTTTCTTTTAATGTCACATCTTGTATAGCATTTCATGCATAGATTTTATGCGTATCAAATTAAATATATGCATCGTGGTTTCTAGTGCATATCCCCAATAGGAAAGAGGTAACTCAGCTTTACTCATCATAAAATGAACCATGTCTAATATGATTCGATTCCTTCACTCTGAAAAACCATTGTGCTATGGAGTATAAGATGGAGTAACTTGAGAGATAATCTCAATATCTTTTAAGTATTGTTGGAGCTCTTGTCCAACATACTTACCTCCTCCATCAGATCGAAGTACTTTAATCTTATGGTTCGTCTGATTTTCGATCTCATTTTATGTTATATAAATTTCTCACAGTTATCGAATTTGTTATTCATAAGATACACATATCCGAGATTTGAGAAATCATCGATAAAAGTAACAAAATAAGAAGAGTCGTTTTTGGTAACTATAGGCATTGGATTACATACATCAGTATGTACATGACCTAAGAGTTCATTAACTCTTTCATTGCTTCCACTAAAGGGGTGCTTGGTCATTATTCCTTTAAGACACGACTTACATGTATCAAATGATTCAGAATCAAATAATGGTAGAAAACTTTCAATTTTCAATTCGTTGGTCCTTTCTCACTTATACGACCTAGTTTACTATTTTATGGATGAATATTATTAATGTCAATAGAAGAATTATTCACGACACATACATAATAAGTATTAATAACATAAATATCATTATCCAAAACATCGTTGTAGACTTTATTTCCATTTAACATAATGTTTATAACAATATCCACAAAATGAAAAACATATACAGTCTCAAACAATCTAGACACGGAAATTATTCCATAAATAAAGTTTTTCTCATAATGCAATTATTCAAAATTCAAACTAATCCATTTGGCAAAGCTAAGTGATAATCTTCAACTGTCATTACATCTACTAGAGATCTATCAGCAATTTGAAGTCTCGTTTCTCCCTTCGCCACATGAGGTATATTCCTAAGTCAATGTAACGAATTACAGATGTGGATTACAGATCTAGTATCTAAAAACCAAGATAATTTATTGATTGCAAAACAATTTTGTATTATAAACATACCTATAGGAGCAATAAAACTATTATATTTCTTCTCTTTAACAATCTTCAAGTACTCTAGATAGTTCCATTTCGATGACCCTTCTTATGACAGTGACGACATTCACTTTTGTTGAGTGAAGCAGTCTTCATATCTTCTTATTAAACGTTTTTCATTTCTTCGAACCATTTAAAGATAATAATAGAGTTAGGTGTATGCCTTAGAGGAATTATATAATTGGTTACATATATCTCACTTGGTAACCCATCTTATTCGAAATAAAAAGTATTTTCTTTATATGATATATACTTGATATAATGTGTTGATTAATTAGTTAATTTAATTAAAAGTATATTTAATAGAAAATCCATAAATGATATGTTTTTTTATAGTAGTTACAAAGTGTTGTAACCATGAGTAATTTATCATAGTGAAAAAAAACATATTGTTTCAAATATTATTACTCAAGATGTATCGAGACTGAATATCGGTACATCCGTTGAGACTAGAGTACGTAACACTCTCCAAATGTTGGACAATGTACTACTCATGGCTATTGTGGACACCAGGGGGTTATGTATTGAATTGGATAAATATGAAATGACTCATTCGATAGTTTTATGTTTGTTAATATAACTAAGATCAAACAGAAAATATTGATATGATAAAATTACATAGTTACCTTGACTTGAGAATATTGTTGACCTTCAATGTGAATGCTCCGCTTTTATTATAGTCAAATCATGCATGTCGTCCATTGAATGATGATAGTTGGGTCAAGTGGAAGCATTGAAAGTGAAACAACATCAATGGAATATTTGTTTCATTGGTCATATGAGGTTAGTATCAGAGTCAACTGAAGTCAACTCAAAGTCTAAGTCTCTAAACAGAGCAGTGTGGTTAATGATAATTGTATTGTTAAACTAAGGAATTTGCTTAGACTGTAGAGGCGAATATGGACTATACTAGAATTTTGACCATTGCCAAATTTCATAAGTCCAAAGTGATATAGCTTTAACGAAGAGAATTGGTGTAAATAATTATCACAACTGGATAATGCTTAATAAAGTAAAACTAGATTTTACCGAGGCTAAGTAACCTATAAATTTGGCCATAATGTCATATCACTTACTAAGTGACATGTGAATGTTAATATTCAAATTGTTCGATATCAATCGTTGATCGAATTTACACCTAACAGTCACATTACCGAAATGTTGAATACTTTTGTTACCACCTGATTTAATTACTATAATTGTTATGAATTAATTAAATTAATTAATATTTATGAAATATTAATTATAAAATTCTATTTAATTTATGTTGATCAATATTAAATAGTGTGCATATAGTAGTTATAAACACACGTATCGATATACGATATCGAAGTGCATGTGAATTAGATTTAAATGCAGTATTTATTGACTGGACTTGAAGCAAATTTGATACCCAAATGAGACCATTGGGGACCGACCATATCAGATAAGAAGAGGGTGGAATTTTGAATTCAAAAGGAGGAGATTTCGTAAGATGAAAAGAAGGATCTAGAGCCTCTTTTCACTCCTTGCCCTTTGCTATTTATCTATCTCCAACCCTCATTCTTTATACATCCTTTTGCTCTATTCTAGACCACCAACGGTCGACCCATAGTTCCCTTCTCTTCCTTAAAATTTCAAGCTTCAAACGCTAAATTAAATTAAATTCATACATCGATGGTAGCTGCATACTGATTGTTATCACTCTCTGGATTCATGACTCGATTCAAGGTGTGTTTTGATTCATCATTTAAAGGTGTCTCAACAAGGCTTTGGATAAGGTAAATTCCTTGTTTACATTTTCATTTATGTGTATATAAATATTCATCATGTTATATGTAAGTATAGATACTGAATTGATATCATGAATCCTCGTATGTTATTGTCGTTGACATTGGATGTATATGTTTATATATATGTATAAATTAAAAAAATTGTCGACATTGGATGTATATGTTTATATATATGTATAAATAAAAAAATTAATGTGTGTATGCTCTATTAGCATTTTGCAGCAGAAAAAATGTTTTTGTTCTTTTATTTTCGAGACTAATATTTTTTTTTAAACCAGTTTAGTTTAAAATATATAATTATAAAACAGTTTATTTTAAAACGTATTCATAATATATATATATATATATATAATATACTAATAAAATTAACTATGTATATGCCTTACATATTTTTGAATTTAAAAAAAAATGAAAACCACACACACACATATATAGCATACACACATGTACATATAATTTATTTAAACACAAAACTATGTTTTACAATATTTATACATCTATAAAAAAATATAAATATAAATAATTATTTAGTAAAATTTTGTACATCATTGATGTTACTTAAAAAGGATTTCTTTTAATTTTAAAAATGATTTCCATGCTGAAATCAACAACAACAACTAAGCCATTATTCCCAAACAAGTTGGGGTCGGCTAGAGATGGAACCCAAAACTAAATGACAAAGTCAATTTAAAAGTCATAATAATAACAATAACAATAACAATAATAAAATAAAGTCAAATAAGTAAATTAATAATAATAATAACTAAGTAAAATAATTAAATATATATAAAGAAAAAAATGATAACAATAATACTAATAGTGATAATGGTATTAATAGTAATATTGGTCAAAGACCAAACGCTACGTCTTAAGCTCCTGTTCCGTAGTCCTATAATCTAAAAGTTATAAAACTCATAGCTCATGGTTCCGGTACGTGGATCGCTAACTTCCATGTGCTCCTGCCCGACACCAATTCTTCGGATATACTCCAATCCTTCAAGTTCCTTTTTACTACTTCCTCCCATGTCAACCTTGGTCAACATTTACCTCTCTTTGAGCATTCGATGCGGCCTACAATTCCAACGCACATAGGTGCCTCATGCGGCCTTCGTTGAAGATGTCCAAACCATCTTAAGCGATGTTGAATTAGCTTCTCATCAATTGGTGCTACTCCAAGTTTATCACGTATATCATCATTTCTAATTCAGTCTCTTCTTGTATGACCGCAACTCCATCGCAGCATACGCATCTCTGCTACGCTTACCTTCTGAACGTGTTGGCTTTTAGTAGGCCAACATTCTGCAGCACCATACAACATCACATGCCTGATTACCGTTCTGTAGAACTTTCCTTTAAGCTTCTGTGGGACTTTCGTGTCATGGAGAATGCTAGATGCTTGTCACCATTTCATCCATCCCGCTCGAACTCTAAAACTAACATTTTCATTAATCTCACCATCATACTGCAACATTGATCCTAAATATCGAAAGGGTTCCTTCTTGGGAACAATTTGTTTGGCCAAAGTGACATTTCCATCCTTTGACCTGACACCGCTGAACTCGCACTTCATATACTCTGTTTTAGTTCTGCTAAGCCTAAATCCTTTTGATTCTAAAGTCTGTCTCCACAGCTCCGGTTGTCTATCAACCATAATCATACTTTCATCAATTAGCACAACATCATTAGCAAATAGCATACACCAAGGAATCTCACCTTGTATACCCTTCGTAACCTCATCCATCACTAGGGAAAAAATGTATGGGCTCAAATCTGACCCTTGATGTAATCCTATGTTAATGGGAAAGTCACTGGTTTCACCATCGCATGCTATGACACTAGTCACAACATCATCGTACATATCCTTGATAAGGGTAATGTACTTTGTTGGGACTTTCTTCTTTTCCAGAGCCCACCACATCACCTTTCGCGGTACTTTGTCATAAGCTTTATCCAAATCGATAAATACCATGTGTATATCCTTCTTTTGCTCCCTAAACCTCTCCATAAGTTGTCTTATCAAGAAAATCGCCTCTGTGGTCGACCTCCTAGGCAAGAAACCAAATTGGTTTTTTGAAACGCTTGACATTCTTCTTAATCGATATTCAACGAATCTCTCCAAAAGCTTCATTGTATGACTTGATAGAGTTAGGGGTATGCCCTAGGGCCAATTATGTAATTTGTTAATATATCTAACTTGTTGACCAATCTTGTTCGAAATAAAAGGTATTTTCTTCCTATTATATACTTGATATAATGTGATTATATTAATTAATTAACTTTATAAAAAGTATATTTAATAGAAAAATCCATAAATGATATATTTTGTGATAGTAGTTACAAAGTGTTGTAACCATGAGTAATTTTTTACAACAAAACAAATATACCATTTTAAATGTTCCTAGTCAAGATGCATCGAGACTGGATATCGATGTATTCGTTGAGACTGGAGTACGTAACGCTCTCCAAATGTTGGGCAGTGTATTACTCATGACTACTGGCAGCACCTAGGACTTACGTACTAATAGTTATTGGATAACTATGGAACGACTCACTCGATAGTTTTCTGTTGGTTAATATAACTAAGGTAAAACAGAAAATATCAATGTGACTGATTTACACAGATCTCTCAACCTGAGAATACTGTGGATATTCAATATGAAAGCTCCGCTTTGATTATATTCAAATCATGGCATGGTGTCCATCGAGTGACTATAGTTGGATCGAGTGGAAGTATTGGAAGTGAAACACTATTCAAGAGAGGATTTGTCTCCTCGGTTATATGCGGTTTGTATCACGGTCAACTCAAGTCAACTCAAAGTCAAAGTCTTTGGCCAGAGCATTTTGGTTAATAATAATTGTTATTATTGAACCAAAGACTTTGTATTTGGACTATAATGTTGAATGTGGATGAGGTTGGAATTTTGACCATTACCAAATTCCATAAGTCCAAAGTGATATAGTTTCGACGAAGAGAATTGGTGTAAACAAATATCGCAACCGGGTAACACTTATTAAACTAAAATTGGATTTTACCGAAAATGAGTAAGCGAAAAATTTGGCCATGTTGTCACACCACCTGCTAAGTGACGTGTGAACGTTAACATTAGAATAGTTTGATGTTAATCGCTGACCAAATTTACACCCAAGAGTTACATAGCCGAAATGATGAAATCCCTTAAGACCGAAATATTTAATTAGTCTATAATTGTTATAAATTAATTAAATTAATTAATATTTATGAAATATTAATTATAAAATTTGAATATGATTTGAGAAATAAATAATGTTATATATATTTATAATAACAATTATAGATATATCGATCGATATACAATATCGACAAACGATTAAATTAGATTTAATTGCATAGTATTTTGGCTTGGGCTTAGATGGGTTTAAGGCCCATCATTAGGGCTGCAAAATTTCGGTTTTGGAAAGGTCTAGGGGTGGGTAAAATATTGGGAATTGGCTTGGAGATAATGGGTTGAGATCAAGTGAGAATGGGTAAAAAGGTTTTCCTCGTTTCTCTCTAATACAACCCTCTCTCTATATATATATGTATATATGTATGTATGTATGTATGTATGTGTATATGTGTGTGTGTATATATATGTATATGTATATTTATATGTATGTATATGTATCTCTATAATAATGACTAACCTTTTTTGGCCGCCATTACCTTCTACATTGCTGATTAAAACATAGCTCTCAATCCACTTCAAAATTCTCAAATATATTTCAAATTAAAATAATATTATTCGATAGTTAGAGGTCGGTGATTCCGGACTTGCAATCTGACGAATCAAGAACAGTAAAAGGAAGGGAAGTCATTGCTTCAACGTTGATTCAAAGGCATCATTAAATTGGTAATTTTAATTCATATTACAGTAATTAAATTATATTCTATGATCCTATAATGAGCAATTTCATATCTATTTAAATATATTACTACTATATGTTTAGTTAGGTGAGATTTTGTATATGGATGTAGTTGTCACAAATCAGTTTGGCTATGTGCATAATTTGTTTATTATACTATTTGATTTATGTATAGACAAAGGTTGTTTACTGTACAAAATCAATTTTGTCATTAATAATTGTTTTATATATATTTACTAATAAATTCATGTATATATATATATACATATACACATACATATACATATACACATACATATACATATACATATACATATACATATACATATACATATATATACTAGTGTATATTTCTCTCTCATAATAACATATATGCATATATAAGATATATATGTGATTTAAAAAATTTAGTACACTTATTTATATATAATATGAATTTACAAATTCAAAAATTAATTATCATACATATATTCATATTTTTAAATTAACATTTATGTATTTTAATTTGTTTATTATATATAAAATAATTATTACATTAAAAATTCAATTTTATATTTTTTCAAAATATTACATCATTCTAGCAATGTAAAGAAAAAACTTAGGATTTTTTCAGTAAAGTTTATTATTTTTAATAATTAATATTATTTTTGAAAAATTGTTTATGATTTATTAAAAATAATAATTTAATTGAAACATTCTTCAAAAAAATATTTAACCTTTCACTTATGATCTTAGAATTTCTAAAATTTTAAAATTTTAATTTTTAATAATATATTATTTTATATTAAATAATTATTGCCGAAATAAATGTATTTGTTTTTAAAAATAATATTTCAACTTTGAAAAATCTCCAAATTTTTTATAAGCTCTATTTTGTGATCCTAAATTTTTTAAAAGTGTAAAATTTGAATTTTGGTCAATAGATTATTTTATGTTATTATTTATGGATGAAAACATTATTTTATTCATAATATATACAAATTAAAATACTAAAAATTATTATGTTTGCAAAACTAAGTTAATTTTGAATTATAAATAATTTTTAATAATTATTCTCTCTCTTTCTATATATATATATATTTATATATATATATATATATGTTTTATGTTTATATATTATATATAATATATTTATACATACATGTGTGTGTATTGTAACACATATACATGCACATATTTGGACAACATACATGACATACAAAATGAGCTAATATGTCTGTTGCGATGTAAATTCCAACATCTATATATGGGTATATTATACCTTTCACGGATTATTATGTTACACATGCACTCACATATATATGTATATGATATATTTATGTATAAACTAAATCAAATAAAATTAATTTCATATCTTAATATATTTGAATTTAAATAAAATAAATGATTTTATTTAAATAAAATTTAGAAATGTTCTAATTTAGTTAGACTTCATAGGCTCAATAAAGATCCGATAGGGATTTTTTTTTGAAATTCACACATAACTTCCGCTGCGGGCTGGTTCGGTTCCAATAATTGTATCAGAGCCCAGTAGCCTATGCGGTCTAAATTAGTCATATTAGGGCTAACTAATTAAGCTTGCCCACTTAGTACAGTGTCTAAAAATGTAATGTCTAGGATTGGAATTGTGTAATCAAGTACCCTGTCCTACCTGGTTATCGGCCTGGCCCAAAAGGTGAAGTGAGCCCAAAAGTTGCCCCTAATAGAAAAGGCCCAACTTAATTTGGGCCTTGGGCTAATTTTCAAAATCGTTTTGAAAATTAATGTTAAAGATTTTAAATTTAATAGTTAAATTTAAAATAAAACATGTTTATTATAAAAATTATAATACTACATAAGCTTTCAAAATGTTTGAAAGGATAATGATATTTTCAAAATGTTTGAAAATATCTATATAATAATTTTAAATTTATTAATAAGATTAATAAAATAAATAAATTAAATATGTTAGTTAATTAATGCATATATGCATGTATTATATATGTTGATACATGTTATGTTATTTTAAAATGTTTAAGATAACATAAGTATACATGTATGTATACAAGATAAATTTTAAAATTAATAAATTTTTAATAAAAATTGTTTAATTGAATAAATTAATTAAAGGTTAATTAATTAAATAAAATACACATATATATGATATGTGTGTGTTACACTATAAAGGTTATAGTATACACTATAAATGTTATAGTAGATATGTCCAATATGAAAGTAATATTGGAATACTAATTTAAAATTAATCAGATAAGATTTAATTGATGATATATTATACGTAAGACTATCATATAAGTAATATGAAATATAAAAAATATATAACAATAAAACTTATATGATATGTGTATAAACTAAATGCGGAACATTAAAGAAATCCAAATAGACTTGAGAAATAAATACATATGTAAATGTACATATACCGTGATTTCTGATGTGTCTGACACTTTAATTGTTGGGGTATTTCATAAGAAATATATTATTCTATAAGTCGATATCACTCAATATATATATTAAAGATTATGAATCTTCAATATAATGTTGTCATTTACCATATACATATTAATAAATTATTTACGTACTCCTTATTTGTTGAGCAAACTCAAGCTAGGGATGTTATGCATAGTATTATTAATATATTGAACAGATGAGGTAAGATAACTATATGTATTTGTTGAGCAAACTCAAGGTACGTATACTATACTTAGGCCATCACGATATGGTAGGTATGAGTGAATAATCTCTTTCGATTTGTTGAGCAAACTCAAGGTCGAAATGAGATTAGAACAAGGAAGAATGGGTTAGGAGTTGTACATGGTACAACCGATAAGGAGTTATCCATCGTTTGTGGTGCTATGATTTGTTGAGCAAACTCAAGGTCAGAATACCAAAACAAACGAGTCCTAACACCCACTAGTGAAGTTGTAAGACTTCTATGTTTCATCTTAGGGTTTGGAGAAACATAAAAGACTAGTGAGAACCTTATTAGAAAAATGAAATGGTAACATTTAACCTTTCTAATATTGTAAGAACATATGCTATAAATGTTATAATTATCTACAACGATAAATTTGTGCATTTAATATGATTGATAAAACGTTTGTCAATTAACATATATATAAAAACTGAATTGAAAGTTGAAAAATAGAAATATAATATATACTTACTAATAATTCTAATTGCATGTTATATAATGCTTCTATACCCATGCAAGTGTCTAATTTCAAATACTTAATACATTCGTAAGTTGGTCACTTATATGTTTATTTGGTTTAGACTGTGTATTGCATTTCATGAGTTTTTCAACTCTAAATGCAATTCAAGACTTTGGATATTTGATCCATGTACTTTCACATATAAAATTTATATGGTGAACAGTCATAGTTTGTGGGGTACAATATTTCGATGAAGTTAGTTCATTCGAAGTAAGCCAATAAACAGTATTTTAAGATCATGTATTCAACTTTAATGATTTCAAAAGGATCATATTGTGTTAATGTAACACAAGACCATAAATTACGAGATACATCTAAGAACTCGATCGTTGAAATGTCATCTTGATCGGTTTACATAAAGTGCAAACATATTTGATGTCTTAAATGTTAATAATAATCGAATGCGCTTTTGTAAAAGGTGTAGGATCTAGATTAACCCTAGAGGGGGGTGAATAGGGTTATAGCAAGTTTTCACAAGTTTATAAAATTAAACGCAATAACAAACTGCAGAGAAGTAAATATGCTGAAAAGTAAATCACACACAAAATTTACCCAGCTTCGGCAACCCCTGCCTACTGCTGCATTCCCAGATTTCTATTAGAATTAAACAGTCTCCCGCTTACAAACACTCTAACAGACTCGCAAACCCTGCTACCGCCTATAGAGTTTTGCAAACTCGCAAACCCTGCTTACTGAACTAATCCTAACTAGACAATCTGACACAACCTAAATCCTAGATGGTGATTTACCAAGATTTGATTCGAAAAATTCAAATTTAAAAACAAATTAAAAACAACTCAACACCCTAATTTAAAAATATACCAAAGCCTTAATAACACAATAAATAAAACCGGCCCAAACTATTATCACTCAAGAAAAAAAAGAAAATGCGGCCCTGTTTTTCTTTTATCAATGTCGGCCCGTTCCGTTGTGAAAAATGGTGGCTTCTCTCGATCTCGTTCCTCTGTGAGAAATTAGGGCTTTGAAGAAGCCGACTTTAATTTCTCGATCGAATGATGATTCCACGTTGTTTGCTTTGTCGATCGACGTCTCTTCGTAGCTTGGCTTCGGCTGCTTCTCGATTGTTGATCGAATTCGACTCCTGACTTCGGTATGTAATTTTTGCCTTTTGTTCTCTGGACTAAATACTTGAACTCGATCCTTGTATTGCCGATGATGATTGGTATTTATATAGGGTTCGAAGCCCTTTATTTGCGTTCGTATATCTTTGTTTGAATTTGTCAATTTATTTGCTCGGCCGTTCGATTATTGTTGGATGTTGAGATGATTTTTGACTGCTTCAAATTCCGTATATTTTGACTTGATTCACACGGTTTTGATTTTGAAGCGTTCGATCTTTCCTTGATTGATACGGCAGAAACTTTCCTCTTTTATTTTAACTTTGATTTTTGACTTTTTCAAATTGTACACACACTTGATTTTATTTGACGACGTTGATTCTTTGGTCTGCATTTACATTTCTTCTGGCTTCTGTGTACTTTAACTATGGTCATCTTTTGTTTCGATGCTGATCTTGATTATGTGAAACTGTTTGATGACATTAAAAAAATGTTACATGATTTTAACTGTGTTTCATTTTCCCTGGAATTTTCTCTGCAACTTTATGCTGTAGTCATTGGCCTTGATTGTTCTGTAACATTTTCACATCGGCCTTTGACTTTGATATGCGATGATATTGTATTATTTGTTGTCAGTTGCCTCCGATTTCATTTGTTTCAGACCTTCATGTAGAGGCTGCACTCGATCTCTAAACTTAATATTGATTCTGGTTATACATTGCGTACCCATACATCTCTGTAGCATTGTTCCTTGTCATTGGATGCATAGCATTGGATATTGTTCACTATTTCATTGTTGTAGTCTTTGTACTGTTGTTGCTTCGACAATTGATCTTGGGTCTGGTTCCATTTGTTGTTTACTGGTATCACTTGACAATTTTGAATTGCTTGAGTCTGTACTTATTTGGATTGATGTTGAAACCAATGTGGCATTTGTGACCTGATCCATATGTATTCAGTTGCAGTTTCATTGCTTTACTGTCACTGCCTATTTGTTGTGCACTTGAACTTGTATTTGGCTTGATGGTAGTTACTGGATTCATGTTGTTGTGCTTTGATTTGAGCTTCTGACCTGTAGCCTTTGTGCATTGAGCTGCACATTCACCTTTGGTATGATAGTCTAGATTTGATGTTCTGGTCTTCATGTAGAAGCTTCAGTCTCATTGATGCATTGATCATGCACTGGTTCATGTCCACTGTTATGTGCATACTTGTATATTTGAGTTCGAGTCTTGATATCTTGATTCCTGTATATTGTCACTGCATACTGGTCTTGATTTCATTGGTGTCATTGGTGCATTTGTGTGCATTGTTATTTATATGTGGACTTGTTTCACTTGTTTGGTTTGAGCTTTGCCTTCATGTCTGGTTTTGTGGTTGAAGTTGTTTTGAACTGGTTTGACTTGGGTCTGTGCATTTATTTGGGCTTGCCTGTTCTCATGCTTGAAGTCGTATCCTGTACAACTGCCCTATGTTGAATCCAGTTTCAGAACTCGGATTTGACCTTGTGCTGATGACTTGACTTTATTTATATTGCTCTTGAGTTGAATCCGATAATTTGGGTTTGACCTGTGCTCACCTGTCCCTGTAAATTTATCAAGTGTATATATATCGGTATGCACGGCCTTGTGGCATGTACAGTGAATCAGTGATACACTGTGCATGTCACATTGTTCGTGTGTGATGAATTCAAATGATGACGAACAACCCAAATAACTGAGGCAAATATTATTTTCAAAATTCATATTTTGTTTTATACTGCAAAAATATTTTATTTTCAATTTTACTGCGTCAATGTATATTTCTGCAGATTGCTCAGATGCTGGATTCACATTGGAATGAAGTTGAAGATAAATACGAGTGTGAGTGATATGTAGTGAGGAACTGATGTAACTATGAAATTGTGATGTAATTGTATTGTGACTGAAATTGATGTAATTGTACTGTGACTGAAATTGTATAGTTATAGTGAGAGCTTGAAATTGTACTATCAAAATGGTAATAAATATTTGTTTGAATAAAATATTCGTTTGAATTCCAATTCTGTGTTATTTATTTTATTCAACAAATATTTATTTTATCTGTGAAAAATAAAATAGTACAATATCAAATACATTTAAATAAATGTATATATGTTTATTATCATCAAACAAAAATTATATACATGCATATTCAACAATCTCCCCCTTTTGATGATAACAAACATATATTTAAGATTTTGACTATTTTAAATGTATTGGATTATTCAATTTGCTCCCCCTATTTAAATGCTCTCTCTCTACACAATACTCCCCCTACATATATGCATGAGAATAAAAAATTCAAATGAGCCTTGATACAATTAGTACAATTAGAAAATCTTTGACCTTTAATTTCAAAATCTTAACTTTTCTCTCCCCCTTTTGTTATCAGCAAAAGAATAATAGTAATAGAAAAATAGAGATATAGTGATAGACATTAATACAATATTAAAGCTCAATCGAGTGTAAATATTAATTTCAATAAGAAAATCAAACAAAAATCATAAATACTTTAATTGACGCATATTCCACTTTAGAATGATAGGATGATATCATCAAATAAAACCATATAGTTGTGTCTATTTGTGGTATATTTATTTCAGGAAATTTGAATATCTACTAACCATGCATAACCGTTATGACTTTTAAATGAGATTAGTAGTATTCTAAATTTTTATTTTTAAGTATCTTCTAACCACGCATAACCGTGAGGACTTTTAAATGGGATTAGAATCAACTTGTCTATTTAATCAATTAATTTTGATATGCGTTCCATACATGCATAACCGTGAGGACTTTTAAATGAGCATGGAAACACATAATCAAAAATCCAAGTAATTCACCCATGCATAACCGTGAGGACTTTTAAATGAGAGTGAATATTTTGGATATTATTATTTATTGTTAGAAATATAATAAAATTGAAGCACAAATGATTTCCCGTTTAAACTACCACATATTGACATACTATATTGACTTTTGATGAGTGATGGTCGATAGAAAAATGATAGAAATAGAAATGATCATGGAATATTTATCAACAAAAAGTTTTTATAACTCTTGTTTAAATTTCTAAAGAAATTTTCTAATTATACTTTCTCAAGTCAATATATGATTAATATCAACACTCATCTTATTTTCAATCACTATCTATCTTTTTAGATAATTATTAGGGGGTCAGATCAGTTAACATAGTTATTTAAAATCAATTTCAAAAATAGTTATAAAATCAAATTTTCTTAAATAACTAATCTGATACAAGGTCAACAGAAATTATTTTCTAGAAGGGGTTTTTAAGGAAAATTTCTGCTAAAATAGAAATTATTTCAAGTGAAAAATATGCAGATATTTTCTTTGAAAAATGATGCAGCAAATGAATGTCTCGAAATATAATCACGTTCCACTAGTAATTTTTCTATCAACTATATTACCAGTGTGATCTGCATCTGTCTTTAAATTTCACTCAATATTCACTCGTTGGATGTCATAGACCAGATTGTGAAATTTCAACAAACTATCTCAGAATTATTTTCAACAATTTTTAAACGAAATTTTCTTGACTTTGAATTGAAGTTGTGTTAACCATCAACAAATATCATAGTGTCAGATTTAGAAACCGTAGGATCAACAGTCATTAAACCATCATCATTATTTCAAAACAATTTCTTGAAGTTTCACCAATTTCATAAAGTTTCAACAATTTCAACAATTTCTTAAAAAACCTTTTTATAGCATGAGTAATCAGTAATCAATCAACATCATAATTTGACCAAACAGATTAAATTCAATGATGAAAAAAAATGGTTGGTCAACTTTTAAGCACAAATCAAAGTCATAGATAAGAACAAGTCATGTAAGATCATATCAAGTTAGTTAGAATCTATCATAATTAATTCAAGTAATTCTCTTTAAAGATGATTGGTTAATAAAAAAATCAGAATTAACATCATCAATCATTTCACATAACTGGCTGATTTAATTTAAATTATGGTGCGGATTTTCACATTTTATCTATCGTTTGAAAATAAATACAATTACCTGTTTTACCTGTACGATAATCTTTCGTTGTTTGCCCATTGTGAATCTGTCACCTTTATACTAGGCTAGGGAACGTTGATTTATTGCTCATTGTGTGTCTGGAACAGCCATAATCCAGATAACACTAATGTTGTTCCTTAGCCTGCCACCACACCTACACGGTAAAAGATTTTTGTGACCTATTTGTTTTTATAGGTCCATGGTTGTTAGTGGCAGAATAATTTGATGAATATGTTTGAGTAGACCCAAAACTATTAATATATGTTCCTTTTGGCACCCAAACTTGTTTTGTCCTTTTATTCGTGTTCCAATAGACATGAAATTTGTTTGTAGAATTCTTAGGAGCCCAAACTTGTATAAATTTTGTGTTCTTGTTCCTATGAATATAATTTTCAGCATGATGTCCAATTATTCCACATCTAGCAAAGATACTCTTACCTTTTGCATTATCATCAACTTGTGTTTTCCCAAAGCCTAGTCCTTTTCTGTTGTTAGCAAAAAGTTGATTTCCCAATAACATGTTGAATGATTTTTCTCCTCTTGAAAAGTTATTCAGAGTTTTCTCAAGATTTTGGACTTTGGTTTTGTGTTGTGTTTTCAGTCACAAGTGAGGTGCATCTATTTATAAAATCCTTTTTCCTAGTGTCAATGGTTTCCTTAAGACTCAAGTTTTCTTTTTCAAGATTCTCAAAGCTATTCTTAAGTTTTGATAATTCTGAATCTAAAATTTTGCATTTTTACAGTCTAGGTTTTGAATATTTTCAAGTTCAGTTTCTAACCTAGTATTTTCATGGACAAGTTCTCTCCTATCAGATTTCAGTTTTTCAATTTTAGATTCAAGAGTATCAATTGTTTTAGTAAGATCATAACACATCAAAACAAGTTCTTTATAAGAATAGTCACTTACCTCACTAGATTCCTCTGAGCTTGCTTCTGAATCTGATTTTTCCATAAGACACAAATTAGCGTCCTCTGAGCTATTATTCGAAACTTCCTCTCCTTCTTCATCATCCCAAGTCGCTGCAAAGACCTTCTTCTTCTTTTTCTTTCCTTTGTTGTTTTTGAGAAGTGGGCATTTTTGTTTGAAGTGGTCAGGCTTCTTGCAGTTATAACAAGTCAATTCATTATCGGAATTGTCAGAATCTTTTGACCTATTACCACTTGTTTTCTTCTTGCGTGGCCCGAATCTTGACCATTTTCTAAGATTATTGACAGCCATTGCAAGATCTTCAATTGGATCTTCTAATTCATCTCTCTCTTCTTTTTTCTTTAAGGCAATCGTCTTCTTCTTTGATTCGGAGTTGTTGTGTTCCTCCTTTGTTTTTAGCTCAAGCTCATATGTCATCAAGTTGCTGATCAACTCCTCCATGCTTAGTTTACTCAGATCTTTCGATTCTTGTATTGCCATGACTTTTGCCTCAAAGTTCATCGGTAAGACTCATAGCACCTTCCTCACAAGCTCTACCACAGTGAATACCTTCCCAAGCGCTCTAGCATTGTACACCAAAGTTGAAAAGCGTCCAAACATGTCCTTTATGCTCTCGCCTTTGTCCATCACAAAGTTCTCGTATTCATTGCTGAATAGGGCTAGACGGGACTCCTTTACTTGAGAAGTTCCTTCATGTGTCACCTCCAAGGTATGCCAAATTTTCTGTGCAGTTTTACAATGAGAAATTCTATTAAATTCATTCTTATCAAGAGCACAGATCAAAGCATTCATGGCTTTAGCATTTGTAGTTTTTAATTTCTTACCGTTAGCGTCCCACCTATCCTTAGGTTTAGGAATCTCAGTATCACCAACAGTTATAGTGGGAGATTTAAAGCCATTTTCATTAATGTCCCAAACATCATAATCAACAGAACCAAGATAAATACCCATCCTAACTTTCCAATAAGCATAATCATTCCCATTAAACATGGGTAGCCTAGCAATAGATTGCCCCTCAGAAAAAGCATTATTTGGTGGATTCATGACTCTAGAGTTAAAGAAAAATACCGGACTCTAATACCACTTGTAGGATCTAGATTAACCCTAGAGGGGGGGTGAATAGGGTTATAGCAAGTTTTCACAAGTTTATAAAATTAAACGCAATAACAAACTGCAGAGAAGTAAATATGCTGAAAAGTAAATCACACACAAAATTTACCCAGCTTCGGCAACCCCTGCCTACTGCTGCATTCCCAGATTTCTATTAGAATTAAACAGTCTCCCGCTTACAAACACTCTAACAGACTCGCAAACCCTGCTACCGCCTATAGAGTTTTGCAAACTCGCAAACCCTGCTTACTAAACTAATCCTAACTAGACAATCTGACACAACCTAAATCCTAGGTGGTGATTTACCAAGATTTGATTCGAAAAATTCAAATTTAAAAACAAATTAAAAACAACTCAACACCCTAATTTAAAAATATACCAAAGCCTTAATAACACAATAAATAAAACCGGCCCAAACTATTATCACTCAAGAAAAAAAAGAAAATGCGGCCCTGTTTTTCTTTTATCAATGTCGGCCCGTTCTGTTGTGAAAAATGGTGGCTTCTCTCGATCTCGTTCCTCTGTGAGAAATTAGGGCTTTGAAGAAGCCGACTTTAATTTCTCGATCGAATGATGATTCCACGTTGTTTGCTCTGTCGATCGACGTCTCTTCGTAGCTTGGCTTCGGCTGCTTCTCGATTGTTGATCGAATTCGACTCCTGACTTCGGTATGTAATTTTTTCCTTTTGTTCTCTGGACTAAATACTTGAACTCGATCCTTTTATTGCCGATGATGATTGGTATTTATATATGGTTCGAAGCCCTTTATTTGCGTTCGTATATCTTTGTTTGAATTTGTCAATTTATTTGCTCGGCCGTTCGATTATTGTTGGATGTTGAGGTGATTTTTGACTGCTTCAAATTCCGTATATTTTGACTTGATTCACACGGTTTTGATTTTGAAGCGTTCGATCTTTCCTTGATTGATACGGCAGAAACTTTCCTCTTTTATTTTAACTTTGATTTTTGACTTTTTCAAATTGTACACACACTTGATTTTATTTGACGACGTTGATTCTTTGGTCTGCATTTACATTTCTTCTGGCTTCTGTGTACTTTAACTATGGTCATCTTTTGTTTCGATGCTGATCTTGATTATGTGAAACTGTTTGATGACATTAAAAAAAATGTTACATGATTTTAACTGTGTTTCATTTTCCCTGGAATTTTCTCTGCAACTTTATGCTGTAGTCATTGGCCTTGATTGTTCTGTAACATTTTCACATCGGCCTTTGACTTTGATATGCGATGATATTGTATTATTTGTTGTCAGTTGCCTCCGGTTACATTTGTTTCAGACCTTCATGTAGAGGCTGCACTCGATCTCTAAACTTATTATTGATTCTGGTTATACATTGCGTACCCATACATCTCTGTAGCATTGTTCCTTGTCATTGGATGCATAGCATTGGATATTGTTCACTATTTCATTGTTGTAGTCTTTGTACTGTTGTTTCTTCGACAATTGATCTTGGGTCTGGTTCCATTTTTGTTTAATGGTATCACTTGACAATTTTGAATTGCTTGAGTCTGTACTTATTTGGATTGATGTTGAAACCAATGTGGCATTTGTGACCTAATCCATATGTATTCAGTTGCAGTTTCATTGCCTTACTGTCACTGCCTATTTGTTGTGCACTTGAACTTGTATTTGGCTTGATGGTAGTTACTGGATTCATGTTGTTGTGCTTTGATTTGAGCTTCTGACCTGTAGCCTTTGTTCATTGAGCTGCACATTCACCTTTGGTATGATAGTCTGGATTTGATGTTCTGGTCTTCATGTAGAAGCTTCAGTCTCATTGATGCATTGATCATGCACTGGTTCATGTCCACTGTTATGTGCATACTTGTATATTTGAGTTCGAGTTTTGATATCTTGATTCCTGTATATTGTCACTGCACACTGGTCTTGATTTCATTGGTGTCATTGGTGCATTTGTGTGCTTTGTTATTTATATGTGGACTTGTTTCACTTGTTTGGTTTGAGCTTTGCCTTCATGTCTGGTTTTGTGGTTGAAGTTGTTTTGAACTGGTTTGACTTGGGTCTGTGCATTTATTTGGGCTTGCCTGTTCTCATGCTTGAAGTCGTATCCTGTACAACTGCCCTATGTTGAATCCAGTTTCAGAACTTGGATTTGACCTTGTGCTGATGAATTGACTTTATTTATATTGCTCTTGAGTTGAATCCGATAATTTGGGTTTGACCTGTGCTCACCTGTCCCTGTAAATTTATCAAGTGTATATATATCGGTATGCACGGCCTTGTGGCATGTACAGTGATACACTGTGCATGTCATATTGTTCGTGTGTGATGAATTCAAATGATGACGAACAACCCAAATAACTGAGGCAAATATTATTTTCAAAATTCATATTTTGTTTTATACTGCAAAAATATTTTATTTTCAATTTTACTGCGTCAATGTATATTTCTGCAGATTGCTCAGATGCTGGATTCACATTGGAATGAAGTTGAAGATAAATACGAGTGTGAGTGATATGTAGTGAGGAACTGATGTAACTATGAAATTGTGATGTAATTGTATTGTGACTGAAATTGATGTAATTGTACTGTGACTGAAATTGTATAGTTATAGTGAGAGCTTGAAATTGTACTATCAAAATTGTAATAAATATTTGTTTGAATAAAATATTCGTTTGAATTCCAATTCTGTGTTATTTATTTTATTCAGCAAATATTTATTTAATCTGTGAAAAATAAAATAGTACAATATCAAATACATTTAAATGAATGTATATATGTTTATTATCATCAAACAAAAATCATATACATGCATATTCAACAAAAGGTTTGTTATGATATTGTAGTAAGGTTTTCTTTTAAATAGTTTGACCATTTGAAAGAAAAACGAATGTATAAGAATAGATGTAATTTAAGGTAAAGTTGGAATGAAGAGAATGAATAGTCACTTCTGCTTCATAGAGAAACATTGAAAACAAGAATTGTAATACTAATTGATACTTAATATTGGAATATGAAATATGATTTTTATTCCGAAATATATTTTCATAGAGAAAATTGTTTTCTATAACATTTATTTCTCTGAGTTCAAGATATTTGATCAAAGAACTCTCCACTGTAAACTAGTTGCGGCATATGAAATAAGTAAACAATATTAACAATATTAAGTGAATGGTGGACCTCTAAATTTAGTACGCTATTATAGTAATGGCGGAAATAGTGGGAGCATGCCATATAGCACCTAATGATTGCATCAAATTACGAAAATTGTTTTCGTAAATTGTACCGAACATTATTTGTGAAATAATGTTTATTTTTGGTATTGATTGAAAAATAGATATAACTATATTTCAATATGAGTATTATGAATATTCATTATGATAGAACTATATTATGGAATTTTTTATTCATAGTAAAAGTGATGCAACAAAAATACATATGTATCTAATATTATTTACAGTTGTTTTGGAATTATAGACTAAGCCGTAGTTTTGTGAAATAATTTTACTATATGATTATGAATCATATGATACAATTTAATTATATCTCAAATAATTAATGGCTATGCACCCATTCAGTGGGAGCAACATAAGAGTTGATGAACTTTATGAATTAATACATATTGATGTATGCAATCACAAGTCTATTAATACCAAAAGGTTTCCACATACTTTGTTATATTCATCGATGATTTATTACCAACATGTACATATGTATTGGATACACATGTAGTAAGTTTATGATAAAATCATAGAATATAAAATAAAAGTAAATTAAATAACATGCAATAGAATAAAATGATTTGATTTGGTCGAATAAGTGAGTATATTGGAAAGAGTTCCAAATGTACCTAAAAATGAATATAGATTCAATCTCAAAAGTCACTCCTCCATGTGATACATAATGATGCCTCAATAAGGAGTAATCAGACATTGTTGGACAATTTTCAATTAATTGTGAGTGAAGTTGAGTTAGTTTCTTTCTATAAGGTTATGTACTTAAGATTAGTGCACAAGGTTGATATTATTTCATCTAAAGAAAAGTTTACAAAATCATACAAGTTAAGGGTTTGTAAGAAATCCCAACATTTCCTAGGCCAAGGAGTTGGCAGGTTGTGCGAGTCGAAAAATTGCACGTAATAATTGTTCATGAGGGATCTTGTATGAATCTCCAAAAAGTTTTTGGAAAGGTCTGTCATCAATTGACATATTTATGTTTTAAACATAATTTTTGTAAACTAAAATCAGTTTTATAAATAAAAAGGTTCATAAAGCGTTTATGAATCCCTATTTTATTTGCACTAAGAAACAATTGTTGTTTAAAGATATATCAACTTCATTGTGAAGGAATTTCTTTGAGAAATTTTTGGTAGCTAAATGGAATTGGATCTGATCCATAGATAGAACTGATTATATGAGATGAAGTGAAATTAACTAACCTAAATGAACACATAGCATTAGAATGTCTGATAAGTATTCTCGTACATCGAAGAGAAACTATGAGTTTCTTAGTAATGTTGAAATATACATTACCCTAGGTTGTTCAATTAAACCATTAATGTGCATATATGAAAGAATTCCAAGTACGCTATCAAAATATGATTTTGGTGGTCGTAACCAAAGAGATGTAATCCATCAGCCGAGATTGTGTCTTTATTGGAAAGACTAATGTGGTTGGAATTGAATGAGAAATGTTGATAAGAATAATATCACAAATTTCAATTGTTGAAATTACCATAACAGATTCAGTATTCAACATGCTCAAGTTAATTTAGATTTACTCACTAAATTATCGTTCGATAAGACTTAGTGTTTGGTCCTTATGTATTGAAACCGAAAATTCTAAATAATGGTTTAGAGTAAGCCGTTTACACATATTAACCAAAAATGCCTCAAAGTCAGTGGGAGCGATATTAGGTTTATGAGTCTTTGGATATGATCCAAGAAATGATACGAATGTATCATTTTATAAGCATCAAGATTGAATAAGTATTTTGATATAAATATCAAATAGTTTTATTATCAATCAAAGTGCAGATGAAGCGTGTGTTCATAAGAAAGAACGTTAAAAGGTACATTGATATTTCTAAACTATAAGTAAACAACACATTATTGATTTTAACAATATGCTTGTATTAAAATCAACTTTAGTTGTTTTAATACTCAATTTTGGATTGTAAATGATGTCTTTTATGGTGAGTATAAAAGATATAGGGATTGTCCCAAAACGATATACAAGAGCACCCTATTAAAAAGAGAACAAGTAAGTTGGATTCCTTATGCATTAGCAATGGGAATTATCATATAGGTTATGTTGTGTATGATATTGTGTTTTGTTTATGTATTTGATACATGGAGCAAATATATAATCCAAATTGATATCACTAAATGGTTGTTTAAGGTGTTCTCGCGTATTTATGAAATACTAGAGAATTGTTTAAGAAACAACGAACTCGTTATGATGGAACGTTTGGACACAAACTTTTATAAGTGATATTGAGTATAACATGTCAATGATAAAATTCAAGTTAAAATCTTTAATTTGAAAATGTTTCAAAATAAAGGTGATTGTGGTCGATTCAACGAAATGTTGAGAACATTAACCTGAATAGCGCTACAATAAACCAATGTATATATATATATATAAATGCAAAATTTATAATTGAGCCAAAGGTGATTCCAAATGTTGAGAATCCCATAATATTGTTATAAGATAACAATGTCACAAAATTGGTCACGATAGAACTTAAAGCTCACTAGAAGTCGAAATACATACTTCGAATTGTTCCACATGATAAAGGCAGTTTATCAGTGTCAGAGAGAGTTAATCGATAAAGTAGATAATTAAAACATAATAACATACCCATTCACTAAGGGACTGACCTAATTGGTTTTGAGAAAACTGATTGGAGAAGTTGGAATTAGATTCCATAATTGACCCCAAGTGCAAGTGGGAGATTGATAGAGTTAGGGGTATGCCCTAGGGGCAATTATGTAATTTGTCACATATATCTAACTCGTTGACCAATCTTGTTCGAAACAAAAGGTATTTTCTTCCTATTATATACTTGATATAATGTGATTATATTAATTAATTAACTTAATTAAAAGTATATTTAATAGAAAAATCCATAAATGATATATTTTGTGATAGTAGTTACAAAGTGTTGTAACCATGAATAATTTATTACAACAAAACAAATATACCATTTTAAATGTTCCTAGTCAAGATGCATCGAAACTTGATATCGATGTATCCATTGAGACTGGAGTACGTAACGCTCTCCAAATGTTAGGCAGTGTATTACTCATGACTACTGGCGGCACCTAAGGGTTACGTACTAATAGTTATTGGATAATTATGGAACGACTCACTTGATAGTTTTCTATTGGTTAATATAACTAAGGTAAAACATAAAATATCAATGTGACTGATTTACACTGCTCTCTCAACTTGATAATACCATGGATCTTCAATATGAAGCTCCGCTTTGATTATATTCAAATCATGGCATGGTGTCCATCGAGTGACTATAGTTGGGTCGAGTGGAAGTATTGGAAGTGAAGCACTATTCAAGAGAGGATTCGTCTCCTCAGTTATATGCGGTTTGTATCATGGTCAACTCAAGTCAACTCAAAGTCAAAGTCTCTGGCCAGAGCATTTCGGTTAATAATAATTGTTATTATTGAACCAAGGACTTTGGATTTGAACTATAAAGTTGAATGTGGATGAGGTTGGAATTTGGACCATTACCAAATTCCATAAGTCCAAAGTGATATAGTTTTGACGAAGAGAATTGGTATAAACAAATGTCACAACCGGGTAACGCTTATTAAACTAAAATTGCATTTTACCGAAAATGTGTAAGCGATAAATTTGGCCATAATGTCACACCACCTGCCAAGTGACGTGTGAACGTCAACACTAGAATAGTTCGATGTTAATCGCTGACTAAATTTACACCCAAGAGTTACACAACCGAAATGATGAATTCCCTTAAGATCGAATGATTTAATTAGTTTATAATTATTATAAGTTAATTAAATTAATTAATATTTATGAAATATTAATTATAAAATTTGAATATGATTTGAGAAATAAATAATGTTATATATATTTATAACAGTTATAAATATATCGATCGATATACAATATCGACAAGCGATTAAATTAGATTTAATTGCATAGTATTTTGGCTTGGGCTTAGATGGGTCTAAGGCCCATCATTAGGGCTGCAAAATTTCGGTTTTGGGAAGGTTCAAGGGTGGCTAAAACATAGCGAATTGGCTTGGAGCTAATGGGTTGAGATCAAGTGAGAATGGGTAAAAAGGTTTTCCTCGTTTCTCTCTAATACAACCCTATATATATATAACTCCAAAATAATGACTAACCTTTTTTTGCCGCCATTACCTTCTACATTGCTGGTTAAAACATAGCACTCAATCCACTCCAAAATTCTCAAATATATTTCAAATTAAAATAATACTATTTGTGTAACACTCCACACCCCCTAGTATACCCAAAAAGGCACGCTAAAAGGTGTGGTGCGTTGTAGGTATAGCTAAAAAATTGCAGCGACTAAGATTCACAAGACAAAATAAATAAAACAGCGGAAACATTTAAAAACAATAACTTATTATTCAAAACCAACTTCATAAAGTAGAGTCAAGAAACCAAATACAAGGTGTCTCAAAATACCAAATACATGTCTTATGAAACCCAAAATCTCGGTCATAATAACAAAGTACATAAACAAACATCCCTCTCAAAGAAAAGTACCAGTACATCAAATGAAATAGAAACTGAAAAAGAAGAAGCAGAATACATGAGGAAAGATCTCCGCAGCTGAACATGCAAAAACATCCGAAAGCTACTATCTCTTCCTCTGTTGGCCTATGGGGGGAAAGGGGAAATAGAGGAGTGGGTCAGACTAAAAGTCTGGTGAGTGGAAGTAACTACTAGTATTCTTAAGCAAGGTAAAGATAATAGACTTTGCAACAGTTCTAGTGTTAGAAGTAAATAAAGGAAATAGAAAAAAAGATAAAGCTAGAATAAAATACGGTATTAACTGTTTGCTTTGCTTAGATAGTTCGATTAGATTATTCTGATTGTTTGCACTTGTCTTAGATAACTGCTTTGATTAGGCTGAATTCCTAATCCTACTTTAGTTAGGCTGAAGTCCTAATTCTACCCTTTGATCGGCCTTCTCCTATGTTGTGCCTACTGCGGGCCAGTCCCATCATATGGGTCCTACAGCAAAAGACACCAGTGCCTACGGAAGACACCTACTATGCGCTTTGGAACTCAATAGTGAATTATATCCCTGCACCGAGGTCGCATGATCGACCACCGTTAGGTTCGCGCTATCTGTTGCTCCCCCTATGGACCTCTTATTTACCATGCTTTGGAACTCAATAGTGAATTATATCCTCGCACCGAGGTCGCACGCTCGACCACCGTTAGGCTCGCGCTATCTGTTGCTCCCCCCATGGACCTCTTATTTACCACTACTCCAGCATAAGCATGCCCTAGCATCACCTAATCTATTGTGAGACCTAGCTGAAAAAGGGAATGTTGTTGGTATGGGTCTTACTACTATCTTTGCTTATTAACTTAGTTTAAATTTGTTTAAATAAGCCTCTACTGTTATTCTTGCTATCTTTGCTTATTAATTTATTCTAAGTCTTAAGAATAAGCTTTTTCTGTTATGTCTCTAATTATAACCTATGTTATAATCGTGCTTATTAACTTAACCCAAGGTCTAAGCATAAAAATAAGCTACTTCCTCTATTTTCTCTTTTTAATCATAATTATACGTTATAATTAATCTTGCAAATATCTTAAATTTGCCTATTTCAGTCCAAGTCCAATTTATTACAGTCTTCTTATTTTACATCCCATTTTCTGTAAAATCGGTGTTCTTATTATTTAGTCCATATTCGCAATTTATTCTATTCTATTTATTCCATTCACGTAAAAAGGAAATTAAAAAGAAACCGACAATTACAAAGGAAATCCCAAATGTAGAATATATGTAAATAAAACGTAAATAACAGTAAATAACTATAAATACTGTGAATAACTGTAAATAATTGGAAAAGCTATCATTAATAGTAAATAATAGCAAATAACTGGAAAAAAAATAGCTAAAAGAAAATAGACTGAAAAACAAGTCTAAAACTGAAAATAAACTGGTAAAATGGTTATCCCAAAATTGTAGAAAAACTACAACTATTGGAAACCCTATTATTTTAAATTACTTAAGAATCTAAAATAATTACTAAACACTCACCTGAGACAAAAGCTAGAATCCCTTTTATAGCAGCCAAAATTCTCTTGAAATCCCCTCTAATTTGTACAGTCTCCATCTCTTATTTGAATGTATATATAATATAATTTTATTTTATAAATGAAGAATGTAGGTATATTTGAGAGAGAGAAATGGAGGTTAGGTTTTGATTTTAGAGTGAAAACCTAGGTTAGTTTAGGTCCTATTGATAGTGTTTTAGGTGTGCTTTCAACCGTAAATTAGAATCTCTAGAAATTTCTGCTGACTCGTTGCTATGTCAAATCTTACAATGCACCTTGTCAGCACCTTATCTTATATTTAATTTAATTAATTACACCCTCAATAATATACAAACTATAAATATCGTTTTCTTCTCCACAATTAATTTCTAATTTGTGACATTTTATTTCAGATTAAATTTCCATGCGTCTCTCTTTATTCGCATGTTTCATTTCAGTTTTCAACATCGCATTTAATTTACATGTTTATGTCCGAAATAAATAAATAAACAACATATCAATATTTTTCCACATTTACATCTGAAATAAGTAAATTAACATGTCAATATTTCTCCATGTTTATGTCTAAAATAAATTAATAAATAACTAGAAATTCTTATGTTAGTATTGTACATATTCACGCTTGAATTAATTGGATGAATAACATGTGAATTGTTATGTCTATATTTTTTTTTCATATTCACATCTATTGTAAATAGATAAATAATAGGGGCATTTCACCAGAAGGACAAAATTTGCAGTCCAATTAGTTTTTAGAACACACATCCACAGAAATTAATTTAAAGGCCAAAGTCAGCAGAATAATTACTTTAAGGACAGAGTCAGCAGTCCAATTACTTTCAAGATCATAATTTCATAGGTTTTTAGGCCTTAGAAACTAATTATTTTACATTTTGTCCTTAAAAGTAATTATTTCAATTGTGTGTCCTAGAAACTAATTGCGCTTGCTAAAGAGGCCCTTATGGCTAATTTCCACTAAATAATATATGTCCACAAACGTGTATATATGTTGTGTATTAATTAGTAGCTTATTATTTACCTTGAAATTAAGCAATCAATTACATTAATTGATTGGTATTAATGTTTTTATGTTCAAAAATCAAATTGGCCCTTATTCTTTACTAACGAAGAAATAACATACCTTATATTTTCTATAAGAAATGCAATCCTTCCATAATACACTCTTGCCTTTTCTTTTCAAAATATAACGTCTATTTTATTAAATGCCTTCTTTTTATAAATATATGATTACATTTTCTCTCATTTACAATAACCCATCTCATTTGAACATCGTCATCTTCTTTTTTCAAATTTATAAAAGTAGATGCCTTCTTTTTAAGTATAATGTTATATCTTTTCTTTCTTTTGTAACAAAACAAACTCCCTGTTTATAAAATCGTACATATATTCAAAAATGAGAAGTTTATTTTATTTTTCTCAAAACATGCATTTATTTTTATTTAAAATGTTCATTCCATGTTGACACAAATGCAAGTTCTTATACTAAACTCAATCATTACAATTTAATTCCTCTTTCTTTTTATTTATTAAAACATTTCAATAAATCTAGTGCCAATTAATTTCAAACGAATTTCTAATTATAAACACTATTTTTCTTTTTTTTCACTTATAATTATTTATTAATTTCTCCTTAAATTTCGGGTTGTTACATTCTCCCCTCCTTAAGGGATTTCGTCCCCGAAATCTCTAAGGATAGAAGAATGAAATAAATGTTTTCATCCAAGTTCTACAACCAACTCCTCAATCATCACCCATTTCATCCATTGTCCTTAAGTTTTTCTAATGCATTTATGATACTTATGCAATTAGTGTAGTGTCATTGTCCCTAATTAGTGCAAAAAGATTAGATGGTCCACTGATTTAGTCGACCTCCTTTTATGCAATCTTGTCCGTGCCATGTATCCAAATGAATGCAAATTCCCTAATGATAAACTAATAGTTCTATATGCGTGCTACAATCATCATCCAAATGCAAAAACTGTGTGATAATCATCCATTTATAACAACCATGGAATAAAAATGCAAATGCGCACAAATCCATATGCATATGCTCTAATGTCCTAGTTAGGCCGATCCCTAAGAGGTAATAGTGCCTAGTGTAAGTATATGCATCCATTAGCATCCACTAGCAACCACCTACAACCACTAGTATCAATCATACATAACATGTTCTAATAACATGTTTACATCAAATCCTACTATCCATAGATTAAATCCTAAGTTCTACCCTCCCAAAGGATAATAAAGGAAAGAACCTATTCAAAACTAAAGATGGAAATAGAAAATTCAAATTTTATTATCAAAGAGATGTGGATAAGAGGTACGTATTCTTTCCTAATCAAATCAATCTTCTCCGAAGTCTCTCTAAAATCAAGAGTACACATCCTCAACCGCGTGTCTTACCGTCTTACTAATATCACTTTACTATTCTTCTTTAGCCTACGCATATGAAGTAACATTCCTAGGTTCTCACTAGTGCCCCATACACTCTATGGAATCTTTTATTATTACTTCTAAAAATAATCATTGTTATCTCCTACATAGCCTTGCACTTTTTTCCATCACTAGGAAACGATTCCTATCCACTCCACATTTAATGGTTTGCTTTGGTATTTATCAATTTATTTCAAAACTAAGGCTTCTACAATTTTTAAAAAAATCAAATCCCAAAAATCTTTGTCCTTAAAAGTGTTATCTTTAAGTTCATATTAAATTCAAAAATACTTGGTTACTTTATCTTTCAAGGCTTGCACCTTACAGCTTTTTGAATTTACATTATTTCCCAAACCTAAAGGGGAAAAACTTTCAAGTTCTAAGTCCAAAACTTATTCCTCCTTTTCTTTTAAAGACCTTTACAGCTTTCTATAAAAATTGGAATTTTTAAATTTAACAGTTATTAAGTTTTTCGCTTCCAAAAACTTATTTACTTTTTCACTAAACCATCTTTCTTTAAAATACCTTTAAAAAGTCTTCACATGTTTTCAAAACACCTCCTTATTACACCTAATAGTTTTATATCTTAACGTATTGGAACCACTTTCTCTTATGAAAAATTATTAATGCTAAAACCCTCTATGAATTCTTTAAAAGAGGATTTCATGTTTATGTGAAATTACAAGGAACTTATTTATATTTTTTGAAATAGGCTATACAAAATATGGTGCTTCCCATACCTTATATATCTCTTTCACGTATTCCTTATAATTTGCACAAAACATTTTTGATTTGGTTTCATAGAAAATTATATCATTATTCATTTTATTCCAATAGATTAAAGTATGTCTAATATATATATATATATATATATATATATATATATATATCATTTTCTATGGAATTTATTCATCTCCCAATATTTAAATTACACGTTCTTATTCAAAGGAACTCATTTTCAAAACTGTTTTAACCTTGCCATAATTAGAAAACATTTTCTTATACTTATTTAAAAAAAAGTGTACTTACAAACCACTTTATTTATATATTTAGAAATTATCTTTAAGACACGTTTTTATTTGGGTCAAAACAGATGTTGCGTAAAATACCGTTACTACAACCAAAAAATACTAGTGTATGGATTCAAAAATAAATACTAATAAATCTCATATACTATGTAAAAACATTTCCATTGGGAGTTACCTACTATAACAATAGTGTTATAGTCTATGCTTCTCTTATTTTTTACGAAAACATCCATTACAACAATAAATGTTGTAACCTACGCTTTCGATACTCTAGGTTTTTATTTTTAAAATCTTTGTTTACTTACAAAAAAACTAGTGAGCTATATACGCTCCATAATTCTAGAAGAATTTCACTTTTAACAAAATTTACAGCATATAAAAACCAATTTAAATTTCATACCATTTTTTTCAAAACCTCAATATTTACTTCCTCAAAATTATTGACAATTATGTTATTCAACTTTTCAATTCTAACAGTTTCATTTTATTGGGCTAGACAAAGTGGATTTTTTTCTTACTACCATAGGTGCCATGTGTCTCACGGGCAATGCTACTGGCTTAGAATTGTCATTCAAATAGATTATGTAACAACCCGCATATTTGTCGATTTTATATTTAAATATTTTATTTAAATATTTTATCATTTGTCGGATTTTTGTCCGAAAAGTGACTTTTTGCAAACAGTCGAATTGGAACTCGGGACCCCCTCCATTGAGTTCAAAATGCCGTTTACAACCTTTTTGAGTATAAACTTTGATATGTTTGGAGCTAGTCAAAAATTTGACCATTTGCACTTTGGGTTTGGGTTTGGGTTCAGCCCCTTTGCCAACTTAACCCCAAATCTGAACCTCTCCTCTCCACTCACTCTCACTTTCTCCTCTTTTCAGTTTTAGAGCAACAATGGTGGGAGAGATGGGAAATTAAAACTCCCAAACCCTAGTTTCATCTTCAAATCAAGTTCTAGCTCCAAACTAATAGAAGAAACCTTGGTAAGCTTCTCCTTCTTCTTCTCCAACCCTTTCTCCTTTCAATTTCAGAAATTCCTAAACCTAACTTTAGGATTCTTCTTTTTGAGCATAGATTCAAGCTCATTTGGGTTGTGTTGAAGAGTGGTTGATTCTCCCTTTGCTTTCAAACTTCTTCATACTTGTTCTTGTGCATAAAGGTGAGATTTTTATCTCACATCTTAAACTATATTTATCTTTGATTGTTAGGTATGAATTCCTAACACTTATTCTTGTGCAATTACTTTTGGTTTGGATTGATTCGGTGAATATTCCAATTTTTAGTGTTTTGAGTTCAATTCTTTAAAAATCCAAACTTTGGTCTTTGATCATGATTTTTGGGATGCATTGAATGTCTTATAAGGCCGGGTTGTCGTTTGTCTTAAATCCTTAGTGTCGTTGCTCGTGAAAATGCAATTTGGTCGAGATTTGGCCAATGAACTTGATAAGTTGGGCAGTGCTGGAAACAGGTCCGGTCGACCGAGCTCTGTAGTCAGTCGACCGACCTGCTTCCAAAAGTGCTAAGCACTTCTCTGTTTGGGTTTGGTCGACCGGCTGCAGAGCTCAGTCGACCGACCTGCTTCCCGAACTATTTTTCAGAACAGGGTCCGGTCGACCGAGCCCTGAAGCCGGCCGACCGACCTGATGCTGTTTGCCTATTTCGCCTATTTTGTGTGATTTCCAACTTTAATCGATTCGTGTGGTTTCCCTATTATTGTTATCTTTTATTATCATCTTTGATGACATCTTTCTTTGGGAATTTTGGAAATATCCACTTTGATGGATTTGATATCGATTTCTTTGGAATTTATTCACGTCTTCGAATGTGAATTTTGGCGATTGATTGTTTCTACAATCATTTTTGTGATTTGTCACTTTAAAAACATAAAGGTTTCAATACTAGTATTAAATATCAAAACTTCTTCATCCAAACGATTTCAACTCTATTTTCAATATCAAACTCGTTTATAAAACCGATTTCCAATCTACTAGTATATACAAACCTTTACCTCACTCGTATGAGAAATCTAATTAAACGACTTAGTAAAACAAGTGGTATGAAACGCTTACGTTTACTTCGCCGGTTAATTCTTGGACTTGTTCGATTGAATCTTTTGTGACAATTTTCTAGTGGAGATCTACAGTTTGTTCGTAAATATTTAAGTTAAGCTAGTGGTTATGGGACATGAAGCTAAACTCATATATTTACTGGTTTAGTGTAATTGACACTTCATTATGATCATGACGATCATTTTTGTGATTTAGACTAGCGATTGAGCGATGTCTCTTTGTCTGCGAGGGAGACTAGACCCCGCTTTTCTGATGTTTCGCCATCACATATATGGGGTAGCACCCCATGGTCTTCGGGCCATTCCTGTGTGAAAATTTAATGGATAGCTTCCATGAGATAGCTTCTCGTTCCTGTGTGATACGCGTTGATGAGTTTTCATGCTCCCGTTCATGTGTTAGACCTCCCCCTTTTTATGTGTTTTCTGGATTTCTTGTGATGATTTCTGGAATTTATGCTTCACCAATTTTCAGGATTTTCATTGATATGATATCAGTTTTTGTGCATTGGTGAATTTATGTGTTATGGACTTGTTATGAATACAAGTTGAGGGTATGATACCCTATTGTATCTTGAGAAGATTCTAGTGATATTGATTAATCTTTTGTTGATTATCATTTACATACTTATAGTAGTATGCCGTTATGGTTGTTACATGTTCATGCCATATTATTTATCCTATACCTTATCATCTAATATTTATAACTAGACTGATCCGTTTATTATTTTCTTATAAATAATACTCGGGTCAGACCGAGATGTTACAGGTGCTTCTGCTTGACTTCTCTTCAGGATTATTCTGACTTTTGGCTAACTACATAGATTAGTAGTTTTTGGATGTACACATTTGAGATATAGACTCTATGTTGTGTACTTATTCTTTTGTATAGCACGTGTTGCTATTCTTTTGTATTATCGTGGATCTTTCCGACCACTACTCTGATGTACACTTTTATGTGTTATATATTTATTCATCTCTTCTTCCGCCTTTGTGATATGGATGTCTGTGACTGATTTATGTTATGATTATTTCTATGTTTGTTTCCGAAGATTATATATAGCCACCGTGTGATAGCTTTGAGATTGTATCGGTATGTCGGATTTCCTCCTTAAATGATATGCATTCTATTCTATCTAACATATCGATGCTCGCACAAAGAAGTTACATGGATGGTCGCTCCTCCACAGCCTTATTCTCCGTGCTAATTGACAACACTACATCGTAGTGTTCTTGGTTAGCGTGGGTATAGAGGTGGGGTGTCACAATAGGTGCCATGTGTCTCATGGGCAATGCTACTGGCTTAGCATTGTCATTCAAATAGATTCTGAAGTCGATTCCTCTCTTAGGGAGGCAGTCCCCTAACCTCTTCAAAAATGTGTGGGAAATTTCTAACGACTGAAACCGAATCTTACTCTACTGATGATGAATCGAGGGAATAAAGAAAGCTCAACATGACTAACCCCTGTGGGTCACAAGAAACCTCGAGAGTCCTACCGCTGCATGTCTCTAATCTAACGACTCTCCTCTCGTAGTCCAATATCGTTCCATAAATGGATACCCAATCCATTCCCAAAATCATCCCATACCCCAAAAATCCCAATACATAGGCGTCATAGTCAAACTCTATGTCTATAAAAAATTTCAAACCCCTACAAATCATGGATAAATATGTCGATCCTCCTATGGGGTTTGAAACAACTATGGGATCTACCACTAAAGAGATATCTAAGTGCAAACAATCAAACAAGGAACTAGGAAAGAGTGTGAGGCTCCAGAATCGAAAAGAGTCCGAATGGGAAAATCAAAAATAGAAATCAAACCTTCCATGGTGACTTTCCTACCTCTATCGGGTCTGCTGCTGGAAGGTGCATCATCCAATGCCTGAATCTATGCTATAGGTGCGCCTGCTCCTTGCCCCGTCTTCTGAGGACAAAATCTACTAATGTGACCGGGCTATCCACAACTATAACACCTTCTTTTCATTCGTAACTCCTTCTTGCAATCTCTTGCGTAATGACCAATCAGTCCACAGCTATGACATTTCCCGTTTTTCTGGATCCACTTCTGAGGTCCTCCTTCTTTCCTCTTGTCCTTATCCTTCTCGTTCTTCCACTATGGCTTTTTGGAGCTTTTTGACTTAGGAACCTCTTTAAGCTCTCCCTTCGGTTACCAAGATGCAGGCTGAACTCTCTATTGGTCTTCCAAGTCTAACAGCCTAAAATTTTGCTCCATATCTTCCAACCTAGCTCGTGTCTCCTCGAAATCCTCTGTGCCAGAAAACGTTCTGCCCCCTATACTAGCGAAGTCCTTGCATAGCTTAGAAAAATCGACTGGTGTAGGTGGATTAAAGGGATTTCCACCTACCAATGTTGTATTGGGCGCTTGCCCTTGCACCTCTAGTACCGTAGCTCTACGGAACCAGTCGGTCATACTATGTAAAGAAAAGGAAATTTAGGCTTGAAAGAATCGAAAGAAGGTTGAACTGGACTTTGAGGGGATTTTTATAAAAAAAAATTCTTTTATACTTGAAAACTATTTCTAAATTAAAGAGCTTCTTTCTGAAAAATTCTTTTAAAACAAGTTATTTTGAAAAATACTTTACTTTTAAAACAAATTTTGTTTTTTAGGAATCATGTAACCTTAGGCTCTGATACCAAATGTAACACCCCACACCGCCTACTATACCCAAAAAAATCACACTAAAAGGTGTGGTGCGTTGTAGGTATAGCTAAAAACTTGCAGAGACTAAGATTCACAAGCCAAAATAAATAAAATAGCGGAAACATTTAAAAATAATAACTTATTATTCAAAACCAACTTCATAAAGTAGAGTCATGAAACCAAATACAAGGTGTCTCAAAATACCAAATACATGTCTTATGAAAGCCATAATCTCGGTCATAATATCAGAGTACATAAACAAACATCCCTCTCAAAGAAAAGTACCAGTACATTAAATGAAATAGAAACTGAAAAAGAAGAAGCAGAATACATGAGGAAAGATCTCCGCAGCTGAACATGCAAAAACATCTGAAAGCTACTATCTCTTCCTCTGCTGGCCTATGAGGGGAAAGGGGAAATAGAGGAGTGGGTCAGACTAAAAGTCTGGTGAGTGGAAGTAATTACTAGTATTCTTAAGCAAGGTAAAGATAATAGACTTTGCAATAGTTCTAGTGTAAGAAGTAAATAAAAGAAATAGAAGAAAAGATAAAGCTGGAATAAAATACGGTATTAACTATTTGCTTTGCTTAAATAGTTCGATTAGATTATTTTGATTGTTTGCACTTGTCTTAGATAACTGCTTTGATTAGGCTGAATTCCTAATCCTACTTTAGTTAGGCTAAAGTCCTAATTCTACCCTTTGATTCGCCTTCTACTCTGTTGGGCCTACTGCGGGCTAGTCCCATCATGTGAGTCCCACAGCAAAAGACACCAGTGCCTACGGAAGACACCTACTATGCGCTTTGGAACTCAATAGCAAATTATATCGCCTACCGAGGTCGCATGCTTGACCACTGTTTGGTTCACTCTATCTGTTGCTCCCCTATGGACCTCTTATTTACCATGCTTTGGAACTCAATAGCGAATTATATTCCCGCACCGAGGTCGCACGCTCGACCACCGTTAGGCTCGCGCTATCAGTCTTCTTATTGTGAGACTACTCCAGCATAAGCATGCTCTAGCCTCACCTAATCTATTGTGAGACTTAACTGAAAAAGGGAATGTTGTTGGTATGAGTCTTACTACTATCTTTGCTCATTAACTTAGTATAAATTTGTTTAAATAAGCCTCTACTGTTATTCTTGCTATCTTTGCTTATTAATTTATTCTAAGTCTTAAGAATAAGCCTTTTCTGTTCTGTCTCTAATTATAACCTATGTTATAATCGTGCTTATTAACTTAACCCAAGGTCTAAGCATAAAAATAAGCTACTTCCTCTATTTGTTCTTTTTAATCATAATTATACGTTATAATTAATCTTGCAAATATCTTAAATTTGCCTATTTTAGTCCAAGTCCAGTTTATTACAGTCTTCTTATTTTACATCCCATTTTCTATAAAATCGATGTTCTTATTATTTAGTCCATATTCATAATTTATTCTATTCTATTTATTCCATTCGCGTAAAATGGAAATTAAAAGGAAACTGACAATTACAGAGGAAATCCCAAACGTAGAATATATGTAAATAAAACCTAAATAACAGTAAATAACTATAAATACTATAAATAACTATAAATAATTCGAAAAGCTATAATTAACAGTAAATAATTGCAAATAACTGAAAAAGAGTAGCGAAAAGAAAATAGACTGAAAAACAAGTCTAAAACTGAAAATAAACTGGTAAAATGGTTATCCCAAAATTGTAGAAAAACTACAACTATTGGAAACCCTATTATTTTAAATTACTTAAGAATCTAAAATAATTACTAAACACTCACCTGAGACAAAAGCAAGAATCCTTTTATAGCAGCCAAAATTCTCTAGAAATCCCCTCTAATTTGTACAGTCTCCATCTCTTATTTGAATGTATATATAATATAATTTTATTTTATAAATGAAGAATGTAGGTAAATATTTAAGAGAGATAAATGTAGGCTAGGTTTTGATTTTAGAGTGAAAACCTAGGTTAATTTTGGTCCTATTTATAGTGTTTTAGGCGTGCTTTCAACCGTAGATTAGAATCTCTAGAAATTTCTGTTGACTCGTTGCTGTGTCAAATCTTACAATGCACCTTGTCAGCACCTTATCTTATATTTAATTTAATTAATTACACCCTCAATAATATACAAACTATAAATAACGTTTTCTTCTTCTCAATTAATTTCTAATTTGTGACATTTTATTTCAGATTAAATTTCCATGCGTCTCTCTTTATTCACATGTTTCATTTTAGTTTTCAACATCCCATTTAATTTACATGTTTACGTTCGAAATAAATAAATAAACAACATATCAATATTTTTTCACATTTACATCTGAAATAAGTAAATTAACATGTCAATATTTCGCCATGTTTATGTCTAAAATAAATTAATAAATAACTAGAAATTCTTATGCCAGTATTGTACATATTCACGTCTGCATTAATTAGATGAATAACATGTGAATTGTTATGTCTACATTTTTTTTCCATATTCACATCTGTTGTAAATAGATAAATAACATATGTCCACAAACGTGTATATATGTTGTGTATTAATAAGTAGCTTATTCTTTACCTTTAAATTGAGCAATCAATTACATTAATTGATTGATATTAATGTTTTTATGTTCAAAAATCAAACCGACCCTTATTCTTTACTAACAAAGAAATAACATACCTTATATTTTCTATAAGAAATGAAATCCTTCCATAATACACTCTTTCCTTTTCTTTTCAAAATATAACGTTTATTTTATTAAATGCCTTCTTTTTATAAATATATGTTTACATTTTCTCTCATTTACAATAACCCATCTCATTTGATCATCGTCATCTTCTTTTTTCAAATTTATAAAAGTAGATGCCTTCTTTTTAAGTATACTGTTATATCTTTTTTTTCTTTTATAACAAAATGATGCAGCTCAGGCCAGAGTCGAAGCAGTGCAAGCTACGAATTCACAAGGCCTAGGTCGTCCACGACTTAAGGAAGGAGATTTAGGTCGTCCACGACTTAAGGGAAAAAGGCTACGACTTAGCTTAAGTCGTTCGAGATCTTTAGATCGTGTACGATCTAAGGCTACATGAGGAGCACCACGAGATAATAAGGTAGCAGCACGAGTTGAGAATACGCAAGGCTTAAGTCGTCTACGACCTAAGGAAAGTGTTTTAGGTCGTCTACGACCTAACGAGTATGTTGAAGAAGGGAGCTCACGACCCAAGATAAGTCGCGTACGACCTATGACCTAGTTAGGTCGCGTGACGTGATGCAGCAGTTTTTCTCTTGAGTCGCTGAATGTTAACTCGTAGCAATGCTAAGTCGTTTGTTGTTGAGTCGCGGCACCTGTTAACTCGTGGCAATGATAAGTCGTTTGTTGTTGAGTCGCGGCACCTGTTAACTTGTGAGCATTGATAAGTCGTTAGGTTTAAGTCGTATGTCGTGGGTGTTTTGCTGGACTTGTTGTATATATGTGTTGAGTCGTTTGTACTTAAGTCGTAGGTCGTGAGTCGTGTGTCTGTTAGGTCGTATACGACCTAAGTGTTGTAAATTTGTGATGTTGTGTGGGTTGTAATACAAGTGCTTGAGTCGTGGATTGTTGAGTCGTTGCCGACCTAAGTTGGGTCGTAAGTCGTGAACGACTTAAGGGTCTGGATTGTAAAATGCTATAAATAGGCGTGAGTTGTACATTTGAAGGGTTGGTTGATTTTGAATAAAATTTTGTTTGTTAGCTTTGTGCTTTCATCTAAATTGGTAGTTGAGTGTAATCTCCTATCTCCACTCTCGGTTAATCGAGTGCGCTCGATTCAACGATTGCTGAAGCCGATTCACGGTATCTAGTGCGCTAGATCAACGTGCGAAGAATCGTAGATCTTTAAACACGGTATAGTGCGCTATCAACGTGTTTGGGATAGCTAGATTCCGGCATCTTTAAATCAACGGAGTTGGGCATTTGGTATTCTTCAATTCACCGATCGCTACTTTCACAGAATCATCATTTTATAATTCTGCTGATGTGTCATTTGGTATCAAAGCTTGTTTTAGCCAATCATAGCTAAATCGAGTATTGGAGCCAATTCTTTTGAAGAAGTTTGAAGAGATCAAGTTGAGCCGAGCTATATCCTTCAAGGCCGAGAAGTTGTTGTTCATCGTGTTCATCGCAAATTGCAACAAAGTGGGAGTTTTCGATCCATTTCTTTTTGGATCAAAAGTTGAAAGGTGTTTGGATTTGCGCGGGGTGTTGTTTTGCGCGCTAAGAGAATTTGAATTGAGCCGAGCCAAGTTGAGTCGCGAGGCCGGGTTAAGTCGTGTACATCATTTGGTATCTTTTGATTTGTCCAAACCGAGAATTGAAGTGTTTGTGAAGTTTTCAAGTATGCCGCCAAGAAGAGCTAATCGACATCAAAACGTTGAAGCATTGTATTGAAGAGAAGAAGCTGATGAGATGGAGCAAAGAATTAACGAAAATTTTAGTGAGAAGCTTAATGAAGGTATTGGTCGATTAGAGAAGATGATGTTAGAGATGAATCAAAATCAGAGAAGGGTTTCACCTGAATCTAACCATGGGAGAAGTAGAGTTTTGCCACATTCCAATCGAGAAAGAAGTAATGATAATGATCATAGAAGTGTGAGCCGAGACAGTTATAGAAATGTTGATGATCGGGAACGTGATCGGAGGAATGCTGGTAGAAGGGATGTTGGTGGAAGAAACGATGGTAGTAGAGATGTTGGTGGTCAGGATTGACATCGATATACATCTGATTTTGAAGAGGAGTTTGATGGTGGTAGTGTTCATGGACGAGGCCAAGGAAGAAATCAATCAGAGTATGATCACAAGTGGGAGTCTGGGATGAAGACGGAAATACCGGAATTCAAGGGTGGTATGCAAGCTGAGGAGTTTTTGGATTGGTTGTCTAATGTTTAAGAGATTTTTGACTTCAAGGAGGTTCCAAAACATCGTACAGTGAAGTTGGTTGCTACAAGGTTGAGGGGTAGAGCTATGGCATGGTGGCAGCAGACTAAACTAACACGGGAGAGAATGGGGAAGTCAAAGATTGAATCTTGGGATAAGATGAAGAGACTGATGAGAGCTACATTCTTACCTTATAACTATCAGTCACTTATGTATCAGAGGTTGCAAAACTTGAGACAGGGGACGAAATCTGCGAATGACTATGCTGACGAATTTTATCAACTGATTGCAAGGAATGATATTATGGAGACAGAGGAACAATTGACAGCTAGATTTGTTGGGGGGTTGCGAATGCAGATTCAAGATATGGTTAACATGTTTGATCCCAGATCTGTAGCGGAAGCACACCAGAAAGCGTTAGCTTGGGAGAAACAAGGAAGACGAGGAGGTGGTGTGTTTACAAATTCCAACAATCCAGTTAAGGGCGTTAGTGGAAGTTCTAATGTTACAAAAGCTATTGCAAAACCAGTTGTGAATGAGGTTGGGAAGGCGAAAGTCAATAATGGTTTCAAGTGTTATAATTGTCAAGAAATGGGCCACAAAAGTAATGAATGTCCAAAGCCGAAGAAACGAGCTATGATAGCAGAGGTTGAGGATGAGGATGAAGAAGCTGAATGTTCCAATTCACCACCTGATGAGGAGGAAGAAGAAGTGTCGGGAGACGAAGGTTGTAATTTGATGATGAGGAGGTCTTGTTTGACACCAAAGCAAGAGGAGGATTGTAGTTGGTTGAGGAGCAATATTTTTCAGTCAACATGTACTATTCTGGGGAAAGGTTGCAAATTTGTTATTGATGCTGGAAGCTGTGATAATATAATTTCTTCAGAGGCTGTGAAGAAGTTGGCATTGAAGACTGAGAAATCCGAAACCATGCAAGCTGGCTTGGTTGAGGAAAGGAGGAGAGGTGAAAGTTGGACGTCGAGCTTGTGTAAATTTTTCGATTGGGAAAAAATACAAGGATGAAATCTGGTGCGATGTGGTAGATATGGATGTCTGTCATTTGTTGCTGGGGAGACCGTGGCAGTATGATAGGGCGGTGCAACATGACGGTCGTACCAACAGTTATAGCTTTATGTTTGAAGGCACGAAGATTACTCTAGTTCCAAAGAAGCGTCAACAAGAAGAAAACAAACTGGAGGAGATTGAAGAGCTGAAAACTTTATTATCCTTGAAGGAGTTTGTTAAAGAAGTTGAAGAGGAGCCTGAAGTGTTTTTGTTGAGTGGGCGAGAGAGCAATGAAGTGGCTGAGATACCTGAAGAAGTTAAACCAGTACTAGAAGAATTTAATGATGTATTTCCTGAAGAGCTGCCAACGGAATTGCCATCGTTGAGGGATATATAACACCAGATAGATCTTGTTCCAGGTACTGTGTTGTCACATAAACCACACTATAGAATGATTCCGAAAGAACATGAAGAGTTGCGTAGGCAGGTAGAGGAATTGCTTGAACAGGGACGAATACAGGAGAGTTTAAGTCTGTGTGCTGTACCAGCATTACTCGTACCGAAGAAGGATGGTTCATGGAGAATGTGTACGGATAGCAGGGCACTGAATAAAATAACTGTCAGATACAGATTTCCGATGCCGAGGCTTGATGATCTGTTAGATCAAATCAGTGGGTCTGTGATCTTTTCGAAGATTGATCTTAAAGTGGTTATCATCAAATTCGAATCAGACCAGGTGACGAGTGGAAGACAACATTCAAGACGAGGGAAGGATTGTATGAATGGCTGGTCATGCCGTTTGCTCTATCGAATGCACCGAGCACGTTTATGAGAGTGATGAACCAAATTTTCAGACCGTACATTGGGAAATTTGTGGTGGTATACTTTGATGATATTTTGATTTACAGTGCTAGTACCGAGGAGCATGTTCAGCATTTGAAGAAAGTGTTAATTATTCTTCGTGAAGAACAATTCTATGCTGCTACAAAGAAATGTGTTTTTATGGCGAGGAGTGTTTTATTTCTGGGGTATGTTGTATCGGAAGGAGGAATACAGGTTGACCAGAGTAAAGTCGAAGCAATTAGAGATTGGCCACAGCCCAAGACGATAACAGAAGTTCGAAGTTTTCACGGGTTGGCTTCATTTTATCGAAGATTTATTCCACACTTTAGTAGTGTGATGGCACATGTTACTGATTGTATGAAGGGCAAACAGTTTTCATGGTCAAAGGAAGCCGGGGTTGCTTTTGAACAAATCAAGGAACTGTTGACGACAACACCCATTCTAGCATTACCTGATTTTCAGTTGTTGTTTGAATTACATACTGACGCATCAAAGGTTGGAATTGGAGGGGTATTGAGTCAGAGGGGGCGTCCTATTGCATATTTCAGTGAGAAGTTATCAGGAGCGAAGATGAGATATAGTACGTATGATGTGGAATTTTATGCTGTTGTGCAAGCCATTAAACATTGGAGACATTACTTATTTCACAAGGAGTTTGTGCTATACACTGATCATGAGGCTCTGAAACATCTGCAAGGACAAGAGAAGATTTCGGCAAGGCATGCATCGTGGATTGCGTACCTGCAGCAGTTTACCTTTGTTGTGAAACACAAATCTTGGATTACGAACCGTGTGGCGGATGCGTTGAGCAGAAGGAATCATGTGTTGACTACAATGAAGATAGAGGTGACAGGGTTTGATGTGTTGCCAGAATTATTTGTCGATGATCCTTACTTTGCAAAGTTTGTTGATGAAGTCAAGGAGGGGAAGACGGATGAGTTTGTAATGGTGGATGGGTTTCTTTTCAAAGGGAATCGATTGTGCATACCTGAGTGTAGCTTACGTATGAATATTGTAAAGGAGTTACATGAGGAAGGTCATGTGGGCCGAGATCGCACTTTGCAATTGATTTCTCAATCTTATTATTGGCCTTCGTTGAAGCGGGAAGTTGGGAAGTTTGTGGAGAGATGTCATATTTGCCAAGTATCCAAAGGAACAGCGACGAATGCGGGATTGTATATGCCGCTACCCGTGCCTGTTAAACCATGGGTTGATATCAGTATGGATTTTTTTTTGGGATTACCGAGAACTCAAAGGGGGAATGATTCGATATATGTTGTAGTGGACAGGTTTTCAAAGATGGCACATTTCATCGCTTGTAAGAAGACAACTGATGTCGTCCATGTTGCCGAGTTATTCTTCAAAGAGGTGTATCGTTTACATGGTTTACCAGAATCCATTGTTTCTGATCGGGATACTAGATTTCTAAGTCATTTTTGGCTAAGTTTGTGGAAGATGGTGGGAACGAAATTGAAATTTAGTAGCGCTTATCATTCGCAGACAGATGGACAGACCGAGGTTGTGAACAGATCATTGGGGAATTTGTTGCGATGTCTTGTGAAGGACAATCTGAAGAGTTGGGACATGAAGTTATGCCAAGCAAAGTTTGCACATAATCATGCAGTGAATCGTAGTACGGGTTTCAGTCCATTCCAGATTGTATATTCAAGTTTGCCAAGGGGACCGTTGGACCTAACGGTAGTACCACAACCAAAGGGGATGGTTAAACGAACTGTTAATTTTGTTGATGGGTTGACTGAATGTCATAAAATCGTCCAGGAACGATTGGAGAAGGCGAATGAGAAGTATAAACGCTCTGCAGATCTGAAGCGAAGAAGTGTTGAGTTTAATGAAGGAGATTTGGTATATGCTGTGTTAACAAAGGACCGTTTCCCAGTGGGCGCTTATAACAAGTTAAAAGCCAGGAAAATTGGTCCTGTAGAAGTTGTGAAACGAATTAATGAAAATGCTTATAAATTGAAGCTACCGGAGGATGTGTACACTTCTGACGTGTTCAATGTTAAGCATCTCGTACCATATTTTGGGAATGAACAATCTGATGTGGAAGAATTTACAAATTCGAGGACGAATTTTTCTCAACCTAGGGAGGATGATGCAGCTCAGGCCAGAGTCGAAGCAGTGCAAGCTACGAATTCACAAGGCCTAGGTCGTCCACGACTTAAGGAAGGAGATTTAGGTCGTCCACGACTTAAGGGAAAAAGGCTATGACTTAGCTTAAGTCGTTCGGGATCTTTAGATCGTGTACGATCTAAGGCTACAAGAGGAGCACCACGAGATAACAAGGTAGCAGCATGAGTTGAGAATACGCAAGGCTTAAGTCGTCTACGACCTAAGGGAAGTGTTTTAGGTCGTTTACGACCTAACGAGTATGCTGAAGAAGGGAGCTCACGACCCAAGATAAGTCGCGTACGACCTATGACCTAGTTAGGTCGCGTGACGTGATGCAGCAGTTTTTCTCTTGAGTCGCTGAATGTTAACTTGTGGCAATGATAAGTCGTTTGTTGTTGAGTCGCGGCACCTGTTAACTCGTGAGCATTGATAAGTCGTTAGGTTGAAGTCGTATGTCGTGGGTGTTTTGCTGGACTTGTTGTATATATGTGTTGAGTCGTTTGTACTTAAGTCGTAGGTCGTGAGTCATGTGTCTGTTAGGTCGTATACGACCTAAGTGTTGTAAATTTGTGATGTTGTGTGGGTTGTAATACAAGTGCTTGAGTCGTGGATTGTTGAGTCGTTGCCGACCTAAGTTGGGTCGTAAGTCGTGAACGACTTAAGGGTCTGGATTGTAAAATGCTATAAATAGGCGTGAGTTGTACATTTGAAGGGTTGGTTGATTTTGAATAAAATTTTGTTTGTTAGCTTTGTGCTTTCATCTAAATTGGTAGTTGAGTGTAATCTCCTATCTCCACTCTCGGTTAATCGAGTGCGCTCGATTCAACGATTGTTGAAGCCGATTCACGGTATCTAGTGCGCTAGATCAACGTGCGAAGAATCGTAGATCTTTAAACACGGTATAGTGCGCTATCAACGTGTTTGGGATAGCTAGATTCCGACATCTTTAGATCAATGGAGTTGGGCATTTGGTATTCTTCAATTCACCGATCGTTACTTTCACAGAATCAACATTTTATAATTCCGCTGCTGCGTCACAAAACAAACTCCATGTTTATAAAATCATACATATATTCAAAAATGAGAAGTTTATTTTATTTTTATCAAAACATGCATTTATTTTTATTTAAAATGTTCATTCCATGTTGACACAAATGCAAGTTCTTATACTAAACTCAATCATTACAATTTAATTCCTCTTTCCCTTTATTTATTGAAACATTTCAATAAATCTACTGCCAATTAATTTCAATACTAATTTCAAACGAATTTCTAATTATAAACACTATTTTTCTTTTTTTTCACTTCTAATTATTTATTAATTTCTCCTTAAATTTTGGGTTGTTACAATTCGATAGTTAAAGGTCGGTGATTCCGGACTTCCAATCTGACGAATCAAGAACAGTAAAAGGAAGGGAAGTCATTGCTTCAACGTGGATTCAAAGGCATCATTAAATTGGTAATTTTAATTCATATTACAGTAATTAAATTATATTCTATGATCCTATAATAAGAAATTTCATATATGTTTAAATATATTGCTACTATATGTTTAGTCAGGTAAGATTTTGTAAGTAGATGTAGTTGTCACAAATTATTTTGGCTATGTCCATAATTTGTTTATTATACTATTTGATTTATGTATAGACAAAATGTTGTTTACTGTACAAAATAAAATTTTGTCATTAATAATTGTTTTATATGCATTTATTAATAAATTCATATATATATATATATATATATATATTAGTGTATATTTCTCTCTCATAATAGCATATATGCATATATAAGATATATATGATTTAAAAAATTTAGTACACTTATTTATATATAATATGAATTTAAAATTTTGAAAATTAATTATCATACATATATTCATATTTTTAAATTAACATTTATTGAATTTTGAATTGTTTATTATATATCAAATAATTATTACATTAAAAATTCAATTTTATATTTTTAGAAAATATTATATCATTCCAGAAACGTATAGAAAAAATTTAGGATATTTTCAATAAATCTTATTATTTTTAATAATTAATATTATTTCGGAAAAATACTTTATGATTTATTAAAAATATTAATTTAATTGAAAATTTCTTCATAATTTTTCGTAAGCTTTCAATCATGATCCTAGAATTTCTGAAATTTAATATTTTGAATTTTTAATAATATATTATTTTATATTAAATAATTATTGTCGAAATCAATGTATTTGTTTTTAAAAATAATATTTCAACTTTGAAAAATCTCCAGATTTTTTCTAAGCTTTATTTTATGATCCTAATTTTTTTAAAATTGTAAAATTTGAATTTTCATCAATAGATTATTTTATGTTAATTATTTATTGATGAAAAAATTATTTTATTCATAATATATACAAATTAAAATACTAAATATTATTATGTTTGCAAAACTAAGTTAATTTTTAATAATTGTACTCTCTCTTTCTATATATATATTTATCTATATATAAATGTTTTATGTTCATATATTATATATAATATATTTATACATACATGTGGTGTGTGTGTGTTTGTGTGTGTATGTGTATTGTAACACATATACATGCACATATTTGGACAACATACATGACATACAAAATGAGCTAATATGTCTGATGCAATGTAAATCCCAACATCTACATATGTGCATATTATACCTTTCACGGATTATTATGTTACACATGCACTCACACGTATATGTATATGATACATTTATGTATAAACTAAATCAAATAAAATTAATTTCATATCTTAATTATTTAAATTTAAATAAAATAAATGATTTTATTTAAATGAAATTTAGAAATGTTCTAATTCAGTTAGACTTCATAGGCCCAATAAAGATCTAATAGGGTAAATTTTTTAAAATTCACCCATAACTTCTACTGCGGGCTGGTGCAGTTCCAACATGACTCATAAGCTTAATTCCTCAGTACTTTGTGCAACTTTGGATATCTCCTTTATTCTTAAAAATTGGAACTAGTATGCTTCTCCTCCACTCATCTGGCATCTTGTTTGATTTGAAAATATTATTGAACAACTTAGTTAGCCAGGCTATTCCTACATCTCCAAGGCATCTTTACACCTTAATGGGGATGTCAACAGGCTCCAATGCCTTGCCTGCTTTCATCCGTTTTAGCGCCTCCTTTACTTTAGATTTTTTAATTTATCCAAACAAAATGTCTACTGGTGTCATCAAAAGAGTCATCTGCTGAAATCATAATTAAAAAAACATTTTAATGTTAAAATGAAAAAGAAAATTTATAAATAAAAATTGTTTTTGTTTGATGGTCGAATCTATGTATATATATGTATATTATATATAACATATTTTTTACTATATATATATAGTTCTTAAAATTATAGTATGAATATGTATATATGTTTATGTATACATATAATTTTTTAATATTTTCGAATATATGTATATTTATTTAAAATTAATATAATGTAATTTAAGCTAGAATTTTAATTAATTAATTATCTATATATATATATGTGTGTGTGTGTGTGCGCGCGCGCGCGTGCGCACATATTTATTTAAATGTATATGTTTTGCAAATACCATTTTATAATACACACACGCACATATATATACTTAAACATATATACTTATAAAACGACAAATATGTATATCGAGGAGCTAATATGTCCTTTGCAATATAAATCCCAGCATCTATATACATGCATGTTAAGCCATGTACATCATTTTATGTTGCATGTGCACGTACATACATATGTGTATATGATACACATATTATATTATATAATATAAAGTTACCATTAAATAAAATATTGATTTTATTTAAAAGAAAAATTAAAAAAGTTCTATACAAATTTAGACTAGGCCCAACAATGAACCAAAAGGTAAAAAAATTGAAATTTACCTAATCGGTCCGCTGCGTGCTAGCCCAGTTCCAACAGATAATGCTTTTTCCTGGACTACGAGCACTGCGCCTTAATCCTTGGATGAAGACTCGCTGACCTCTACATATAGAGCAGCTCCACGAGGTTTACATTTAATTGGTTCATATTATTGTTTAATATAAACGATTCAAACCGTGGAGTAAGAGAAGATCGATCCACTTGTAGCTCGTTGCCCATCGTAACGTCTAATTGAGAAAGTCTATTAATATAGCCTTTCAGCATTAAGACATAATCGTCCACTTTCATGCACGTTGTCATCTTCGTACTGAACAAAGTCTTTATAAGTTTGCACTTTTCTAAATATGACTGTTTCCCGAACAAAGCTTTGACGTTATCGAAGATCTGATGACATTCATGTTTTTGTGCTGTCTTTACAACCATTCGTCTAACGTAGACAATACGTATACTTGGGCAATCTCTGGGTCGGAGACTCGTTTGTTGTAGGCTAAAATTAGTTTGGAGTCCGCATCAACAACGGGCTTTTCCTTTGGAAGTTCAGTTATCGATGACAACGGACGTTCGTATGTAAGTGCTATTTTGATTACGGTTAACCAATCTATGTTGTTAGGTCCAATGAGTTTGTCGTTTTCCGAAAACAACTTTGATGTAGACATTTTCTGCAAATCTAATTTAGTAGATTAGAATATTAATTCACAGTAGACGTTTTTAGAATATACGTAAGGTTAAACATTACATTTCATTATACTAATAACGTTAATTTCTAAACAATAAGTTGGGACTATAATATTTGTTTTCTTATAAAAAGGTAAATTTAAAGCAAACTTAAAAAACATGGACCAAATGTAAATATAATTATATAAACTTCCAGCAATTCATAATTTTAAAACAGTAAAGCCCAATTCATTAATTAAAACCCAGCCCATTTGCTAACACTCACTCACTTCATTTAACCACGTTACTTTTCTCATTACCAACCCGTTAACCCAAATTTCCAAATTTACCGCAACCTTTCTTTTGTCGATGTAACCGCCATCAAGTCCTAAAACTGCTCCAAATGAGGTAATTTATGTAGTATTATTTGTTCTTTCCCCGATTGCTTTTTCAACTTGTTTGTGATGCAAATTTAGCTTTTAAGAAGTGATTTTGCTTCAATCTTCCGGACTTTTACTCATAATTCCAGCATGTAGGCTGGAATGCGAAACCATGTACAAAGCCACCAACACAAAAATATATGAAGCAGCTGAAGTTTCCAGCATCATAGACACCATCATTCACTGCAATGAAATGAAACGCATTATCATCTCAGTAAATAAGTTCCCACCCAAAAAAAAAAAAAAAAAAAAAAATTGAAATAATAATAATAATGAAATATCATGCTTCAAAAAATTATATGGAGTGGAATAAAAATCTAGCAGACAATAACATTGATACAGAAGTCCAAATTTGCATCTGCGGACATATCAACAACCACATCAAATGCAACACCTTGAAAAACATGTTAATATATCTTGCTCCCGCATACATACTCAGCTGTCCACTTTAAAGGGCCCGGTCTATTTCTAGTCCAAATGACACGTTAATGACTTGTGTACCAGTGTTGAATAAGTCACTACCAAATCTTGTCAAAACTATTTCGGAGCTAAATAAGAACTTATAAGCTATAATTGCATATAATACCACAATCAATATGTTGACGAACGAGTGAATTTTTTGCAATCATACAAGTAAGAATCAGCGGCGATAAGTACCACTGAGCTAAGGTTCAAAATTCCGTTTTCCTTTTCCGTTCCGGTCAATGGTAATTTCAAAATTTCTAGTTCCCTTCTAGAAGTTTCGGAATCAGGGACAGCAAGTTTGCTTTTTAGGTTGAAGGACACTTTCTAGTGCAAATCACAGAATGATAGTTGTAACTATCATTTTCAGTTTACACTAAAAAATATACTTCAGACTAAAAAACAAACTTGTTGTCCCTAAAACTAAATTTTTTAACAACTTCTTCCCTGTGCCCATTTTCCTGTATTTTACATTACGTAGAAAATACACATTTTAATTAAAAAATCATTGTTTAAGACTATGTATTGTTCATTTGAGATTTTAAAATTTTGTTCAATTTTGAAAATTTTGACTTATATATTATGATTCGATCTAAATTAACAAAAGTATAATAACTTTTTTTTATGAAACTATATAATTTTTTGTCCCGTTTAATTTGTTTTCTTTTAATAATTACTACATGTTAGTTGTATTTTTTATAATTTTTGATAATTTTTTTCAAAATTTGAAAAGCAAATCCGGAATTCAGACCGGAACCGGAATTTTGATCGAATTCCGTTCCGGTTATGAGCGGAACCAGAACGGAATAACCGGAATTCCATTGGAATTTTGAACCATGCACTGAACTTGCAAACTCTATCATGGTATACAGTGAAGTAAGTATGGATTTTGCAATCTGAAAATAAAACAAACTTGAATTCCCTATCTTGATTGATGTTCTAAAGATGTGGTATCCAGTAAGAATAGCCGCCTAATAGCAATGCCAACAACGAGGATGACTGCTAAGTTTAACAGATGTTGGTATTGCTGTTTGTGCACTAAATTTAGTACGAACCTTGATAACCAAGTATGCATTCAGTTCAACCTGATTAAACTAGCTGAATATAATTAATTTATATATGCCAAAACAATGGGCAGGATGACGGCAGTGCTTCATTTTCCTGTAAATAAAATAAAATATCAAGTATGAATACACCAAATTAAGTTGCATAATCTTGAAAGCGAACGGTGATGTATTATAACAATTTGCCACTTAGAAACCATTACAACAACAATTTTAAATCCACGGTGTACATATTTTTATCAGAAATTTTGTCACTTCTTTCCCAACATGTACATATTTAATCAGTTTATTATCTGAAATACAAATTGTACCAGAAGATCTTTATTGTTGGAGAACGGTGCGTTTTTAATATATATCCAGAATGCCAATTACAGCTGTATGAAAATTGTTATCCACTGGAATTAGATCATAAAGACCAAAAAATTATAATCAAAATATACAAAGTATGGTTCGACAAATATGCCATGAAGAAAGTGTTAAGTTGGACTTATTACCGACATTCTTATTTATGTATACTTGGTTAGGTGCCAAATTACAGTTCATAGCACATCAGTCTTATCCCAATGACTGAACAACTCAATCGTCAATAATAAAACTCAGCCAATAAAGAATAAAAGCATCTAGAGATCTAGTAATTGTATAGATTCACTCGTAACTAGTAATAAAATTTTAGATGATGTGTTTAGAATTTAGATACAGTTATACTTTGTCTTATATACCATAGCAGCATACCAACAAATTTTAGCATTAAAATCACAACTGAAGAACAGCTAGCTTTAAATTTTAGATGATGAAATAAACGTACTTCAAGCAGAAGTATATATGTTAAACTCGTAACTAGTAATAAAAAGGGGCCATTTTCATTTCATTGACCTAGACCAAATTGGCCATATTCTTGATCTCTGTTTGATCACCTCAAATATACCCCACAGAGAAACTTCCACGCGATATTTCAAGGTCTTTTTGTAACTTCCTACCCACTCGCTACTTTTAAAAGGGCCTAAATTTCTCTCTTGGGAATTCGACATGAATTCTACCATACAAATGAAACTCGTATTGAAGAAATTTTTCTTGGGAATTTTTGCTTTTCTAATATTTGTGTTCATCATGTCAATTCTTCCTTCTCTTCTAGATTATGTCTATGTGACTTACATTGACAAGTATGTCAGTAGAAAGGCATTGTTCATATTTTGTAATGCTATTCTTCTCTTCATTGTTAGAGACTCCGGATTGCTAGTACTTTATTCTACTAACAAACAACAGGGCAACGTCCCCGGGAGCAATATAAGGGATTTAAGGCTTCAAAAGGATGTGATAGAGGTAAAGACCGGTGCTGTGGTGGAAGAAGAAACAAATATTGATCAAACTGTAGAAGAAATAGAAGAGTTGGAAGTGGGTAACATGCAATCTTTGCTGCATAAACCCATTCCAATTATTCAATATATTAAATCTACTGATCAAGGGAATGAAGAAGTTAATGGATTGTATGGAAGTGATCAAACGGTAGAAGAAATGGAAGAGTTGGAAGCGGTAAAAGTGCAACCTTTGCTGCATAAACCCATTCCAATTATTCAATATAAGAAGGCTGCCGAAGAGGATGAAGTAGTTAATGGATTGTATGGAAGTGCTCCTGTTGATTCTAAAGAGGAGCGCTCTGAATTCAAATCAAGGGTCAAAAGAAAATCATCAGTTCATTTTACCATGTCAAAAAGAACACCTAGTGCGCCTCTCTATACTCAAAATGTTGAAAATACTACATACACGATGAAAGAAGAGTTGGAAAATGATGAATACAACAGAAGAGATGACATTATTTTACAGAAGCCCGATTCAAGGTGTGTTCTGGACGTTGATATAAATGAAGAGATGAGAGAAATCGATCCTGATATTGTTTTCAACAGAAGATGTGATGAGTTCATCACAAAATTCAAGAGAGAATTAAGTGGGAGAGGCACCATGGAAGCAGTGTAGTTAATTAGTATGCATTGAGTAGTCATGGTGTAATAGTTCTTATTAGTAGTCATAAGTAGTAATAAACTCATTACTGGAGCAACCATTCAACTGTTTGTAAACTAAAAATATACGGTTGAAGTTACTTGGATCACGTAAGGACTTCTTCAATATTATAAGTACTGTATAATTCAGCTCTTACAAACGTTAGTCAAGTTTACAAGAGCTGAATACTCTTGATCCAAAGATCAAGGGATTAACCATATTCACTTGGTCTGTGATATAACTGGAAGTGTGTTGCTGACAAACAAGTGCCCTTTCTAAAGATTTAACTCAATTGCCAAATATCTTATGTTTTGCTCTAAACTTATTCGATTATCGAATGGAGACAAAACTTGGCATTGCTATCTTAGCACACATGATGAAGTCTCTACACAATTGAACTCTGGTATAGAATAAAATTAATAAATTCAATTATTTAATCATATAGTTGTCGGTCAGCATTTGTAGTAGTCTGCCATGCAGTAAACATGTAAATTAAAGTATTATACAAAAGTCAGGGTCATCGCTACTAGTGTTCATAATTAAAATACTAGAAGACAGTTCTATTAATTATTAAATTTAATTAGCGTTTCGTTTGTGCATCAGATTTATACTAAAGCCAACCTATTCACACTATCAACTAACCTACAAGGTACAAGATTGATTGTATTAAGATGTTCGTACAACTCGCTTTCAACCATTCATTCATTCGTTTGTGATATCAATACACAATCCTAGTAACTTTTTGATACTTTTGGTCTATGTATACAACAGGGATGAAATACAGGATTAAAAACCCTTTTTGAAGGTAAATCTTACAAATTCCAATATGAGGTTAACTGTATTCATTTCTGATACTAAGAATAATTAAAACAGCTTTAGGAAATAAAGTAGAGACCACAGTACTACTTAAATCATGACAATTTAACTGACGAATGAAAATAAGTTTGAGTAACGAGTAACTCTTAAATTCAAATACGTTAAATTTATCAAAGTGCGTTTGGCACATAACAAATATTTGGTCCAAATTACAGATGTACTGCAGCATATTCCCCGTGTTTATTTGGCTGTTCAAGACAAAGGAGCGGATCTAGCCATGGGCTCAACTGGGCTGCAGCCCAGAGTAAAAATATACAGAAAGTTCTCTCATATCCTACTATCCCAGCACAGCCCAGTCCAGGAAGAAAAGAAGGAAGGTCTCTGTCAATGTTCTTCCAGTTTTCTACCCGTTCTTTCTTCCCGTTCTGACTCAGAACTTACTCCAAAATTGACTTTGCCTTTTGCAATCAAACATCTCTACATAGATGGCATAATATATTCAATTTCTTCCCAATGCCATCCTTGTCCGACCCCAAATCATCTCATTTGGTGCTGAAGTCATGAAAGGAAAAACAAGTTTTAAATTTTTTAATGCATGGATAAATGAACCTGACTTCTTTGACATTGTGAAACGTGCATGCGCTAACACATATTATGGTAATCCTATGTTTGTTTTGCAGAGAAAACTACAAGCTACTAAAAAAGCTTTAAAGACTTGGTCCAAGAGAAGGCATAGCAATGGAAGTAATCTTTCTACAATTCTTAAAGCCAAGCTTGAGGAAACGCAGAAGCTCATACTTAACCACTTGGATGACCCTTCCCTTCCTACCTTAAAGCTGCCACCTTGTCTCAATAAAATGAAGCCCTCCTTCAGGAAGATAGCATGACCAAACAAAAACTTTAGATTGAGATGGTATAATGAAGGTAACAGAAATTCTTCCTTTTCCACTCTTCACTGAAGTCTATACATCTTCCTAGAAGCCCTAACCTAGAAGCCCTGGACTCTATAAGACTGCCTCAAATTAATTCCACAGACTACTTCCTATGCTCTGAAGTCACTAAAGCTGAGACATCAAGCAGGCCTTTTTTCTATGAATTCCAAACCTTGTGGGGGTCTATATGGCTTTAATGTTGTCTTCTTTACATCATGCTGGGATATTATTGAACATGACATATATAAGGCAGTTCTAAACTTCTTCAATAAATGCAAAATGTTAGGCTCCATTAATGCAACTAATATAGCTCTTATCCCAAGGTAAACATGCTGATTCTGTGCATCTTTTTAGGCCCATTGCTTGCTATAACACCATATATAACTCTAAGACTATAGAAACTAGACTAAAATGTGTCTTGCCTAACCTGTATCTCCCAATCAAGCTGCTTTCTTACCCGCTAGAAGTATCTTTGGATAATATCCTTCTGTCTCATGAACTATTAAAGGGCTACAACAACACTTAAATCTCCCTTAGGGCCATGATGAAGTTTGACATTAGAAAGGCATTTGACACCCTCCATTGGGACTTCGTAGTCAAAATAGTGGCATTAATAAACTTCCCTAAACACTTACTTGCAAGGATTTATTCTTGTATATCAACTGCCAGATTTTCCTTAATTTTAAACAACTCCCAGTTGGTTTCCTCCCAAGTAAACAAGGAATTCAACAAGGCAACCCTATGTCCATCTACCTATTCATCATTGTCATGGAAGTTCTAACTCAGATTTTAAGTTCCTTGGTGTTGAATGGTCAGTTCAGGCTAAATCCTGAGTGCAAGAACCCCTAGGTGACATCCTTGATGTTTGCTGATGACATGGTTGTGTTCACTAAACCTGATATTTTATCCATCCATGCTATTCTTAATGGTCTTGACCTTTTTTTATAAGATTACTAGTCTGAAGATAAACCTCGCTAAATCAGATATTCTAGTTGCTGGAGTTAGTCAGCAGCATTATCATGAAATTCTATCAGCTACTTCCCTCCAGCCTTGGCATGATTTCCTAAGTTACTTAGGTATTCCTCTGGCTACGTCCAGGATAACCAAATTACAATGCCTTTCCCTATATGAGAAGATCCTAGCTAGAATTGACAATTACGCTAATAGACTTCTTAATCAAGCTAGAAGTTCAACTTTATAAAATTTGTCATCTTTTTTACGACAGTTTATTGGTCTAGAACCTTTATACTTTAATAAAGTTGGTTAAATTGATCAGAAGTGCTATGATGAAGTTCTTTTAGCATGGCAGCATTCGCTCAAACAATCTGGTGCCATGTTCATTCAGTAAGCTTGAGTCTCCAAAAAGTTTGGGTGGTCTTGGAATTAAAATATGCTAATATGGAACAAATCAGCATTTGCTAAGCATCTTGATGATTTACTGACCAGGAAGAAAAAAATCAGGGTGAAATGTTTTGTCAAACATATTCTAGGAAGCATGAACTTCTGGCATATGCAAACATCTCAGAACTTTAGCTGGACTTGGAGGAATTTGCTAAAGCATAGAGATTCCCTTCTCCTTGAAGTTAGATACTAGGTTGTCTAACGTGGTGCGGTGAGCTTTTGGGATGATCTTTGGCTCTTGCATGGCTTCATTCTTAGCAAACACCTGAATCCCCAATAAATACATCAGACTAGGATTAGTAGTAAAGCGAGGGCTTATGAATGTATACATGAAGGCTGCATTCAACTTCAAACTATTCCAGTAATCAAGTGACCAGAATGATATGGACTAGTTTCCATGCTATCTATCTTCCTATGGTTGACAGAGATGGAGTTGTTTGGTTTGGCAAAGGATTTGGGTTCAACATTGGTACTTTGTACAAGTCTTTATCAACCAAACTTCTGACTTAGCCTTTAGTTAGAGTAAGAGAGTTTGGTTGAATCATAAAAACGAAAAGGAGAACTTAATGTTATGGACAGTTAAGATAAATGCTTTACACACTAAAGCAAAGCTTCTCCATAGGGGGATGAATATAGACGATAGCTGCTCCTTCTGCAATGCTAGGTCGAGAACAATCTTCATATTTTTTTCAGGTGTCCCTTTGTATTTAAACTTGGGCATTATCTGATGGTGAAAATGGGCAAAAACTGTTAGAAATAATACATGTGTTTGTTCTATTCTAATGTGTTTTACCTAGTCTTTAGGAATGTGCCTAGAGTTTAGGAAGTGGTTTTCTTTTATCTTTTATTTATAGCGTTGTATTTCTTATCTTTCAAATTAGCAATAACAATGTAGTCGTTTGTTTTTTCAACGTTTAATCTCTCTCTCCTCTATATCAAATCTTAACATGGTATCAGAGCAAGGTCGAAGAGAGGGGAGAGAGATGAACATGGCTGACAAAGCACGTGAGCCATAATTTCAAGTAAAAGGTCCCGATAAAATTCTCCTCTTCATTAAAAAAAAAAATCGAATCACCTCCATAAAAGAAATGAAATGATGCTTCTCCACTGTGTACTCAAACTTGTTGTCCTTGCTGCATCAATTCGTGAGATAAAGAGATATGTTTTATTTTGTCAATAAATTAAATTCAGTTTCAATCTCCAAATTTCTTCTCAAAATCCAAATCAATACTCCAGACTCCTTTCTCTTTGCATGAAATTCGTAAAAAAAAAAAAAAAGACTGCTCGAATCGATTTCGAGTGGAGGTAGGTAGTGGGTTTCTAAAGTCGCGGTGAGGAAACAGCGCGCAGGAGTTCGGGTGTGGATGTGAAATTCGGTGATGGTGACTGCAATTGAGGAGGGAGGTTTGGGATGGTTGTGATTTGGAGTACGGTGTTACTGGAAGTGGTTCAGTTCCGTGGTGTATTCTTGGCTATAGTGAGTTGTTTTGGCGATTGAAGTGGTGATGTTGGATAGGAGGATAGTAGAGGATGGCCGTCGGAGAGGTTGCAGGCAACGAGATGTAGGGGAAATGAAGTTTTGTAACAGTGCAGTTCAGTTGATGTAGTAGCAGTGTTGAATATTGGGTTGTAATGAGGCAGTACAGTGGTATTTTGTAAGATGCTGCTGTGATGATGGGTAGAATAGTAGATGAATGAAGATGGTCAGGGTTGTAAGTAGTGGTGGATGATGTAGAGGTCAGGCTATTGTTGTGAAGTTTATGTACTGGATTATGAAAGTGTAACTGTGGATAAGTGAAGGGGTGTGTAGGAAAGGAGATGGTTGATGTTTTGTATAGTTGTATGAAAGGGTATGTGCAGGGTTTTGAATTGGGAAATGTGTTGTGCAGGGAGGCAGGGGGTTGAACTGTATTGTATGTGTAATTTGGAGATGGTGGAGTTGATATTGGGTGGCAGAGAGGAGTATGGACAGAAGAGGTTATGCACTTGTGTAGTTGGAGTTTTGGTGATGCACAGTAAGTATCTACAGTAATGGTTTGAAGTTGTATGGCAAATGTGTGGGTTGACAGCAGTGAGATTATGGTCAGTGTAGGTTGTGGTTTGGAGAATGTTAGTATGGTGCTGTGTTAAGGCAGTGCAATGGAACTGTGTGCACAGTTGTGCACTGTAGAGAGGCTGGAGGTTTGCGAGAAGTTTTGAAGTGGAGTTCGAAATTTTGTGAATGGCAGAAGTTCAGGTGATGAGGCTCGTTGATCCTGTTGGCAAGGATGTATTTGCAGCTGTATCTGAAGGATGGTAGTTCGATGATGATGATGGTGATAGGTTGAATGGTTCTGGTTTTGTTTGCAATGGTCGTGGTGCTGGTGGAGGAGCAATGTTTTAAGCCATTGGACTTGTGTCTGAGGTGATGGTTTGAGAAATGTGGATGAAGTTGTAGTGTGTTATTTGTATTGGTGAGTAGTGTTGCAGGGTGAGGTTGCAGTGATGATTGGAAATGAGGCAGTGGAAGTTTGGTGAGGTGATGGGAATGGAGACTGATCGAGATGCTATTGTGCATGTTTTTTGGCAGGGGAAAGAATGTGGTATTAGATGTGGAGGAAGTAATGAAGCTATAAAGGGAAAGTAGGAAGCTGGAGTTTGTGAAGATTGGTGGTTACAGAATTGGAAGCGCACTGTGTATTGACTCTAACAGTGTTGAGTTGTTGGTGAACTTGAGGGGCGAAGGCACTAGGTTAATTCAGGTGATGTGCTGGAGTGGGAGAAGGTTTTGGCTCCGGTCGGGTGTGAGGCAGTGGATTATGTGATGTCAAGTATGAAGTTTGTGGTTTGGTTTTGGTTGCAGGCAAATGTTTGTGATGTAGTTGTTTGTGATGTTTGTTTGTTGATGTAGGAGAATGCTGATAGGTTGGAAAGTGTGGCAGTTCCCGTAGGAAGGTGCCGTTGTTGAAGTAAGAGCTTGCAGTGCAATGCTTCTAGTGATATGGATATAAGATGAAGACGACGGAGGGTAGAACGTCGCTTATGCGGTTGGATATTTGTGAATGCTCGAGAGAACTGTTTGATGATATGTCTATAGGAAGGTAGACATGCCTACAAGTAAAGTAGGCAAGACTGTGAGTGAAGCAGACTTGGTTTTGTGTCATCCAACAAGTAAGGAAGAAGAGCTGCGGTTCTCACTTGTTAGGGGATGATAAATATTGGGACGACCCGAATGGAGAGGTCAGTGGATCCCTAAGCGGAAACCAAGAGTAGTTGATGGTTAAAGTACCAATCAACATGAAACAGTTGAGCATGTCCAACCATGTAGAGATGAAACTTATGATGGAGTTCGTCTTTTTAAGACGATAAAGAAATTGAGAAGAGCGGTTCATTGCTTTGTAAACTGGATGTTAGCACATCTAGTTTAAGGGAGGGTGTTAGAAATAATACATGTGTTTGTTCTATTCTAATGTGTTTTACCTAGTCTTTAGGAATGTGCCTAGAGTTTAGGAAGTGGTTTTCTTTTATCTTTTATTTATAGCGTTGTATTTCTTATCTTTCAAATTAGCAATAACAATGTAGTCGTTTGTTTTTTCAACGTTTAATCTCTCTCTCCTCTATATCAAATCTTAACAAAAACAACGTTGCAAGGGAAAGTGCAATCGAATGGTCATTGATATATAAAGCTACTAGATGGAGAAGGATAAAGACGTACTCATTGATATTTGGTTTGAATAAGTTTTTGAAGGTAATATGTAGTGAAAGAAATGCCCTTCTCTTTTCAGGTGTGAGGAGAACTTATGTATAGCTTCAACGGTATAAACTTGCATGAAATAAAGATGGGGGCAATGTTTTGAAAACCGAACCGTAAGTCGGACCGTTGTATCTCAAGGTTCAAGGTTTTGATGGTCGGACCGGTTGAACCGCTGAAACCTTGCATTTTTATTTTTTTAACGATTTGTACATTCCAAATTGAAAAATATAGACTCATGTTGTTTAATACATGATATTGACTCATGTCATAAAAAATACCAAACACATATTATTACTCAAACACAAGCACAATATATCTCATATAACATGATCTTAAACATACAGACCGATAATAATTCACATATAATAGTTGAAAACATCGTATAAATACCACAATAACATAAACTTGAACATTTCATCATGGTTTTAACATCAATCACACATTAAAGTTAACATGTATATAATAGTTGACACCAACATATTAATAATAAAATAACATGAACCTGCAACATGGTTTTATGCATAGTGCTATTAGAGGAGTTTGCAGCAGCAAAAAGCCAAATGATGGAATTTGTAGTTTAGATTTTAGTACCATTATGATTTTTGAAATATAGATTTACTTGTTTTTTTCAAAGCAATACAAAAGATGAAAATGAGAGAGAATTATAGGATGAGAAAATAGGAAAAATTAAAAGAACCGCGGTTCAACCGGATAAAATTAATGGTTGGACCGCCGGTTTGAAGGTTCGACCGGGGTTCACGCATGACTAAGGTCTGATTGAGTTCCGAACCATGATGATCCAAGGTTCAAGGTTATTCGAGGTCGAACCGAGGCTGGGTCGGGTTTTCAAAACACTGGATGGGGGTCTCTCGGTCCAGTTTTGAGTTTGAGCCAATGCTTGTGGCCTCTCTTAACTGATCCTTCCTGTCAGCTTTAAAACTTTTTGTTATTTTCTATGCTTTTTTCCCTTTGTGTTTTGATATGCTATATGTCTATGTAACTCCTTTTAATTTTCTTTCTATCCTTTCTAGAGCATGTTTTGGATTGGCTTAGTATGTTTTTCTTCTTTTTTGACAATTTTCTTGTAATTCCCGGGCATATCAATAAATTGGAAGGGGTCCAATTAACCCTGCTTGCTTTGCCAAAAAATGATTTTATTAAAATTAAAACAATACAAATATTATTCTAGTAAATAAAAAAAATTTCTTATTAAATGTTATGTTTGGATAGATGTCATTTAATTAATTTAAACTAGTTTTATTGAGACAAAAATATTCTTTAAATTAAAATATGAATTCAGTCTCAACATATCCAAGCAAAATTAAATATGATTTAATGTAAACAAACATTAGTCATAATAACACTTAAAAGATATGGTGCATAATAAATGAAAAAGTGAATTTTTTTTAAATTTGCTCTTTCACCATGCTTCTCAATGTATCTGATCTAACAATGGTATCAGAGCTAACATTGTGTTATGTGAATAAATAACAAACACATATGACAAACTATTGAAAAGTCCAATTAGATGGGTGTCTAAGAAAGGTGTTTAACTAAGGAGAAGGTCACTCTAGTTATAAAATGTTCTTACAAACAGAAAACCTCTCTACTCTTAACCTTTACATGACTCGTCGAAGAGGTCTGTTTTTGGGGTATGCCCTAAGTGTAAGGCCTATATACGATGCACCTTGGGTTGACCAAATAAGCATATGTGAATAACATATACATTTCAAATTAGTTTAATTTTAACTTAATATTTATTAAGGTCATGAATAAATTAAATTTGTTTTAAGTTTAAAATTCATAATAGTTATAAATATAATAAATTTAAAATTATTTTAAATTTAAATTTATACAAGCTATAAATAAATATATTTGAAATGGTTCTAAATTTAAAATTATAAAGGTCATAAATAAATGAAATTCTAGATAATTTTAAATTATAACATGAATTATAAATGTTATAGTCTATATAAAAGGTTACAATTGAATTGTAATATCAATTAAAGTGTTAATTAATGATATTGATACATAAATATAAGATTTAATATTGTATTATAAATGTTATAATTAAGTAAGGGAATCTTATATAATGTATATAAAATTAAAGTAATATGATTTTAAAAGTTAATATCGAAATAAAACTTATTATAGTTATAACGAATGAAAACATATACATACAATCGTATTTACATACAAAATGGAATATGATGCCACTGAGTATTGTAAATACTTATCATTCCTTATAAATATTAATACTCGCTATTATTTCGAGATTATGAATACAAAATAATGTTGAACTCTGTCATTTACAATATAAATAAAGTACAATACGTACCTTTGGTCGTTGAGCACCATTAAGCCATAAACTATACTTTTGATGTTTATTTTCTCTTAAGATTGGTAAGAACATTTTTAAACTTTGTTGAGAACCCTCAAGAGATACAAAATTTGTAACAACCCACTTATTCGGACACACCGATTCAACGCCGTAAAGTGGCATTTGAACTCGTAGTGCTAAGAAGGATGGATTGTTAGGTTGAGATAGTTTGTATGATACCAAGATAAATGTAAATTTAAAAACATCTATAGTTTCAAATCTCACAACGAAAGGAATAAAACATATATAACTGAAATAAACAAAATACCTCTGCTTAAAAAAATAGTGACTAAATATAAGAAATAAACTAGGTAAAATTCTTAATAAACAACTGGAAAGACAAATTGTAACACCCCATAAAATTAATAAGATAAGAATAAAATAAGATAAATTAATTAAATAAGATGAGGCTAACAATGGAAATTTTGCAAAAGTTGGAATTTGACTAAGGAAGTTATGTCGTTGCTTTAGTTGCAATTTTCCGATCAATTTTCATATATAATATGTTGAAAACTGGGCTTAAATGAAAAAGTTATAGATGTTTGAAGTTTTTGAATTCAAAATAATTTAAATATAATTCAAATTCAAGTATTCTCAAATTCAAAATTCAAAATTCAATAGTAATTAGAGTTAGGGGTTAAATAATAGTTAAAATTAATGTTAACGTTAAAGGAGTAATAAAGGAATGAAATAAATAAATCATTGGCAGTTAAAAATGTTCCTTGAAACAAACGAATCGGTCGACTGCTAGTGGTTGACCGGTTAGGTAGGGGCGGTCGACCGATGAGCAAGTGATGGCTAGGGTTTGTTTGTAAAGTAAACGCTCTGGATTGAATGCTTCAGATTTTATTATTTTAAACCAACTTAAATCCGACAGTTCTGGTGTATTCCAACCACTATAAATAAGAGCCTAGCCCCCTCACTTTTGTTCACACATTATTTTGGGGAACCTAGAGAAGCTCTGTCAGTCTCTCTCTTCAAAGGTTTAGAAAAGTTCTTTAGGATTTAAGGTAACAAATTCTAGAAGTTTATTATTTTATTTCTATTCTCCTCCAATCCCTTAATTTATGAATCTAATATACACATACACATAAATCCCTTGTTGTATATATATCTAAAAGGGGAGATCTGAAAGTGATTATTGAAGGTTGACAAATCCAAAAAAAGAAAGACGTCGGGACCTGTTGTTAGTGGAAATCTTAGTCTTTATATTTTAGTAATTGAATAGTGCGGTTTGGATTTGATATATACCTTAAGGAATTTTGGTTTACAAAAACGTCATATTAAAAACCCCAAAATTCCTCCAAAGCGAAATGTCAACTCTTAGGTTGGAATCTCAATTGTTTTATATTAAAATAATGGAATTTGTGTATATTTTGCAATTTCAATGTTTACCTTCCATTTCACTTCTTATATTTTTTTAGATCTAATTAAGGGTTTTGATTAGGAAATGGGGTGTAAGGTATGAATTCTTATTTGTAATTTGCACCACCTTTTTCCACAATTTGACTAAAAATTCTCTATCTAATTTCGTGCAGGAAGAAGTTGAATAGAGTGAAAAGAATGAAAATAGTAAGTTTCCACTATTGATTTGTTTCGTTGTTTTAATGTAAAATAAGTGGATTTGAATTCTGTTTTTATACAAGTCTGTGGATTTTATTTTGGATATCTGATTTATGATATATGTGTTAATATGAAAATGGAACTTGTATAATTTTAAAGATTTAACATTTAAATGTTAGTTTAGGACGCAAACTCCTTACGCTTGGAATTTACTAAATGCTTCTGTGTGTGTATATGCATAAGTAATGTATGATTATAACGTATTAATTGTGTAGTTAATAAGTTATTAATTATTGTTACATCCTTCTTAGGAAAGAAATTAATTGTAGAGGCGAAACATGAAGGTTTTCTTATAAGGCCTAAATATTGAATGTGGTGAGCTGTGTGATAATATATGTAGAGAGTGTTATAAATTACGACTAAGTTATAAGGATGCGATGTTAGTATAAAGCACATAGAAGTCTGTCCAGCTAATCCGGCTATCAATAGTTTGACTTTTGGGCTAATGTGAGACATCGCTTATAACAAGTAACTACTGACAATGCGAGGTTAATCCCAAATTCTGCAGGTTATATCTACCCAGCTAATCTGGCTACTAGTACCTACGAATAGTCAGACTAATATGAGCGTCGCTGTGGGATACATGTCATAATACGAAGAACCTGCTTAAGGGATTGAAGGTATTAAGTGGTTATGTAAGGGCCCGCCTCTTCCCTATGTAGGAAGTAGTACATGGTCTAAGTTATTGGTTAGGTATGGTAAATGATATCTCAAGAAAGGGCCCGCTTTGGTTTGAAGTATTAAGTGGCTGAAGAGGATTCTTGCAATGTCAGCTAAATAAGTACCAGTAAGGAGTCCGCCTTGGAATATGTATTAAATGACGGGGTCCTACCTAAAATAAAGGTATTAAATGGTCATAGTCTTCCTACTTTCCACTAAAAGGTATTAAGTGACTTAGTTACTATCTCTTACATTGATATGACATTATTGACAATAGATATTGGCTATTGGGTTGAAAGCATAATGGCTATAGATTTTTATTGGGAAAGCCTTAAGGCTTAAAGTCAGAATGACTTAGAATAATGTTGATATATGGAAGACATTCCTATTTAAATTATACCGCCAAAGTGCTATAATAGTAAGGCTTGAGATTTATATTCACGAGACATATGTTGTTCTGACTCCCTCCTCATTACAACATATGTTAGGAAAGACGATGCTAAAGGCAGAGGCGAGAAGGAAACTTGTGGAAGTTATCTATTTATCTATTTGTGTTATTTTCTAATGTACCCATTGCGAACAATGTTATATTTTGAAATTATTGTACTACGGATATGTGATAGTTGTTATCGGTATTGTGCTATGGATTTTTATGACATTTAAATTTTACATGAAATAGCAACTGTTTCTATTATTATATTTTATCCTTCCGCTTGAGTTCTGAACGTGTAGATAAATAGCTCTGTATTGTTCTTTATACCGACCAACAACCAACTTTGGAATGGGTCTAAATTTCGATGGGCCTTTTCTGGATCGGAATTTAGGTCCATTTCGGGGTGGGTTATGACATTTGGTATCAGAGCCTAGGTTACCCAGTTAATAAGGGTAGGTATACGTATGAAAGACGTACTTGTTATTTTTGAAAATGATTTTCAAAAATCCTACTATATATATACACTTATTTTAAACGTATGCAAAGGCCTTAGGCAAATCTTTACTTCAACATATAATACTAACTTAGGAAATGTAGAAGGAAAAGATTGTAACTCCAAAGTTAAAAAAGCAGTAAATATGCAATAAATAGGGAGTTACAACAATTTAATAAGGAAATAAATGGACCAATTAAGGAGATTATTAGGGTAATTATGGAGAGATAATGAAGGCATAATAGAAAATATTTAGAATGAATAAATGAATGCCTTTAAAAATTGTCTGCTAGAATAATAATCATTTATTACAGACAATTGAAATTTATAAAAATAGCAAATAATCATGTTAGATGGTAATTAAATATTATAAGACAGTATAATTGTCATTATGGTAAATTATATAACCTTAATTATACAGACAAAGGTTAGTAGGCCTAGCTCAATGCATAAAAATAGACGGGAGATAATAATCTATGTGTTGTAAACAATCAGAAATAAGAATTGAAGCAAGATGGAAGGAGTGGAGCAAGTTCTCACAAGAAGGTGTGCATTAATCACCACAAGAAGATAATCAGATTTTTATGAAGATTGAGTAGGGAAGAAGGAAACTTCAATAGAAAGAACAATTAAAGTCAATTTCTAAATCCAACCCCATGTGAAAGAATTTAATAAATATATTTTTGGAAAATTCCTTGAAATGTTTTGAATAAATTTTTCAAAGGATTTATTAGAAAGTTGTAGTTTTGAAAAAGCATAGAAAATCATAATTTAAAATTTTGTTGAGTCAAAAGTTTCTAAATAAAAGGGTTTTTGGTATAATAAAAGGATTTTCACTTTTAAAATACTAGTTTAAAATTAGTTGAGTTGAAAAGTTTTCAATTTTTAAGGAAATAGATTCTTTATTTTAAAAATAAATGTAAAATAGAGTGTAGATTTGATTTGATGATTTTTCTTCTATGTCATAAATTTGGAAGTTCCTTTTTAAATTCTTTCAAAAAGGGGAATAAATGGAAATGGAACTTAAATAAATTAAGGAATATAGAATAGAAGCATAAGAATAACTAGGATATGAACATTTTATAAGGAAAATACGAAGAATATAGCTGAAATATGAGCCAATTAGTTAGGAGAAATATAAATAGAGGTAATATTGGGAGATTTGGATAGAAATAGCATTAGGAATTTGTATAAAACATGATCCGTAATCTAGTTAGAAATTAATTGGATAGAAGCTATCCTCGCCTACTCCACTTTTTCATGTTTAAGGTTATGGAAGAAGTTTTGGAAAAAAATTTAAATGGAATTAAACGATGATAATTGGTAAAAGAGTTGGGATAATTTTTTGAATGATATAAGGAAAAGCATTATGTAAGGAAGAGAATTTTGCATATTCATATTTCTATTAATTTGTTTGAATAATAATGAAGTATTATTGAATTTAAAAGGGTAATGAAAGAGAAATAAGTTGGGATTGATAGGAAAAAGAATTACGCAAGGTATATAGGAGTTTAACAAAGTTATAAAAAGTACATAATTAAGTGGCTATACATTTGAGTAATAAAGAAATAGATGTTGATGTATATTTTTGGGATAATATAACAACTTGAAATCAGAAATTTGTCATTCATGTGCTCTTTTAAAATAATTGTCTAGTAGCTAGAAATATCTTTGAAATAATGAACGTCTGACAAAGGAAAACCTATTATTTTGAAATGCTATTGAAGTTATAATTTTTATAATAGATTTAAAAGGAGCTAAATTTGGAAAATAATAATAATATATCCTTAGAATGGTATTCAATGAACTTTTCATAAGCATAAACCATAATTTCATGGAATAATAAATGCTAATTTCGAATTTAATGTAATAAATTTATTTGTATGGAAACAACTTATTGAAAATTATTTTGTATGTTGTATAAGGTTTTTCAAAAGGAAAATTATTTTACTCCATCATGGATAATAGTTTATTTTAATAATTCAGTTTTAAATGTTTTGAATTAAAAGTCCAACTTTTAATGAAACTAGTGTGAACCCGTGCTTCGCACACGGATGTCACCAAAATATTGCATTCATATAGGTCAGAATCCATTTCTCATGACTATATGGTCAGTAAGGTCAACATGTATCCTTCTTATGTAACAATTTAGTTCATTTTTTTTCAACTGTATAATATAGATGTTGTTGGTCTATTAGTGAAGCGTGCATATGAAAACTGGAATGACATGATAGAATATGAAGGTGGTGTGCAACCTCTTTCATCAGCTACAACATTCAACTCCGTTATGAAGAATAAACTTAATGTAATGCCTTTGAAACATTCATCATATGATCATTGTTTAAGAGGAAGACATAAGGGCTAAGAGTTCAGAGATTTTGAGGCTTGAAGACATGCAATATATGTTAATTCCTTTGCGTATGTAGATATCGGTATTGGTACCTCCTCAACTGATCAAGTTTAACTCTTCATATGGTTTTTCAGATTTGGAGCAAAGCCAATACTTTCCAAGTAAACATAAGAAGAAGGTTATAGTGTGTGGACGTAGTATCCATTTAAAGAGGCTGGGTATGTGGTAGGAGTTATAACTTAACCGCGAGAGTGGTTTTACACATGAAAGAGTTATCGGCTAATTGGTAATCAATTAGATATATCTGAATAATATTTGTTCCACTTAACATACTGTCATGATTTGGGGGTGAATACGAAAGGACTATTGAAGTTCATTTTATTTGGAAAAACACTCGAATCAAAGCAATATATGTTACCGTGTATAGCATATCACATTTACTCCAAGTAAAGATTTTATTTCAAGCACTTTCCTTCCTAACTGTCACAGGAAACGCATATGACACTAAATTCTTTACTGTTTAGGTGAAGCAACACCTTTCTTTATATTATATGAGTTGAAACTGAATATTCTTGAAACCGTAGTTTCACTCTTGGTCATAAAACAAATAATTATTTATAGAACCAAAATTACTAAGTCTTCCTAATTTAAATATAGTAAACAATACTGACTATGTAAACCTCAAACCGGACATGAATTAGGATCATAAGCGTATAATAGTAGTTGGATACTTTTTCCCATTTCCAATAATATGTTTAATGTTGTAATACATGAGGGTAAGAAAACAATGAACCAAAAACAGTGCAACTGGTTTTTTGACTAACGAAAAAACAAAAATAGTACAAATCTAATAATACTAAGTGCATTGCGGTTGGTTAAATTTCAGGTGATAGCTACTCATTGGCTTTATTTCGTCCACCTTTTAAAGCTTGTCCAAAATATCAAGAGCAACCTGGAAAAATAAAAAAGATGTCGATGATTAGGGGTGAACAATCTTCTTTATACGTTTGTATGAGCAATATTCATGGAAGAACAAAGTAGTATAGTAATAGTAAGAACTTGAATGCAGACCCAAAGTAAGTGGTGGAATAGTTAATTGTATGCCTCTGTAAGAGCAATATAACTGGACAGCGAATTTATTTAAACATCTTCTGCAACTTCATGGTTAAGCTTACTACATTGAAAAAAGGAGACATTAAATAAAAAACAATTTATTCATGGAGACTTGTAAGGAAAAATATAGTTTTTTTAATTACCAGCTAATCATCCCTGTTGATGGTTGGAAATTATAGTTCAGAATAATCAAGCAAACCATTAATTCCTTTAAACCCAAGTATTAACCTTTAAATTCACAATCCAGAAATTATAAACATTAAACAACTTTAATCTTAATAGAATCATATACTGTTGTATATAACTTAGTTGGACCTAAAAAAACAAAGCTGCATTGTTTCTGTTCCAATTCCGTTTGTGTTGTTGTGTAACGTTTGTGACTTTAATCTTTGTTTGGTGCATATAATTTTGTGAAAATAATAAAGGAAATATAGCATATACTTCCCAGTAGTCATGTAATAAAGGATAAACATAGATTTTTAGATTAATAATTTAGCAATCGAATGTGAAAGTTGAAATTAGAATTGTACATTGATATACAAAACTGCAAGAATTCAAATAGGTTTAAAGAAAAGCAGTTCATTATCTTGAAGCTATAGTCTAATACTAAAATAAAACAGGAATCTAAAAAGTTAGTAAAAATTATTATATATCTAGGAGCTATATGTAGGGAAAGGTAAGAGCTATATAATACTAATTTATGGAAGCAGGTAATATTTAATTTATTTGTTCATGCATAAAAAAGGAAGCAATTTTTGGGCCATGCAAATAAGAAGATTTATCAAGTAAAACGGTAAGCAAGGCATGCAAAAATTAGATAGAGTTTAAACAACATCGCTGTGTAAACATAGTCAATTGAAAAAACGAACTGTCAGATAATAAGCTGAGTGAGTATTATAATGCATCAAATCACTGATTAAACCAAGAAAGTTATGGAAAGTTAAATATGAGGTCCCCATTTACTCGCTATATGGTTAAATATATAAACAAAGAACATAATTGTCTGGACTTATACCAATTCAATCACCGCATTCTATCAGTTTTATATGACTGTTTAAACTTGTAAGGTAAAAGAATTTGATGAATAACCTGTATAAAAAGTTCCACTGCCATATAGATATAACATGAGAAATTACTATTATTTTCAAATAAGATTGTATATTCTGACTAATACACCATAAATATACATAAATTTTCAGAAGCCACAACTCGAAATAAAAAAATACAATAATCCATGAAAAGCAACTAAAATTAATATTCATTTACTCTATTCTAAGTCTGTATAATTATAACAACATCTTCAAAACCAATTTTTTAGGGTATAAAATGTAAAAAAGTTTCTCTTAAAAATTTAATTTGAATGTAATACATGGTTAGTCAAAGAAAAAAAGCAAATACGTGACCTTATTATACATCACTCCACATATAAGTAATAGAGTATGTAGTTTAAAAACGTGTTTATTGTGTAAGGAAATTTGACCGTTTTGTAAGGAAATTAATACGAAAACAATAATGGTTTTCCTTACTTATTTTGTAAGGAAATTTGACCGTTTCCTTCCTCAAACGTTTCCTTCCTCATTTTGTGGTCAATAGAATCTAAAGGGTTTTCCTATTAATATGCTAATCAATAAAACGGTTATAATCTAGAGCGTTAATTTCCTTCATCTTGATCTTGATGGACGATCAAGACTAAGTCTACAAATCTGGAAATTTGGTCCTCTCTCTACCTATAAATATTAACCTTTTCTCATCACAAAGGATATAGAAAAACACATAAAGAAAGATATAGGAAAAGAGAGAGAAACCATTTCCTTTCTCCATTGAAATAACTTTCGACAACAACCATTGCTGATTCATATACAAGATGTCTGGAGGTATGTTTTATTGATTCATTACATATGTGATAATCATGTAATTCTAGATCTTAGGGTTTATGTTATTTGCAAGATAAAGATTACATGTGGTATCGGAGCAAGGTTTTAGGATTCATGATTATCCATCAATATATATAAAACGAAACTAGCATAGATCTATGATATGATGTTTGTAATTTTACTATAATAATGATGATGATTATTAGTGTTAATGTGATTCAAGTTTAATATTCATATTATTTAAGTTGCTATAGTAATCATGATCATTAATATTATTTTATTTACTATATGCTTAGATTTGGATCTGGAAAGTTTATATTTCTGCAAAAGTTAATTTTTCTACCTTAATGTTTGACCTACTGTATAATATGGAACAACTTATTGTATGCGAATACTTTTCAGAAAGTATACATATTGAAAACAATTGTTTCCTAGTTTGACATTAAATTCATGATCTGGAACTTGCAAAATAATTGTTTATATGTTAAATTCATGTATGAAATTTACTTGGAGTTACTAGACATTTATTATCCTTGCTGCGGATTACTTGAAAGAATGGCAAATGTTTATGCGAAAAAAAAACTTCCGCGCTTAATTTCCTTGTTTCCTCTGGTCTGATGCATGCAGTCCCGTCCACAGGCGGCTGCTGCTTGCACAATAACGCATGAAACATTAACGTTTATCATTCTTCCATGAGTATGGTTCTACTGCATACCCACAGGAGGCGCTAAACCTAACCTCTTATTATGACATGTGTTTTATTCTAATAAAGAAGCCTACATTTCTTTTATATCTTCAGTTGCAATACCCTCAAACCTTAATTCGCACGCTATGTTTATCATCAGACTCAATGGAACCAACTACTCAGAATGGAGAGAGCAAGTTGAGTTTTCTTTGGGCATACTTGAACTGGACATGGCTCTCCTTAAGGAAAAGCCAGCCCCACTTACTGACACAAGTACACCTGAGGAAAACAAACTCCATGATGATTGGGAATGATCTAATAGGCTCAGCATGATGTTTATGCGAATAGTGATTGATACCAACATCAAAACCTCCCTACCCAAAACTGAAAGCGCAAAAGAATATTTGCAATCCATTGAAAATCGATTCAAGACTGCAGACAAATCCCTTGTTGGGAAACTTATGGCAGACCTTGTAACCATGAAGTTTGATGGTTCTTGCTCAATGAGCGCTCATGTCATTGAAATGATTAACCTTGCTGCCAAACTTAAGAACTTGGGATTGGTTATGAACGATGCTTTTCTCGTCCAATTCATTCTCACTAGCTTACCTCCTCAGTATGAACCATTCAAAATTCATTACAACACTATTACGGAAAAGTGGAGTCTAAATGAATTGACTAACAAATTGGTTCAAGAGGAGTCTAGGCAGGGATCGTAAGGCATTAAAGTTGCTTATTTCACTCAAGGGGTTGGAAAACAAGCTGGCAAAAGGAACAACTCACAACATAAAAGAGCACCACCCAAACTTGGAATTGTTGCACAATACACAATGCCTGGATCTCCATGGCAGAATGGTGTAGCTGAAAGGCGAAATCGTACATACATGGAAATGGTTAGATCCATGATGAGTCATGCAAATTTACCTATATCATTATGGATGGATGCATTACGAACAGCTGTCTACATCTTAAATAGAGTTCCAACTAAGGCCGTTCCAAAGACTCCTTTTGAACTTTGGAAAGGATGGAAACCTAGTTTAATACATCTCAAAATTTGGGGTTGCCCAGTTGAAGCTAGACTGTACAATCCAAATGAAAAGAAATTGGATTTTAAGACAGTCAGTGGTTACTTTATAGGTTACCCAGAAAAATCTAAAGGCTATAGATTTTATTGTCCTAACCATAGTACAAGAATTGTTGAAACCGGCAATGCCAAATTCTATGAAAATGGTGAAATCAGTGGGAGTACAAAACAACAAAAAGTGGTCATTCATGAAATAAGGGTACCCATTATCTTATCCTGTATTTCGAAAGATATTGGGAATCATCCCATTGTTAAACCTGTTCACAATGAGGGAAACCCAATAAATGATCAACAACTCCATAATGAAATTATCACCAATCATAATGTTGATGAAGTACCACAGGAACTAGTATTAAGAAGATCTAAAAGACAAAGAAGATCAACTATTCCTGATGATTATATGCTTTATCTAATAGAATCTGAAGGAACTATGGACCCAATTTCTTATTCACAAGCCATTAAGGATGTTAACTCTCTTAAATGGATCGATGCCATGAAAGATGAACTGAAATCTATGGATAATAATCAAGTTTGGGAAATCGTTCAATTGCCGCAAGGACATAAAGTAGTCGGTTGTAAGTGGGTCTTCAAAACCAAACGTGACTGCAATGGTAAAATTGAACGATATAAAGCCAGACTTGTTTTCAAAGGTTTTAATCAGAAAGAAGGCATTGACTATAATGAAACTTTTGCTCCTGTTTCCAGGAAAGATTCTCTTAGAATTATCATGGCATTAGTAGCTCATTATGATCTCGAGTTACATCAAATGGATGTGTAAACAGCCTTTCTAAATGGAGACTTGGAAGAAGAAGTCTACATGCGTCAACCTGAAGGCTTCATAATTGAAGGACAGGAAGACATGGTCTGCAAACTTAAGAAATCAATATATGGACTGAAACAAGCTTTTAGACAATGGTATCTAAAGTTTCATGAAATCATTACCACTTTTGATTTCACAGAAAACATAGTTGACCCTTGTATATACCTCAAGTTCAGTGGGAGCAAGTTCATATTTTTGATTCTGTATGTTGATGACATATTATTAGCTAGCAGCGACCTTGGTTTATTACGTGAAACTAAGGATTATCTCTCAATGAATTTTGAAATGAAAGATATGGGTGAGGCTTCCTATGTGATAGGAATAGAAATATTCCATGATAGATCACAAGGAATTCTAGGATTGTCTCAAAAAGCATATATTGACAAAATTCTTGAAAGATTTGGCATGGCGAATTGTTCCTCTAGTCCTGTCCCACTGCAGAAAGGAGACAAACTTGTTCTTGAGCAGTGCCCAAAGACTCCTATGGAACGAGAAGAAATGACCAAATATCCTTATGCATCTCTTGTAGGGAGTTTGATGTATTCACAGGTCTGTACAATACCTGATATCAATCATGTAGTTGGTATGTTGGGTAGATTTCAAAGTAACCCAGGAATCGCTCATTGGAAAGCTGCAAAGAAGGTACTGAGATACCTAAAGGGAACAAGGAATTACATGCTCACCTATAGAAAATCAAGTTACCTACAGGTAACTGGTTATTCTGATTTAGACCTTGCTGGATGTCCTGACACTAGGATCTACACTCTTGGCTATGTGTACCTCTTATGTGGAGGTGCAATATCATGGAGAAGCCAGAAATCTAAGATGCTTTTCGGATCCACCATGATGGCTGAATACATAGCATGTTATGAGGCTTCAATTCAGGGAACATGGCTGCGTAATTTTGTCTCACAATTTGGCACTTTAAGTTTTATCTCTAAGCCACTAACTGTCTACTGCGACAATGAAGCTGCAACCTTTTTCTCCAAGCATGATAGGATAACCAAAGTTTCCAAACACATGGACCTGAAATACCTACTACTGAAGCAAGATGTTAAACTAAAGAAAATTGTTGTTGAATCGATAAGTACAGACTTACAAGTGGCAGACATATTCACGAAAGGACTACCTCCAAAGACCTTTCAGAGACATACTGATAGCATAGGTCTTGCAGATAGTTCCTAATTATCTCCTTATTATGCCATTTATTTTGTACTTAGCCAGACATAATAATTATTGAGCTCTTAATAATTTGGACATATTTTATTTCTGTTTTATAATGTGCACACATTTATATTTAGATAAATGATAACAGAAACAGTCTTTTGCATCAAGACATTATGTGACCATTAAGTTATGCTCATCTACGATCTAGTTATGAAAGTTGTCAATGTCATAGTACATGGAAGTAAGCATGTTGCAAAATAACATGTACACGTCATGACTTCCATTGACCACTGGATTAGCCAAGACACTTATGATAACTGATTAAAGAAAAGTTTAGCATATCATGCGCGCCTTATGACCTTAATACGAAAACATTAATGGATTTTACTATTGACCAAGTGGGAGACTGTAAGGAAATTTGACCATTTTGTAAGGAAATTAATACGAAAACAATAATGGTTTTCCTTCCTTATTTTGTAAGGAAATTTGACCATTTCCTTCTTCAAACATTTCCTTCCTCATTTTGTGGTCAATAGAATCTAAAGGGTTTTCCTATTAATATGCTAATCAATAAAATGGTTATAATCTAGAGCGTTAATTTCCCTCATCTTGATCTTGATGGACGATCAAGACTAAGTCTACAAATCTGGAAATTTGGTCCTCTCTCTACCTATAAATATTAGCCTTTGCCCATCACAAAGGATATAGAAAAACACATAAAGAAAGATATAGGAAAAGAGAGAGAAACCATTTCCTTTCTCCATTGAAATAACTTTCGACAACAACCATTGCTGATTCATATACAAGATGTTTGGAGGTATGTTTTATTGATTCATTACATATGTGATAATCATGTAATTCTAGATCTTAGGGTTTATGTTATTTGTAAGATAAAGATTACATATTGTAGTTTAAAATTTTCATTTCATTGTTTACCAAAAAAATTTAAGGTCTAACCAATTAGCATGATGACGTCCAAACTATTTGTGAAATCCATTAAAAAAATGAAAGCCAACAATTACTAATTATTGTGTTGTTAAAAAATTATAGCACATGGGCTTTTAAACTATGTGCATACATATTATCCATTTGTAATAAAAATATTTGCTCCATAACAACCTGATAGCTCTTGTCGTTCCACTAAAACGAAACTAATGGTAAGGTATTTGATTCTCAAAATGCAGAAATGACCACAAAAACGGTGGGAAATGGTTATATAACATGAGGAGGGCATGAATGTTCATACTTTAAGGAGAAGCACAAAAACTTGCAAAAAAATAGACATCCTGTTTTTGTATTTGTGCCTCAATATTATTGGCATTTTTATTATAAAATACTTGTCGTTAAAATGCAACAAAATTCCATTCAGCAAAGTCTAAACACATACTTGTACTATATACACCATTATAGACGCTATGCAAAATAATACTGAAATCCATTATCGATGCTGCCACGAGATTAAAGATAAACGTATGCATGCATACGTACCTAGAAAATAGATTGCGGCATACCTGATGAAAGTAGACAGCTGAAGCATGAGCTTTGTTGCTTCCACCTGCCCTTGGCTTCAAACACCAAACGGTAAGAACATGAGCAAACATTATAAGATGAGTTGAAAGCACAGAAAGTTCAAGCAAAACTCGGTAAATATGAAGAAATAAAAAATTATGTATTAAATCACACATAAATATTTAGCTTTCTTCCATCGTTTGTATGAACTATACATATCATACCCCATAATTAAATATTAAACATGTTACTTAACATGCTACGTACACTGTTGTAACTATACCTAATTTAGCAATCATCAGCGAATCATTTTTTTGTTTTCATGCAAAAAAGTATATTTATTTGTTTCTTTAATATAAAATCAGGGTAAAGAGTGTAATCTATATCTTGCGAATAATATAAACCCTAAGATCTAGAATTACATGATTATCGCATATGTAATGAATTAATAAAACATACCTCCAGACATCTTGTATACGAATCAACAATGGTTGTTGTCGAAGGCTGTATCAATGGATAAAGGAGAATAGTTTCTCTCTCTTTTCCTATATTTTCTTTATGTGTTTTCTTATCTCCTTTGTGATGGGCAAAGGTTAATATTTATAGGCAGAGAGAGGACCAAATTTCCAGATTTGTAGACTTAATCTTGATCGTCCATTAAGATCAAGATGAGAGAAATTAACGCTCTAGATTATAACCATTTTATTTATTAGCATATTAATAGGAAAACCCTTTAGATTCTATTGACCACATAATGAGGAAGGAAACGTTTGAGGAAGGAAACGGTCCATTAATGTACCACATAATGAAGAAGGAAACTTTTCGCATTAATTTTCTTACAAAACGGTCAAATTTCCTTACAGTCTCCCACTTGGTCAATAGTAAAATCCATTAATGTTTTCGTATTAAGGTCATAAGGCGCGCATGATATGCTAAACTTTTCTTTTAGTCAGTTATCATAAGTGTCTTGGCTAATCTAGTGGTCAATGGAAGTCATGACGTGTACACGTTATTTTGCAACATGCTTACTTCCATGTACTATGACATTGACAACTTTCATAACTAGACCGTAAATGAGCATAACTTAATGGTCACATAATGTCTTGATGCAAAAGACTGTTTCTGTTATCATTTATCTAAATGTAAATGTGTACACATTATAAAACAGAAATAAAAGATGTCTTAATTATTAAGAGCTCAATAATTGTTATGTCTAGATAAGTACAAAATAAATGGCATAATAAGAAGATAATTAGGAACTATCTGCAAGACCCATGCTATCAGTATGTCTCTGAAAGGTCTTTAGAGGTAGTCTTTTCGTGAATATGTCTGCCACTTGTAAGTCTGTACTTATCGATTCAACAATAATTTTTTTTAGTTTAACATCTTGCTTCAGTAGTAGGTATTTAAGGTCCATGTGTTTGGAACCTTTGGTTATCCTATCATGCTTGGAGAAAAAGGTTGCAGCTTCATTGTCGCAGTAGATAGTTAGTGGCTTAGAGATAAAACTTAAAGTGCCAAATTGTGAGACAAAATTACGCAGCCATGTTCCCTGTATTGAAGCCTCATAACATGCTACGTATTCAGCCATCATGGTGGATCCAAAAAGCATCTCATATTTCAGGCTTCTCCATGATATTGCACCTCCACATAAGAGGTACACATTGCCATTAGTGCAGATCCTAGTGTCAGGACATCCAGCAAGGTCTGAATCAGAATAACCAGTTACCTGTAGGTAACTTGATTTTCTATAGGTGAGCATGTAATTCCTTGTTCCCTTTAGGTATCTCAGTACCTTCTTTGCAGCTTTCCAATGAGCGATTCCTGGGTTACTTTGAAATCTACCCAGCATACCAACTGCATGACGATATCAGGTCTTGTACAGACCTGTGAATACATCAAGCTCATTACAAGAGATGCATAAGGATATTTGGTCATTTCTTCTCGTTTTATAGGAGTCTTTGGGCACTGCTCAAGAACAAGTTTGTCTCCTTTCTACAGTGGGACAGGACTAGAGGAACAATTCGTCATGCCAAATCTCTCAAGAATTTTATCAATATATGCTTTTTGAGACAATCCTAGATTCCTTGTGATCTATCACGGAATATTTCTATTCCTATCACAGAGGAAGCCTCATCCATATCTTTCATTTCAAAGTTCGTTGAGAGATAATCCTTAGTTTCACGTAATAAACCAAGGTCGCTGCTAGCTAATAATATGTCATCAACATACAGAATCAAAATTATAAACTTGCTCCCACTGAACTTGAGGTATATACAAGGGTCAACTATGTTTTCTGTGAAATCGAAAGCGGTAATGATTTCATGAAACTTTAGATACCATTGTCTAGAAGCTTGTTTCAGTCCATATATTGATTTCTTAAGTTTGCAGACCATGTCTTCCTGTCCTTCAATTATGAAGCCTTCAGGATGACGCATGTAGACTTCTTCTTCCAAGTCTCCATTTAGAAAGGTTGTTTTCACATCCATTTGATGTAACTCGAGATCATAATGAGCTACTAATGCCATGATAATTCTAAGAGAATCTTTCCTGGAAACAGGAGCAAAAGTTTCATTATAGTCAATGCCTTCTTTCTGATTAAAACCTTTGAAAACAAGTCTAGCTTTATATCGTTCAATTTTACCATTGCAGTCACGTTTGGTCTTGAAGACCCACTTACAACCGACTGCTTTATGTCCTTACGGCAATTGAACGATTTCCCAAACTTGATTATTATCCATAGATTTCAGTTCATCTTTCATGGCATCGATCCATTTAATAGAATTAACATCCTTAATGGCTTGTGAATAAGAAATTGGGTCCGTAGTTCCTTCAGATTCTATTAGATGAAGCATATAATCATTAGGAATAGCTGATCTTCTTTGTCTTTGAGATCTTCTTAATGCTAGTTCCTGTGGTACTTCATTAACATTATGATTGGTGATAATTTCATTATGGATTTGTTGATCATTTATTGGGTTTTCCTCATTGTGAACAGGTTCAACAATGGGATGATTCCCAATATCTTTCGAAATAGAGGGTAAGATAATGGGTACCCTTATTTCATGAATGACCACTTCTTGTTGTTTTGTACTCCCACTGATTTCACCATTCTCATAGAATTTGGCATTGCCGGTTTCAACAATTCTTGTACTATGGTTAGGACAATAAAATCTATATCCTTTAGATTTTTCTTGGTAACCTATAAAGTAACCACTGACTGTCTTAAAATCCAATTTCTTTTCATTTGGATTGTACAGTCTAGCTTCAGCTGGGCAACCCCAAATTTGGAGATGTCTTAAACTAGGTTTCCATCCTTTCCAAAGTTCAAAAGGAGTCTTTGGAACGGTCTTACTTGGGACTCTATTTAAGATGTAGACAACTGTTCGTAATGCATCCATCCATAATGATATAGGTAAATTTGCATGACTCATCATGGATCTAACCATTTCCATGTATGTACAATTTCGCCTTTCAGCTACACCATTCTGCCATGGAGATCCAGGTGTTGTGTATTGTGCAACAATTCCAAGTTTTTGAAGAAGTCTAGCAAAAGGTCCAGGATGTTGTCCCGTTTCATCATACCTTCCATAGAATTCACCACCCCTGTCTGACCTAATGATTTTCACTTTTCTTTCTAATTGCCTGTCGACTTCAGTAATGAACACTTGTACAGCATCCACTGACCGAGGTTTTTCATGCAACAGATAAAGATAGCAATAACGTGAAAAATCATCGATAAAAGTGATGAAGTATTTCTCTCCTCCAAAAGTTGGAACATCAAAAGGTCCACAAATATCTGTATGTATTATTTCAAGAAGTTGTGTACTTCTTGTGGCTCCTTTCTTTGTGTTTTTTGTTGTTTTTCCTTTAATACAATCAACACATGCTTTAATGTTAGCGAAGTCTAGGTCCGGTAGGACACCATCTTTCACTAACCTCTTGATTCTTTCACTGGATATATGACCCAGTTTTTTATGCCACAAGAAGTAAGGGTCATTCTTGGATGACTTTCTTTTAGTTTCATTTCCATGCAAGGTGAGTTGGATTTCAGCATTTTGTTTAAGATGAAGTTTATAAAGTCCATCAATTAATATTCCAGAACCAATAAGACTAGAATTTTTAAATAAACTAAAATTTCCATTTCCAACTTCAAAAGAATATCCAAATTTATCAAGTACACTTACATAAATCAAATTACGGGAAATAGACGGAACATAAAGAGTTTGACATAAATCTAACTGATAACCGCTATCTAAAATAAGACGAAAAGTTCCAATAGCTTCAACTGGAGCTTTATCTTTATTCCCCATGAAAATGAAATTCTCACTTGGGTTTGTGGTTTGGATCGTAATGAATCCCTGCATAGAATTCGAAACATGAACGTTAGCAGCAGTATCAATCCACCAAGTAGAAGAAGGTACATTAGTAAGATTTGATTCGAAATGACTTACGAAACCCATTGGGTTACCTTTCTTTTCGAACCATGCTTTGCGCTTAATGCAATCTGCCTGGAAGTGTCCAGGTTTCTTGCAGAATTTGCAGACATCATCCTTCTTTTTCTTCTTGAATGGTTGAGTGGCGTCATCAGATTTGGGTGGTGCTCTTTTATGCTGTGAGTTATTCTTTTTGCCAGCTTGTTTTCCAACCCCTTGAGTGAAATAAGCAACTTTAATGCCTTGCGAGCCTTGCCTAGACTCCTCTTGAACCAGTTTGTTAGTTAATTCATTTAGACTCCACTTTTCCGTAATAGTGTTGTAATGAATCTTGAATGGTTCATACCGAGGAGGTAAGCTAGTGAGAATGAATTGGACGAGAAAAGCATCGTCCATAACCAATCCCAAGTTCTTAAGTTTGGCAGCAAGGTTAATCATTTCAATGACATGAGCGCTCATTGAGCGAGAACCATCAAACTTCATGGTTACAAGATCTGCCATAAGTTTCCCAGCAAGGGATTTGTCTGCAGTCTTGAATCGATATTCAATGGATTGCAAATATTCTTTTGCGCTTTCAGTTTTCGGTAGAGAGGTTTTGATGTTGGTATCAATCACCATTCGCATAAACATCATGCTGAGCCTATTAGATTGTTCCCAATCATCATGGAGTTTGTTTTCCTCAGGCGTACTTGTGTCAGTAAGTGGGGCTGGCTTTTCCTTAAGGAGAGCCATGTCCAGTTCAAGTACGCCTAAAGAAAACTCAACTTGCTCTTTCCATTCTGAGTAGTTGGTTCCATTGAGTTTGACGATAGACGTAGCGTACGAATTAAGGTTTGAGGGTATTGCAACTGCAGATATAAAAGAAATGTAGGCTTCTTTATTAGAATAAAACACAACATGTCATAATAAGAGGTTAGGTTTAGCGCCTACTGTGGGTAGGCAGTAGAACCATACTCATGAAAGAATAATAAACATTAATGTTTCATGCATTATTGTGCAAGCAGCAGCCGCCTGTGGACGGGACTGCATGCATCAGACCAGAGGAAACAAGGAAATTAAGTGCGGAAGCGAAAACTAAAACAAGAGATAAAAGAGATAAACATTAATGTTTTTTTTTGCATAAACTTTTGTCATTCTTTCAAGTAATCCACAACAAGGATAATAAATGTCTAGTAACTCCAAGTAAATTCCATATATGAATTTAACATATAAATAATTATTTTGCAAATCATATATAGACAATTATCTTGCAAGTTCCAGGTCATGAATTTAATGTCAAACTAGAAAACAATTGTTTTCAATATGTATACTTTCGGAAAAGTATTCGCATACAATAAGTTGTTCCATATTATACAGTAGGTCAAATATTAAAGTAGAAAATTAACTTTTGCGGAAATATGAACTTTCCGGATCCAGATCTAAGAATACAGTAAATAGAACAATATTGATAATCATGATTACTGTAGGAACTTAAATAATATGAATATTAAACTTGAATCATATTAATATTAATAATCATTATCATTATCATAGTAAAATTACAAACATCATATCATAGATGTATGGTAGTTTCGTTTTATATATTGATGGATAATCATGAATTCTAAAATAGGCTCTGATACCACATGTAATCTATATCTTGCGAATAATATAAACCCTAAGATCTAGAATTACATGATTATCACATATGTAATGAATTAATAAAACATACCTCCATACATCTTGTATATGAATCAACAATGGTTGTTGTCGAAGGCTGTATCAATGGATAAAGGAGAATAGTTTCTCTCTCTTTTCCTATATTTTCTTTATGTGTTTTCTTATCTCCTTTGTGATGGGCAAAGGTTAATATTTATAGGCAGAGAGAGGACCAAATTTCCAGATTTGTAAACTTAATCTTGATCGTCCATCAAGATCAAGATGAGAGAAATTAACGCTCTAGATTATAACCGTTTTATTTATTAGCATATTAATAGGAAAACCCTTTAGATTCTATTGACCACATAATGAGGAAGGAAATGTTTGAGGAAGGAAACGGTCCATTAATGTACCACATAATGAAGAAGGAAACGTTTCGCATTAATTTCCTTACAAAATGGTCAAATTTCCTTACAAAGAGTGTTAAATTAAGATCACATTAAAAGGTTTTCTAGAAATTGTTTACACTTGGATGGTCAAGACTTTATATTGTTTTATCATCACGTATATGGATATTTGAAGCAAGGAAAAAGTAATAAGTGGGGAGAGTAAGCAAATTACCAGGGTTATTTGATATAATTATTGAAGGTAACATAGTAAAGCAATTGAAGTAATTCATAATTTGAATTAAGCAAGGAAAACCAACTTGATCTAAGGGGCATCTTTATATACATAAATACACAACACGAACATACTCATAAACATACATACATACATACATACATACATACATACATACACACTCATATATATTTTCCCAATATTGTGATGCTTAACCGTGAATTTTTAATGTATTTGTATAACTGTGATGATAATAAAAAATTAATGTATTATAGGTAGATGAATAGCTTATAATATATCATGTAGTAAGTGATTATTTATATTGTTTTCTATCGCAGTCCTTAAAAAAAACATGTTTGAAGAAAAAATAAAATGTTCTTGGTTTATCAATTAAATTCTAATTTTGATTTAATCGGCAGCAAATAAATCATCTATAGAGTGGTTCTAATAGCTCCTATCTAAAAACTAAAGTTAGAACATATAGATGAATGACTTAGAGAGAGAAAGAGAGATAGAAAGAGCCAAGGAAGAAATTCGTAGATGAAATATGGCAAATCATTAATCTTTATAGCCAAAGAAGAAAATAGCTCATATCTTAATCGTCGTACACTCTAGCGAAATTGAATGCAAATCTAGTTAGAAAAACAAAATAGGCTATGGTTGAAAATTACACTTGTGCACATAACTAACCAAGATGTAAAAGATATTCATTAGGGGTGTTTTTATAATTAGCTCCAAAAAATATTGTGGTGAATAAAAGATATGAAATTAAAAAATTAATAATAAAGATTTGAAACTGAGATACCATGTGTCGAATTCGGTATCTGCAAAGAGAAGGATGTTAGATATTCAAAAACATATTCTGGTTATAAACTGACTTAAAAAACAACATTAATATTATATTGCACTAACATAGTAGTTGTAAAATTAAAAACATATTATAATATATAGGTTAGGGCAATCGAACAACATGATTGATCATAGGATTCCAACGATCACTTTTTTTGGTGTCGAAGTAAACGACGATATCTTAATGACTAAGCTTGTAGATGGTTATTAAAGTGGTGGATTGGTTGGAAATCCAACCTAATCATATATAATGATGAATTCAATAATACAACACAATGAAGAAATCATTCAAGTAATAGTGGTTAAGCCATTATTTATTCTTTGATAAAAAATGATTGTTAAGTTATCATTTATTTCTCAAAAATATTATTTTCAATTTTTATACTTTGTATTTCATGTTTTTGATTAACATGGCTTTATTCCTTTAAATATTCTTATATCTTAATAAAGTCGAAATGCAACAGTATTACCCAAACTATAAGTAAGATAATGCTTCAATTTTGAAATCTTGGTTGAAAATTGTTTGTTAAATGTTCCAAAAGGAATATTTTAATAGAGCATCTTTGAAAATGAAACCAAATTTATTTTTTAAGAAAGTGATCAAAATTATGTTACCATATCAAACAACCAAGAAACTGATACCAAAGGTAGAAATAATTTTCACCTAGAATCCCAAACAAGGAAGTCCAATTTGCTTAATCCCCATAACTGCATCAGGGGACAAAAGAAACAAATGCAACAAATTCTTTTTTTCTTTTCTTATGTAAAATTCCAAATTAAGTTTTCTTTTAATTAGACAGAGTTTTGGTTTAGTTTGATTTTGGTCCCTACGGATACGAAAATGGCAATCAGATGAAAGGCATAACAAAAAATTCCATGCATTATTTGAAGCATATTATGGAAACAATGATGGAGCAAAAAATATAAGCAACCATCATTAATCAAAATTGTATCTTGATCAAACAAAAAACACGAACAAAAAAAATCATTTTTAACAAAAAATGATCGAATATCAAATCTTAGGACAAAAAATTAGGCCTTTTAGAACATAATATTATTTCCCGCAAATTGAACATGGTGTGTTCTGATGGAGTAAAATAGATAGCTACTATATCATCTTGTAAATACAATGTAAGTAGAATTTAATGAAAAATAAAAAACATGGCTAGTGAAATCAAAAATCTCAAACTTTAATATTAAGAAACAAATGGGTTCGATATAGAAAGTAACATATTCCACCTTAGACATTAGCGACAACATATCTCAAAAACTAGCGATGGTAAATTTGGTATCGGAGAGTAGCATAGAACGCACATTAATTTTAGAGCAAGAAAGGCCAAATCTGAGGGAAACCAGTGCAGTTTCTTTGCATAATGTATAGCAGTAATAGCATTATCTTGCATAATATGTAGCATTACAATGATTTAGCGATAAGCAATAAACATAGCAGAGAGAGAAAACTCAATGAAACGTGAAGTTAGATGTTTAATTAAACGAAAGAAAAACCATAAACTGGAAATTGTAAATGTTACCCCCAGTGACCAACAGTAATTTCAGATTTTGGTCACCCCTTGAAATGGTCCAAATCTACAAAAGATGAGATCAATTGTCAGGTTGAAACGAAATGATCTGAAGTCTGTAAAGGTTTATGAACCCTATGATGATTTTGGCTTAAGCGGTGGTAGTAGGGGAGAATGACAGCGATAGAGCAGAAAAGGCACAAATCAAGGGGTCTTTATTATTTAGGGTTGAAATCGCGAAAGAGAAGCAAGGGAAAAATTATTATCGTGACTGTTCAGTTTAAAATTCACAAAATACTCAAGGTGGCTTCAACCCTCTTGAAACCTAACTCAGTAATAATAGTATAGTATAAATAAATCTCCGTTGTAGAAGTTCTTAAAAAGGAAAAGTTAGTTAGAAAGGGGAAATTTTTTCATGGTTTCTTTTGGGAACTACGCAATTTTTGAAAATTAACAAAAAGGATTTCTAGGTTTATATTTTTAAAGATAAAGGTTTTAAGATACGAATAAAAGAGGAATAATATGTACAACCTGATTTGGAAGTTTTAAGTCAATCCAAGACATTTAATTGTAGAATACTGTTAAAGTTGTGAGGCTATTCCAGTTTATAACTGGGTGATTAGTTAGGTTGCCCTAGTTGACTTGGAATGTGAATTTCTATATTTTGATCTATTTAGAGCGGTTTTCGTGTAACTTACATAAAATTTTCAATTCCAGAATATGTATAAAAGTGCAGCATTTGAATTAATAAGGAATATACCATAAAGAGAAAGAGATGTGTACGATATGGATATTATTTTCTGTACTTTAAACTATCTATTTTGTTAAAGGAAAGAAATAATTCCTTGTAATTTCAAATGAAGCAAAAAATCTCATTTTTTTTGAAAAATTATAATGGCAGAATGTTAGCCTTGATAAATTAAAATGTGGAAAGGAATGTTCTAGTTTAGAATTTAATGATTAGAAATAAGGATATATACACATATGTATAACCGCGCATAATGAACAAAAATAGAAATATATAAATAGCGTAATTTACGGCTATATACGTATTGGTTAGTAGTTAACGATTAGGATTTATGGACGTTAATTACAAATTTAATGGACAATAAATTTGTAATTATTGAAAAAATAAATAAAATGGGACTAATTAGGGAATTTAATCTGGCATTTATGGAGGAATTGAATCATATAACAGAGGCATTTTGAAACTAGTAAAAAGAAAAGGATTAAACGAGGATTTATTAGAGATGGTCCAATTTTGACAATAATGATCAATTATTAAGGGCATACTAACTAAAGTAATGAGTGAACCACATTTATTAGAAACCATGAAGAAAAATTAAGAAAGATGGAGAATTAAGTGGAATGACATACTAAGTGTTAACAAGAAATCTTGTCAACATCCCAAAGCTAAGTTGTTAACAAGAAAGGTTACTAACAACCCAAAGGAAAATTTTAGAAGTGATCAATCTCTTCGAAAACCCCCTTTCGTATGAGTTGATTGGGACAAAATGTCTTCAAAGGATGGCCTTATGAAACTGTTAATTATAGATAAGAAGACCAATCAATTCATTGAAACGTAAGTTGGGAAGAGAACCACTCATTCAAGGTCCCTTTCGAGTGGGTCGAAAGGGTAATTCTCATCTTCTTTTACGTGGATCGAAAGGATCATTTACATTCCCTTTTGAATGAGTCAAAAGAATCATTCTGCCTTTAAAAGGAGAATTCACTTTCGAAAGTATAGTTTCTGCTGCCATGGAAGGAAATCCTTCAAAAGGGTTATATGTTTTGAAATATCTGAGCTCCTTTTGAAGATGTTCAATCAGCAAGCATAACTTGATGTTCATACAGTGATTCCCTTTCGAAACCCCTTCGATTAGGTCGAAAGGGTACTTACTCTTTGGAAAGAGGCTTAATGTACAATATGTATAACATAAATTTAATAAGCAATGGAATAACATCTTGGACAAATAATATAAGTTCAATGAACTTATATTATTAATATCGAAATATCATCATCACGCCAATTTAACATTTGATATCATGAAACATGATGATAATATGATTCGAATCACAATGTCTAAGTTAATCCTTTAGCATTGCATAAATCAAATAGGGGTTAAGAAAATAAGTGAGCATCATGTGGAATTAGTCATTAGTCATGCTAATGGCTGAAATGATCTTCCTCATATTCAAAATCGATATTGGATCCATGCATTCCCTCTTTTGCATCTATTTGAATTGGATTACAAGTAAGAGAATTTTTCTCCAAATTGATTTAGGGTTACAAAAGTTTGACTTTGCTATGAAGTAAGAAAGGGAATTCAGAATTCAAATTTTTCAGTCCCCAAACTTGGACCCCTAGGGTCGTATGTGTAGATGCAGGTTGACCCCTTTCGCCTCCATCCTTTCGAAGTGGTCGAAAGGTCTTTATCCCAGCCTTTTGCATTCATCCTTTCACCTTAATCCTTTCGCTTCCATAGCATTGAAGGCCACCGCTTGGGTTTCTTATTATGCTTAGGTTAACCCTTTCACCTTCATCAGTAATGTACTAGTAGTAGAAGTTGCTCTAAAACTTCCCAATATTGCTTTCGCGCTCCTCTTAAACCTTTCGACTCCTTCGAATGGTATGTAGCGAAAGGGTCGAGGCTTCCCATTACATTATCTTGATGTAAGCGGAAGCACCCGCAACTCCTTCTTCTCCTTCGACGCCTTACTTGGATGCCTTCTACAGTTAACTATGAAGAGTGATTATTTGAGTGAGTAAGGAGTGCTTTCATATAGGTTTGAAACGATTAGTAGGTGACGACTGGATCATTCCGAATGGTTACTTGACTTCCTGTGGAGTGTTCTTTATGCTTACGGAAGGTTCCTACCATTTCGAAAGGCTTGTCCTTGCTTTCAAAAGATGCGCATTGATAAAATGCCTTTAAGTGGAAGATTAACAATAGCGAAACTAACTATTTCAAAGGGTTTGGTTATTGTGTGCGAGCCTGTTGCCTAATAGCTTTGAAAGGTGTTTCAAACCCATTCTAATTTCTCTCATATATGCAGATTTAACTGTGTCGAAAGGTCTTGCTGAGGCGGAAGGGTAACTTTGTTTTCTTTTCTATTCTTTTGAAAGCTCTTGCTTAACATGACTCCCATAGGTGCATTAGGCGCTTGCGACTCCATCCTAACCCCTTCGAAAGCTACATCAATGCCTTCGAAACACTGTTTTTGAATTATGGTGAAACCTCTGTCTTCAATTCATGTGGAGCTTAACACTTTTTATGAGCCTTTTTTCATGCCTTTATTCTTAGGTGAGTTTTATGGTTAACACTTTGCCCCCCCCCATGTATGAAAGAAGCTTTTGTTCTTTAAGACAAAAAGTTTAATAACTTTGCTTTTGCACTATTCCATCTTTAATAACCTCCTTTCCCTACAAAGTTTAAAGTAAATAACATTCCCTATGGCTAGTTCAAAGTTTTTATAAAAATATGCTCAGACAATGTTAGTATAATAGACTTCTTGAATTCTAAGTCTGGATGCAACAAAAATTAGTTGACCATCATCCGGAGTTAATAAGTGATAAGAAATCCGCAGTCGTAAATGGTTGGAGACCAAAACTCCTGTCTGGCGATAATAGAAGTCCCACCATCCAACTTTGGCAATAACAAAAGAAGCTTATAAATTAAACTCCCATTATATTAATAGAAAACCAGGCATATAATCCAAATCTAACTTTAATAATTGAAGCCCATGAGTTTTCTTCTAATAATAATAAGTGTCTGGTAATAAAAAGCCATAAACTACCATCTGGAAATAAGTCACTGAACACCATGAATCCTTATCTAGGGGTAGATAATGGGTATTTAGGAACCCCTATTGGAAATAATAATAATAAACCAGAAACCGAGATTCATATGTTTATAAGTGTTGTTCGGTAGTTACTAGTAGTTAACTAGTGACCTGGTTCGGGTATAATTAGACAAACTTAGAGTTTTGATTGAAGAGCAGAAGTCCATCGAGATCCTAATATCAATTGCCTTGGAACCCAGATACGAGCATTAATAAATGAAATCCAAAAACTAATGGTAAAGACTCGAAACCCAAATTCGAGTATTAACAATATGCTATTTAGAATCCCACGATGAGGGTCTTAATAATGGGGGTCTCAAATCCCATGTTCGGGAATTAATAAGTGAAGTCCATAAATTAATAATAAGAGATCTGAAACCCTAGCCCGGGTATTAATAAGTGAAGTCCAAAAGTCAATAGTGAGAGACCTGAAACCAAGATTCAGGTAGTAATAAGTGAAGTCCCGAAATTAATAATAAGAGACCCGAATCCCTGATTTGGGTGTTATGAAGATTAGAAATCAATAGTAGTAGACTTGAAACCCATATTCAAGTATTAATAAGTGAAGTTCTGAAATTCTCTTTTGGGAACTTGATAGAGGCTGTAAGTTCTTATCTGAGCCTTCTGTTCTGCACTGCTCTTTGAGTTTTGATTCTTTTGACATGTCTCGCCCTTTAGGCTTTGTTGGTTGTCGTTGTTTGATATACCGCTTCTTGGGCTTAGACATCTTAGTACAATGTTGTCATTGTTTGATATGCCACTTCTTGTGTTCGAACGTCTTAGTCCGTTGTTGTCATTGTTTGATATGCCACTTCTCGGGCTCGGACGTCTTAGTCCGTTGTTGTCATTGTTTGATATGCCTCTTCTCGGGCTCGGACGTCTTAGTCCGTTGTTGTCTGGTGCGTTTGTCTAGCTTATCCACAACCAGGACCCAAGGACTTACCCAACCTCCCTCTAGGAGGCGCTCCAACCAAGCCTTATAGGTGGGACTAAATGCTTATTTGGTGCCTTCACCAGGCCATGGCATGGCGGGACCAAGGACTTACTTTGTCCTCCCTCCAGGAGGCGCCTTGATCTGGCCATAGCGTGGCGTGATCAAGGGCTTGTCGATGCTTTAATCTGACTATAGCGTGGCGTAGATAAAGGCTTACTCTAACCTCTCTCCAAAAGGCGCCTTGATCTGGCCATAGAGTGGCGTGATCAAGGGCTTGTCGATGCTTTAACCTGGCCATAGCGTGGCGCGGATAAAGGCTTACTCTAACCTCCCTCCATGAGGTGCTTTGACCTAGCAACTCGGCGTGGACAAAGGCTTTGACCGTTTAAGGTAGTTTCCAAATTCAAGGAGAAATTTGATCCCAACCATGTAGATTTTGAAAGTCTATAGTAAGGTGGATCGATTATACAAATGGCAAGTATATGACTAATTTAAACTATAGTGTAACAACAGTAAAGTATGTAAATAAGAATAATCACACCAGGGATTTTATACTGGTTCGGACCTCCCGTCCTACGTCCAGTCCCGAAGCTCCTCTTCGGAATTTCCTTTCACCAAATAACCCTCACTTCACCCGGAGGAACAGGTTTACAATAGTAGAGTTTCTTTGTCAACTATGTGTTCTCTATTACACAGATTTTGACTATGTAGTACAATTGAACTTCCTATATCTCTTGGATGATTGAATACAATATTGTTCGAGAGAATATAGAAGTGTATGATCTCAGATTTTCAGATTGGATAGCAAGTAGATTAATAGAACAAGAGATGATCAAGATAGAGAGTCGAGTTGTTAGGTAGTCAGGTGTATGCTTTCTCTTGATTCCTGATGCTATATATAGTTGTAGATATGTATGTTGAGTAGTTGCATCCATTAATGAGTGCTTTATAGTTGCTTCTGCTGATGATGAAGAGTTGCAGCGAAGAGAAGCGAAGATGTCTTTTCAAATGCGGTAGTTGTAATTTGAATTTTAAATTCCGAGTTCAGCATCAGACGTCTGGTATTTGTTTCAGACGTCTGGCTATATATATTTTTTGTATACAGTAGCCTTTCAGACGTCTGAGTGCATCAACCAGACGTCTGATCCTGTCTGTTTTGTATTCCAGAGGATTTCTTTAGACGTCTAAAAACCGTGCATGTTTACTCTGTGCATCTATCTTGTTGCTCCATCGATCCTATTGACTTGTAGTCTCTTGTAATGTTCTTTGAGCCTTGTTCTTGTCTTTCTAGTGATGTTATTCTAGCAAGTACCTGTATATATACATATATATGTACATTTGATTTTCATTGTATAGTTGTTGTCATTAAAACCATGGATTTGATTTCCTAACAATCTCCCCCTTTTTGATGATGACAACTATACAATATACTTATATATAATTTTTATAAATCTCCCCCTGAATATGTGCTTTTCATTATCTGTCCCCCTTTTTCATTATCAAAAATGAATGAGGGAATCATATTTGCAAATTCCAAAATCTTTCCTTTTGTTTCTCCGAGTACCTATAATAAATAAAAATCATTTTTTGGTACCCACTTACTATGTTAGGGTCCATGGGGGGTTAGATCTTTGGAAACCATACCCATTTGGGTGTGGTTGAACCTTTATAAATATAATTTTCATTATTAACTATCATATCAAAATAATCATCAATGTATTTTTCTCTATTTTTCCAATTAACAGGAACCCAAATAATTAGATAATTTTTATTCATATTTCCGTTCAATGATTTTGTACTTCTAGAGAAATTATAAATATCATTGGCCATAGCAGTATTTGAATTTCTATAAGAATTTGATCTAGACTTTACTCGAAATTTAGTACTAGTATTAACATTTTTACTATATATGACAGCGTATCTAGTGCTATTTCTACGATCAGTTTATTATATCCTAAACCACTTTTGTCATGTAAAGGTCTAGAACTAGATATAATCATGTTTAAATCGTTTTGACCTTTATTAAATTTTGTGACTTCAGTGTTAAGTTTATCAAATTTAGCTTTGAAGTCAAAATTATTATTTTCAAAAGAAATATTATTGTTTTTCAAAATATCAATTTGCTTGTTTAATTCAGAATTCTCCCTTTTTATCGTACAGTTCTCATTTTTGAGAAGAAAAATTCGAGATTCTGAATTATCTAAAGATGATTGTAATAAATCATTTTGTTTTTTCAAATCCGTAATTTCTTTTGAAAATATTTCCTTTTCTTTTTCAAACATAGTATTTTTATTTTGCAAAACATTGATTTCCTCCAAAAGATCATTTTTTTTTATCTTCTAACTGCTCCTTTTCTTTTTGTAGGAAATCTTTTTGTAAAACAAGTTCTTCTACGGTATTTTCAAAACATTTAGTTTGTTTTATCAAAAATTCATTTTCCTCTTTTAAACTGGAAATTTCTTGCTCATGATCTTTTAACTTTTCTAAAGCAATTCTATTAACTTTATTCAAGGTTTTACAATCTTTTAATAACTCATCATGTACTAACAGAAGATCTTTATATAAAGAATCTAAGCATATCGATTGTGATCTGAGTTTAGCCATGAAGCATTTGTCTGTTTTCTCCATTGATTCTTCTTTATTGCTCTTCCTCTTCCTATTGCCTTGACTAGATCTCTTTATAGCCATTTATTCTAGGATGTTGTTACGATCTTTAGAATCCCAGGCTCTGATACCAATTTAAAGTCTATAGTATGGTGGATCGATTATACAAATGGCAAGTATATGACTAATTTAAACTATAGTGTAACAATAGTAAAGTATGTAAATAAGAATAATCACACCATGGATTTTATACTGGTTCGGACCTCCCGTCCTATGTCCAGTCCCGAAGCTCCTCTTCGAAATTTCCTTTCACCAAATAACCCTTACTTCACCCGGAGGAACAAGTTTACAATAGTAGAGTTTCTTTGTCAACTATGTGTTCTCTATTACACGGATTTTGACTATGTAGTACAATTGAACTTCCTATATCTCTTGGATGATTGAATACAATATTGTTCGAGAGAATATAGAAGTGTATGATCTCAGATTTTCAGATTGGATAGCAAGTAGATGATTAGAACAAGAGATGATCAAGATAGAGAGTCGAGTTGTCAGGTAGTCAGGTGTATGCTTTCTCTTAATTCCTTATGCTATATATAGTTGTAGATAGGTATGTTGAGTAGTTGCATTCATTAATGAGTGCTCTATAGTTGCTTCTGTTGATGATGAAGAGTTGCAGCAAAGAGAAGCGAAGATGTCTTTTCAAATGCGGCAGTTGTAATTTGAATTTTAAATTCCGAGTTCAGCATCAGACGTCTGGTATTTGTTTCAGACGTCTGGCTATATATATTTTTGTATACAGTAGCCTTTCAGACGTCTGAGTGCATCAACCAGATGTCTGATCCTGTCTGTTTTGTATTCCAGAGGATTTCTTCAGACGTCTGGCTAGTGCACCCAGACGTCTGAAAACCGTGCATGTTTACTCTGTGCATCTATCTTGTTGATCCATTGATCCTATTGACTTGTAGTCTCTTGTAATGTTCTTTGAGCCTTGTTCTTGTCTTTCTAGTGATGTTATTCTAGCAAGTACCTGTATATATACATATATATGTACATTTGATTTTCATTGTATAGTTGTTGTCATTAAAACCATGGATTTGATTTCCTAACATATTTTTTTAAGGAAGAGGCGCTTTATTCATTCATTGTAAGAAATATGGTCGCAAGTGTTCCGCATTCCACGTCTAGGAACCATATTTCCATCCGGTCGACATAACTTGTAAGCTCCAGGGGAATTACTTTGCATACAATTAGGGGACCTTCCCAGTTTGGTCCTAGCGGTCCATCTGCAGGATTTCTTGTATTTGTCATCACCCTTCGGAGTACTAAGTCTCCTTCTTGAAATAATCTTGTGTTTTCTTTTACGTTGTAGTATTTCGAGATTCTTCTTTGATATTCTACAGTCCGAATAGTCTTAATAGTCTTATTTGTTGCTTTTTTAAGATAGTCTTAATAGTCTTATTTGTTGCTTCAACTGCTCCATTAGCCTTTGGATGTGCCACGGATGAAAAGCTTTTGATAATCCCATCCTTATGGCAAAATCGAGAAAACTCTTCACTTTCAAATTGTGTTCCATTATCATATATAATCATATAAGGGATCTCGAATCTGGTAATAATGTTTTTAATGACGAATCTAAGCACTTTCCCAAAAGTGATTTTGGGGAGTGGCTCTTCTTCTACCCACTTAGTAAAGTAGTCAATAACCACTACAACATATTTTGCTCCTCCTTTTGAAATTAGCAATGGCCCGATTAAGTCGATTCCCCATATATCGAAGGGCCATGGACTTGAAATTGGAGTTAATTGACTTTGTGGCAAACGAGGAATCTTTGAGTATTTCTGGCATCTTAGACATTACTTTACATAGTCAATAGCTTGACCTGCCATTCGACGCCAATAAAAACCTTGTTTCATTATTTTCTTTACCAACATTTCCTCGTTGGAATGGTCTCCACAAAATACTTCGTGCGCTTACACCAACAATTTCATCCCATCCTCCAAACTTACACATCTTAAGTAAGGTATGGCGTATCCTTTCCTGTAAAGAACTCCATCCATCATTGTGAAAGCCGGAGCCCGTCACCAGGTTTTCCTAGCTTTCATTTTATCAGATGGTAATATCCCCTTGGAAAGATATTCAGCAGTAGGTGACATCCAAGTGTCACTATAACGGTCATCTGCCCTTGGATGATTAGTTTCCTCATATGGGATTTTTTCATTAATTTCCCTTTCTTCTCTTTCTTATGCCATGATTTGAGATCTAGTTAGAACTAACAATTTCTTCCCTTGTTCAGGCATTCCCTCTTCGATAATGGAATTTGCTTGGTACCCTACCAGTACGATACGGGTCTCTGGGGCTCCTCTTGAACAAACCAACTTTGCTAATGAATCTGGCTGAGAGTTTTCTCCACTTGGGACTTGGTGTATAGAAAAATCTTCAAATAAGGTGAGCATTTTCAATATTTTCTTTACATATAAGGATAGTTTTGCATCCTTAGTCTGATATACTTTCTTTATTTGGTTTACCATTAGTTGAGAGTTACTAAAGACTTGAAGTCGTGGGATCTTGAGTTCTAAGGCTAGAATCACCACCATTGATTCATATTCGGCTACATTATTTTTTGCAGGGAACCCTAACTTCATTGCGTAGTGTAGGCGGTGCCCGTCTGGTGTTATTATAACATATCCTGCCCCAGCTCCCTGCTCGTTTCATGCGCCATCCACAAATAACTTCCATACGGGTTTTCGATCCTTTTCTTTCTCCGGTTGTTCTTTAACAAAAAATTTACATTCATTAATAAAGTCTGCTAATGCTTGCCCTTTGATTGCCATCCGTGGATAAAATTCAATGTCATACTAGCTAAGCTCAATTCCCCACTTTACCAGCCTACCCGAAGTTTCAGTCTTACTGAAGACTTGTTTGAGTGGAAAGTTAGTTAATACTCTGATTAGATGCGCTTGAAAGTATGCTCTAATTTTTCGTGCTGTAAGTATCAAATAGTAAGCTAATTTTTCTATTACCGGGTATCGAACCTCTGTGTCTTTTAACCGCCTGCTCACATAATAAACAGGAAGTTAGGCCCCTTTTCCTCTTTAATCAAAACTAAACTAACTACATGTTCTAAAACTGCCACGTATAAGTACAAGATTTCCCGTTCTTGGGGCTAGATAATATTAGTGGTCTTTCTAAGTGATTTTTCAATTCTTGGAAGGCTTTCTTACAATCCTCTCCCCATTCAAATTTTTTTCCCTTCTTGATCACGTTGAAAAAGGGGATGCACTTATCAGTTGCTTTGGAGATGAACCTGCTCAGGGCAGCAACCCTACCGTTTAAACTCATTACATCCTTATTGGTTTTAGGCTCAACCATGTCTTTGATAGCTTGAATCTGGTCTGGACTGGCTTCAATTCCTTGAGCGCTCATAATATAGCCTAAAAACTTCCCGAAATGAATCCCGAAAGAGCATTTCTGGGGATTCAGTTTCATTTGATATTTCCGTAATACTTCGAACATCTCTTTTAGGTCTTCAAGGTGACTCTTAGCTTCATAAGATTTTACTAGCATATCGTCAACATAAACTTCCATATTTCGACCAATCTATTCCTTGAACATTATGTTGATTATTCTTTGATAGGTGGCTCCTCTATTCTTTAACTCGAAAGCCATTGCTTTGTAGCAGAAAATTCCCCAATCGGTAATGAAACTTGTATGTTCTTCACCCAGTTTAAACATGGGTATCTGATTGTATCCTGAGTAAGCATCTGTGAGGGACAACAATTTGTGTCCACCAGTTTTTTCAACTAATTGATCTATTTGGGGCAATGGGTAACAATCTTTTGGACATGCTTTGTTCATATCAGTATAATCAACGCAGGTTCTCCACTTGCCATTCGACTTCTTTACCAATACTGGGTTTGCTAGCCACTTTAGGTAAAAGACTTCCCAAATGAATTCATTTTCGAGTAGCCTTTTAAATTCTTCTTTTAGGGCGTCAGATCACATTTATCAAATTGTCTCTTCTTTTTTCAAATGGAGGTCGCCTCTGGATTAATATTTAGTGCATGATACATAACCGATGGATCAATCCCAACCATATCTAAATGAGACCATGCAAACATGTCTCTATTAGACTTAAGAAACTGAATTAAGTCTGCCTTCAAGCTGCTTTCCAACTCCTTTCCCACTTTGACTATTTTGGTTGAATCATTTGGGTCTACACACGTTTCCTCAAGGTCTTATATAAGTTTTATCCTTTCCATTTCCCTACGGCAATCAAATTCCGTGATGATTTGTCCTTCTTCTACGGAATTAACATCGGTCCTCTTTCTTTTACTTACAGGGGAAATGTACCTTTCAAACATACGTTTATTAGTTTTATTAGATCTTACTTGTGCTTCGAATGTTGGATGTAAAAATCCATCATCCAAAGGCTGAAAAACAGTAGAAGAATCGTTTTAAGAAGAATACTCCCTCTTATATTGATCAAGTGCTGAGAAGTACATCTCAAAGGAGCTGAATTGTTCTCCGCGGATAGTGCCCCAACCCCTCTTAGTTAAGAATTTTACCATTAGATATTTTGGAGAGACAAAAGCGTCCACCTCATCAAGTGTGGGTCGACCAAAGAAAGCATCGTAGTATAATGGTTGGTTGATGATTACGAAAAGAGTTTCAAAAGTCCGGCAGCATGGCTATACTCCCATCTGGACTCGCAATTTCACTTGCCCCATTGGAGTTGACCCCTTGCTGTTGAACCTAAAGATAGGTTAAAGGCGGGGTTCTAGCTTGTCCTCTGGGATGCCCATTTAATCAAAGGCATGTGTGAAGATGATTTTGACTGCACTCCCAATGTCTATAAGAATTTTAGACACTATAGAGTCCAATTTGAGCCATGATCATTATAAGGGTGATGGATTCCTTTCTTCAGCTCTTGAGGAGTAATAACATGATTTGGCATTGGTACATTGAGTCATGGACTTTTAAGCGGGGGCTCTTTTTGAATGGAGAACACTCTTTCTCTGGCTTCTTTAATGTATTGTTTCCAGCTCCCTTGCTAGTCCCTTCTGGGTGTGGCCCCCCATGGATTACATCAATCCTATTCGATGGCGGACTCAAGCTTAATGGATCTTATACTTCCAAGATATTGATGGCATTATTAGGAATTTTTTGGGGACCATCACCAGTCCGAGGTGCCTTTTGCTTATCTTGGATGAATTCCTTCAAATTACCTTCATGGATAAATTTCTGAATGATTCCATCCAAAACTCAACATTCATCAGTTTTATGGCCATTTGCTTTGTGATAAGCGCAATAGTCGTCCCCTTTCTTTGTTTAGGGTAATTTTTAGCCTTGAACGAAGTCGAGAAGTTAACCTTCTCTTTAGTCATAGCATATATATATATATAAGACAGTGACTTCTTTAAAGTAATTGAATTAGTATTGGATTCCTCCCACATTGTTCTCTTGTGTCCTTGATCAGATCCAAATCATCCACCCTCCTTCCTCGGATTAGCTTTCTTTTTAGCATAATATAATTCATCCATTTGAATGATTTATCAGCTTGGAAGTAGAAATCTTGTAATATCTTACACCCAGGCACAAAGAGTTCCTTCCAAAATGGTGCATTCTCTATCAGCCCGGAATGCACTGCCATGAGCTTGTCCCTGTCATTCATATGTTTGGCTTTCAGTGCTTTTGTATTGAATCTTCCGAGGTAATCACCTAGTGATTCCCTTGCCTTTGCTTAATTTTTGCTAGAACAGTGTAATCAACGGTCGAATCTTTGCATATACAGAATTGGGCAGAGAATTCATAAGAAAACTTCTTCTACGAGTAGATAGTCTTCTCACGATATTGTCGGTACCACTTTGCAGCTGCCCCTTGGAGTGTTACCGGGAATAATCTACATCGAATTTCTCTAGAGGTATTATATAAATCCATTTGGTTATCAAAAGCCATCAAGTGATCATCAGGATCAGTGGTACCATGATATTTCAGAGTTGGGATCTTGACATAAGATGGGATAACCGCTGACATGATCTCATCTGTGAATGGAGCTACTTGTTCATTGTCATTTGCTTGCTCATCCAAAGTTCTTTTCCCTTTTGCATTTAGCATGTCTTTGACTGTCTTTTTTGCTACATGTTTCAAATAAGCTTTAGTGTTGTGATAGTTTTTTCGATTTGGGTTGTATTCTTTTGAGGTCGAGTTTCGAGATGGCTCGAGAGATTTTTCAAGCATCCTTCCTTGATGATCGACTTTAATCAAATGGCGTACTTTTTTCTTTGACAATGTCAGATCTATCTTGCTCTTTCCCTCATTAGTATAAGCTTTTAATTTTCTTCTTGGAGAGATCACCTCATCTCCAGTTGTTGGTTTTGTAGTTTTGGAAGACTTATGAGAGAGAGCTGCTTTGAGAAGTTCTTGCATTTCTAGCAATTGTTGCTCCAGGTGCTTTATCCTAATTGCATAGTTGTCAGGTTATGTTGGGGTTAAAGGCTGTCCTTGCAAAACTCCCTCCAAGTTGAAAGTTGGAGCAATATTTTCCTCCAAAGTTGTGGTTTGTATTGCTTCTTCGTCCATTCGAATAAGCCTTTTAGATTTCATTTTTCTACATCAAGTTAAACAGTCCATAATTAGTCTATAAGGGAACCACAAGGTTGGAGGTTCGAGCACTCCATCTAGCGCCAAAAATGTTAACAAGAAATCTTGTCAACATCCCAAAGCTAAGTTGTTAATAAGAAAGGTTGATAACACCCTAAAGGAATTTTTTAGAAGTGATCAATCTCTTCGAACCCCCTTTCATATGAGTTGATTGGGAAAAAATGTCTTCAAAGGGCGACCTTATGAAAGTGTTAATTGTAGATAAGAAAACCAATCAATTCGTTGAAACATAAATTTGGAAGAGAACCACTCATTCGTGATCCCTTTCGAGTGGGTCGAAAGGGTAATTTGCATCTTCTTTTAAGTGGATCGAAAGGATCATTTATATTTCCTTTCGAATGAGTCAAAAGAACCATTCTGCCTTTAAAAGAAGAATTCGCTTTCGAAATTATAGTTTCTGCTACCATGGAAGGAACTCCTTCAAAAGGATTATATGTTTTGAAATATTTGAGCTCCTTTTGAAGATGTTCAATCAACAAGCATAACTTAATGTTCATACAGTGATTCCCTTTAGAAACCCCTTTGGATTAGGTCAAAAAGGTACTTACTCTTTCGAAAGAGGCTTAATGTACAATATGTAAAACATAAATTTAATATGCAATGGAATAACATCTTGGACAAATAATATAAGTTCAATGAACTTATATTATTAATATCGAAGTATCATCATCACGCCAATTTAACATTTGATATCACGAAACATGATTATAATATGATTCGAATTCACAATGTCTAAGTTAATCCCATAGCATTGCATAAGTCAAATAGGGGTTAAGAAAATAAGAGAGCATCATGTGGAATTGGTCATTAGTCATGCTAATGGCCAAAATGATCTTCCTCATATTCAAAATCGATATTACATCCATGTGTTCCCTCTTTTTCATTTATTTAAATTGGATTACAAGTAAGAGAATTTTCCCCCAAATTGATTTAGGGTTACAAAAGTTTGACTTTGCTATGAAGTAAGAAAGGGAATTCAAAATTCATATTTTTTGGTCCCCAAACTCAGACCGCTAGGGTCGTATTTATAGATGCAAGTTGACCCCCTTTCGAAGTGGTCGAAAGGTCTTTATCCCAGCCTTTTGCATTCATCCTTTCGCCTTAATCCTTTCGCTTCCATAGCATTGAAGGTCACCGCTTGGGTTTCTTATTATGCTTAGGTTAACCCTTTCACCTTCATCAGTAATGTACTAGCAGTAGAAGTTGCGCTAAAACTTCCTAATATTGCTTTCGTGCTCCTCTGAAACCTTTGACTCCTTCGAAAGGTATGTAGCGAAAGTATCGAGGTTTCCCATTACATTATCTTGATGTAAGCGGAAGCACCCCGAACTACTTCTTCTCCTTCGACACCTCCTTTGGCTACCTTGGTCCAGAGTTAACTATGAAGAGTGATTATTTGAGTGGGTAAGGAGTGCTTTCATATAGGTTCGAAAGGATTAGTAGGTGATGACTGGATCATTGCGAAAGGCCGCTTGGCTTCCTATGGGGTTTTCTTTATGATTATGGAAGGTTCCGACCATTTCAAAAGGCTTGTCCTTGCTTTCAAAAGGTGTGCATTGGTAAAATGCCTTTAAGTGGAAGATTGACAACAGTGAAACCAACTATTTCAAAGGGTTTGGTTCTTGTGTGTGAGCCTGTTGCCCAATACCTTCGAAAGGTGTTTCAAACCCATTCTAAGTTCTCTCATATATGCGGATTCAACTGCGTCGAAAGGTCTTGCTGAGGTGGATGGCTAACTTTGTTTTCTTTTCTATTCTTTCGAAGCTCTTGCTTAACTTGACACTCGTAGGTGCATTAGGCGCTTGCGACTCCATCCTAACCCCTTCAAAAGCTATCTCAATGCCTTGGAAACACTATTATTGAATTATGGTGAAACCACTATCTTTAATTCTTGTGGAGCTTAACACTTTTTATGAGCATTCTTTCATGACTTTATTTTTAGGTGAGTTTTATAGTTAACACGAAGAATGTTCATCTTAATTTAGTACGGAGTATTAGGGCCCTAACATCATTAACACCAATTAATGATAAATGACAACTTCTTGAAAAACTTTCTTTCAGAGTTTTTAGGATTGTCATTGCTATTTGTCCCACTTACGTTATGGGAAAAATGTATGATGTGGTATAAGATATTTCCCTGTTTTATCATTAGGTTGATTTTATGGATGGGATTAGACCGTCAGATATATATATATATATATATATATAAGAACATCGTAAGTAAGAAAATTTCATATGGACACTTAGCTAGCGATAAACCGTAGGTAAGGCTATAAGTTAATAAGGAAATTAGGTTAGTAACTAGGAAAAAAGGATGCTTTAATCCTAAAAAAAATTAGGATTTTATAAAAAATAAAGTTTTGCTTACGAAGAGAAACCATTCAAGGATGACCTTTCACTCCGGAGGGTATTAGATGAATAGGGATATGAAAAGAATATTCTATTTGATAGGGCTGAAGAAGAAGGTGGCAGAATTTTCCACTAGGTGTTTGACGTGTCAAAATGAAAAATGACGGATTTGATTAGGCAATGAGTGAAGGTTGCACAAGATCGCCAAAAATCCTGCGCGGATAAGTAAAAAGAATAGTTAGAGTTTGAAGTAGGGGATATGGTGTTTATCAAAGTTTTACATCTTAAGAAAGTCATGAGATTTGAAAAATCGGGAAAGTTGGCACTAATATTTATTGGGCCTTTTCAAGTTTTGAAAAAAATGGAAAGACTTGCTTATTGTTATCCCACCTTTTGGTCAAGGCGGGGATATCAACAAAATAACTGGAAAATGCCGGATATCAGGATTGGAAATCGATTAGAAACAAGGCTTTGATCGATGTCGTCAAAATTTGGCCGAGTTCCGATCATGGCAGGATCGATAGGAAATGATGATCAAGGCTAGGAGAGGCCACGTTTCAAATTCCAGGTCAAAAGGAGTTCATTTGCTCAAGATAATTGATCGATTCGAACAAGGCGTTCATATCGATCAGCATGGATACGAACAGCACCTTCGTATTGATCAGTAGGAAGGCCAGATTGGTTTCGACTCGATAGCAGTGGACCCGGATTGGATAGGTAAGCGCGCAAAGGTTTGTTCGACTCGATGCAGTTCGAATCGATCAGGATGGAACATAGCTGCCTGCTTCGAATCGATGCTATTCGTGTCCATCGACATACCTCGTGTCAACACTACTTCGTATCCATCATAGTCCTCGTGCATATCAATCATAGGCAAGGTCAGCTCATGTCCATTCACCCCACAGACATCACTCGTATCCATCAAGTTCTTGGTTATTTGAATCGATGGCATCCTCCATCATAGTCTTCGATTCGAGTCGATCACGACCCCTCAGAACAAGTCACTTCGTATCGATCAGAATGCGATGATCGATACGAAGGACACCACCAGTATCGAAACGAATAGGGGCTGGGATGAATGGACACGAACAAAGTATTACCGATAAATGCGAAGTAGTGGGTTCGAAGCAGACACGAACAAAGGGCATCGGTTCGAACACGATCGAGTCGAATAGATCGATTCGAACAAGATCGAGTCGAAATGATGGAGTCGAACGAAACAGCCAACCGAAAATCCCATTTCGTATCGATCGTATCTCATGATCCACAAGTCCAAATGCCACCAAATTTTCACAGGAGCTTACGCACGTGCTAAAGAATGTCCATGCCAAATTTCGACTCCATTGGATGAAATCTTGATCGATACGAAATCCGCTCGTATCGATCACGGATCGGGCCAAAACTTCACGGGCTTGGTCGCGCGTGCCTACTCACATGCCAGAAGGAGTCTCCCGAGATCTGAGCGAAATATCAACCTCCTACACCTATAAATAACACCCCAGAGCCAATAGAAAAAGGTCTTTTGACTTCTCAACATCCGGACTCTGCCCGATTCAACTTTGCTCTCCATTACTGCTGTTGTACTCGGATTTTATCATAGTTATCTGCTGTAATCAATTGTAACTAGCGAGGAAAATCAATAAAAGATTAACTTTTGGAGTGGACGTAGGCCGGAGATAGCCGAACCACTATAAATCTTGTGTCTTTGTTTATCTCTTTCCATTTTAAATTTATTATTCTTCACTTTTTATCCTCTACAATACTTAGACCTGAGATCTGTGATCATATATTGCTGATTTGTGTTCGTATACTGGTGCTTTCACGACATTTGGGGTTTGTGACCAATTTTGGCGCAAACACTTTGGTGCTTTCACTGAGAACCAACTAGCGCCCGCTATACCAAATTTGGAGTTCAGATCTAAAGAGCTATGACAAGGCAATCAAGTAGAAGACAAAGAGCGGAGAGAAGCCAATAATGGGGAAGTCAAGAGGCATCCTGTGGAGCTGGAGAAGGACAATCTTCAATCTACATCACCATGGACGAAATGGAGGCTATGGCGGATTCAATTCATGAAAGGTTGTTGAAGAGTCAACAAGAAATGATGCAAAACTTCTTTGATCAGATGAGAACAACAGGAACATCTGGAGCTTCAGGAGATCAGATCCACAGAACAGGGGCAGAAGGCCCAAACAGGCAATTGAATGGAGCAGCTCAACAAGGCACAACCCATGATCAGCACACTACTGCTAATCTGGATGGATCCGGACATGGGGGCACACCACCCGGCGGCAATGGACCAGTTCATGGAGGAAGCCCAGTTAATACCACACAACAGGATGCTGGCAGGAATGTAGGAGCGCAGGATGAGGAGTACGTACCAGAATTCCCTCGGGGACTCGGGGGGCAACCATTGGCAGACAAAGCATGATTGGCTGAGATTATTAGGCGAACTATACGCGGAGGTTTGACGAACAGAGATCTGGAAGGAGTAAACAGGAGTCCGTTTACTCATGACATCAGAATGGCTCGGAATCCACCAGAATTCAAGCTACCTACGGTAGAAGTATACAATGGAAAAGCTGATCCGACTGATCACTTGATGAGATATACAAGACATATGGAAGTGTTGGGGGCATTGGAAGAAGTGATGGCCAGAAGTTTCCCTCTATACTTAACGGATATAGCTGCAATGTGGTTCAGACAGCTGGAGGAAGGGTCTATCAGGACATGGACAGAATTGGTGGACAGTTTTCTAAAGCAATTTCGGGTTCATATCAAAAGGCCGAAGAATGTGATGACGCTAACATCAGTAAAGCAAAGGATGGATGAATCACTCAGAGCTTTCTTAACTCGGTTCAATGCAGCAGTTGCTTTGGTGGATCGACCGGATCCGTCGATGGTTTTAATGGCAGCAGTAACTGGAGTCAGAGAGGATTCAGATTTCAAAGTATCTCTAATACGGGACCCACCAATGGACCTCGGAGAATTCTTTCACGAAGCTGAGAGATTCCTTCGGCAGGAAGATGCGTGCTCGGATATGAAGTTAAAGGAGGTGAACGCAGCTGAGGACGGAGGGCCATCCAGCGGAGGCTCGGGTAAAGATAAAGCAAAAAGGAAGCTGGATGATGAATCAGGAAAAGCTAGGAAGCGATGGAGGGAACCAAAGTTTTCCACTTACACAGGATTAAACAAAACATTGGAACGGATATTCATGGAAACTCGGAGTCGCCTTCCCTATCGAAGGCCGGCTAGGAGAGAACCCTCGGAACGCGAAAAAGCATCAGGAAGGCACTGTCTTTTTCACGATTTAGACGGACATGATACCAACAGTTGCAGGCATCTGAAGGACATAATTGAGGAGCATGTAAGGAATGGACAGTTGCGATAGTATGTCGAGGCTCGGAATGCGGCGGTGGAGCAGGACCGACCACCGTCTACCTCAAACAACGATGGCGCGAGGCCCAGGAATGATGATCGATTGGTTATCGATTGACGGGAATGATACGAAATAAGTAACAAACTACTAGCAAACGGCCAAGTCATTTACTCATGTACGGGGATGGAGATGGCCCATAGGCATGCTCTGACTGACGATAAACCGCGACGCTATGGTTTGTGAAATCTGTTTCTTCTTCTGGTTTGGACATTTGATTTTTCTAGTTCGGTTTTGGAGTTTGGTTCGAACTCCTGATTTTGTTTGATTTCTGGTTTGGATTTTCATTTGAATGATTGTTTTCATTTTTGGATATTTGTTTTGATTTCAAATGTGGATTTTTGGTTTTCTGATTTGATTTGGATTTTGGATTGGATTTTGATTGGATTTTCCTCTGGTTTTTGGTAAGTGGTCATCGAGTATGAACTATGCTCGGCAAGGGTCCGGAGAGACCAGGATTCGGCCTAGGACTTAGGCCCCATAATACCTATTGGTTATAATTTCAGGTCGTTGAGTATGGACTATGCTCGGCAAGGGTCCGGAGCGACCGAGATTCGGCTTAGGACTTAGGACCTATATTATCGGTTGTTATTTCAGGTCGTAAGGTATGGACTATGCTTGACAAGGGTCCGGAGCGACCAGGATTCAGCTTAGGACTTAAGCCATGGCATTACTCAGCGTCCAGGGACACCGGACCACGGTTGTCAAGTGTGGATTGCGCTTGGCAAGAACCCGGAGAGGTTACGGATTTGGATATCAACCCGGAGAGGTCCTGGATTCGGTTATTGGTTATTGAATAAGGATGGATTAGAACTCAGCTGTTGAGTTCGGATGGATATGGAATTGGCTAAGGCTTTGGTTACTGGATTTGGAATCAGACATCGACTCGGAGCAGTCAAGATCGATGCACTTGGATGATATGGCAATGGACTTTGGATATTGGATTCGGAACTATTCAAAACACCCCTTCTTATCACAAGGCATGTTTTGGGGGGCAAATGTTATCCCACCTTTTGGTCAAGGCTGGGATATCAACAAAATAACTAGAAAATGCCGGATATCAGGATTGTAAATCCATTGGAAACAAGGCTTTGATCGATGTCGTCAAAATTTGGCCGAGCTCCGATCATGGCGGGATCGATAGGAAATGATGATCAAGGCTAGGAGAGGCCACGTTTCAAATTCCAGGTCAAAAGGAGTTCATTTGCTCAAGATAATTGATCGATTCGAACTAGGCGTTCGTATCGATCAACATGGATACGAACAACACCTTCGTATCGATCAGTAGGAAGGCCAGATGGGTTTCGACTCGATAGCAGTGGACCCGGATTGGATAGGTAAGCGCGCAAAGGTTTGTTCGACTCGATGCAGTTCGAATCTATCAGGATGGAACATAGCTGCCTGCTTCGAATCGATGCTATTCGTGTCCATCAACATACCTCGTGTCAACACTACTTCGTATCCATCATAGTCCTCTTGCGTATCAATCACAAGCAAGGTTAGCTCATGTCCATCCACCCCACAGACCTCACTCATATCCATCAAGTTCTTGGTTATTCGAATCGATGGCACCCTCCATCATAGTCTTCGATTCGAGTCGATCACGACCCCTCGGAACAAGTCACTTCGTATCGATCAGAATGCGATGATCAATAGGAAGGACACCACCAGTATCGAAACGAATAGGGGCTGGGATGAATGGACACGAACAAAGTATTACCGATGGATGCGAAGTAGTGGGTTCAAAGCAGACACGAACAAAGGGCATCAGTTCGAACACGATCGAGTCGAATAGATCGATTCGAACAAGATCGAGTCGAAATGATGGAGTCGAACGAAACAGCCAACCGAAAATCCCATTTCGTATCGATCGTATCTCACGATCCACAAGTCCAAATCCCACCAAATTTTCACAGGAGCTTACGCACGTGCTAAAGAATGTCCATGCCAAATTTCGACTCCATTGTATGAAATCTTGATCGATACGAAATCCGCTCGTATCGATCACGGATCGGGCCGAAACTTCACGGGCTTGGTCGTGCGGGCCTACTCATGTGCCAGAAGGAGTCTCCCGAGATCTGAGCGAAATTTCAACCTCCTACACCTATAAATAGCACCCAGAGCCAACAGAAAAAGGACTTTTGACTTCTCAACATCCGGACTCTGCCTGATTCAACTTTGCTCTCCATTACTGCTATTGTACTCGGATTTTATCATAGTTATCTGCTGTAATCAGTTGTAACCAGCGAGGAAAATCAATAAAAGATTGACTTTGGAGTGGACGTAGGCTGGAGATAGCCGAACCACTATAAATCTTGTGTCTTTGTTTATCTCTTTCCATTTTAAATTTATTATTCTTCACTTTTTATCCTCTACAATACTTAGATCTGAGATCTGTGATCATATATTGCTGATTTGTGTTCGTATACTGGTGCTTTCACGACATTTGGTGTTTGTGACCAATTTTGGCGCAAACACTTACCGCATGGAGCTATCAGATAAGCTGGCAGGAGTCAATGACGTTTTCCACGTTTCGCACTTAAGGAAATGCCTTCATAGCACAACCACTATGGTAGAGCCTGATCAATTAAGGGAAATTGATACGGAGCTAGTAGCATCCCGAGCCACCGCACGCAGTGTGAAGCATGGAACTAGGAAAATCGGTAACAAAGAAATTAGGCTGGTTCGGGTATAATGGAGGGAAAATTTGGTGGAAAATATGAGGACTTGTCATCCTAAGCTTTTCACTGGCGAACTTTTCTCTTCAAAATTTGGTTTTGGTTGCATCATGGTTGTTATATTACATGGTTGGATATGGTTGCTATATTTTTTCACCATTGCTTTGCACTTATATAGAAATTTTATAAATGTTTAGGATGTTTGCATACATACTTATATGTCACGATCATACACTCAAGCTAGGATTGAGCTCACTTATTGTATGTCTACACACGTAATTACATTTGTAACGACCCGTAAATTAATCGCTTTGTATTTAAATATTTAAATAATGGATTTTAATAACCAAATAAAAATATTTTAAATATTAATTAATGATATTATCATCATTTTTTAATTTTTTTTACCAAAATAAATAGTTCAAATAAAAATAGAAAACGTGACCGAAGAACGTTTTCCGAAATTTCGACTTTTCGACATCGGAAAGTCACCGCAAACATTGTGCACATTTTTGTATCACTCATATACACATGCACATACATGCACATATGTCATTCGATAGTGTTAAAATGAATAAACCATGTTCAGAATAAAATAAAAAAAAGATTAGACTTAAAAATATAAAATAAAACTTAAGTAACCTAAGGAAGTACTTGCCGACAACCTAAGCTAGCTAGATGAGTACAAGGCATGGCGGGGGAGGGTCCATGAAGGGTGCATGTGTCCTATGAGCATGGAGAGGCATGGCCTCCATGTTTCATGACAACATATAATATATTTTAATGTTTTAGTTAAATTAACTTAATACTTCACTCTTTACCTATAAATACCACTACACATACTTTGTTCTCACTTTACATATTCATTTCCATCTTCCTTTCTTATCTCTTCATGTTCTTGAACACTTCCATGACTTCCAAGAGAGATTCCAAAATAAAAAACAAGTGAATACACCACCAAACATTAATTTAAACTCCATATATACACATAAGAACACTCCTATACCTAAACCAAGGCCATTTCCACCTCATTTCTCCAAGGCCAAGCCCTATATTGCCCAAGGCCGAACCTAAATCAGCTCATTAAGGGCCCAAAACTCCAAGCTAAGGTATCGTGATGATAATTCGTGAGTTCGGCAACTTGTCGTAGCGATTCGGTTAAGTTAGAAGTGCTTTTGGTGAGTAAAGCTTCCACCTTTGAACCATAAAGTTTAAACCATATTCATGCCCATATTTGTAGCTAATTAATACTTATTATATAATTGTAATAATGGTTTGGTTGACGGTTTGGTTGGTTGCTTGAAAGATAGTTGCTTTTGAAAGTTAGTAAGCGAATCATTGGACATATGAAAATCTATAGTTAAACTAATCTCGTTGTTATTAAATACTGATATATGTTGAAATTATTTTAAATCGCCATGTATTTATGCTCATACCTTTGTTATGTAATGTGTGGTTGTGTTGCAAATGTCATATGCTCAAATTCCTAACTGCCCGTATAGCGATAGTCGATATATCGGCACTTCGAAAAATCATCTTTTGTCGGAACCGTTTGGTTCCATTATCATGCTTGGAATTATTTTACAAGTTAAAATGTTTTTGATTAATGATGTTTTCAAAAATCATTAATTAATAATGATTATTTAATTTATTAATTATTTAATTAATAAGGATTAAAATTAACCAATTAACTTATTAACGATGTGTTTAAAGTTAACTAATTACTTAGTTAATGATGTTTTCATTTTAATTAATCATTTTATTTAATGATGTTTAAGGCTAATTAATCTTTGGAAAATAATGGATTAATATTAATTAATTTATTAGTTAATGATATTTTAAAATAAGCTAACCCTTTCTAATTAATGACTTTTAAAAGTTAATAAATCTGTTTAACCTTAAATAAATATTTTCTTAAATAGAGTTTAAATTAATTAATCACTTTTCAATAATGATATTTAATTATTATTTAATTAATTTAATTAATTATATTATTAATTAATTGAATTAATGGTGTTTTAAAGGAGATTTACCCTTTTTAATAAAAGGTTATTGAAGTAAATTAATTAACTAGCTAACAAAGTTTTAAAGTTAATTAATCAATGCAATAAGGATGTTTTAAGTTGTTAAATCATTATTATAATGAGGTTTCAGAGTTTGTAAACCCTTTTAACAAAGTGTTTTAAAGGTAATACTTGTAATGTGAAGCCAAGTACGAATTCGGGTTTTTAAAAGAAAAAGTTTGATTCGTTTATGGAAATGAATTAATTTTCGTAAAGCGAATCACTTATATGGGAACGATTTATTTGTATAAGTAGCACTAAACATCGAAGAAGTAGACTTTGTTGCTATTTCAAAAGTTAAGAATAATCGTCAAACATGACTTCGAGGTAACACTACCTTGACTTTTCTGGTATTATTGTTAACCAAGAAATAGTACAAGTTTGAATTCGATGAGTGGTGGTAAGTATACAAAACTTAATTTCCATATAAAATCGTTTTATATCTCTGATAGTCAGTTTCTCTGCTATCGGTTATTTCACCTTCTTTATTATCGTCATTCTAAGATGATTTATTGCTCCGTTGAGCATTGATATCCTTTATCGGAAATGACTAAATCCAAAGCATGAGAGGAAGCCAAGCTATGTGGAGTTGCTCCCATTAAGGTATTTTCACATCTCATCTAGATCAGTTTCATTTGCGCATTTAGATGTGCAATATTCAGATTCTCGGTAAGGTTTGGTGGAGTCCGGCTTGGTATTGTCGAGAAGTGTCATGAGTATATGTGCTTCTCAGGAGTATATTACTAAAGGTATACTTCAAGGGTGGTGCACCTTCCTGGTCATTTGTTGTAGATTTTCCTTTTCTTATTTGATTCGAACCTTCAAATTTATCTCCTTATTTGCACCGAAAAGAGTCAACTACTCTTCGTGGTGTTTAATTATTTATCCATTTTTTACGTCTGGATGTTGATTTATGTGAGAGTAAACCCATTCTGTGTCCAACGGCATGGTTTCATATGTTTTGTGTTTTATTTCACACCCATTATTTTAAAAGTTTTACTCATACCAGACATATCGTCTGCCCCGAGTAGTTTGTTTTCCCCTAAACTCTCGGGTACTCATATTATTTGAGTAGTCCGAGAGTAGCAGGTCTTTATTAGGCTCTTTTGAAGACGACATCCTAGCTGGAGGATTTTCATCTTCTTAGTTATCTATTACACTGTATTATCTAGTTTGTGTAAGTGTATTTTGTTTCAGCATTTGTAAAGGAGGGATGTTATAAATGCCTAAGATGATTTGTAGTACTTTTGTATAAATCTGATAACTCCCTATTAAGGAGTAACCTGATGTACTATTTACTATTATGTTTTATTTAGCAGTTTTGTTGTGAGGTTTTCTATTATGGTCTTTATTTCATCCAATGAAGATTCATCTTTCCGATGCTTGGGCAACGACACATGAACACCAAGGATGTGTTAACTGTCATTCCTAGGGGTAAAAAAGGTGGGTCGTCACAGTTGGTATCAGAGCTTCGGTTGAGCGAATACCTTAACCTAATTAGGGTACAACTCATTAGAGATATGGAGAGTAGAGCCCTAGAATGAGTTAATCTTGAGAGAGTGTTTCCTTTTCTCCCCTGAAAGTCTAGTTTTAGATCCTTTATTGCAAATTTCCCTTTTATCATCTTTGACCCTATCTTTGTATTCTGATGATGCCTATCACTTATCCAGGTTATTGAAAATGAGTATAAGAGGAAGAAGAGGGAGGGGATCTGGAAGCAGCACGGCTATAAATGGCAAAGCTCCTAGAAATGTGCCAGTTGTAGAGTCGGTAGTAGAAGCAGTGATGCAAGTTCAGCCGCCTTAGAACCTTGCAACCTTATGCAAGAATTACACTACTTTAGGTAGTAAGCCTTTATATGGAACTGAAGACATTTTGGGAGTTCAGACATGGCTCTACTCTTGTGAGAGGATATTTGGGGATCTTCAATTGGAAGATGCTAGAAAGAGATTGTTGGCATTGCGTTAGCTTCAGAAAGCAGCAATGGATTAGTGGGATTCAGTCACCATGAATGCACCAGAAGAAGATTTCTCTTCGGCGCAATTTAAGGAAGTTTTCGAAGCTCATTTTATCCCCGAGGTGGGAAGGACTCAGTTGTTCAGAAGTTTCATGGATTTGTAACAAGGTGAGATGATAGTGGAGCAATATGAGCATATGTTCAATGCATTGTCTCGCTTTGGAGCAGGATTGATTGATACACCACTTAAAAAGAATGATATGTTTGTAAAAGGAATGCGACCAGAGTTCCATCGGGAAATGACTAATCATCTCAATGGTAACTTTACCAATTTGATCAGCATGGCTTTGAGATTTGAAGCTCTTGATATTGAGCAAGGAGTTCAGAAGAGGTAGTGTCGGCAGTTAATGCCCAACCTTTATCAGTTATCCATGTTGCTAGTAAGCCGTTTTTTAAGCGCAAAGGGAAGAAGAAGTGGTCGCGAAAGAAGCCTGGAGGTGGAGCTCCAGCTCAGATTAAGTAGTTAGACTTGACCAAGGTTCTTTGTTTCAAGTGCGACAAAATGGGCCACTATGCAAATAATAGCTTAGAGACTAATCTACAGGTATGCTACAATTGCAACAAACATGGACATATGAAGAACCAATGCCCTTTTCCAAGGAAGGGATCACAAGGATGAGCTTTTACTAATGAGGAAATACCATTTACTTCTAGGGATCCAAAATGAAAGCAGGTGTTGCAAAGTACACTATCCATTTCTGATATTACTGTTAGAGTGTTATTTGATACCGGTGCATCCCATAGTTTCATTTCACAAGATCTTGTTGATAAGTTTAACTTCATACCCATTCTTTTAAACAATTTTCGTTGTGTGTCGAACCCAATTGGGGGTCGACCAATCTTGACACCATATGTTTGAATGTGCCTATTTCTTATCGAGATCGGCCTTTCTTTTCTGACTTATTCGTTCTTGGGTTCATGAGTTTTGGTTTACCTTTGGGAATGTACTGGTTATCTAAGTTTAAAGCTGTCTTGGACTATGTTAGAAGGGTGATCGTAGTAAAAGATGTAATAGGTAGAAGCGTTGATATATGTTGTGGAGAGCCTAGGGAGTTGATGAGCAGTTTTCTCTGTTCGTTCGAAGTACCCAAAGAGGAGATAAGGAATATACCAATTGTTGGGGACTTTAAGGATATTTTTGAAGAAGTGAAAGGTCTACCTCCTCACCGGGAAGTAGAGTTCCGCATTGAATTGATCCCAAGAACCGGACCTATTGTACAACCTCCTCTAAGGTTGGCTCCAAAGGAAAGATGATAGTTGGAAAAGCAGGCATTTGATTTATTGCAGAAAGGTTTGATCAGACACAGCACATCGAGTTGGGGATCACCAGTAGTATTTGTTACCAAGGCTGATGGTTCTCTAAGATTAACTAAGAATTAAATAAGAAGACTATCAAGAATAAGTATCCTTTACCTAGGATTGATGACATGCCACAGAGCTCGGATATTTTCTCAGTTGGATCTTGCCACAGGTTTACATTAATAAAGGGTAGCAGAGGAGAGTGTACCCTTAATAGCTTTTCGTACCTCTAGTAATTTTTACGAGTGGTTAGTCATGCCGTTCGGATTAACTAACGCACCCGCTTATTTTGTAGATTTGATGAATAGAGTGTTTCGAGACTTTCTTAACAAGTTTGTCCTGATTTTCATTGATGACATCCTCGTTTATTCTAAGATGGAAGAAGAGCATAAGTTCCATCTTCATGTTGTTCTTAGTACTTTAAGACGTCATGTTTTAAGGGCTAAGTTTTCTAAGTGCTATTTCTGGAAATTCGAAGTTAGATTTCTAGGGCACGTAGTTTTGGGGGAAGGCATATCAGTGGGCTCGACAAAAGTAGTTGCGGTCCAAAATTGGATGAAACCTGAAAATGCGACGGAGGTCAGAAGTTTATTAGGATTGGTAGGTTTCAATATAAGGTTTATTAATGATTTCTTGAAGATTGCTTCCCATCTAACAAAGCTAACGAAGAAAGAGACTAAGTTTGTTTGGACACGCAAGTGTGACCAAGCATTCAACGAGTTAAAGGAGAAGTTGACAAGTGCTCCCGTTTTAACTATTCCAAATGGGAGTGAAGGATTAACATTTTACATGGATGCTTGTAGGACCGGGTTGGGAGCAGTTTTGATGTAGGATGGTAAAGCAATAGCGTATATGAGTCGACAGTTGAAACCCAATGAGAAGAATTACGCTATGCACGATCTGGAACTTTTGGCAGTGGTCTTCGCATTGAAAATGTGGAGGCACTATCTTTTGGGTGCAAAATTTGAGTTGTTTACAGATCACAAGTCATTAAAGTATCTTTTTACCGAAAAGGACTTGAACTTAAGGTAGCAAAGATGGCTGGAATTTCTTGCGTCTTATGACCTAAGGATTCTTTATACCCCAGGGAAAGCAAACGCCATTGCAAATTCTTTGAGTAGGAGTATGGCGACGATTGCAAATTTAGAAGTTAAGCCAGCACCAATGAAGAGAATTGCATATTTCCAGGAAGAAGACCCTAATCTAGCTCGGCTTAAGAAGGATGTTGAAAATGGAATTATTTCTAGTTTTCAGATTGACTTCGAAGGCATTTTAAGAATAAATGGCCAGAATTGCGTGCCAGATGTTAATGGAATTAGACATGATGTGCTGAGAGAGTGCCATAAGTAAAAGTTATCTATCCACCCAAAAGTAACTAAAATGTTTCAAAATATAAAGAAAACTTATTGGTGGAAATGGATGAAGAGAGACATTTCAATTTTCGTAAGCCGGTGTACGAATTGTCAACAGGTCGAGTAACCAGCAGAAGACCACTGGATTGCTCCAACAATTGGAGATACCAAATTGGAAGCTGGAGCAAGTATCCATGAACTTCTTCAATGGGTTTCCCAGAACAAGAAGAGGTAATAAAGGCATTTGGGTAATTGTAGATCGATTAACAAAGTGCGCCGACTTTATTCCGGTGAAGTCAACAGGAACTGCAACTTCTTTGGTAGGGATTTATTTGAGGGAGATCGTTCGACTGCATGGAATTCCAGTAAGTATAGTCAATGATCGAAACCCCATCTTCACCAGTCGATTTTGGGGAGCATTGCAAGCTGCTTTAGGATCATAGTTGAATTTTAGCACAGCCCATCACCCGCAGACAGACGGACAAACCGATAGGGTGAACCGAATTTTGGAGGATCTCTTGAGAGCATGCATTTTGGATTTTGGAGGTTCTTGGGAAGATCATCTACATTTGGTAGAGTTCTCTTATAATAAAAATTACCAAGTTAGCATTGGCATTGCACCCTATGAGGTTTGTATGGACGACCGTGTAAATCACCTTCATGTTGGGTTAAGACTGGAGATCGATTAATTCTTGGACCAGAGATGATTCGAGAAGCATCAGAGAAAGTGGCTATAATCAAGGAAAGGATGAAAGAAGCCTAAGATCGACAGAAAAGTTATGCCGATCAACGGAGAAGGGACATGGAGTTTGCGGTCGGGGATTTGGTATTTGTGAAAGGTTCCCCGATTAAAGGAGTAGCAAGGTTCAAAAGAGCAGGAAAGCTAGCACCTAGATTCATTGGACCATTTAGAATCCTTGAGAGGATTGGATGGTTGGCCTATAGGGTAGAATTGCCTGGAAGATTATCAGATGTCCATAATGTTTTTCATGTATCTCATCTGAAAAAGCATGTTCATGATCCGTCTTTGGTTGTAAAGATGTCTATTCAGGAAGATTTAGAGATAGAACCAAATTTGACGATAGTCCAACATCCAGTTTATATTGTAGATCAGGATGAAAGGAGATTGAGAAACAAGGTGGTTAAGCTTGAGAAAGTTTAATGGAGTGATGACCCTCGTGATTGTACTTGGGAGACTGAGGATCATATCAGAGAAACTTACCCAGATGTAATATCAGGTTAGTTGTTTGTTATTTGAACATTCTTGTATGGCATAGTTTCTTTGCATTGTTATATGAATTTTTAAGTATAATAAATACCTTTTGGATTGTCTTTTGTGTATTAATTTCGAGGACGAAATTCTCCTAGGGGGGAGGGGGAGAGTGCAACGACCCGAAAATTAATCACTTTATATCTGAATATTTAAATAATTTTTAAATATTTAAATAATGGATTTTAATAACCAAATAAACATATTTTAAATATTAATTAATGATATTAAAATCATTTTTTAGTTTTGTTTACCAAAATAAACAGTACAAATAAAAAAAGAAAATGTGACCGAAGAACGATTTCCGAAATTTTGACTTTTCGGCATCGGAAAGTCATCGAAAACGTTGTGCACATTTTTGTATCACTCATATACACATGCACATATGTCATGTGATAGTGTAAAAATAAATAAACCATGTTTAGAATAAAATAAAAACAAGATTAGACTTAAAATATAAAATAAAACTTAAGTAACCTAAGGAAGTACTTGCCCATAACCAAAGCTAGCTGGGTGAGTAAAAGGCATGGTGAAGAGGAGGGAGTCCATGAAGGGTACGTGTGCACCTATGAGCATGGAGAGGCACGGACTCCATGTTTTATGACAACATATACAATATTTTAATGTTTTAATTAAATTAAATTAATACTTCACTCTTTACCTATAAATACCACTGCACATATTTTGTTCTCACTTTACATATTCATTTCCATCTTCATTTCTTATCTCTTCATGTTCATGAACACTTCCATGGCTTCTAAGAGAGATTCCAAAATCAAAAACTAGTGAATACACTACCAAACATCAATTTAAACTCCATATATACACATACAAACAGTCCTATACCTAAACCAAGGCCATTTCCACCTCATTTCTCCAAGGCCGAGCCCTATATTTCTCAAGGCTTAACCTAACTTAACCCATTAAGGGCGCAAAACTCCAAACTAAGGTGTCGTGACGAAATTCGTGAGTTTGGCAACTTGTCGTAGCGATCCGGTTAAGTTGGAAGTGCTTTTGGTGAGTAAAGCTTCCACCTTTCAACCATAAAGTTTAAACCATATTCATGCCCATAATTGTAGCTAATTAATGCTTATTATATAATTGTAATAATGGTTTGGTTGATAGTTTGGTTGGTTGCTTGAAACATAGTCGCTTTGGAATGTTAGCAAGCGAATCATTGGGTATATGAAAATCTATAGTTAAACTAATCCCGTTGTTATTAAATACTTGATATATGTTGAAATTATTGTAAATCAGCATGTATTTATGCTCATACCTTTGTTATGTAATGTTTGGTTGTGTTGCAAATGTCATATGCTCGAATTCTGAACTGCCCGTATAGCGATAGTTGCTATATCGGCACTTTCGGAAAATCGCCTTTTATTGGAACCGTTTGGTTTCATTATCGTGCTTAGAATTATTTTACAAGTTAAGCAAGTTTTTAATTATTTTAATAATGATTATTTGATTAATTATTTGATTAATTATTTAATTAATAAGGATTAAATTAACTAATTAACTAATTAACGATATGTTTAAAGCTAACTAATTACTTAGTTAACGATGTTTTAATTTAATTAATCATTTTATTTAATGATGTTTAAGGCTAATTAATTTTTGTAAAATTATGGATTAAGATTAATTTATTAATTAATTAATGATATTTGAAAATAAGTTAACCCTTTCTAATTAATGACTTTTAAAGGTTAATAAATTTGTTTAACCTTAAATAAATTCTTTCTTAAATAAAGTTTAAATTAATTAATCACTATTAAATAATGATATTTAATTATTTTAATTAATTATATTATTAATTAATTTAACTAATGGTGTTTTAAAGGAGATTTACCTTTTTTAACTGAAGGTTATTGAAGTAAATTAATTAACTAGTTAACAAAGTTTTAAAGTTAATTAATCAATGTAATAATAATATTTTAAGTTGTTAAATCCTTTTTATAATGAGGTTTCAAAGTTAGTAAACCCTTTTAAAAAAGTGCTTAAAAGCTAATACTTGTAATGTGAAGCCAAGTACGAATTCGAGTTTTTAAAGAAAAAGTTTGAATTGTTTATGAAAATGAATTAATTTCCGTAAAGCGAATCACTTAACATCGAAGAAGTAGACTTTGTTGCTATTTCAAAAGTTAATAATAATCGTGGTCATATGTACTATCTTATGTTCTATTATATACGATTTCCTTGCGTTGTTAGATTCTATGTTTCTTTCTTCTTGTCTTTTCTTTTCTTTTACCCCAACGTCCCGTGTTTCAGACACCTAGATGGTCGGTACACGAATATCGTGGATGTATTACTTGTCATCTTTGGGAGTAAGAAAGGAAAATCATTATAATGTTTGTAAAATATAAATGTGTGTGTATATATATATGTATGTATGTGTATGTAATTGAAATTATAAGATAAAGTAATTCGTAAATATTATTATAAATAATTTGAACATAAAGCAATTTCAAATTTCAAATTTTAGATCTACATCTCTATAATAAAATATCTATATATTTCATATTCAAATCAATATATTAATTTAAATAAATATATAGATAAGCATTTCAAATCAAAATAAATCTTTTTTTAAAGTCAAATACATATTATATAGAGGGAATCAGGAAAAAGAACAAACTTTGAAAAAAAATTAGGCTGAAGGACATCAAGTTTCATTTTTAGGCTGAAGGACAAATGCTAGTTATAACTAGCATTATATTCAACTTTTACACTATAAAAGATGCTAGTTATATCAAACATTATATTCAGTTTTACACTATACAAAATGCTAGTTATAACTAGCATTGTCCTTCATCTTAAAAAACAAACTTGTTGTCCTTCAGCCTAATTTTTTTTCTAAGTTTGTCCTTGTGCCTATTTTCCTTTATTATATATATATGTGTGTATGTATTAAATTAGTATTTCAAAAGTACATATAATATATATATATAGTATTAATATGAATAAATGATTAAAGAAAAAATATATATTAACATATGCACGACCTTAAAAAAATTAGTACATATATTTTAAATACAAAAGCTTTCAACTTTAAAACTGTTTTCTTTAAATAATGACTTCAGTATGAAAATCTCAGTAATTTTTTATAAGAAAACTATTTAATATGGGTATCAGTACTTATATGTATATTTTATAATACACACACATATTATATAAATTAAGCATAATGTCTATAATTGAATATATATAATAAAATTGGTTTGAAAAATATAAATATATGAAAAATAATAGTTTTCGAAAACTATAATGCTCTTAAATTAATAAAATAAATGCACTTATATTTTATATACTTATGTATTATTTTAAAATCAATGTTGGTTCAAAAATCATTTTAATGTTAATTAAATTTGAATTTTTTGATTTGCAGTTGTAACTTTTATGTTATTATACACATAATTTTTTTAAATAGATATACACATACTATCATCTATTGTAGACAGCACCGACATATGAGGATTCGTGATGGTCCATATCCTAGCTAAGCATACAATGACATATGAATAATTATATATATGATAAATATGTAAACAAAGGATTTACCTCGTCTATATCCTAGATAAAACACCTTGAAATGCCGAATCGAAGAACTCATTGAATCAGTATTCAAAATCCGAAAAGAGCTACTAATCTAAATGCAGTGACTACCGATCTTCTAATTGTATATAATTTGTGTTTTAATGGCTTAATTTTTTTGGAGAAGAAGGGCGAAATAGGGCAGACCATAATGGGTCCAGAGGAAGCAAAAGGAGAGACCTCTAAATTAGGGTTTTGAAATGAATAAATAACATAGGTCCTAAGGAGAAAAAGGGGTATTTGGATCCTCCTTTTTCTCTTACCTTTTCATCTCATTTTGAGTCAACATTCAACCGCTCTTTAGCGTCCTATAGCTGGCTATAACATGCAGTTTTTAGACCTCCGAACTGCTTCAAGCATGGCCACACATGTGACGACCCACATTTCGGAATGTTTAAGTCGACAATAATCCACACATGTCCAACTCAAAACAATCCGAAACACAGGTAATCAATGGGGTTAATTAAGAAGAATAAGAAAAGACATCGTGCTATTCTCAATGGCGATACCTTTATGCCTTCCCCTTTCGAGTCTTTCTACCCTTCGTCTATTTCGCCCCTTCTCTCTCTCATCTGCATCGCCTCTTCTGCTTAGTCCCCCATCTGTCGTCTATGGCAAAGAACCGAAAAGGCAAAACGAGATTTAATTCCTCCATCTCTAATCGATCGACTACCAGATCTGGCCGTGTGTATGATACGTGCTCCTTTCCTCAATCTACTGCTGCTGCTTCTGGATCTGGAGATATCTCTCCACTTCTATCTGCTTGTGATAGACAGAGTGTCTTAGTTGAAAATCCTCATTCGATGGATGTTATAGCTTCGGAATGTCATAAACTATCTTCGACTACATGCCCACTTTCAGGTATTACAAATCCTTCTAATTCCTCTACCTTATCTCATATCCTACAGCAACCTGTCTCTGCTTAGTTAGCGGTGACCTTGGTAATGATAGACGCGATGCTTTGGTTAATGTTTTTAGAGATAATAACTCTGCCGATTTGAACTTAAACCCTGTTGAAATTGTTGATATTGAGGCTATAGTAGATTGTTTTGGTGTGGATAAAATTATGAATGACTCTACTGTGTTTAAAGTTAATCATGATACAGCTCGTATATCAGTAGGTCTGAACCCCAATTCTGTTGGTTTATCTCATATAACAACTAATTCTACTAGCATTGTGTTTGATAGATCGAGTATGGAAATAAATGATGTGGGTATCAATGAACCAGTAGTTGCCCGAAAATGTACAGATTCATCACCTGCTCAATATCAGCAGTGTCCCCTCGTTGCTGCTGCTACTTCACAGGAAAGTATACCACCTTCAATAGCACACCAATCTAGTGAGCTGGACACAGGATTAAAATGTCCTCCTTATTCTCTACATTGCCAAAAAATGCGGGTGTTTTTGTACCCCGTTCTTTTGAAATGGTTAACAAAGATGGGGTTATGATTCCCCTTCCGGAGGTAATTCAAGCTGGAATTGATTATTGGTCGGGCTATCTTGTTGGGTTCTTTTTGGACTATGACCCACCTTATCTAGTGGTTAAGGATCATTGCTACAAAGCTTGGCAACCGAAGGGTAGCCTCCTAGTACGCATGGACAACTCTATGTTTTTCTTCAAGTTCTCAAGGCCTGAGGAGCGACTTCGAATTCTTAGTAAAGATCCTATATTTATCAGAGGCAAGCCTTTTATAGTCACTCCTTGGAGTCCATCTGTTAACTGTGCCAGAGAGCAGGTTCTATCTATTCCTGTTTGGACCTATTTCTCTTATATTCTCTCCGTTTTACAACCTATGTTAGGTCTAAACTGGCTAGCTAGTGCCATTGGTAAAGTAAAATGTTTTGATGCTAACACCGTAGCTAGGAAAAAACTAGTATATGCTAAAGCTTTGATTGAGATTTCCCCGGATAAGCCTTCACTAGATACTATCAGAGTTAGAGTGACTGAGGATCAGGTAGCGGAGATTGTATTTCGTTATGGATGGAAGCCAGACATATGTACGTTCTGTTAGTCTTTTGGTCATATATCATCAGCATGCTCTCGTATGTCTACCGTTGGACCTTTATCGGTTCGAACCCCTCTACCTAGGCCTTCAAACATGAAATGGATCCCGAAAGAGTGCATTGTTCCTCCTCCTGTAGCACCTTCCGTCCCTCCTATTGAGCCTTCAGTACCTCCTACCGTTTCTCCCCCCTCTGTCGCTGATATGGATTCCTCTATTCCTCCTGATATTTCTGATCCTGTATTTTCTTCGCCTGCCTAGTTTTTGATATTGTGTGGAATCCTGCTGAGATGGCCTGGATCCATCTACAGTCCTACATGAGATATGACCTGGCTAGACATGATTTCCATACTTTTGTTAGTGGTGATGATGGTGAATCTAGGCGATTACATTACACTATAGATGGTGGTGGACTTATTCTCTCGGTGAATGGAGCACGTGGTAAGCGAAATAGATCTCTTCTCCTTGATGATAGCTGGGATAGGAGATATATATACTACATGGATCACCCAGGTTTTGTTTTGGATATTCTGTCTCACTTTGCAGATTATTTGTATGTGTTAGGCCCCGCTGGAAGTGATTCTTCCTCCTCTTGGGAGGAGGAACCGATATTTCCTTAGGTCACTTTTATAGCTGTAGAAGCACCATTGCTTCTCACTAGTTATATACTCTAAGTGGTATGGCCACTATAAAACCATATATAGTTGTTTATGTGCATGTGTTCTTCATTTATATACAGTGGCATGACCCACTATAAAGTCGGTTGGCTTTGCCAAAAAAGAAGAATAAGAAAAGAAGAAAACAAACACAGAATCTCGCAGTGGAATGACAAAATATAATAATCAAATAAACAGTTCATGAAGCTGTTTATACTATACATTTGATTATAATTTATACAAAGTTTATCAGAGTTACATATACAACAAAATAATATAATAATGTAGCAGAACAACATAATGCAGGGAAATAATACTAGTAATATGATATACCAAATCTTTGTCTTCGTCCTCCAAAAAATAATCTTCAATGCACTGAAATACTCAGGGCTGACCCAAGCATAAAGTAAAACAATACACTCGAGTTAGAACTAAAATATTCTTATGTAAGTCAAATCAATATCACATATAATAGGAGTGTAATAGCATCAGAGATGTTTACAGGGTTTTACATCTCCTATCCGGTGTATAACGTGCGTGCAATAACTCAAGAGATGTTACATGATTTTCCATCTCCTAAGGATCCATCAAAATATCTATATACAGTAGAATACGCTATATATGAAATGTCTAATCTATTTTTTTAGCATTAAGGATTTACATTAATGCCCCATAACACGTTTTTAAGTATTGACATACAGTTTGCATATAAGACAACCAGTAGAACGACGGTAGCCAGTGATGCGCCATGATACGACAACACTAAATCAAAATCGTAGTGGTCTCAAATAAGGATAAAAGTATGACAAGGCACGTGAGGCAATGTCCAAGATTGGATACTACAAGTTTGTGTTCCTAGCTGATCATAACACATCGCTGCAACGACTGCCGACTGCGTCCAACACTCCCAGGTGTGCACCAATCAATAACAATGTAAAGATAGTAATACGAAGGAGTGTGTCCGCTAGAGGTAGCTAACCTTGTTGGCATGGGTGCGACTCCTGTTTTAGTCATTTCAAATTGACACAAGTGTCAGGTCATCCATCAACGTTCACTTCCTTCAAATCCAGCAACGTTCATCAAATCCAACCACTTCATTCTGGAGTCTCCTCTACATGCATAGTTGTTAAAGTGGTTCCAATATTGACAAAGAGTATGCCAATAAGAGGCTACGGTCTCTTTAACAACCAAACATCATTTTACACACCAGTTAGTTCTTTTACATTTCGATAACGATTCATACTTGATATCAAAATATCATTTCACTTCAAAATATCATTTTTACTTCAAATATGTCAATTTCACTTGAAAATCATTTTCGCTCCAATATCCCAATTTCACTTCCAAAATCGTTTCGAATTTCAATTTAGGTTATAACTTCCATTTAACCAAATTCACATTTAAATCCACGATTTAAATATAAATAGTTCCCTCTTGGACCAGTTATAATTTTTAGAAAATAGTTTGAATAATTTTAAATAGTTTAAAAAGTTAAAATAGTTTAAATACTTAAATAGTTAAAATAGTTTGATATAAAAAGGTTTGAGTATTGAAAATGGTTTATATAGTAAAATAGTTTGGAAAACCAAAATAATTTTAATATTTAAAAAGATAAATTTTTAAACAGTTTATATTAAAATAATTTATTTTGAAAATAGTTTCAAATCAACTGTCTCTTCCCATTTCAACAATCTGGACCCAGTCCAAATTTCAATCAACTAATTATATTTCAAATCTTCCAATTCAAATCATTTCAATTTTGATTTAAATTCAATTCAACACAATTTCGATTTCAACTCGAATTAACTTCAATTTCGAAACGTTCATTTTAACTTCAAATTCGATTCAACGATTCGATTCAACGGTTTAAATTTCAATTCAATTTGTATTTTAAACCATTTTAGTTTATATAGATTTCAAATTCGATGTCAAAATACCAATTTAAACCACTTAAATCAAATTTAACTTCAATGTTCAAATTTAAGGTTCAAATCTTTAAAATAATTCCATTTCGAATATTTCAATTCTGAGCCCAGATTTTGAAATATCAATCTAAATTACCAATCAAGATAAATTTCAAAGTTCGAATAAAGGATCAACCTTTTTTAAAACAATTTCAATTTCCATCATTTAAACAATTTCTCAATTATAACTTCACATTTTAAATTGCATTCTTTGAACAATTTCTTTTAACCAATTCCAATTTAAACATTTCAAGTCTCAAATTCGAAATTAATTCAAATCTCATAAATTCAATTGTTTTAATATTTAAATCAAAATCATTTAAATAGATTCAACTTAAAGAATTTAGAACCATTTAATTTAACTAATCCGGTGTCCGTATATAATTTTCTATCCTATGACCAAGTGATTAGTTATTTCATTTTAATTTCAGGAATGGATATATATCATTTCAATCCAAATCAAAGTGTCATAGGTATGTATCATTTAAAACTATTTCTTAATTTATTCGAAATAATTCAAGTTACAGTTTTATATACTGTCAAATAATATACAAGGTGATAACATGATATATATAAATAAACAAACATTCAATCATCCAATATATCAACCAATAGCCATCCATCACAATCAACATCCAAATCTGTCATCACAACAATTAACTAGTTGTCAATATCGGGTGTTTAACTAGCAATTTGATTTCAATTTCAAATTGAACTGTCAATTTAAATTCCTATCAGTTCAATTCATATGTCAATTTAAATGTCAGTCAAATTACAAAACAATAGTCAATAAAAATAAATCACTTCATGATTTTAATTTAACTAACATTCGAATATTTTAGTATTTCGTGAGCGGTTTAAAACACTCACCTTTATTTAGAATGAAAATTTTTCAGCTTCAAATAAATTCCAATCTAATTCCATGTCGTAGCCTCCGTCGATACGATCCCAACGTGGCTCGTTTCGCTCGAAACGGACCTCGCATGAAAAAGTTAAGGTTTTATTAACAGTTGGATTTAATAATTTAAATAAACAACTTAACTAAAAAGTTAATTACCGCATAGTCACGTAATTAACCACGTTATCCCATCTCCCTCTTGATTAATACCAAACCACACTTGAACCTATTCACGCGACCAAACCCTCGAGACGCACACAACCCTAAACCACCGAGTTTCGATCCGACCCCATCGCATCGTGCGCCTTGGCCAACTCCACCATCTCCAGCAAACCTGCAGCCTCCATCATCGTCGTCATCACGCGATTCGAGAAAACCCACAGTGAACTCGGAACCAAATCCTGGCGAACTCGGGTCGTATCGCCTCGATTCAACCATTGGATACGTAGAGCTCGATGAGATCTACATTTTTCCTTTTGGTATCGTTCAATTTCGTTGAGTGGATTGAGAGAAAATGAGGAGAGAAAATCATGAATTTTCGGCCAGTAAAACAATAAGAGGAACGACACTGAAGCTTTTAAGGTTTGGCGAAAATGAAAATGGAACGGCCTTATATATAAATTTCCGACCCGATTTATCCACGAAAATTCCGAACTCCAAACGAAGCGTGCTGCCTGGCGTTCTATACGTTATACCCCTATTCCGAACACAATGGAACATGTATCGGGATCCAATTCCATCATATTCAGAAGATAGCTTTTCAAATCATATTATTTTAATTAAATTCCTTTAATTGATTTCTACGCGTTTCAAGCTCGCACGACCAAACGATAAGTCCGATCGCTAGGAAACTTGAAATCCTATAATAATTCACTATTGTGGATCCGATGAAACTAGTTTTGTCGAAATCCAAGACAGTGCCCAAAAAGACTATTTTTATGTGTTAATTAAAATAAGTAATTTCCAAAATCAATTTAATCACTTTTAAATTTAATTTTAAAAGTTAACAATCTTTATTTTTGTTTAAATAAAATTTAAATCAACTTTTGAAATCATTTTCATTCATATTATATTCAGGATTCAATTATTAAATAATTACAATATTAAATTTAAACAATTTTAATTATTCAATAGATCAACATATTTTAAATATAAGTTTTTTTTGGAAAAGCCGACGGGGTTGATTGGACCCCTACCATTTTATTGAACCACCAACGAAGTACAAACAAAGTGAACTAGAAGCTAATAAGCTAGCTCAAAGATGATAGGGAAACATGGTGAGACAAAAACAAGAAAACAAAACAACAAAGGAAACAAAAAGGAGGTCAAAAGAGAAAATGAAATTCTAGAGACAATTAGAGACCACCAAAAATCCCTGACTCGATTGTGAAAAGGTAGGTGCGAAGGCGGATCCTGATCTCATGTTTAATGAAGGCATCCAGGTCGTTGATCATTTTAGCTCTAGTAGGGTTAAAAATATGGATATATCTTTCGAGCCAGACCAAACGAACAAATTTTTTAACAATAAAGAGAAGTAGTCTTGCTCTGTCTGTTTTTGTAGCAGTGAGCTCTTGAAGCTTCTCCCATTCCCTTACGTTATCAACGTCAACGTCTGATCGACCATCTCTCGCCATTGTAGAACACCATAGCGTATGAATCGGAGCACAGTTGAAATACAAGTGCATAACAGTTTCAGGCATACCACAAAAGACACATGCTACATCAGTTGCAACTCCTTTTTCAATAAGCTTATCTTTTGTGAATAGGGCTTTATTAATTATTTTGCAAAAGAACAAATTCTCTCTTGCCGAGTTATCACGTCTCCAAATTCTTTTTTGCCATAAGCATTTAGGATTCAAACCGTCATTTGAGATGGCATTATATACATAGTGAATTCGAAACCCAGTTTGTGACCCTTGCCAGATTACTTTGTATTGCTGATAGATAGGGATTGTAAGACTATGAAGATGAATCCAAAGGCGACAAACCCTTTGGTTAGAATTATAGGGTAAAACAAGATGCCCATGATGAAGTACGTCAAGCACTGAAGCACTACAAATGATGCCAGTACTATTTTTTTCACTAATAGTAAGCATGTTACTTAATATGCAACCATAGGCACACCCAGGATCATTCTAAAAACTAACTAACTTCACATCAGTAATAGGAAGTTTGAGTAGAGGCAAAATCAATGGACTAAGATTAAATATACATCGCCAAGTCCAACTTATATTTTGCGGCGCTCTCATACTCCAAATATTTTTCCATGAATAACATGTTTCTTAGACCACCTGACCCAGATGCTATCCAGGTCGTTCAGGTAGTTGTTCAGATGCCTAACAAAGGCTACCTTGTTTCATATAAGGTGGTTATGAATGCCTAGTCCACCTTTGGTAAAAGATTTTTCAATAACAAAGAAAGCAACTGGCGCACGGTACCTACCCAAAGTTTTTCCAGTCCAAAAAAATCGCATAATGGTCGTTCTTATCATTTTCACTAGCTTATCAGGCATGATAAATGTCCTCGCCCAGTAAACTGACATCGAGAATACAACTGACCATATGAGCGTTAACCGACCTGCCTGACTTAGAAACCGATTAGTCCAACTCTCTAATCTCTGTGTGATTTTCTCATACAGTAGAAGGTATTGCAACGTAGTGATTCTGGACGTAGCTAGGGGAATCCCGAGGTAAGAGATGGTATTAACATTATGATTTAAACCAGTAATAGCAAGAATACTGTTGTAATGGTTACCAGCAATCCCTGCTAGCATAATTTCATATTTAGATAGATTAACCTTAAGACTGGTGGTTTCATAAAAGTGCTGTAACACTTCTAGGACAGTTTTAATTGTACCATGTTCAGGTTTGCAGAATAAAATTAGATCATCAGCAAACATAAGAGAAGAGATTTGCAGGTCCTTGCATTTGGGATGGAGCTTATAAGTTCCTTGGCGAACAGCTTCATTCATGCTTTGAGTTAGATATTCCATGACACTTAAGAAAATATAAGCCGATATAGGGTCCCCTTGCCTAATGCCTTGTTCACTCTTGAAGAAGCCTATAGGAGAGCCATTAATAATAATAGAGAAACTTGTAGAGGAAATACAGACATGGATCTAAACAATGAAGTGCTTTAGGAAGTTCATATAGCCCATTATACATACAATTGAGTTCCATTGAATAGAGTCGAAGGCTTTCATAATATCAAATTTCAACATAGCACAGGGAGAGATGTGCTTGCACTTGTATCATTGAAGAAGCTCATGTGATAAAAGAACGTTGTCGAGTATATTCCGTTCTGGCAGAAAGGCAGCCTGGTTGTTTGAGATAATGTGTGGGAGGACTTTATTAATTCGAGAGGCTATAATTTTAGATATGCATTTGTAAATGGAATTACAACACGCTATTGGCCGAAACGAAGAAACAATATCCACATTCTTTTTCTTTGGAATTTAGGCAATATTCGTGTTATTGAAGGAGTTTAACATCGTAGCTTAGTTAATTTTTTTTAACAGCTTTGATAACATCAGATTGAATGAAAGCCCAACAGTGAGTGAAGAAGTAGGCATTAAAGTCGTCTGGCCTCCATAGGAGTTTTTGTTCAATGAGAACATAACTTCTCTAATTTCTTCTTCGGTGATATCTAGGCAAAGGGATGCATAGTCGACCTGATTAAGTCTGGCCAGAATCATAGGGTTTATGTCTTCAATTTTAGGCGAGAAAAGTATGGAATTCCCAAATAAGTCTTTGAAGTAACTAATGAAAGCATTTTCAACTATTTCAGGCATATTATGTTTATGCCCATTTTAACCAATGGCAGAGAGTATATTTTCATTTGAGTGTTTGGCCTTAATAGTAGCATGAAAGAAAGATGAGTTTCAATATCCATCGTCTTGCCATTTAAGTCTTGATTTTTGTTTGGCCATATCCATCTCATTCTTCAAAGCATCAAAGTAAGATTTAGAAATTTTGTCTTCCTAAGCTGCAAGATTAGCATCATCCACATTCGCTTGAATATTACTTTGAATTTTATTAAGTTGTTGTCGTATCACTTCAGATTGTTTGCTTCCAAATCCAAATATTTTGCATGACCATTCCTTTAGCGCATCCTTGGTTGCCCTCAGCTTTTTCTGCAAAACGTACATAGGGTTACCAAAATAAGATTTGAACCATACATTTTTAACTATGTCAAGAAACTCAGGTTCTTGACCCATGAATTAAAAAATTTAAAATTTGATTTTTCTTTTCTGACAGTGCTACCCAGGCTAAGGACTTAGGGAGAGTGATCAGAAAGAATAGGATTGGGCTTGAAGTTGTGTAAGGTTGGCCATTTGGATAGAGAGATTAAGTTAGAAAAGGCATGGTCTATTTTAGAGTGAGTTCGACATCCTTGTCTTCTTTTATTGCTCCAAGTAAAAACTGCACCAGAGGTCTTGATTTCAATAAGATTAGAGTTAAGAATGGATGAATTAAGAGGTTGTATATCATTAAGAGATAATGGATTGCCGCTGATACGATCAGATAATTTCATCGAACAATTAAAATCACCACATACAATCCATGGGTGTATTTCTTGCCATAAGAATGGGAGAGTTTGATGAAGGGAAGACCTTGCATAAACCGAGTTTTCTGCGTAGATAATTGTTAGGTAGGAGGAAAAAGAGGATGGAACATGAATGATGTGGTAATGTAACAGTTGTTTGGATGAGATAGTGGTGGTTATGTTATGCAACATAGGATCAAAGAGGAGCATGATTATTCCAAAATCAGCATCAGAGTGATTATGGAGGACTTTCCATTCTTTGTTTATGTAGCTTGCCGCTTGAGAGTAAGGTCAATACTTAGTTTTGTTTCTAGAATTGGTAGAATACAAAGATGATATTGTTTAATTAGGATTTTGCATTGATCAAGCTTGATGTGGTCATGTGCACCTCTAATGTTCCATACGCATAAGTTTTGTGTCATCGATTACACTCATTTAAGGAAAGAGTCCTTGCCAAGCTTCTAGTACAGGAGTCGTTTTTGTTCATGTAGCCAGGAACAACATCGGAGAGGGGGGGGGGGTTGGAGAATATGCTAAAGCCTACTTCTCCAGTTTCAAGGGAGGCAGTGGGAGGAGTAATGAATTTGGGAAGGCCTGATGGGGGAGAGAGGGGGAGGAAGGAGGAGTTTACATGATCTTGGGGCGGCGGTTTCCATGCAGAGGGGGTGAGGATGTTTACATAGGAATGTGTGGGTTTGGATATTTCATTAGGTTGAATGAAAGAGCTGGCGAGATTGTTTGCGAGGAAACTAGAAGGAGGATTCGAATATGCATTCGAATGGGCTTGTTTTGATTTGGGAGATGATGGGGCTGAGGTGTCAGAAGGGAATGATGCTATAAGGTTGGGTTCAGAGGATTTAATAGTTCTTGGATCAAGGCAAGGGGGAGGGATGGGAGCAACGTGCATTTGGCTATGCACGTGCATGGGGTGCACCACACAACTTTCTTCAGTCATATGGATGCCGATTCCTTGCATGCATGCAGATTGTTGCTGTGCCTCTTCACATACGTAAGTTTCAGCGCATTTTTTAGTGGCATTTCCATCTTCACTAATAAATGCATGGGGTTGCATGAGTTTAACTGGGGACTGCTGCATTACAGAGGCTTCCACACTTATTTAAATCAGTTGCTGCTTCATTTATATCTCCCTTCTCCTTAAATTTAATGCTCACACAAACACAAACTTTGTCAGAATCTCCTCCCTTCGAATTGCAGCCATCATTTAAGTTCGCATCTGTTAAGTACATATCCTTTTCATTATTTATATCTCTCAATTCCTGATCACTGGCAATTTCTTCTTCATTAAGCTTTTCATTCTCATCTAAAATGTCAAAACTATTACTTATTGATATACCACTGTCAATACACTTTCTCACCACATTTATATCCTTGTTAACACCAGATTGTTCAAGTGCTGAATCAACAGGAGGCCTAATTTCTCCCTCTTCCTTATCTCCTTCCCCATTAATTACAACTACCTTATCTCCTTGTTTTTCTAACACCATTACATCATTCTTTTTTCTTGAATGCTCTTTGCTGTCATACACTCTTTTCTTGTTCTTGTACACTCTTTACCATTTTTGTATTTTCTTTTCTCTCACTTTAACTTCCATCTTGTTTACTTTAACGGAATTGTCATTAGCAGTTTCATCACACTTCAATCTACTTTTAGCCTTTGGAACAACAAGTTTCTCCTCGTTATCTTCTACCTTCTCACAGTTAAGTAATGCATAACCAAAGGTGTTACAAGCACTTCAAATGTCGGGTCTCCATAGATAATTGATATATACCTTTTGCGTACCACCCTCCAACAGCTGGACCAAAAAGTCATCAACAAGTTGTTTATTAGGTTTAACCTCAATCAAGCACTTAGCATATTCAAGTCTGTCGAGCTTTTCAGTCATCTCGTCCATACAAATAAGTTTACCGATTCTGCTGGCAAGCCAGTTTACACCTAAATGTGACCATGCAAATAGTGGTATATTCCTAAACTGCACCCAGACCGGAACAGAGGAGATACAACCATATACGTTGCTAATGGTTGGGTCGTACGGTTTAATTATAAAAAGTTTGTTCCTTATCACAATGGGTTCACCAAGTAGGATTTTTTCTTATCCTCGACACAAGAAAGTGTGAAAGTAAATAAGACTCCATCTGATTTTACTCGAATAGAACCTTGTAATCTCCAAATTGACTTTAGTTTTTGCACCATCGTAGAATACGATAACAGTTTATCAAGAAAGAAACCCACCAACGAATCTGACCAGACTTTAGTGCCAGCATTGATAATATCAGTAGAAGGTAGCATGGCTTCACCTGAGAAGGAAGGGGACAGATCAACTAGGATGTACTTCCCAGCATTACGTGGTTTGAGCTTGAACAAATAAGTCCATTCCGGTTGACCGACAGCAGGCGGAGTGGCAGGAATTGGGGTAGAAGTGGGAGGTGAAGAAGAGGTAGGACAATATTTAGTGGAAGTTTGGATTGGGAGGGACGAAGCTGGAAGAGAACGAGGCGCAGCAGAGGGTGGGTCAGGGGAGCCGGTGGTACAGGGGGACGAAGTGACAGGGATGAAGATAGTGATGGAGAGAGGCTCGAGGTAAACAGAGGAGGTATGGAGAGGGGAAGGGAACAGGGAAAAGACATGGGAGGCACTGCCATTAAAAAAGGAAAGGTGTGATGTGATGTAAATATAAGTTATTTAACTTATAAAATTTAACTTTTAAAACGAATTCAAATAATAAAACAACTACTCCCGTTTTACAATAATTCAACATTTATTATTCAATTGCTCCTATTGGTTACAACACATTAAATATATTGAACTTCATTCTAATACAATTAATTTCCTTAAACCTTATCGAAATTGTTATTTCAAATTTTTTATCAAGTTCAAATTAAATAAATTACATAAATAAAACATTAAAATTTCTATTTCTAACCAATTTATTTAATAATTATATTAAATTTAATAATTTAAAATAGTTAAAATATAGGTTATTACAGTCTCCTCCACTCAAAACTTTTTGTCATCGAAAAGGGGTAAAGTAAGGAATCTAACTTACGATATATTTTACTCAAAATAATCAACTTATAAAACATTAAAATCTTATTTGAAAACCTTTACTACGCTTCCGCTACGCCACTTCGATACCGGCTTTACAGAAATTACAGCTTATTTATAAAAACAGGTTATAAAATTTTAAAGTCTCAAATTTTTTCTAACATCTGAATTTACGAAAATTTTTGGCAGCGTCTCCTTTACGCGACTCGATCGTAAATATACATATATATCACAAATATACATCTATCTCAATGATGAGGCATCCTGTAGGGAAAAATATAAAAGTATGGTTGTAATTCGAGTTATGTACCTTATTATTCATAATATGAGCGAGTTCGCTCACGTTAAGCAAGCAAAAGCAAACCAAACCGCGTATACATCCAAACGTTCTTAGTATGTACCTATCTCAACACAAATTTGAAATATTAGTCACTTATAAAAAGATATAGAAACATGTATGAGTTTAATAGAACTATATAACATGAATTCTTCTTCCAAACCATAAGCATGAGCACAAATACACAACATAATAATCATATGCAACTAATAGCAGTTATAACAATGGTTTGCAACCCAAGAAACCATCCAACAATTAATATTCATCCAATTAATTCATAACTATATGAATTTACATTATCCAATGTCCATAACTAATTTACACACTTCATTTCTTATTAACATATATTCTTTATTAACATTTAATTGGTTTTCTTCCAATTTATTCACATATATTTCATTTACATTCAATTTACTCAAATTTCAATTATTTCACTTTATGTTATCACATTTCATATCAATTCATTTTATGGACCATTTTATAAATCATTTCATTTAACCTTATTTAAGTTAAATTTTATTTCATTACCACTTAGTATATTCTCGTTAATACAAATATCATTTATAAACCATTTCATAAAACCATTTAAGTTTATTATAAATATTTTATAAAACGCAACTCATGTTTATTATTACTTCATCACTTAAGTTCATATTAATTCATTGATTCACCTCATTAGTTCATTACATTAATTCATATCATTAACTTTACTTAAGGAAATTTTATTTTATAACTCAAATTCATATTGATAAATTTTTCTTTTTATCACAATCGATTTCATTCAACTTTTCTTAAGTCAACTTTCATCTTATAATTCATTTCATTAACTTATTTCATTAATTCATTCCATTCAACTTGACTTAAGTAAAATTTCATTTCATAATTCAAATTTCAACTTTCTTATTTCATTAATCATTTCTTAAGTTTATAATCATTTTATACAGGTGTATCTTCTTTTACACAATATTATTCAAATTCTAATTATCTCAAAAAGCTACAACTAAATCTTAAAACATCCTTTGCAAATTTTTGTTATTTTACAAACAATTTACAAAAATATGATTTAATTTATTATTTGTTTACCTTCTCTTAAGTTCATATCTAAATAGTATTTTCTTCTTTTTTACTACTCAAATTATTCATTTAACATTTCTTAGAACATTAACTAAGTGTATAACATTTCATTCTTTTTTTAGCAAAGCCAGCGAGGTTGAATGGCCCCTACCATTTCTTTATAATAATAAGAAAGGTTCTTACATCATAAATAGGAATAAACAGAGATAACAAAGAAGAGAATAAAGAAAAAATAATTAAAATACAACAACAAAACAAATAAGCATAACCAAAGGTTATACCCAGTTTTGAACCACAGCCTCTTCAAAAGGATAGGAAGAAAATGTCATCGCGGAGTGTATTTGTTTACAAATTCGATAATAAATATCCATTTTCTTTCGTATCTTGTTGTTAAACATGATGTCGTTCCTCTCTCCCTATAGTTCAGCTGCAGTAACTTTTAAGCACAGAAGCATCTCATATGTAGCTGAATTTTTCCATTTAGTTGCATTATATATATTATACCATTCAATCTTGCTGTCCCAGATTGGACTACTAAATCCTCCCCTTGATCTTATCTTCGACCATATGAAATATGTATACGGACATGAGAAAAATAGGTGATGAACATCCTCCTCATAATTCTGACAGAAAAGACATGGAGTATTCAAAGTAAGACCTTTTCTTCTCAGGTTGGCCTTAGTATGAATAGCATTCTTGAAGATTTTCCATAGCATTAAGTTTAATCTCTCACTTGTATGCCGGTTCCAGATTCGTTTATTCCAAGCAAATCTATTGTGGTATTTGATCTTCTAAGGCAACATATATTATGGCAGTTGAATGTTCTTTATGCATGTCAGTCCAACTATATTCATCCTTAGATGCATATATAAAAGGTTAATGATTATATTTGTCCCATCTTCTGTTAATCTCAGGGTAAGTAGATTGAGGTAATACAATTTTACCATCTCTGATATAGTTAATTGCTTTTGCATGTATAGGGATACCTGTCATCTGTGCTTCAACATAAGTCATGGCATTGCATAATATCAAGCCTTTTTCTAACCATGGCACAGTCCAAAATCTACCATGGCCTTGAAGGCTTAAGGAGATAAAAGAATGAGGCAGAAGTGCATCTCTTATTTTCAAAATCAACTTCCACACCCAACTACTTGCCTGTTTTGGTTTCACAGTCCATATATCTCAATTTTTGAGGTTATGATTGAGACACCAAACTACCCATAAAGAGTCAATTTTGTTGAGAAGATTGTCAAAATGTTTTGATAGAGCAGCAGTATTCCATCTTTTAAGGTTTTTTATTCCCAAACCCCCATATTTCTTTGGCAATTCCAGTTTGTTACAGGCTATAGGGGACAGTTTTCTGTTGTGCGTTGTTCCTGTCCATAGGAATCTAATCATCATAGATCTAATCATGGCTATCAGTTTAGTATGTAGAAGAAAGGTTCTCCACCAGTATACTGTCATGGAGAAGATAACTTAATTGATTATGACTAATCTGCCATCCTGACTAAGAAATCTATTGTGCCATTTCTCAAAAACACTTGTTATTTTTTCATAGAGAGGAATACATTGCGATATAGTGATTCTTTTGCTAGCTAAAAGGATGCCTAAGATGTCATGTCAGATTCAAGAGGTGACATATTGGTTATATTAAGGCACATAGTTACTTCATTTGTATCTAGGCCAGCTAAAAGAATGTGAGATTTATCATGGTTAAGAATTAGACCAGAAAATCGATAAAAGGATTCAAGAGTGTTCATAATGGCATTCAATGACTGACAAGTAGGCTTGGTGAAAGAAATAGGTCATCAGCAAATGCAAGGGAAGTGATCATAGGGGATTTACACTTAGGATGAAGAACAATTGTTTTAGTGAAACTTGATGCTGAAAAGCTATGGTTAGAGTTTCAATAATTATTATGAATAGGTAAGCAGAGATAGGGTCCCCTTGCCTTAATCCATTCATCCCTTTAAAATATCCCATCGTATGAGCATTAAAGACAAGAGTATATCTAACAGTTGAGATGCATTGATAAATCCAGCTACAGAACTTTGGAGGAAAATTCATCTTAGATATGATATGCATAAGAGCAGACCAGTGGATAGAGTCAAAGGCCTTTTTTATGTCAATTTTCATCATAGCTCGAGGGGATATGTTAGTAGAATTATATCCGTTGAGAAGCTCATGTGAAAGAAGGACATTGTCTAGATGCTTCTATTGGGGAGAAAAGTTACTTGATTAGATGAGATTATAGGAGGAAGAACCTATTTTAGTCTAGAAGCTAGAATTCTTGAGATGCTTTTGTATATAATGTTACAGCAGGCTATAGGTCTAAATTAAGTGACACATGAGGGATTATCTACCTTTGGCATCAGTGCAATATTTGTAGAGTTAATCGAGCTAAGCATCTTGGACTTATCAAAGAAATTATGCATTGCTTTATTAACATCAGTACATATTATGCTCTAGCAGGTGATAAAGAAAACAACAATAAAACCATCTAGACCTCCTTCAGTAGATTTCCTCATTGAAAAAATGGAGTTCTTTATCTCTTCATCAGTAATTGGGGAAATGAGTATATCTTGCAGGTCAGTTGATAGAGTAGGAAGTCTTAGGGCATTGATGAATGAGAAGTCTGAAACAGTTTTGTGGTACCTAGCAAGTTAGTGAAATAGCTCAGGAATGCTATATCTACACCATCAGCACTAGAATGTGTAGCTCCTAGATTGTCTTTGATTTGCTGTATGAAGGATTTGGATTGCTTTATTTTCAAGGAAGCATGATAAAGTTCTGTATTCATGTCCCCATTCATTGTCCAATTCTCTCTATATTTTTGTCTTGCCAGTTCAGCTTCAATAGTATAAGCAGCTTCGAGTTGATTTATCAGATCCTTTTCAAGGAGATTGTCTGTGGGATCATTGCTCGAGTTCATTAACAAGGTCTGCACCTGTTCAAGTTTATATTGAATGTCAGAAGATAATTTCTTACCATCACTGTAGATATCTTTAGACCAAGTTTTTAAAGCATTTTTGTATTTTTTAGTTTTCTTTGCAGCTTCAACATAGAGTTTCCATATGTGTGCATGTTCCAAGCATTTGAGACAACCTGCATGAAATTTTGGTTATATATCCATGCATCAAAAAATTAAAAATTCACATGTTTATTAGTAACTGCTTCTCCAAAAGGCAGGATCAAGGGGCAATGGTCAGATAGGGTAGGCATAGGAATGAAAATTTGAATTGTAAGAAAGAGGGAAAGGGAAATGTGGTTGTTGAAACCATGGTCAATTTTTGTGAGGGTTCTCTGTTCATTATGGCTTTTATTACTCCATGTGAATGGAGATCCAGTTGATGTAATCTTAACTAATTCAACATTATGGATGGTACTAATGAGGGGGGAAAGATCTCTGATTTGAAGGGGGTGCCACCTGTTTTATGAGAAGACAAAAACGAGCAGTTGAAATCTCCAAGAATGATCCATGGGTGAGAATTTTGTCTTAAGTATGGAAGGTAGTCATGTAGCTTTTGTCTTTGAGGAGGAGCATTATCGGCATAGATGAAGGTGAAGTATAAGGTTGTGAAGGATGGCTTATGTGTTACATGGGTACGTATATATTGTCCGTCAACTAAAATAGGATTGAGGGTGAATATTGTTGGATCATATATGAAAAGCTGTCTCCCATAGGGGGCATGAGAATGGTTTGTAATACATTTCCATGTCGGGTTGATTGTTCTGGTTGCTTTTATGGAGAGAGGATGGTCTAGCTTTGTTTCAGATAAGGATAGTAGAGATATTTTGTGTTTATGTATGATTGTTTTTGCTTGCTCAAGTTTTGAGATCATATGAGCTCCTCTAATATTCCATGCTCCTATTTTATGTATCATTGGGTATACTTTAGATTTTTGTATCTCATTATTCTCCTACCTCTTTGAGAGGTTATAGGAGTATTTTCAAGGTATTTTTCATTTGAGGCATCAGTATCATCATCAAAGTCTATAAGGGATGGGTTCATCAAGTAGTAGTTCTTCCTTTTGCCTTTACTTGGAGGAAGGAGATTATTTTTGGAAGTGGCAATCTTATCCTTTGTCTTGTATTTATTTTTGGAGTGCTTTGCCTTAGTTAATTGCTGCACTATTATTGGAGGTGGAATTAGAGAGGTAGAGGAAATAACGGTAGGAGTGGAGGGGGGAGTTTCAAGAAGTGAGAGATTGATGATGGAGATGAGATTATTATCATGGTGAGAAGGTTCAGGGGAGGAAAGGAATATTGAATCAGTTCCAATTTGAAGGAGGTTAGGGCTACGAGAGGATTTGGATCCAGATATGATGGTTTTTGAGTGAGGGGATGTAATTGCAACAAAATTGATTGGTTTTGCAACTGGGTGGGTGTAGTTGTGGTTTGATACGTGCATCATACAAGGTTGTTTCACATGAGGAGGGGGATCAGAGTTGTTAGATGAAGGATAGCCTTGATTCATTTGTGGTTGTTGAGAGAGCAAATTAATGTAAAGGATCAGGTATTTGTGGTGCACTTATCATTGTGACAGCTGATTCATGCATATTATTGCATGTATATATCACAGGGTTTGTTTTATCAGCTTCAGCATGTAATATAGCATTTAAGGTATGCTAGGCATATTTGCATGCATGAGTATCAGTTATTGTGATGTCTGTATCATTTATTTCAAAGCATATTACATCTTCTTCCTTTTCTTATTCAGTTACATCCAACTGATTAATGTTTTCATCACTTAATATTTCATCATTCACCAATATTCCATTTTCAGCATAATCTCCTAATTCATCTATAGTTTGGAGAAAATCAAATTTGTTTGACATTTGTATATTCCCCATCTTATCTTTCCTTGTGTTGACTGGTTCATTTTGCTTACAAACATATTCATCAGACTGCCTGCTTTTAGATGTTGGTTGTAACATGAATTCAACATTTTCATTATTACTTTTCTTTTTAATGTCCACTTTCTTCCAAACTTTCTTATTTTCAAATCCAATATTCTTTTTGGAATTTCTATTGATATATATCTCTTCGGTAGTTTTTGCATTTATCTTATTTAAAGATCCTATATTTTTCTTAGCCTCATCTTTACTGCTTTCAATTATACAGTTATGATCAGTATGACCAAAATCACAGCATTTCACACATATATCTGGTTTCCACAAGTAATCCACATACACTGTTTGTGATGAACCATCAGATATTTGAACAAGGAAGGATTCAACTAGGTCCTGATTCGGGGAAATCTCTATCAAACATTTTGCAAAATTTAGTTGATCTTGTTTATCAGTCATTTTATCGATACAAACTAAATTTCCTAGCCTATTAGCTAACCAGTTGATGCCCAGCGATTACTAAGCAAAAATTGGGATATTTGAAAGATGTACCCATATAGGAACTGCTCTTATAGATCCACACACATTACTAATTGAAGGATCCCACTGTTTGACTATAAATAGTTTATTTCTCATCACTATAGGGTCACTACAAATTACGTCGCATCTGTCTTGTACATCAAAGAGAAGGAACAGAAATAAAGTACCATCAGATCTAACCTTAACATTAACACACAACTTCCATATTTTCTTTAAATGCGCAATCACAGCTGAATACGAGAGAGGCTTATCGAGGAAAAAGCCAACAATATACTCACCCCAAATTTCTTTGCCAACAGATAAGACAGAGGAAGGTGGGATAAGAACTTCACCATCAAAATTAAGATCCAGATGAACAGGAGTGTACTTCCCTGCATTGCGAGGCAGTTTCTTGAATAGTGAAGTCCAAGCTTGTTCATGAGGGGGTTGTAAAGGCAAAGACGGGGAGAAAGAGGATAGAGGGGGGACATGGGAGGAGGAAGGGACAGAGGGTACGGGTGGAGGTATAGATGGAGGTATGGGTATGGGGATCGAGATCGGTACAGGAACAGGAGGAAGGGTGGTGACAACGATGGGATAGGTGTAGGAGGGATGGTTTCGTAGGGGAGAGGGGTGGATGGGACATGGGCGGGAAAGGGAGAAGCAGCCATTAAAAAAATGAAAAAATGTAATGATTTTGCGAATTGTGTATAACATTTCTTGCAACAACTTAACAAAAATTTCTAAACATTACTTTAAACACCATTTCAATTTGAAACATTTTTTTTACTTAAGTTCAAGCTTGTATAATATTCTATTATATATTCATATTTAACATTTCAACTTTTTAAACATTTCTGCTAAGTTTTATATATGCTTTTAGAATGTAATTGAGGGTTATACAAATTTATCTTATTCGTTTTAATTAACAGGAATGTTCAATAATTTACACATGTTTAAATTTCCGTAATCTAGAAATTTAAGAGTTATAATTTAACTTCTCATATTTCATTTAAACACTTAGCTTCAATTTCTAATTTCTCATTTTAGAAGTTTCCAACTATTTAAAAAAATTCACTTATTACTACAACTGAAAAGAATTAATTAACAAGAACTTAAGAATTCAAATACCTGGTTCATTTCAAATCATTTTGAAATAATATACATACTCATATTTTTTATATATATCAAATCATATTTAGAAATTTTAAATCCAAATTTGTTTATCGAACCAAATGCGTAGCAAAGCTACTAAGTGGCCTCCCCCACTTTAAGACTCGAAAATGAATGTCGATGATGTGACCATCATCACCAAAATTATTTTCCAGCGACAAATGAGGGTAGTGCAGGACTTATTTCCTTCTAGTTCCTTTTTAAACATTTCTATTCATAAATATTTTTAAATAATACTAATTATTATATCACCATCTTAGAAAACAATTTCAAAAGCTCCGGGATTTAAGTTCCCAAATTCTCAGCTTTTAAATCCTTATATTTATAAGCTATATTACAAATATACTTATACAATTCCATCAACTTATTATGAAAACATTTCATTACTTTATATCTTTGTTATTGCAAACAATTCTTATTGTAATTAGATTTCAATTTAATCTAATTATCAAACGCTTCGTGAAATAGAGTTCATAAAGTATTCGTTTTTTGTTTAATTCAACCGAAAATCGATGATAACTAAATATTGTCACCTCCTAACAAACAACATTCGTTGATAATCATACAGGTTTATAAAAGTTATCATTTTATATAAAATATAATTTAGGTAAAATTATTTCGTTTACCCGATTTTTGAAACAATATTACGTCGACTTGCCTCGTTTAAGTGTTTAGAAACCTCTATCGATAACATGGTGTCCCACACACCGAATAGAATTCATAAACAACTTAACGGATAAGTAAACACAATATAAAACATTTTATAACACTAACAAGTATGCGCTCTTATACATATATACACACACTCAAACAAACTCATTCTAGGGTATTACTACCCTATCTCTAATGAGTACAACCCTACCAAAGCTAAGGTTATCGCTAAACCAAAGCTCTAAAACCAACTATGACGACCCGCATTTCGGAAGGTTTAAGTCGACAGTAATCCACACATGTCCAACTCAAAACAATCCAAAACACAGATAATTAATGGGGTTAATTAAGAAGAATAAGAAAACAAGAAAACAAACACCGGATCTCGCAGCGGAATGACAAAATATAATAATAAAATAAACAGTTCATGAAGTTGTTTAACTATACATTTGATTATAATTTATACAACATTTATCAGATTTATATATACATCAGAATAATAGAATAATGTAGTAGAACAACATGATGCAGGGGATAATACTAGTAATATAATATACCAAATCTTCGTCTTCGTCCTCCAGAAAATAGTCTTAAATGCACTGAAATAATCAGGGCTGACCCGAGCATAAAGTAAAACAATACACTCGAGTCAGAACTAAAATATTCTTATGTAAGTCAAATCAATATCACATATAACAGGAGTGTAATAGCGTCAGAGATGTTTACGGGGTTTTACACATCCTGTCCAATGTATAACGTGCATGCAATAACTCAAGAGATGTTATGGGATTTTCTATCTTTTAAGGATCCGTCGAAATATCTATATATAGTAGAATACACTGTATATGTAATGTCTGATCGGTAAAAGAAATATTTTTCTTAGCGTTAAGGCTTTATGTTAATCCCCCTTAACACGTTTTTAAGTATTGACGTACAGTTTGCATATAAGACAACCAGTAGAACTTCGATAGCCAGTGATGCGCCGTGATACGACAACGCTAAATCAAAACCGTAGTAGTTTCGAATAAGGATAAAAGTATGACAAGGCATGTAAGGCATTGCCCAAGGTAGGATACTACAAGTTTGCATTCCCGGCTGATCGTAACACATCGCCGCAGTGACTACCGACCGCGTCCAACACTCCCAAAATCAGAAGGTGCGCACCAATCAATAACAATGTAAAGATAGTAATACGAAGGATTGTATCCGCTAGAGGTAGCTAACCTCATTAGCACGGGTGCGGCTCCTATTTTAGTCATTTCAAATTGACACAAGTGTCGGGTCATCCATCAACGTTCACTTCCTTCAAATCCAGCAACGTTCATCAAATCCAACCACTTCATTTCGGAGTCTCCTCCGCGTACACAGTTGTTAAAGTGGTTCCAATATTGACAGAGAGTATGCCAATAAGATGTCACGACCCACTTTTCCGTACAGTTCGAACTGACACTTTACTACACTTATCCAGTCCAAATTGAACAGAAAGGCAGATAGTAAGAAAAGAAAGTAGAAAGAAGATAGAAAGAAAATAGAACTACACAGAATCTCATAGTGGAAACGAACAATCTATAGTATAGAACAAGTCTTTACATAAAACAAAAAAAATGTAACTTGAGCATATACAGACATCAATCAAAGTATACAACCTATTCAGCACGGACTGTTATAACAACATGTCCTTACAATGGCTGATATACACAACTAAATGCAACGGAAAATAATCATCTACGAGAATACGACTCTGGTCCTCCAGTTCCTCTCCTGAAGCTTCCATCCTTCCAGCTAAACCTGGAAATATGCTCGGTCTGACCCGAGCATATAGAAAAAACCACGCCCGGGTCAGTATGGTAAAACCAGCATGAGAAAATACACTCAATTTGAATTATTAAAGTTTTCAAAATCCTTTGAAAATCTAAGGTATCTTGTAAGACCACGCCACAAATAAACACGATGGGTTTTTACCTTACGATAACCAAAACATTTTATATCCAATCATCTGATATTATAATAGTGTCTAAGTACAAATACTTATTCAAATAGCTAAAATTGTTACATTAATTAAATTCCAGCATACTAGGCTCTACAACCAAAACCGTAAATGCACGTATTGGAGAATGGATTCCATACGAATGACTAGGCACAGGGGTAACACCTGTCACAGTACACGTCTAGAAATAGTGTAACAACCCATAATTTTGTAAATATTTTTAATTAAACTTTTGTTTGAAAACTTTGATTTTTAAATCATTTAAAAGTGAATTTTTAGAATTTTTCCAAAGTAAGTTTGGAATTTGTTTGTAATTTACTTTCCAAATACAGTGAAATAAATATTTTCTGTAAATTTTATATTTTGGTCAACTTTGGTCAAATTTTGAATTTCAGTTTAAATTTTTAATTTTTAATCTTTTTCTTTGAAGCATAATATAATTCTGATATTCGTTCTGCTTTTCGTTTCGTCAAATTCTGTTTTGTACTTTTTAAAATTGGATAAAATACAGCGTTTTACATGCAATGATTTTCTGTATTCTATTTTCTATTTTTCCTAGGTTCATTCTCTATTTTATTTTGTTTAGACTTTGATTTTATTTATTGGATTTTATTTTGATAAACGGTTTAGAATTTCAAAGGACTTAAGTTACTTGTTTTATTGTTGCCTTTTTCTATTCTAGCCTTTTCATTTGCCATAACTCTTCACTTTCCACACCCTACCCGTGCATTTCATTCTTCATAGCCGTGTATTCCACTTCACAAATCACGTACAAAACATCTCACCTCTTCTCCTTCTAATTTCATTTTCACGTTCAAGAAAAATATATGCAAGTTCTATTTCATGGCTTCTCTTCTTTATTCTCTTTTCCTTTTCTTCTTTATTTTTCTTCCATGCTTGCTCTACCATGCTTCTTCCTTTAGCCGACCACCACCTCTTCACCACCACCACCATGATCGGCCTCCACCCTCATCACCACCACCAAACCCTGCCGTGATCCATGATGCAAAACTCCATCACCAAACTTTGATGAAAGCCTAGCCGAGCCACATATGCATCCCCTTCCTCTTCCTATTGCCTCGGCCACCACCCACACCATCACTTCCATCACATGCCGTGACCATTCCCTACCTTTTGCCGTGTGCCTTGACCAAGATACAAGCCAGGGCCAAGCCACTATGGCCTATGGCCGAACCAAAATGTTGCATACTTTTGACCTTTTGGCCTTCCAATGAAGTTGTAACCTCCATCCCTTCAACTTCCAGCCATGGCCATGCATTTGCTTGCCTTTAAACCAATTTGTCCGAGCATAACATGATGTGGCCGAGCCACATGATGATGGTCTAGCCCCTGTGAGACCATGGCCGAGCCCACCTGATGATTGAAGCAAGGTTATGTCATTTGTTCATATCTTTCCACTGTTTTGATTTCTAAATTTTGTGTTGAATCTTATACTTATGATTGTTGTATTTGGTTGTATACAAGATTGAATCTTGACTCTTCATTCACTCAAAAATCTTGTTTGTGCTTTGTCGTGCTTTTCGAAGTTTCAGTTGTGTGTCTAGAATTGTTATCTTCAGCTTTAAAAGGTGAGTTATTCACTCTAGACATTCATACTTATATAATTGTGAAACAATGACATGTGAATTGTAGAAATTGTTATGTTAATATGTTCATATATGCCTGTGATATGATTATATGAGGTTAAATTCTGCTTATATATTTGTTACATCACCTGATATGATATACTGTTATTTTATTTGTTGTTTCTCACACTGCAAGTTCCCTATCACTATGGGTTGAAATGATACATACCCGAATGGACATTAGAATAAGGAAAAATCATTATGAGCTGAAAGGATAGGCTCGAGTGATTTTTATTGTATTTTTTTACTTGGGATTGCGGGTTTGAAATGATAGAACCCAGATTTTTCTTTTTAAATTATGGATTGAAATGACACATATTCGTATCACTTGACCTAGGTTAGAAAATATTATACAGGCCCATGGTTATATTTTTAAATAATATTTTCCTAAAAATTATTAAGTATTTTGAATGTTTAAATATATGAAATTTGAGCTAAAAGATTTGATTTAAATGACTTAAATATAAGAAGATGTTGGTTTTCTATAAGTTAAGATTTTATAAGTCAATAAGTGGCTTTAATGGAAATTTTAAAGATGTGTTGGTTTTAAATAGAATTTAAAGACATTTGTTGATGATAAATAACTTAATAATATAATTAGACTTAATATAGAATTTTAAATCTAACCTAGTAATGGTAATGAATTTTATTTTATGATATGGACATGTCTTGTATAATAAAGTTATAGTGATTCTCTATAAGTTAAAATGTATAAGTAAATGGTTAAAATGTATTTAAATTATGACTTGACTTGAAAATTGAAAGTTTGGTTTCAAATAGAAATTTGAAGTTTGACTTGTTAAAAGAATATCTTATTTATGAAATGGGTATTTTAAAAATGAAGTGTTAAGTTATTTGCTAAATCAAAAAGTTAAGTAAAATAGTGTAAATTTGACTTTATAAATGAATTATAGTTAATTGGATATTTTATTCATAAAAATTTATTTATTGAATCGTAAGATAAATGATATCCAAATGCATATTTTCTGAAGCATGATATATGATTTTATAAGTTAAAAATGGCTAAAATTGAAGTTTTAATGTTTCTGAAAAGTTATAATAAAATCTGGAATTTTATTGGTAGCATTTCCAAAATGCTGTGGTTTTAGATGGCAATTGTTAAGTGCTACCATTTCTGAAATTTAACTAAGTTCTGAAATAACTAAACAGCTACTACATCACTTTGTAAGTGCTGCTGTTGTTGTTGCTGGAAGTAAATTGTTTTGCAATACCAGTGAGGTACTGCAACACTTTGTAAGTGTTGTTGCTGCTGAAAGTAAACTGTTTTGAAATAATAACTAAATATCTACTGTAGCACTTGGTAAGTGCTGCTGTTTCTTAAACTGAACTGTTTTGAAATTCTAATACCTACTGTAGCACTTTATGAGTGCTGTTGTTTTGAATTTGATAATGTTTTGAAATGTTAATTTATTTACCGCAACACTTTATAAGTGCTGTTGTGGCTGAAATTTCAATGAACTTTGAAAATGAATATTATTTTGGAAGATTTTGACATTGAATTTAAATGGGTTAAATGAATATGTTTTGAGGTGAAATATAAACCATTTTTGAAATTTATAAGTTAATACAATGTTTTCGAAATCGGTATAATTGAACGAGTGAACTTGAAAATGCTATAACTTTGGTAATGAATATTATTTTTAAGGGAGTTATGATTTTTTTCTAAATATTATGATTTCCAAATGATAACATTTCTAAATTGTTATGATTTCAAAACATTATGGTTTCAAAGTGTTGGGTTTCAGAGTTGTTATAACTTTGAAAAGTACCATGGTTTGAAAATGAGATTTTTGAAATTGTATTTAATTAAGAATTGTCTTTAATATATTAACTTGGAACTTATTGAAATTGAAGATTTAAGAATGTGACTTTATAAAGTGGTGGTTTAAGATGATTTAAAGGAAATTTCAAGTTAATAAATTGAAGGAAATATTCAGTGATTTGGAAATGGGGGTTTTATTTAAAAGATATATTGAATTGGTTTTGGAATTTAAATGATATATTATGGCTTTGGTTTTTGAATTGGAAATGATATATTGATTTGGCTATGAAATGAAATAATATAGTATTTAGTTTTGAAATGGATATGATATTTTAGATTTTAAAGTATAAATGATTTCGGAATAAACATCCATGGGTTATAATAACGATTGGTTGGCAAAGAGACCGGGATCGGATATGGGCATACTCTCTTCCGATACCGAAAACCAATTTGACAACCGTATACGCGGTGGAGATTCCAGAATGAAGTAGGATGGTGGCGATGATTCCTATTGAGGTATATACGTGGACCCGACTCCCGTGAGTTGGCATAAGGTGGCTAAAACAGGAGTGATCGACGGGCCAATGAGGTAGCTCCTCTGATCGGACACACTTCTTTGTATACTATTCTATTACTTTGTGATTGATTTGATGGCCATCCTCGATTTTTGATTTGGGAGTGTGTTCCGAGGTGGGCGGTAGTGGCTGCTATGCTTTACCACCAATCCGGATGCGTAATTGGTATATCTACCCTGACATTGCCTAGTTATGCCGTGTCACCTACCCTAGAGAGCCTTACTACGAGTTTGTTTTGTATCATACCTATGGAGTGCCCTCTGACGACGCTCAGTACGGGAGAGATTACGGTACTGTATAGACTATGGGAATATATAAAATGTGTTAAGGGGGATATGGGTAACGCCTTAACGCTATTTTGATAGTTTACTTTACTTTAGACATTATTTTAATAGCGTATATTACTACATAGTAGATAGTTTAATGGATCCTTAAAGAATGGGCGATCCCAAGCATTCTTTATGTTACTTGTGCATTTATATTACAGTTCACTTGAGTTGGTTTACATTGTATAAGTATGTATGTCCTGACTCGAGTGTTTTGTGTTTTGCTTTACGCTCGGGTCAGACTGAGTGATACAGCATTCGAGACTCACCTTCGGAGTTGGAGCTTTGCTTGAAGATCCAGCTATCTATTTCGCTTTTAGTTATCCAGATGATTCCAGTGATGTATTCAGCTTTGTACTTGGTTTTGTATTAAGACTTCTATTGTATCTTGTTTAACTCTGATGTATATATATAGTAGCTTCATGAACTACTATCTCTTTGCTTCCGCTGCATTATTATATACTCTGTGTCTGTGATCTGTGATTATTTATTTACTGTATATGATGAGTTTGCCAAATTTATACTTACAATTCGGTATTTTGAGTAATTCAAGTCCGACATGTGCGGATGCGAATGGTAGAAAATAACGGGTCGTTACAAACAGCGTACGAGGACCACGCCAGGATCCCCTGCCACACAAGACCGGACTATCCCTAACCAAGATAGACCGAATATGCTATCACCCTGGGTGTTCCCACCCTCTTTCGATCTCCTTCCATACCGTAGTAAAATAATATCCAAGGTTATCTAGAAGGGTGATAAGAATACCCTACTTGGGTGTGACCCACTTAGCCTTGCTGCATCTCCCCTGATTTTCAGTCATTCCCGGTTGATGAGGCTAGAGGCTACGATTTACCTTTTAAGGAATTTTCACTTAGAATGCTCATTGTCCTCTAATGACAATGTACTGATAGCATTCATCCATACAAGTCCGTCCTGGGTCCGAACGGAACCGAAGGCACTATTCCTACTACATCCATTTTGGGAAAAATCCTCAGGATTAGCCCTTGCACTTCACTGCTCCATCTTCGGCTCCATGCTCTTATTTCACTTCGGAAACATACTCGTCGGATCGAAGTGGTTTTCGGATGACTTATCCGATCCCGATCTCTTCGAAACAACGTCCGACATTTCCGGTAAACTCAACCCCGGTTCTTTAGGAAATAAACAGACGAAATAAGATTGGAGATCATCTCCTAACCGTTAGTGGACGGATTTCCTTAAAATCATCCTAGGAGACGAAACGAGTTTATACGTACAGTATAGCACCTCAAACGGTAATTGCACCATATAATTCCCGTGTTTCTCCTAGATATTTTCAAAGTTACGTTTGGGGTCCAGATTTGATAATCGGTTATTAAACTATCAAATATAAAATCATCCAATCAAAGGTTTCATTTCCACTGAAAACATTAAGCCTTATTTGAAATTTCAATAAACTTTAAATTACTTAATCAAAAATAGTATATGCTTATCTCACCGGATAAGTATATTCACAAACCATTCATTTCAAATATTTGAAGCCCTTTTTAAATAAATATGGAAAGCACCACTGCGGTATCAACCATGGATTCACAGCTCAATGGTTACGTCTCTATCCAAGAGAAATCCAAAACTTAACTGCATGCACTCTCTGTCTCCGATTACGCCCTGAAAGTATACCATTACTTTTCGAAAACTTTATTTAATAATTATCTTAAAATAAGACTTATATAGTTTCTATATAAATTTTCCCAAGTTTCATTTAGGAAAAATACTCTTTTATAAATTTATTTAATATATTATTTTCAAAGCAATATTTATATTTAAACAAATTATCTTCAAATAATAATAATACCTTAATACTGATTGACTCTTAAATAAGAATTAACTTTTAAAATCCAATTATTTCAAAATAACCTTAAATAAATAATTAAAATATAATCCAATAATTTTAAATAATTAAATACTTTTAAATAAACTTTTAAGGAAAATAAAGTAATTAACTTTAGATCATTATCAAAATAATTATTAATTAGCTTTAAATATCATTTATATATAATAATCATTCTTAAAACAATTATTGCTCAAAAGTCACTTCCAAATCCAAAAAGAGGCTTATTGATTTCAATGGTACTTAGTCAAATTACCATTCATTCCATAACAATTCAGAAAAACAGGTACTGATATTCACAACCCTCTATTTTAACAATTAATTCAACATCATATTGCCCAATATAAATATCAGAACAATAAATAGATGTCCGTACAACTATAATAACAGAACTGGATTTTATTTCTACTGGTCAATATCCAAACACACATATTCAGTATTAATGGTAGAACGGTGATTTATTCTGCCATAGGGGTCCAATTAACAAAATTAGCATGACACTGATTTATTTTGCTAAACAAATGCCCAATCATCCAAATCCAATTCAATTTAACTTATCAGTATCATTTTGCTACCAAATGGCACAGACAGAGGATAATTGAAATCAAAATTCCAGAGAAATATTAGTCAACATAGATCATTAACTCAGTCAACAATTTATAGCCCATATTACCCTATAAATTCAGAAATTAGTTGTTTTCCAATTAACTGAGCCAAATTACATTTTAATCCACATTATTCGTCAATTTAAGGAATAATTTCTTCTAACAAATTTAAATTTTTAAACAATTCATTAAATAACAAATTTATTAATTAACATAAAATTAATAACTACGAAAATTTCTTATTCGTTAACTTAGCCTATTTTTTTTTAAATTAAATTTTTACCGTGCAGAAAACTTGTTGACAATCGTTCAGACGGAACTACTCGGCGATAGGGTCTCGTCACAAAAATCCGTTTGTTGTTTGGACTTTCAAACGGAAAAGAAATTATTGTTTCAATATTTTTATAGATTTAAAAAAACATGATTTGATATAATTTCATTTTAACAGACCCAAGCCCAAATAAATCACGACCCATTCCCACTCTTCTTCCCAGTTCCCTCCTTACTTCCTCACTCCCTTCCGAACTCCAAGAGACATGGACAAAGCATGCACGTGCACATCACCTCTGGCCTTGACGTTGATCCCCCTTGCAAGTTCGCCCACGACCTCACATCCCGCCTGACCACCTGGAAACGCGCCACAGCCTTCGATTCAAAATCGAACTCGCTCCACCCAAGGACTGGAAACAAGACAAGCCACTTGAACGACTCGCCGCGCCACCACAACCCGCCATCCACCACCAGACTTGGTCTAGAGATTCGCCTCCATCTCCTCCGTCAATCCACCCATATGCGCAACCTTCCCTCTCTCTCTCTCTCTCTCCTCGTCGTAGTTGACTATGAACCTGAGACCACCCAAAGCACTGTTAAAACCCTAAATCCATCTCGTCACGCCAACACACCCAATTAAAAATTTCCATGACATTTTTCCCTGACTCCCCACGGCCTAACCCTCCTCCGTGCCAGCCGCCACCACATGAAATCGACCATGACGTTGGAATTCGACGAAAATCCCAATTCCGTTCATCTCCCTATCGCTTCCTCCACACAATACTTAAAAATCCCAAATCCATCTTAAAAATCGTATTTTCCAACAAGGATTGCAATTGTATGATCCAAACTTTTAATTAAGCAAGTCAAATTTTGACTATAAGTAAGTCACTCACTGATAAACGGGTTTTTCTCCCTCTCCACTTGATAACTTTGAATGAAGTAAATTTTAAAATATTCTTCATTCAAAAACAAGATACTTTGGTTTTGGAATCAATTGTTAAAACTGATTGGATGGTGAGCTATTTATTTTCAAAGTTTAAAGTTCACTGTTTTATTTTTAAAAAAAATAAACAGAGTGTTTGGGAAGAAGCACAGTGTTTTCTTTGATATACAGGTGAACTATCCAGGTCTAAACACAAAGCCATACATATACACACATATCACATACAAATATTCCCAACAAAATTCTAAGATTTGCCCAAAAATCAAAGCTACTTATGGTTACATAATATTCAGTAAACCAAAATGAGAATTGTTTTTCTCACCTGTAAACATACCAATGCTTTGAGAACTTGATCTTCTTTATTTTAATGGTAGCTTCTCCTTTTTTTTTAAATGGACAAGTTCGGCCACAATTTTATAAGAGAAAGAGGTGTATGCTGCAAGCAATAGGAGGCTGATATATATATATATATATATATATATATATATAGACACACACACAGGCTTGACTTGTACAGGTTATATATTTTTTTCTTTTCTTTTTCCTTTTTGCCGATTTGATTTTATAAGCTTGATGTGATCTATTGTATCGATTTGATTTCCTAATTTGATTTAATGTTTTGTATGCTTGAATTGATGTGGTGCTATCATGATGTCTCCATGTATATGTATATATTATAGATGTATACATTCTTGTATACATATTTACATGCTTCCATATTTATTTGTTTTCATGTATGTTTACTCGCATATATTTATAGATTTGCATGTACACTAGTATGACCATATATGTATTTACCCATCTACATATTTACATATATATATATGCTATATACTTACATATATACTTAAATGTATACATGTTTTCATATACGTATATATACATTTATAGATTTCCATATACACTATATTTCTAAACATATGTACCAATTTATATATACTTATATATATTTGCCATATTCATTTCTATTTTTCATGGATCATTTTTATTCATGTAATATCCATTTGAATTTGTTTCCAATTTATGCATATATTTATTCTGTTGTTATACATACATATATAAGAAATTCAAATTAAATCAATTTCTACTTTATAAATAAAATCTGGAAATTTAAAATATTATCTTGGTTTTAAAACAATGTATTATTACTAATTTTTATTTAACAAAGATTTATTCTGATTAAAATACCATATTATTGAATATTAAAAATTAATATTCAAAACTCAAGATGACAAAAATTCCGGGTCGTTACACTCCTTCCCCCTTAAAAGAATTTCGTCCTCGAAATTTCCAATATAAAACAATCATTATTATTCATAAGCCCGCATGATGTCCATAGATCATACATCTACAGAATCTGATTCGATCACCACTCGAATACACGACTTACTCCCAAACCAGTATCGTTCACCCGATTTACTAGTGCGGACCTTGATCAGGCTCCTTGATTAGAAACTTCTGCTCTTCTTGCATAGCTGTAGCTATGATAGAAAACCTTTGTTCCATATCAAGAACCCTCATCAAATGCTTGCCGTCAAAAATCGAGTAATAGATCCTTATTCGAAACGGTGTGTAACACCTCAAAGCCCTGCACTCGAATATTGGATCAAACTATATGGAAAGAAGAAACGATCTATGTCCATCTCACACACTTATTTAATTGGTTATTCCAATACCAATTTTATTCCCATTAAAATATTTGTGAAAAATATTTCATATAACTCCCTTCGATTTATAAAAGTTATAAAACACCCTACCACATTACAAGGGTATACCCAACTATTTAAATTCAAACCTTTCATTTTTAACTCACTTAACAATCTTTAAACACCTGGGGCTCTATTCAAAACACTCTTTGAAACGATACTATATATTTAATCCACCGAAATATATATATATATATATATATATAGTTAGCCTGAGTAACCCCAAAATTATACCAAGGAACTGGGTACTACCAACAGTATCATATATTTCCTTAAAAGGATAATACTCAAGAGAACGTTTACCATCCGAACGTAATTCTTACCCATTTTAGTTATTTTCGAGCCACTCGAACTAGTTAACTAAAAATCACTTCTTCTTTCAAACCATTTTGAAACAATATCATAAATATATTTCAGCAAAATATTCCACAAAGTATCCATTTCCAATTTGCTTTGGATTCGTTCGGGTCCAAACTCGTCCCAATCGTACAATGATAATGAGAATAATTTACTAAGTGCACAATACCGTTCACCTAAGCCAACATCCGATCATCACTTAGAAGATTATTCTGATCACCACAAAACAAATCTGGACTTATTCCCAAACAAATCTAAAGAAATGTCCATTTTCCCACCGAATTTCTTTTCAAAGATATTCCTCCTTAAATATACTTTTAAGCAACTCTTTCCAAAATATTAGTACTCCCAAAAACCCTTTAAGACCCAAAGCTACCTCTAATAAAATTATTATTTCCTTTCTCCAAAATCATTTTAAATAATAATATACATTTTTGCTTTATAGTAATCCAACCATACTTTTGAAACTAAATCAAAAATTGTTCTATCTAAACAATTTTATAGCAAGGTCCTAATAGTAACAATTTCCTATTAAGAAATTCAAAAATATTCTCAACTACTATTATTAACCTTTTAAACCTTGAAAACCATTTTGCCAAAATCACTGGAATTTAAACCCTCAAATTCCTTTTATTTATAAGGCCCATTTTAATAAATCAAATCTATAAGTCATTTCCATTTAAAAGAAATCATTCCCAAATATTTTTATTGCAAAAAAATATCCTAACTTTCTTATTTAAATCATTCCCCAAGTATTATTTCAGAAATATCTAGGTTTATTTTAGTAACTTTCTTTTATTAAGCCTAATTTTATTACCACCAACTTTTATACTCAACATTTTTATTTCTAAAATATACATTCTAGAATATTCAAATTTCCTTTTAAATAAACAGTCTTAGAAATCAAATTTTAACTCAACATTATCAACGAATGCTTTATATTCAAGTTCGTGAAATTTAACTCACAAGGTATTCGTTTCAATGCTTCCAAAATTCCTGTTACCCTGTCTAGATTTAAAAAGGAAGATTCAAGATAGATTTATGGATAATAGTCAATGCTCAGAAATGGACAAGCATGACCGTTCAAATCCTAGATGATAAAGATCGAATACTATTACCCTTAACAACCAAACACAACCTACAATAACTATAGAAAACTTCCTTTATATAAAATATATTTCCAGGTAAATTATTTCATTTACCCATTTTAAAACAATGCTGTGTCAATTTGATCCTATTCGAGTGTTTAGGAAATCTGTATCGATAACGTTGGCCAAATGCACTGATCAGAATTCTTAAGCCACTCAACAGAACAAACAACACAATACAAAACATTTTTATATCACTAACAAATACGCACTCTCATATATACTTTGACTCGTTCTAGGGTACTACTGACCCTATCTCTAATGAGCAATCCCCACCAGAGCCAAGATTCTCGCTTAACCTTCAGCTCTGATACCACGATGTCACGACCCACTTTTCCGTATAGTTCGAACTGACGCTTTACCACACTTGTCCAGTCCAAATTGAACAGAAAGGCAGATAGTAAGAAAAGAAAGTAGAAATAAGATAGAAAGAAAATAGAACAACATAGAATCTCATAGCGGAAACGACCAATCTATAATATAGAACAAGTCTTTACATAAAACAAAAAAGGAAACTTGAGCATTTATAGACATCAATCAGAGTATACAACCTATTCAGCACGGACAGTTATAAAAATGTAACAACCCGGAATTTTGGACATTTGAAATTAGAATATTTAATCGATTTTAAATATTTAAAAGTTAATTTGTTAACTTGAATTTCAAATGTAACTATTTATTTGATAATTAAATTATTGAATTTAATAATTGGAAATTAGGTAAATTATTGAATCTTGAGTTTTAAGCTTGTTAAAAATAATTTGAAGGCTTATAAAATTTATATTGATAATACTGAGGATAATAGAACCTTTAAAATTGAATTTAAAAGTGTTTTTTTCAGTTTTAAAAATATATCGTTTAAATTGACATTTAAAAATAGCCTTCCGAGGCACAGTCTCGGAATTCGACGAAACCAGTTCCGTTGGATCCGTAATAGTGTATTATTATCGGATTTCTAATTTTGTAGTGTTTGGAGCTATCATTTGGCCATACGGATTAGAAATGCACTGAAATCTATATCGAAAATTCAATATAATAATTCTGTCCAAAAAGCTATCTTTTCCATACGATCGAATTAGGACTCGAAACCTTTTCCATTGCGTTCGAAATAGGGGTATAACATTATAAACGCCTAGCGGCACACCTCGATAGGAGTTCGGGATTTTAAGTTGCATAGTTCGAGACGATTTGAATTTAAACTATATATATATATATATATATATATATATATATTCAAACACTTCACGTCAACCATCCCTTCCCTCCTATAACACGCTAACATCACATACACGTCTATTCATTTCTCTTCACGTCTTTCTTTCCCCTTCCCTTCATTTCAAACTGCAGAAATAATAATAATATAACAAACGAAGTAAGCAAGTCGCCTTTAAATCCCTCTATTCCTTTTGTTCATTTCAACACAGTCACAGTCGAAATCATTCTTTCTTCCTCATTCATTTTTTTTATTTTCTGCCAAACCGAGTCGATTTGTTAAAAAAAATCAAAATCAAATCACGTGGTAATTCCTGCGATTGAAATCGCGACGAGGCCATGATGGGCGAGCTCTGGGTAACGCGGCGCGATCGTATGAGGACGCGATGGCACAAAAGGTGTCGCGGCTAGTTTGCCAAATGCTGGGTTTGGGGAAGATGGTTGATGGCGTCATCGATTTTCATGGTGGAGTCGCGATGTGGTGAAGTGACGAGACTGGAAGGGGCGAAGCGTCGATGAGGAGGTCGAGGAGGGAGGCTGAGGGTTTTGTTGTGCTCGGGCGATGGGTTGGGTGGCAATGTGCGATCGAGAGCTTGAGGCGCTCGCGTGTTGGTTCTGTGGCAAGCTGGAGAGGCGATGCTGGGGATCGGGGAGTTGCAACAAGAACTGGTGATGTCTCGACAGGGGAATGAGGTAGGTCTCAAGTCTGTTGTGCAGCTGTTGAGGGTAAGGTCGTTTTTCTAAAATAATAATAATTATAGTAATTCAGTTAGTTAACTCATAAGTATTATAATTTATTTAGAAAAAAAATCTGAAATTACTTATTATAAAAGTTATACCATTTCAGAGAATCATTATCAACTATGATTATTCCTTATTTAAAAACAAGTGTATAAACTATTATTTCAAGGATACCAAAGGTATTTATACCAAATGTAATTTAGGTTGGTTAATTATTATTTAAAACTAGTTAATTAAATTTATTAAATGGTAATAAATTGTTCGGTTATTTCAAATATTAATAAACTGTACAATGTTTATTCGAGGTCTAAATCGTGGAGAAACAAGTCGAGTTGGAGCGGAGTGCAAAGTTAAAATCAAAGGTGAGTAAAATCTCACTCAATTGGATTACTGGAATAATTTTAAAATGTTGAATTTGAATTATTGTTTGTTGGTTGATTTTATAAAATTACTATCTGTTGAATATTAAATATATATAGTGTTATATATATATATATATATATATTGGAGTGATTGATATTCTCACATTATATAGCGGATGAGACCCTGTGCGCCCCGCATAATAGCCGATGACCCTATATACCACGATATCCCCCTCGAAGTGGGATTGGTATTTTTATATTGTGCTAATATCTGTGGATGCAGGTAAACAGGTTGGAGGGATCCAATTGGATTCCTCAAAAATATTGAAATTATTTTCATATTCAGTGATATGATTATTTGAAAAATCTATGATAGATTATATTGAAAATGGAATTATTAAATGCTATGGTATTGCTGGATATAGTTTTGGCATTTTAAAATCTCAAAGATATAAAAATTGGATTTTTGAAGAAAAATAAAAAGTGAATTTTTAAGTAAAATATTTATAGTGAAGTTGAATAAATTAAAAGAAAAAATTTGGAAAAGGGGAAATAGTTGATTTTAAAATTCTATTTAGTAAATTCCGAATATGGAAAAATAGCGATTTTTGAGTAAAAGGTGAAATAAAGGGTTTTAAAAATAGAGAACTTAAGAAATATTGTTTAATATAAAAGAATGTATTTTTACATTTGAATTTAAATGGTTTGGGAAAAATAAAAGGAGAATTTTGAAATAAAGTATAAAATTGATGTTCCGGATTTAAATAATATTTTAAATCAGAAAAGGGAAGTGAATCCAAAATTAGGGGGTTTGGGGTAATTTGGGTAAATCAAGAAATAAATTTCAAAATGGAATAAATTCAGAAAGTCGATTTGAAAATCGATTAAGTGTTTTGAAACAGTGATTAAAAGGAGAATGAGACTATGGGATTTATAAACTGGGTTATAAATAAAGTGAAGTATTTATCAGTGGATAATTTGGGATTATAAATTCACGAAGGGAATTTATAAAGAGATGGGAAATCATTTTAAAAATAAATGGTGGTTTATTTTTAGAAATGTGAGAAAGGAAATTTACGGGATTGGAACGTAAATTAAACTGGAGATAAATCGAGAGTGATTTATCAATGATTAGAAGGGCTATATTGGAGTAGAAAGTGTATTTTCCTGAGAAGTTAAGTGTATTTTCAAAGAAAGATTTTTAAATATAATTTAGAAAATTTAAAGATGTTTAAAAGGATGTTTTAGATAAATTTATTATTTAATTGTTTTAAATTTGTTAAAGTAAATATTTATTAAGTTAGTTATAGTAATTAGTTATTTTTAAAGGATAAGTTAGTATTACGATTTAAAAAGGAATATTATTAAATATTTATATTTTATATAATAGCTTTACTTTAAAAGTAGTTTCTGGCTAAAGTATTACTTGGAAAATTATTATAGAATTTCATAACTATTATTTTGAATAAAGTGATTTAAGTAGCTTTATTTTAAATATTTTAAGTGTATATTTTTGGATAAAGTGATTTAATTTATTCAAAATCTAAATTAAATAAGACTTGGTGTTTTTAAGTGGAAATAAAATATTTGGTTGATTGATTGTTTAATTTGATAGTTAAATAACCGACTATCAAATCTAGACCTAGATATAACTTTGGAAATATCTAGAAGTGGTACGGGAATTATATGATATAGTTACCGCTCGAAGAGCTATACTGTACGTGTAAACTCGTTCGTTCTTCTAGGATGTTTGTAAGGAAATACGTCCACTAACGGTTAGGAAGTGATCTCCGATCTTATTTTCGTCTGTTTATTTTCTGGAGAACAGGGTTGAGTTTACCGGGAATAACGAACGTTGTTTCGAAGAGACCAGGATCAGATTTGTGATCCGAAAACCACTTCAATCCAACGAGTACGTTTTCGAAATGAAGACAAGAGCTTGGAGTCGAAGATGGAGCAGTGAAGTGCAAGGGCTAATCGCTACTAATCCTAAGGGTGATTCCAAAATGGATGTAGTAGAAGTGGTGCCTTCGGTTCCGTTCGGACCGGGAATGAACTTGTATGGATAAATGCTATCAGTACATTGTCATTGGAGGACAATGAGTATTCTAAGTGAATATTTCTAAAAAGGTAACGCTTAGCCTCGAGCATCATCAACCGGGAATGACTGAAAATCAAGGGAGATGCAGCAAGGCTAAGTGGGTCGCACCCAAGTAGGGTATGTCTATCACCTTTCTAGATACCCTCGGATATTATTATTACTACGATTTATGGAAGGAGCTCGATAAAGGGTGGGAACACCCGGGGTGATAGCGTATTCGGTCTATTCAGGTTAGGAATAGTCCAGTCTTGTATTGCAGGGGTCGGGAGTGATCCTCGGTACGGTGTTTCTAGACAGGTACCGTGACCGGTGGTACCCCAGTGCCTAATCATTCAGTTGGAATCCATTTTCCATACGTGCCTTTACGGTTTTGATTGTAGAGCCTAGTATTGCTGGAATTTAATTAATGTAACAATTTCAGCTATTTGAATAAGTATTTGTGCTTAGACACTATTATAATATCAGAGGGTTTTTGATATGAAATGTTTTGGTTATCGTAAGGTAAAAACCCATCGTGTTTATTTGTGGCATGGTCTTATGAGATACCTTTGATTTCAAAGGATTTTAGAACTTTAATAATTCAAATTGAGTGTGTTTTCTCATGCTGGTTTTCCAGACTGACTCGGGTGTTATTTTATTATAACGCTCGGGTCAGACCGAGTATTACAGATTCAGGATAGGATGCTATGGAGCTCAGGAGACGAGCTGGATGACGAGACGTATCACACGTACTTGGTGTATAGTCCACTGTGTATGGTATGCTGTATATTCAGCTTTTGTGAGGACAAGTTTTTATTACTGTCCAGTATTGTGCTATTGTTTTGTGTTGTACTCTGATGATGTAATGTATATAAACAGTTATAGTTCCTTTGTATAAAGATCAATTGTTATTTATTATATATTGTTCCGCTGCGATTGTGAGATTCTATGTTGTTATTTCTATTTTCTTCTTCTACCTCTTTCTTCTTTCCCTAACGATTTGGTATTTCCGGCATTCGATTGTTCGGCGTGTAATACAGTGGATGTATTGATGTCAATTTTTGAAGGTCGAAAAAACCGGGTCGTGACATTTTGGTATCAGAGCTGAAGGTTAAGCGAGAACCTTGGCTCTGGTGGGGATTACTCATTAGAGATAGGGTCAGTAGCACCCTAGAATGAGCTTGAGTGTATTAATAGATATGAGCGCGTATTTGTTAGTGAATATAAAATTTGTTTTATATTGTGTTGATTGGTTTGTTGAGTGGTTATGGATTCTGGTCAATACGAGTAATTAACGTTATTGATAGGGATCTTTAAACACCTGAATAGAATAATTCGACATAGTATTATTTTAAAATGGGGTAAATGAAATAATTTTACCCAAATTATTTTTAAATATGAAAGAAATAATTTTTCGTAGATTATTATAGGTATATATGGTTGCTTGGTTGTCAGGAAATGATAATATTAAATTATTATCATTGTTGTGGGAAAATTGGAATAAGAAATTGATATTATAACTAAAAGTTAAGAGAAATAATCCATATAACAAAAGGGGATTTGTAAATGTGAGTTATAAATGTGGTTTATAAATTTGAAATAGAATAAAACCCAGAGGAATATTTTAAAATATAAATTTAAAGGATTTGAAATTTGGGAGTTTGGAATTTAATTTCCTTTGATTTTGAAATGTTTTTCAGTGTCTCGAAAAAGTAAAAGTGATATTATTTGGAGGAAATATTTTTTTGAATTGGGTATGAAATCCGGTGAGATTTTGGATTAAAAATATTTGAAATTTTTTTAATAGATAAAAGCATTAAACTCACTTCGGTCGCTGGAAAATAATTTCGGTGATGACTGTAGCATCATCGGTGTTCATTTTCGAGTTTCCAAGAGAGGAATTGCTACCCGAATGTTTTAAGTTGGAGTTGTTTGCAAGAATTGGGTTTGATTTTGGAATGCAAAAGAATAATTTGATTTTGGGTATTACGATTTCAAAAATGATTTTGAAATACTTAAGAAATTGTTTAAACTCTGGGAGTTGAATTAAAAACGTTTATGGAATATAAATGAGTTTGGGAACTTATAAAATTTGAAATTTGTTGGAATAAAATTTAACTTAAGAGGGGTTAAATTAAAGTAAGTGTGAAAACGAAATAAGTTAGAAAAGTAAACCAATTAAATCAAGTGAATTAAAGAAAATTGGTGAATAGAATATTGGTAAGTCTGATAACTTAAGAAATTTTGGAATTCGAATTATGGAGTGAGATTTATCTTGAATTTAAGTCAAATAAAGGTGAATTTTGAGAAAATAAATCCAAGTAGGCTAAATGAAATAGTATTGAAATAAAAATTTATTAAGTTGAAATTAGCTAGTGGATGAACAAATTGATTTAATTTGTAAGTAAAATGAATTGAATATTGGAATGATGTAAAAATTTGAATCATGTTGAATAAAGTAAAATTGAAGAATTAGTTCGAGGGGGACTAAAAGAGGTAAAAGACTGGAAATAAAATTCGATTGAGATATGAATAAATTAGTGAATGGAACTAATTAAAGGAATTGGTTAATTAAATATGGTTTGAGAGGTGGTCGGTAAAATCCAATATTGAAATTTTTTTGAAGGTAAATTAAATTCAAATGGAAAATGGGAAATTTAATTTGAATGAAAATAGATATAAAATCTTAAGTGGTGAAGTGAAATAGATATAAGAAGTGTATAAAATATTTATATTGAACTTAAGAAGAAAATGGTGAACTCTTAAGTAAAATTGATATTGGAAAAATATACTAAGGAAATATTTGGATAAAAGCCGTGTAAAAGGATATTTGTAAATAAGCAAATGGAAATTAAAATGAGTGTGAATAAAAAGAAAATTGATATAGCTAATAATAAATTGTGATAAACACGTAGGATGTACGTATATTATTTTATTCGCATAACGATTTGATCCAGATTCGAGCAAATGATTTTGAGATAGTTATATCAATCCGAGTTGGGATTTTTCACTCGATTTTCGACGGTGAACCCTGGATATGGATTTTTGATTGATCCTGAAATTCTCTATCATGGTACATGGCTATGCAAGGAGAATGACGGTTTCTGATCAAGGAACCAGATCTGAGTCCGCATTAGGGAGTCGTGTGAACGATACTAGTTCGAAAGTGAAATTGTGTGATCGAGTGAGCAATCAGATTTGATATTGCGTACGGATGATATATATACATCGTACGACTTAAGTAAAGCAAATATTGAAAATTTTGAAAAGAGTTAAGTAAAATAATTTTCAACGGTACGATCGAACACTATTGGTAGATAAGGTGCAGGTATTTAAAAGCAAAGGATAAATTAATGTTTTCGATTTCGGAGGATAAAATTTGATTGCCCGATAAAAAGGTATGTGTTTAAATTGTCAGATGAAATTTGATTGTTTTCTGACATAGCCACTTGGCTTTTGTTTTTCTTTTGCTGATTTGGGGCCGTAGAGGCAATTTTGTAGTTGTTCCGATCTAGCCGCGCAAAGGAGACGCCGGTGAAATTTTTTGAAAATTTAGGGAGTTGGAAAATTTTGAGAAATTTTTGATAATTTAAAATTTGGTTTTTTTAAAAATAATAATTGAAATTATTGGGGAAATAACATCAGATGTGATCTATGGATGAGTTTGGGGAAGTCGGGTAGAGTGATAGTGTGTCCTTAATAAAAAGATTGTTTTCGGGAAGTTGTTTGAAAACCGTGTGGTTTTTGGAAAATAGTTAGCGGGTTTGGACCATTCTTCTTACCTGGCAATTTCAGGGACGAAATTCTTATAAGGGGGAGGAATGCAACGACCCAGAATTTTGGACATTTGAAATTGGAATATTTAATCGATTTTAAATATTTAAGTTAATTTGTTAACTTGAATTTCAAATGTAACTATTTATTTGATAATTAAATTATTGAATTTAATAATTGGAAATTGGGTAAATTATTGAATCTTGAGTTTTAAGCTTGTTAAAAATAATTTGAAGGCTTATAAAATTTATATTGATAATACTGAGGATAATAGAACCTTTAAAATTGAATTTAAAAGTGTTTTGTTCAGTTTTAAAATTATATCGTTTAAATTGACATTTAAAAATAGCCTTCCGAGGCACAGTCTCGGAATTCGACGAAACCAGTTCCGTTGGATCCGTAATAGTGTATTATTATCGGATTTCTAATTTTGTAGTGTTTGGAGCTATCATTTGGCCATACGGATTAGAAACGCACTGAAATCTATATCGAAAATTCAATATAATAATTCTGTCCAAAAAGCTATCTTTTCCATACGATCGAATTAGGACTCGAAACCTTTTCCATTGCGTTCGAAATAGGGGTATAACATTATAAACGCCTAGCGGCACACCTCGATAGGAGTTCGGGATTTTAAGTTGCATAGTTCGAGACGATTTGAATTTAAACTATATATATATATATATATATATATTCAAACACTTCACGTCAACCATCCCTTCCCTCCTATAACACGCTAACATCACATACACGTCTATTCATTTCTCTTCACGTCTTTCTTTCCCCTTCCCTTCATTTCAAACTGCAGAAATAATAATAATATAATAAACGAAGTAAGCAAGTCGCCTTTAAATCCCTCTATTCCTTTTGTTCATTTCAACACAGTCACAGTCGAAATCATTCTTTCTTCCTCATTCAATTTTTTTTATTTTCTTCCAAACCGAGTCGATTTTGTTAAAAAAAATCAAAATCAAATCACGCGGGAATTCCTACGATTGAAATCGCGACGAGGCCATGATGGGCGAGCTCTGGGTAATGCGGCGCGATCGTATGAGGACGCGATGGCACAAAAGGTGTCGCGGCTAGTTTGCCAAATGCTGGGTTTGGGGAAGATGGTTGATGGCGTCATCGATTTTCATGGTGGAGTCGCGATGTGGTGAAGTGACGAGACTGGAAGGGGCGAAGCGTCGATGAGGAGGTCGAGGAGGGAGGCTGAGGGTTTTGCTGTGCTCGGGCGATGGGTTGGGTGGCGATGTGCGATCGAGAGCTTGAGGCGCTCGCGTGTTGGTTCTGTGGCAAGCTGGAGAGGCGATGCTGGGGATCGGGGAGTTGCAACAAGAACTGGTGATGTCTCGACAGGGGAATGGGGTAGGTCTCAAGTCTGTTGTGCAGCTGTTGAGGGTAAGGTCGTTTTTCTGAAATAATAATAATTATAGTAATTCAGTTAGTTAACTCATAAGTATTATAATTTATTTAGTAAAAAAATCTGAAATTACTTATTATAAAAGTTATACCATTTCAGAGAATCATTATCAACTATGATTATTCCTTATTTAAAAACAAGTGTATAGTTATTTTTAAAGGTTAAGCTAGTATTACGATTTAAAAAGGAATATTATTAAATATTTATATTTTATCTAATAGCTTTACTTTAAAAGTAGTTTCTGGCTAAAGTTTTACTTGGAAAATTATTATAGAATTTCATAACTATTATTTTGAATAAAGTGATTTAAGTAGCTTTATTTTAAATATTTTAAGTGTATATTTTTGGATAAAGTGATTTAATTTATTAAAAATCTAAATTAAATAAGACTTTCAGTTGGAATCCATTTTCCATACGTGCCTTTACGGTTTTGATTGTAGAGCATAGTATTGCTGGAATTTAATTAATGTAACAATTTCAGCTATTTGAATAAGTATTTTTGCTTAAACACTATTATAATATCAAAGGATTTTTTATATGAAATGTTTTGGTTATCGTAAGGTAAAAACCCGTCGTGTTTATTTGTGGCATGGTCTTACGAGATACCTTTGATTTCAAAGGATTTTTGAACTTTAATAATTTAAATTGAGTGTGTTTTCTCACGTTGGTTTTCCAGACTGACTCGGGTGTTATTTTATTATAATGCTCGGGTCAGACCGAGTATTACAGATTCAGGATAGGATGCTATGGAGCTCAAGAGACGAGCTGGATGACGAGACGTATCACACGTACTTGGTGTATAGTCCGATGTGTATGGTATGTTGTATATTCAGCTTTTGTGAGGACAAGTTATTATAACTGTCCAGTATTGTGCTATTGTTTTGTGTTGTACTCTGATGATGTAATGTATAAAAACAGTTATAGTTCCTTTGTATAAAGATCAGTTTTTATCTATTATATATTGTTCCACTGCGATTGTGAGATTCTGTGTTGTTATTTCTATTTTCTTCTTCTACATCTTTCTTCTTCCCTAACGATCTGGTATTTTCGGCATTCGATTGTTCGACGTGTAATGTAGTGGATGTATTAATGTCGATTTTCAAAGGTCAAAAAAACTAGGTCGTGACAAACAATCTGTCCTTACAGTTGCTGATATACACAACTAAATGCAAAGGAAAATAATCATCTACGAGAATACGACTCTGGACCTCCAGCTCCTTTCCTAAAGCTTTCATCCTTCCAACTAAACCTGGAAATATGCTCGGCCTGACCCCAAGCATATTGGAAAAACCACGCCCGTGTCAGTCTGGTAAAACCAGCATGAGAAAACACTCAATTTGAATTATTAAAGTTTTCAAAATCCTTTGAAAATCAAAGGTAACTCGTAAGACCACGCCACAAATAAACATGATGGGTTTTTACCTTACGATAACCAAAACATTTTATATCCAATCCTCTGATATTATAATAGTGTCTAAGTACAAATACTTATTCAAATAGCTGAAATTGTTACATTAATTAAATTCCAACATACTAGGCTCTACAACCAAAACCGTAAAGGCATGTATTGGAGAATGGATTCCATACGAACGACTAGGCACTGGGGTACCACCTGTCACAGTACACGTCTAGAAACAGCGTTTCGAGGACCACGCCGGGATCCCCTGCAACACAAGGTCGGACTATCCCTAACCTGGATAGACCAAATATGCTATCACCCCGGGTTTTCCCACTCTCTTTCGAGCTCCTTCCATACCATAGTAAAATAATATCCAAGGTTATCTAGAAGGGTGATAAGAATATCCTACTTGGGTACGACCCACTTAGCCTTGCTGCATCTCCCCTGATTTTCAGTCATTCCCGATTGATGAGGCTAGAGGCTACGATTTACCTTTTAAGGAATTTTCACTTAGAATGCTCATTGTCCTCCAATGACAATGTACTGATAGCATTCATCCATACAAGTCCGTCCTGGGTCTGAACGGAACCGAAGGCACTATTCCTACTACATCCATTTTGGGAAAAATCTTCAGGATTAGCCCTTGCACTTCACTGCTCCATCTTCGACTCCATGCTCTTATTTCACTTCGGAAACATACACGTCGGATCGAAGTGGTTTTCGGATGACTTATCTGATCCCGGTCTCTTCGAAACAACGTCCGATATTTCCGATAAACTCAACCCCGGTTCTTTAGGAAATAAACAGACGAAATAAGATCGGAGATCATCTTCTAACCGATAGTGGACGGATTTCCTTAAAATCATCCTAGGAGACGAAACGAGTTTATACGTACAGTATCGCACCTCGAACGGTAACTGCACCATATAATTCCCGTGTTTCTCCTAGATATTTCCAAAGTTACGTTTGGATCCAGATTTAATAATCAGTTATTTAACTATCAAATATAAAATCATCCAATCAAAGGTTTCATTTCCATTGAAAACATTAAGCCTTATTTAAATTTTCAATAAACTTTAAATTACTTAATCAAAAATAGTATATGCTTGTCTCACCGGATAAGTATATTCACAAACCATTCATTTCAAATATTTGAAGCCCTTTTTAAATAAATATGGAAAGCACCACTGCGGTATCAACCATGGATTCACAGCTCAATGGTTACGCCTCTATCCCAGAGAAATCCAAAACTTAACTGCAGGCACTCTCTACCTCGAATTACGCCCTGAAAGCATACTATTACTTTCCGAAAACTTTATTTAATAATTATTTGAAAATAAGACTTATATAGTTTCTATATAAATTTTCCCAAGTTTCATTTAGGAAAAATACTCTTTTATAAAAGTTTACTATATAATATATTATTTTCAAAGCAATATTTATATTTGAAAAAATTATCTTCAAATAATAATAATACTTTAATACTGATTAACTCTTAAATAAGAATAAACTTTTAAAATCCAATTATTTGAAAATAACCTTAGATAAATAATTAAAATATAATCTAATCATTTTAAATAATTAAATAACTTTGAGAACAAAAATTAAATACTTTTAAATAAATTTTTAAGGAAAATAAAGTAATTAACTTTAGATCATTATCAAAATAATTATTAGTTAGCTTTAAATATCATTTACAAATAATAATCATTCTTAAAACAATTCTTGTTCAAAAGTCACTTCCAAATCGAAAAAGAGGCTCATTGATTTCAACGATACTTAGTCAAATTACCAATCATTCCATAACAATTCAGAAAAACAGGTACTGATATTCACAACCCTCTATTTTAACAATTAATTCAACATCATATTGCCCAATATAAATATCAGAACCATAAATAGATGTCCGTACAACTATAACAGCAGAACTGGGTTTTATTTCTACTGGTCAATATCCAAACACACATATTCAGTATTAATGGCAGAACGGTGATTTATTCTGCCATAGGGGTCCAATTAACAAAATTAGCAGGACACTGATTTATTTTGCTAAAAAAATGCCCAATCATCCAAATCCAATTCAATTTAACTTATCAGTATCATTTTGCTACCAAATGGCACAGACAGAGGATAATTGCAATCAAAATCCAAGAGAAATATTAGTCAACATAGATCATTAACTCAGTCAACAATTTATAGCCCATATTACCCATTTATAAATTCAGAAATTAGTTATTTTCCAATTAACTGAGCCAAATTACATTTTAATCAACATTATTCGTCAATTTAAGGAATAATTTCTTCTAACAAATTAAATTTTTTAAATAATTCATTAAATAACAAATTTATTAATGAACATAAAATTAATAACTATGAAATTTCTTATTCGTTAACTTAGCCTGTTTTTTTAAAAAACATTAAATTTTTACCGTGTAGAAAACTCGTCGACAATCGTTCAGACGGAACTACTCGGAGATAGGGTCTCTTCACAAAAATCCGTTTGTTGTTCGGACTTTCAAACGGAAAAGAAATTATTGTTTCAATATTTTTATAGATTTAAAAAAAAACATGATTTGATATAATTTCATTTTAACAGACCCAAGCCCAAATAAATCACGACCTATTCCCACTCTTCTTCCCAGTTCCCTCCCTACTTCCTCACTCTAGGAGACATGGACGAAGCATGCACGTGCACATCACCTCTGGCCATCAATCATTGACGCTGATCCCCCTCGCAAGTTCGCCCACGGCCTCACATATCGCCTGACCACCTGCCTTCGATTAAAAATCGAACTCGCTCCACCCAAGGACTAGAAACAAGACAAGCCACTAGAATGACTCGCCGCGCCACCACAACTCGCCATCCACCACAAGACTTGGTCCAGAGATTCGCCTCCATCTCCTCCGCCAATCTTCCCATATGTGCAACCTTCCCTCTCTCTCTCCTCGTCATAGTTGAGTACGAACCTGAGACCACCCAAAGCACTGTTAAAACCCTAAATCCATCTCGTCACGCCAACGCACCCAATTAAAAATTTCCATGACATTTTTCCCTGACTCCCCACGGCCTAACCCTCGTCCATGCCAGCCGCCACCACATGAAATCGATCATGACATTGTAATTCGACGAAAATCCCAATTTCGTTCATCTCCCTATCCCCGCCTCCACACAACACTTAAAAATCCCAAATCCATTGTAAAAATCGTATTTTCCAACAAGGATTGCAATTGTATGATCCATACATTTAATTAAGTAGTCAAATTTCGACTATAAGTAGGTCACTCACTGATAAACGGGTTTCTCCCTCTCCACTTGATAACTTTGAATGAAGTAAATTTTAAAATATTCTTTGTTTGTACCAAAATTAGGCACAACGCTCTTCGGAAGGGTTTGAAGAGATAAAATGAAGAAATAAATGTAAAAGGAGGATTATCTAACAAACACTTCACACAATAGTCAGAAAAACAGCAAAAGAACGTAGAGATTTAGAGTGGTTCGGCGTGTTGCCTACGTCCACTATGAAATGATTGATCTTTATTAACTTTTGCTTGCTGGTTACAGTGGATTACAACAGTAAATCTCGAGTACAATAGTGAAATTCGAGTACAATGTGAATTCGTCAGAGTCTGGACGTCAAAGGGCAAAAAGATCCCTTTTCCCGTAGGCTCTGGGATGCTATTTATAGGCGTAGGCTGCAAATATCTCGTTCAAATTTTGGGAGACCTCTTCTGGCATGTGGGTGGGCCCACGTGATCGATCCCATATGGTTTGCACTCGGTCCGTGATCGATACGAACGAATTTCGTATCGATCAAGATTTGGTCCAATCGAGTCGAAATTGAGCATGAACATTGTTGATGATGTACGCAAGCTCTTGTGAAAATTTGGTAGCATTTGGACTTGTAGATTCTGAGTTATGATCGATACAAATTTGTGTTTTTCGGTTGTCGTTCTCTTCGCATCGACGCTGTTCCAATCGATCATTTCGTATCGACGATCACGTACGTGATGCTAGTCGACGTGGCTCTTGCTTTTAGGATCGATCCGAAGTTTATGTCGAATCGATCGAGTCTTCCCAATATTTGCTCTTCGTTCATATCGATTTGACTTGGTCTTGTTCGTATCAATCGAAGTTATTCTGTTCGTATCGATTGTCGTGGCTTTGTTTGTATCAATACTCATGGGCTATTTCGTACCGACTGCTGAGGGCTATTTTGTTCGTATCGATCATTGATCGATCGATACGAACTGTGCAATTGGGATCGATGCGAATCGACTCCAATTGATCGATACGAAGTTGAACCAATTTGATGGATACGAACGATCGAGGCATGATGGATACGAACAATACCTTTCAGTTGATGGATACGAAGAGCGCAGTTCCCCTTATCGATACGAAGATGAGTGCACTTGATGGATTTGAACAAGAACGATATGAAGAAGGACTTTCGTCGGTTGCTTGATGGATACGAACAGGGTGGTTATTGGTGGATTCGAACAGATCGACTTAAATATGGTTTTTCGATGGATACGAACGGCTTGATCACTTGAGCTGTATCGACCATATCTTGAGCATACGAACTTCGACTGACTTGAAACTTGGAACGTTGGCTTTTATAGCTTCACTGGTCCTATCATATCAATTGTAGGTAGATCCAGACTTGGATAAAATTTATCGACATCCATAGTGAACAGGTGTATGAATAATCCTCAGGATAACTGTCCTCTGTTTTCAGTTAAGTCCTTGGTATCACGGCCTTGCCAAAAGGCGGGATAACATTTGCCCCCCAAAGTACATCTTGTGTGAACATGACGTGCTTTGAAAAGTTGTAATCATTATTCTGAATAACTTTATCTGATTTGTCAAACGGTTGTTGTCTTCTCGTCGAAAGATATAACCTTTGATTGATTTTTCAGTATATGAACTGTGGACTGCCAATCGTTGTACTGTGCACTGTTGTAACTGAGTGTTGAATGATTGTGAACCGTTGTTTGTCGTAGTTATTGTCATCAGGTGAGCATTCAAGTCCTGCGAATTTTAAACATTGAATATTAGTTCGACATACACGCACGTATGTTAGCTTGACTCTTGTTCTCGTTTGCACGTCCACATGTCGTTGTCAAGTTTTTATTGAATTTTCGTGTTGATCCTCTTCTGAACCAACATTAAATTCAAATTGTAACAACCTTGGATGGTTGTTTTGGAATTTCCCTTCGTATCGATCCTCTCCTGGATCGATATTAAAGGTCGAAAAATTGTTTTCGTATCGATTCCGACCGACACGAATTTATTTGTTGTTTTAATGTAGTTCGCATCGATGGATATGAACTCGGACGGTTTTCAAAATGATGGATGCAAAATCATCCTTTCGTATCGATGATACGATGGATGCGAACAACTATATTCTTGGCTGATGTGAGTTGATGGATACGAACGATGCCCCGTATCGATAGCTAGATGGTTGCGAGCAAGTGTTGTCTCAAATAGGAGGTGTATGGATACGAATTAGTTGGGCTTTAGAAATACCCCGTATCAATGGATACGAGTTCTTTTGGGCTTCAAAGCGATGGATGCGAAATCATCATTTCGTGTCGATGGATTTAAGTAGCTCCAACAAGACTTTGTTGTGTCTTTTGTATCGATGGTTTAATGGGTACGAATAGCTTGCAGCTGTAGTTTGGTGGTGAGTGGATACGAAGTAGGCTCTTTGTATCGCTACTGCAGAAAACCGCTCTCACCGGTCATTAACACTGGGAGGCGAAGCGTTTCCCTTTGAGCTCAAATCCATATAAATATCGTTGGGATGTAGAAAAAAAAATTCGTTTGCTTTTCATTTCTTCTTCGTTCGCATCATTCCAAGGCAAAGAAAATCAAGACTGCCTCTTGCCTTTGAATCGAATACAACTTGCTAATCCTCTGAATCAATTCTTTAAACTTAGGTAATTGACAAATCTAAACCACCGCAAAAAGAAAAATGGCAAGGTTCGAGTTTAGAACCATGTCATCCAAATTCGTGGCCGATTCCGGTGACATTGTTGCCGGAGTTGGGTCGGAGCAAGGTTAATGCAGTAATAATGGCATTCAGGCTGTTTGGGGAAGAAGGTATGGTGATGGATACGAAGAACCCATGGAGGAATGGCTAGCCTCGGCTTCGTATTGATGGAAGAAGGAACGGAGTAACACTTTCGTACCGATCTAGGAAGAATAATTCGTATCGATCTTGGACGTAACGCAATTTCATACCGATACAAAGTGATCGATACGAAGACGTTGCCAATAGTCGATACGAAGCAAAGAATTTTTATCGATACGAAATGGACTCTGCCGATCGATACGACATGAAGTCCTATGATCGATAAGAAACGACGGTCCTTGAACCGATACGAAGTATAATTCTGATGACCGATCCAATTTTAAACTACGATCGATATGAAACTTCTTACATACTGTAGCACTTGACTCCGACGAGCTTCATTCTTGCATATCTGGAATTAATCGTTAAACTGCATATTTGACTGCCCTGCGAAGCTCGTCGATGGAACTGCAACTTAATAAAATTTTAACAAACTTTAACTCGGATCGGTCTCTAAAATTTGGATGGCACGGTTGTGACGGTCAGCGATGACGGTCACTCCAGTTGAATTTCGAAGTCTTGTCGTTTGAATATTTACTCAAACTCTGTAGAATTTCCCAAGTCATATGTAGCACTGCACAACACATTCACACACTTTACACTGGGGGACATACGGGCTTATTATCATCTAACGATGGTTTTTAATAAGTTAATTAGCTATGGAGTCTGCAAGTTCACAACAGCAGGAGCTTCAGAGTTCATCCCCTTTTGTCCTAGAGATACCGGCGATCGTGGCCGAAGTTATAGATCCAGCTCTGGACGAGCTGCCTGGTGCCAGGTTTATCATGAATCCACAAGACTCTGTGCCATCTAACGTCTCCCAAGATATGCTGGGACGAATATGTCTAAGGCATGGTTTATCGTTGGATGACGTCCTATTACCAGGATCGGAAGATAGACCGCATGCGCCCCCGGAAGGGTTTACTGCCTTTAATCGCCATGCATGTACGGCGGGAACACTTCCTCCATTTAATCAGTATATTAGAGAAGTGCTGTCCTTTTTAGGAATCGCCCCATCACAGTTACACCCGAACGGATATGCTCTGCTCAATAGTCTGTTCATTGTATTTATGGAGCATCTTTTATGACCTCCGATCCCGATCGAAATTAGATACTTATTCAACGTTAAGGGTCAGGGAGATAGTCCCTCATTTACATTCCTAGAGGCCGTCAGGAATTGTCAAGTCGTGACTGGCTCCTGGACCAGACTAAGTTACTTTAAAACTGAGTAGTTCTATGTCCGATGCCCTTCAGGATTTGCTAGCCGATGGTTAGTCAGACGTAAGTGCTGCAATCTTTTCCAGTAGTTAACAAGATAATCGTAGATGATATTAAAACTAATGTCTTCTTTCCTTTAGAGCTGCAATTCCATGACCTGAGGGCGTGCATTTTAAAGAAATTGTGCGGGTCCTTAAAGAAGTGCCAAGCAAAATGAGAGACATAGACTCGGTGCTAATAGACCGAAACTTGAGAACCGTTGGGCTTATTGAACGAAACCAAAGCATAAGGCTGGAAGGAACGCTTAGGGCGGCCCCGACAAAGCAGGTAAAGCGCAAAGCGCCTGGGGTCGTAATTGTTGAGGAAGTTGATGAAGAACATACACCTACGAATGACGAACACGTGGCTGGGCCTTCTGACAGTCTTCAGGGTTCAGAGGGAAAGAGAAAAGGCAAGGCAGTTGCACACAAACGTCATAAATCTTCGAGATGGAAATATGTAATTGTATCTCTACCAGCCTCCGGCGTTAGAATTTTGGAGGCTCCTCCCTCGCCAGTAGAGAATCCTTTTGAAGGACTTGCTGATATTTCGATTCCGGACTACGTGTCACTTCAACACGACACCGGATTGGAGGGGCTCTAAAGTGCTCTAGAATTAAGCGAGTCTCTACCCATCAGTGTGGCCGACATTACTGGTTGGTCGGGGGGTCGCACACACATATACACTTCACGGCACTACACGGTTTCCAGCCCTAAGATGCCTATTTTGAGAATTCACTAACTCCATTCTTCTTTTACTTTACAAGCACGATGAATAGACGAGATTCTATGCTCGGCAGTCTTCGTTCAGTACGCCAATCATCGAGCTTGTATTATGAGTCCCGTCGGAGGGAGGATGATAGAAACCGCGATCGCGGTTATTCTAGTCAGGAGCGCTACGAGAGGGATAGAGACAGAGATTACAAAGAACAAAGATATCAATCCCGATCGCGTTCTCCACCCCCTCGACTCCCAACACAACCTTCAGGCCAGAGAAAACAACCGGTAGAGCACCCTCGTCACAAACCATCTTCGCAAACTTCTCGGCCTGAGTCGCAATGGCATAGAACTGAGGTTGAGCCTCCCGTTGTCGCTGAACAAGCTATCATTGAGCCTACTGGGGAAGGGGCTATTAGAATTGCTCAGTTAAAGAAAGATTTTCCAAATATAAGCTTTGACGGCTACATCTTCCCTCCTCACTTAAAGAGAATCCCGTCGGATGCAGAGAACACAATGCATGATTACATTCATGACATCTATACCCAGTACAAAGAGTGGGTGAAAGTTGCAAAAAAAAGAATCAAAGGTGGCCTTTGAGCGGGCAAAAACGGTTGAGAAACTAGAAATTGAACTTGCTCAAAAAGACCGGATCATTCAAGTGCTTAACGATGAATCCGAATCCTCTCGGTAATCAGAAATAGAGGCCACCAAAAAGGCCAACGAGGCGAACTTGGCTATGGAGAGGATGAGGCAGACACACTTCGCTTTGGTGGAGCAGATGGGCCACCAGAACACCACTATCACAACTGAACGAGATGCTGCTTTGAAAGAACTCGCTGTGCTTAAAAGCTAAATTTTCCAAAATCATCAAGGAGAAGGATGATGTGAATAGAGCAGCTCAGGAAGCATGTGAACAGGCCGTAGTGCTTCGGGGCGAACGGGATGCGGCAACGGCTAAGGTTCAGGAGGTGGAAACTAAGGTCGAGGAGGAAGTCCAAATGGCAGAGTGTAGGCTAGAAGCTGATATTGAAGATCTCCTCATTGTTTATAATGCTAATGTCTTGAAGCATAGAAATCTAGCCTGGCTCGATAATTATCCGACACATCTATACAACGCCTGGGGTCGATTAGTGGAAGATGAAAAGGCTACCCACCAAGCTGAATCAATTGATGAGTTCGAGCTTGAGAACCGGGTGTTGAACGAAGACGAGCGGAAAGTTCTCCACGATGCCATGATTTCACATGAGAAGGAGAAGCTTGATGCTCAGCATTTGGAAGTTGGATAGGGTTCCGGCGTCGAGCATCATGATACAAGTTCTGAAACTCTTGTGCCGACTCAGCCCGAATCCACACTTGCGGTTGATCCTCAGCTCGTTCCTGCTTATAATCCGGATCAACCGCAGATGTCTCCAGCTCGCGAGCAAGTTTCCGAGGCAGTTCCGCCACCTACGAGCCAAACTGAGGAAGGTACTCTGAACATTCTCTATGCTTACCCGAAATCGGAAGCGTCACTTGAAGTAATTATTAATAGTTCTTTTTTTATCCAGTGATTGAAGCTACACTGGTTGTGCCTTCTGCAACTCAAGAACCACATCATATGCAGGAGGCCATTATAACTAAAGCGACCACCACAACGACCACGGCACTGACCGATGGAGCGTAGGGGAGCACACTTATTTTTGATGAGCAGATGATGAAGGAACTCCTCGGTCATCATAGTGACCCCTTTGCAGACTTGACGTTCGTTATGGGTGGAAGCGTTCCAATGACAAGCTCTTCGACTCAAACTGCGGGAGTTCCTGGCGATGCGCAAAAGCTTCATGAGGAGGAAATCATAGCTGAAATCAATGCTGAAATGGAAGCAGCCACGCAGGGCAGTGGTTTTGGCGGTGGAATGGCTAGACTTGGTCCAGCCTCTTTGCGGATGATATCTCCGGTGGAACGGTCATTGAGACGAGCGCACCTGCCCCACCTCCTTTTGTTGATCCTGTCCCTCCGACTCTGCCTATAGGAAGCGTTCCAATACACTTGAGTTCGGAGGAGGATGTTGATATAATGCCCCCGACTGGAGATCGGCCGCCAAAAGGCAAGGGCTCAAAGAGAAAACTAAGCGGAAGCTCCAGCGGGTTTACACCGAAGGGGAAACCGAAGAAGAAGAAAGAATAGACATGCTTCTTTGGTGAAATTTTGAGTAGATAGGAATTTATTTTGTTCTTTTGTTGGCCGTGTATAGATGTAGGTACGGCCCCTGCTAGTAGAGTTTTTTTGGATAAACTTGTACTTAGTTTTCTTCTACAAACAGTTGAAATGAAATTCCATTTTTTCTTTAACTCAATTTTCATTTATTTGCTTAAGTGTTCTAGCATTTGATCTCCAGTTCAGTGTACTTGTTGAGTTTCGACCTTTGGATTGGACCCAAGTTTAGTCGTTAAGTCCTGAAATCATGACTATGAGTGATGACTGAATGTCAAACTAGACTCTAATGCTGCACTGTCTCAATCAGTGATCGACGCTTAAGTTCTGCCCTCAGTTTCAAGGATGAATTGTAAGACCAAGTGGCAATCGCACTCCGCTTTCAACTCATCGAGCGTAAAGTCGTCGAACTGATGCTGGAATAAAGAAATTCGAGTGATCGAATCGCACTCACTCATTTATTGTAGATTGCATCCACACTCCGGGGATTCACATTTGTACGTCGGCAGTCGGCCATGCCTGTTTGAGTTTCAAGGATACGTGCATGCTCCGGGGACTTAAGTCATTTTCACGGGTGGTTAGTCACACCCGCTTAATGTTTGTTACGATGTCCACACTCTGGGGACTTTAGATGGATTCGTGGGTGGTCAGTCACACTCGATTTGCATTTACACTCTAACCACGCTCAGGGGACTTAGAGTTGTTTTACAAATGGTCAATCCCAATCCGGTTTATGTTCAAACTCTAATCCACTCTCCGGGGATTTTGAGTCAACGTTTATACTCTAATTCGCACTCTGGGAATTTGGAGTTAGTGTTTATGTTGACAATCCGGCTCACACTCTGGGAATCCGGAGTTAGTTAATGTTTATAGTCCAGTTCGCGCTTTGGGAAATCTGAGTTAGCTGAAAGATGGTTAGTCACATCTGTTCAGGCTTTAGGATTTTGTTCGTACTCTGGGAACGACGGATCTATCAGGATTGTGGATGGTCGGTTCACATCCACCCTGAGTTAACAAGCAAGGTCGTTGGATGGACGGATCCATCATCCTCAAACTTGGTCAAGATACGAGTGAAGTCGTTAGGTGGATGGATCCACCCTCTTCGAGATCGTATTTGTAAGTTTATACTCCAGTTCACACTCTGGGAATCTGGAGTTGGCTAAAGGATTGTCGTGTATCAATCCTTTTTTGACTTCAGTGTGATGACTTGCCCCCGAGCTCAGGTATCATCTAGCGAGTGACCGGTCGTACCACAGTCACTCCCTATTTGAATAAATCTCACCGTCGGGTGGAATTTAGCTCTCCGTGCATCGTGATAGTTGTATGACGCATTCAATAAACCACAGCTCTAGCTCGAAGAGATTGCATTTTATTGCTGAAATAAGAAAATACGGCAAAATCAGTTGCCTTATTACAAATTCAAATTTCGAAATGCAGAAACAAATTGCAAATGAGAAATAAACAAAGCCTGTCATGTGTAGTAGCGATAAAGACTTTCGCTGTTCCAGGCTCTCGAAAGAGTGAGACCGTCAACGGTCGATAACTTGAATATGCCATCTTCGAGCTTTCGTTCAATAACATATGGCCCTTCCCAATTGGCTTCATATGCGAAGGGATCGGGTAAATTCTCTTAAGGATGAGATCGCCGAGTTCAAAGGTTCGGGGTCAGACCTTGGCGTTGTATAATCGGGCGACTCGGCTTCAGTATGCGGCTGCGCTTAGCCTCTTCATGCTTCTCATCTAATAAATCCAGAGATTCGGCAAGTAATATAGCATTTGTCTTCGGATCATAGTATGTCAGACGATGAGAAGGCACTTCTAATTCGACTGAAATATCAGCTTCTGAACCATAAGAAAGAGAAAACGGAGTGTGGCCGATCGCAAACTTGTGGGTTGTTCAGTAAGCCCGTAAGGCCATAGGAAGTTCATCGACCCATTTGCCCCCCGGCCTTTTCCAGTCGTTTCTTCAGAATAGACTTTATTACTTTATTAACAACTTCGACTTGTCCATTCGCTTGAGGGTGTGCAACTGCGGAGAATTTCTTCTGAATGTGGAATCGTTGACAGAAATCTTTAAATTCAACGCTGTCGAATTGGGTCCCGTTATCAATGATGATAGTATGTGGGAGACCAAATCGGCAGATGATGTTGTGCACTATAAAGTTGATCACTTTCTTTGTCGTAATTGTAGCAAGGGGTTCAGCTTCCGCCCACTTGGTAAAGTAATCAACTGCTACGATGGCGTACTTCGCACCACCTTTGGCTAGAGGTAAAGAGCCAATAATGTCAATGCCCCATACTGCAAATGGCCATGGACTGACCATCTGAGTTATTTCGGTAGGTGGGGCTCTTGGAATTTGAGCATGCTTTTGACACTTATCACATCTCTTGGCATAGTCTGATGCATCACGATTTACAGTTGGCCAATAATATCCATATCGAAGCACTTTATTGGCAAGAGCTTGCCCCCGGTGTGATCGCCACATTCTCCTTCATGCACATCATACAATACGCGTTTGATTTCATCATGACCGATACACCGAAGTAAAGGAACAGAGTACACTCTTCTATACATAACTCTATTTTGAATAGTAAACCGTGAAGCTTTTCGAAGAACCTGTCTCTTTTCACTTCTGTGCTCTGGCAGGGTCCCATGCTCGAGATAATTTTTGTACGGAGTCATCCATGACTCCTTATCGCAAACAACCTCAAATATCCAATCCGTTTCCATCTGATCAATGCTTGGCGAAGACAATATCTCCACGAGAACGAGTCCCATTTGCTGCGCTTCACCTGTACTGGCTAACTTTGCTAACGAGTTGGCTTTCTGATTGTGCTCTCGTGGTATGTAATAAATGGCATAATAATTGAACTGATTTAGTATTTCTTGAACCCGAGCAAGGTAAGCAGCCAGTCTTCGGTCCTTGGCCTGGTATTCCCCCCGAACTTGACACACGACCAATTGCGAATCACAATAAATTTCCATAGCGATGACTCTTAGATCTCTGGCAAGTTTCAATCCAGCCAGTAGGGCTTCATACTCGGTTTCATTATTAGTTGCACAGAAGTTGAACTTTAAAGCATAGCATATAGATCAAACTTCAGGAATTTCAAGTACAACCCCCGCACCTGAGCAACGATCATTTGATGCACCATCTGTATGCAGTTTCCAGATATACTTGGGAGATTCACTAGTTTCGGGCAAGTCCTCTGGGATGGTAAATTCAGCTATAAAATCTGCTAGGACTTGTCCCTAAATGGCTCGCCTTGGAGTGTAAGTAATGTCAAACTGACTCAACTTGATATTCCATTTGAGTAACCTACCAGATGTCTCAGGCCGCGTAAGGACCTATTGTAATGGCTGGTCGGTGTAAATGGTGATCGGATGAGCCTGGAAATACAGACGGAGCTTCCTCGAGGCAATAACAAGACAATAAGCCAGCTTCTCTAGCTTCGGATAATTTCTATCAGCTTCGGTTAATCGTTTGCTAATATAATAGACCGGCTGTAGTATTTGGTCTTCCTCCCGAATTAGGGCAACACTGATCGTGTTTTCTGATACCACCAAGTAAATGTACAATTTCTCGTGATCGATAGGCTTTGACAAAATTGGCGGTGTGGAGAGATGTTGAATTAGTGCTCGGAATGCGCCCTCACATTCCGTAGTCCATTCAAAGTTTCGTTTTCCTTTTCGGATCAGATCGAAGAAGGGAATGCATTTGTCAGTAGACTTTGAAATGAACTTTTTCAGTGCTGCTACTTTCCCGTTGAGGCTTTGGACTTGTTTTATAGTTCTCGAAGTTTCAAGATTTCTGATCGCCTAGATCTTTTCGGGATCGGCTTCGATTCCTCGAGCGTTGATGATAAACCCAAGGAATTTTCCAGATGCGACCCCAAAATGACATTTCAACGGGTTGAGCTTCATTCTGTATTCTAGGAGGATATTAAACATTGACTCCAGGTCTTTGATGTGGTCAGTGGAGAATCGTGACTTGACTAGCATGTCGTCCACGTATACCTCCATGGTTTTCCCAATCTGATTGGCGAACATTCGATTAACTAATCGTTGATAAGTTGCGCCAGCATTCTTGAGTCCAAAAGGCATAACCTTGTAGCAATAAAGTCCCATATTGGTTACGAAGCTGGTATGCTCTTGGTTGGGCAAATGCATGGGTATTTGATTATAGCCAGAGTATGCATCCATGAAGGATAAGAGTTCATGTCCGGCCGTTGAATCTACGAGTTGATCAATTCGAGGAAGTGGAAAACTGTCTTTAGGGCAGGCTTTATTCAGATCAGAGTAATCAATGCACGTTCCCCATTTCCCATTTGGCTTTCGGAAAAGCACAGGATTTGACACCCATTCCGGATATAATGCATCTCAAATAAATCCATTCGATTTAAGCTTGTCTACTTCTTCCTTAAGGGCGGCAGACCTCTCTGGATCCATACCACGCCTTTTTTGTTTGACCGGGACGTGCCGCGGGTCAATCTTCAATGCGTGGCTCGCGATGTCCGGCGAGATCCCACACATGTCAGAATGCGTCCAGGAAAACACGTCAAGGTTTGCCCGGAGAAATTCAACCAATTCCTCTTGCATTTGTTGGCTTAACTGAGATCCAATCTTTATCATTCTAGAATCATCGCTATCATCGATCGGAACATCGATCGTCAGTTCGGTCGGAGAAGCTTGACTGTCTTTACTTTCGTCTTCACTTTCGGCGTCTCTCGGGTCAAGATCTTTTTGGAATTAGTTGGGGTGCCCAGGCCTAGGCCCAGGCGTCAATTGTCAATTATCAACAAAACGGACGTAGATAGATTCCTCTATGCCCTTCCCTTTCTCATTTCGCTGCGCCTCACGCAGCTCAGCAACATAACATGCTCGTCCAACAGCCTGATCTCCTTGAACGACTCCAACTCCACGATCGATGGGTAACTTTAGAGTCAAACACCACGGGGCAATGGCAGTCCTATACTCAGCTAGGGCCGGTCGGCCCAAGAAAGCATTATATGGCGAGTCTATATCCAAAACAACAAACTGTAGTATCCGGACTCTCCGGCATTCTCCAATACCTAACTCCACTGCCAATTCCACCACTCCTGTGGGTATAGTTGTACTCCCATTGAAACCATGGCTACAGTACTGACAAGGTTTCAATTCTTTAGTCTCCATTTTCATCTGGTTATAGGCTCGCTTGAACAATATATTAACAGAACTTCCACTGTCTACCAAGATCCTCTTCATCCAAGCAGGACCTACTTGAGCTGATATGACAAGTGGATCGATGGTTGGGGCTTTGATCCTATCGGCATCTCTGTCTCGAAAGACGATGTCGTCAGTCGCCATCTTTTGTTTCATGGCCGGAGCCCCATCTTCCAAACTACTACAACACTCGAAGCTCGCATGCCTAATAGAACTGGCATACGACTCCATTTCCTTACAGCTTCGGTCTGCTGGATGAGGACCACCACTAATGGTATCTATCACCAACCTCCCGCCAATACATGCGGGTTCCTCCTATCTTTCCTGATTCGGTGTATGGTTCTGATTCGATGGGCCCGCACCTCCAGATTGCGGCGCCCGCACAAACTATTCCAACTTCCTTTCACGTATCAACTTTTCAATGAGAACCTGCAAATGATGGCACTCATTTGTGTTATGGCCGTAGCTTTCATGAAATCTACAAAATTATCCTGTCTGAATCTGTTTCTTCGATGACTATTTCAGAGTAGGTTTCTTGTACTGAATAGTATTGTAGGTCTGTAGATACACATTCTCCAACGACGTATTCAAAGGAGTGTAGTTATCAAACATAGGAGCCCCACGTCGCAGACCACGGTTCTGATCCCGTTTTCTATTTTGGTTACCATTGCCTTTCTGCTGATTTTGTTTATTCTGAATGTTCAATTGCACTTTCTCGGAGCTCTCCCCGGATTGTTTAACAGTAATATTACTCTAAATTCCTTCCATACTAGACCCTGCATCATCCTTCTTCCTAGACTATTTCGCATCCTCCCTTCTTAAGAATTGGGCTGCCTTGGAATAGAAACGGTCCAATGATGCAGGGGGTTTTCCAGCCAACCAGTTGCCGAATTCGGAATCGGGGTCAATCCCCTTAGTCAGTGCCATAAGAATAGAGTTATCATTTGGGTTGTTGATCTCAGCGCATGCGGCATTAAATCTCTCTAAATAACGCCTGATTGTCTCTCCAGGAGCTTGAGTGATACTAGATAAAGTATTAACATCCTTCGGTCTTGCGACATGCATACGAAATTGCTTAATAAACTTTGTTGCCAACTGATCAAAAATGAGATAGATCGAGGTGGTAGTCGGGTAAACCAAATAGTCACTATGCCTCCCAGAGAGTTCGAGAAGCTTCGGCACTTAACTGTGTCATCAGCTCGTGCGGCATTCATCAACCATTCATATTTCAAGATATGTTGATTAGGATCTGAGCTCCCTTCATAAGCGGGTAAAGTCAGCATCTTGAATCGCCGAGGTGGTTCAGCATAAAGTATCTCATCAGTAAAATGAGTACGACTTCGGGTGATTCCCCAGTCGTCATTGCTAAGACCCTGACTTTTACGGATCATTGTCGGGAGGTCGGGCATCTGGACATTTTGAGCATGTTGGGCCAAGGTGTGGTCGGGTTCCACAATGCGGGGAGGGGCCGGTCGCTGTCGACGGTCCATGTCTCGCCTCCTTGGTTCTACGTCCTCAGGGACGTAAGGCTCAGGAGTATGGTTGCGTTAATGGTGGGTCGGATCCGTTCGGTTCGGAGCATCAACTCCCAAATCAGTAGCCGTTGCAGTACGGTTATCAGTAATATGGTGTGGGGTAGCACCTCCTCATGAGGAGGGTCCAGTCTGATGGCTGGTTGACGGGCCAACTCTCGGTTGCCCAAGACTCAATGTATGCTGATGCCCAGTGGCCTGTGTGTAACTTCCGTCCAGTCGTGGGCGCATGGATCTATGATGGTAATCAGAAGAGGCTGAACTTTCGATGGATGAATAGGAAGCTTGATCCCTCTTAGATCTCCTTCGTCTTTGACGGTTTAGCTGGTTGGTCAATTCCGCATTAGCACGGAGCTGTTGAGTGAGCTGCTGGCAGCTCTGAGTCAATTCTTGCATTAGCATATGGAATTCTTCCCTGGTAACAGGGCCTTGCGAATCTGATGGTCCGGAAGCATTCTGATTAGTCGGAGGCAGTTGTACGGGATTCTGTCTATCCCGTCCCTCTGGATCTGCAGCTGTAGAAGTAGTTCCTGTGTTAACCATGGTGGATGGCGAAGCTCTATCCTAGACTTGATGCAAATCTAAATAGGATGGAAAAACTTTAATCTTTGAGATCTGGATCTTCTTCTTAGATTTGTGCAATCTGATATCGATAGTAGATCCAAAGAGCAGGAGAAAAAACTGTGTTCTCTCAGTGAAAGCACCAAAGTGTTTGTACCAAAATTGGGCACAACACTCTTCGGAAGGGTTTGAAGAGATAAAATGAAGAAATAAATGTAAAAAGAGGATTATCTAACAAACACTTCACACAATAATCATAAAAACAGCAAAAGAACACAGAGATTTAAAGTGGTTCGGTGTGTTGCCTACGTCCACTATGAAATGATTGATCTTTATTAACTTTTGCTTGCTGGTTACAACGGGTTACAACAGTAAATCTCGAGTACAACAGTGAAATTCGAGTACAATGGTGAATTCGGCAGAGTCTGGACGTCAAAAGGAAAAAAGATCCCTTTTCCCGTAGGCTTTGGGATGCTATTTATAGGCGTAGGCTGCAAATATCTCGCTCAAATCTCGGGAGACCTCTTCTGGAACGTGGGTGGGCCCACGCGATCAATCCCATGTGGTTTGCACTCGATCCGTGATCGATACGAACGAATTTTGTATCGATCAAGATTTGGTCCAATCGAGTTGAAATTTAGCATGAACATTGTTGATGATGTATGCAAGCTCCTGTGAAAATTTGGTAGCATTTGGACTTGTAGATTCTGAGTTATGATCGATACAAATTTATGTTTTTCGGTTGACGTTCTCTTCGCATCGACGCTGTTCGAATCGATCATTTCATATTGATGATCATGCACGTGATGCCAGTCGACGTGGTGCTTGCTTTTAGGATCGATCTGAAGTTTATGCCGAATTGATCGAGTCTTCCCAATATTTGGGCTTCGTTCGTATCGATTTGACTTGGTCTTGTTCGTATCAATCGAAGTTATTCTATTCGTATCGATTGTCGTGGCTTTGTTAGTATCGATACTCATGGGCTATTTCGTACCGATAGCTGAGGGCCATTTTGTTCGTATCGATCATTGGTCGATCGATACGAACTGTGTGATTGGGATCGATGCGAATCGATTCCAATTGATCGATATGAAGTTGAACCAATTTGATGGATACGAACGATCGAGGCATGATGGATACAGACAAGGCCTTTCAGCTGATGGATACGGACAAGGCCTTTCAGCTGATGGATACGAAGAGCGCAGTTCCCCTGATCAATACAAAGACGAGTGCACTTGATGGATTCGAACAAGAACGATACGAAGAAGGACTTTCGTCGGTTGCTTGATGGATACGAACAGGGTGGTTATTAATGGATTCGAACAGATCGACTCGAATATGGTTTTTCGATGGATGCGAACGACTTGATCACTTGAGCTATATCGACCATATCTTGAGCATACGAACTCCAATTGACTTGAAACTTGGAACGTTGGCTTTTATAGCTTCGCTGGTCCTATCATATTAATTGTAGCTTGATCCGGAGTCGGATAAAATTTATCGACATCCATAGTGAACTGCTGTATGACTAATCCTCAGGATAACTGTCCTCGGTTTTCAGTTAAGTCCTTGGTATCACGGCCTTGCCAAAAGGCGGGATAACATTCTTCATTCAAAAACAAGAAACTTTGGTTTTGGAATCAAGTATTAAAACTGATTGGATGGTGAGCTATTTATTTTCAAAGTTTAAAGTTCACTGTTTTATTTAAAAAAATATGAACAGTGTTTGGGAAGAAGCATAGTGTTTTCTTTATATACAGGTGAACTATCCAGGTCTAAACACATAGCCATACGTATACACACATATCACATACAAATATTCCCAACAAAATTCTAAGATTTGCCCAAAACTCAAAGCTACTTATGGTTACATAATATCCAGTAAACCAAAATGAGAATTGTTTTTCTCACCTGTAAACATACCACTGATTTGAGAACTTGGTCTTATTTATTTTAATAGTAGCTTCTCCTTTTTTTTAAATGGACAAGTTCAGCCACAATTTTATAAGAGAAAGAGGTGTATGCTGCAAGCAATAGGAGGCTGAGATATATATATACACAGGCTTGACTTGTACAGGTTATATTTTTTTTCTTTTCTTTTTCCTTTTTACTGATTTGATTTTGTAAGCTTGATGTGATCTATTGTATTGATTTGATTTCCTAAGTTGATTTAATGTTTTGTATGCTTGAATTGATGTGGTGCTATCATGATGTCCCATGTATATGTATATATTGTAAATGTATTCATACTTGTATACATATTTACATGCTTCCATATTTATTTGTTTTCATTTATGTTTACACGCATATATTTATAGATTTGCATGTACACTAGTATGACCATATATGTATTTACCCGTCTACATATTTACATATATATATATGGCTATATACTTACATATATACTTAAATGTATGCATGTTTACATATACGTATATATACATTTATTGATTTCCATATACACTATATTTATAAACATATGTACCAATTTATATGTACTTATATATATTTGCCATATTCATTTCTATTTTTCATGGATCATTTTTATTCATGTAATATCCATTTGAATTTGTTTTCAATTTATACATATATTTATTATGTTATTATACATGCATATATAAGAAATTCAAATAAAATCAATTTCTATGTTATAAATAAAATCTGGAAATTTAAAATATTATCTTGGTTTTAAAACGATGTATTATTACTAATTGTTATTTAACAAATATTTATTTTGATTAAAATACCATATTATTTAATACTAAAAATTAATATTCAAAACTCAAGACGACAAGAATTCCGGGTCATTACATAAGAGGTCACGGTCCATTTAACAACCAAACATCGTTTTACACACCGGTTGGTTCTTTTAAATTTCAAAAACGATTCATACTTGATATCAAAATATCATATTTCCTTCAGAATATCATTTCATTTCAAAATATCATTTTTACTTAAAATATGTCAATTTCACTTGAAAAACATTTTTGCTCCAATATCCCAATTTCACTTCCAAAATCCTATCGAATTTCAATTTAGGTTATAACTTCCATATAATCAAATTCGCATTTAAATCCATGATTTTAATATAAACAGTTCCCACTTGGACCAATTTGAATTTTTAGAAAATAGATTGAATAATTTTGAATAGTTTGAAAAGTTAAAATAGTTAAAATAGTTTGATATAAAAAGGTTTGAGTATTGAAAATGGTTTATATAGTAAAATAGTTTGGAAAATCAAAATAATTTGAATATTTAAAAGGATAAATTTTTAAATAGTTTATATTAAAATAATTTATTTTGAAAATAGTTTCATATCAAACCGTCTCTTCCCATTTCAATAATTTGAACCTAGGTCCAAATTTCAATCAACTAATTAAATTTCCAATCTTCCAATTCAAATCATCTCAGTTTCAATTTAAATTCAATTTAACAAAATTTTGATTTCAACCTGAATTAACTTTAATTTCGAAATGTTCATTTTAACTTCAAATTCGATTCAACAATTCGATTCAATGGTTTATGTAACAACCCAAAATTTAATCATTTGAAATTGGAATACTTAATTGATTTTAAATATTGAAAAGTTGATTTTATTAGTTAAATAACTTGAATTTCAATATAGTGATTTATTAGATAATTTAATTATTGAATTTAATAATTCAAATTGTCCAAATAATTGAATCTTGGGTTTTAAGTTGGATAAAAATAATTTAAAAGCTTATTTAAATTCTATTTAATAAAAATAAAGATAGTAAAACTTTTAAATTGGACCTAAAAGTGATTTAACTGATCTTGAAATTAACTCATTTTAATTAACATATAAAAATAGCCTACCGGGGCAGTGTCTTGGATTTCGACGAAACCAGTTTCGTTGGATCCGTAATAGTGAATTATAAAACGCCGTCAAATTTCATGACGATTAGATGTATCGTTTAGCCAAGTTAGATCGAAAATCGTAGGATTTAATATTGAAAATTTAATATGATAATTGGGTTGAAAAAGCTATCTTTTGTATACGATCGAATTAGTTCTCGAAACTAGTTCCATTGCGGTCGGAATAAAGGTATAACATATAGAACGCCAGGCAGTACGTCTCGATTGGGGTTCGAAATTATATAGCTTGACATTTTAAATTTAAATAATAAAAAAATGTTGATTTGAACATACATATGCATCATCCCATCAGCCCATACCCCTACCACGTTAAAAAAAACCCATACACAAGCCCACACCCTCCTCTATGTTATTTCTCATCCTTTCCCCGTTATTTAAACTCTGCCAATGGAAAGAAAAAAAATCTAGATAAAAGAAAAATATTGGATTTAAAATCTCAAAAACTTGGATCTTTGATTGAAATCAATTAGCTCTTTATCTAGTAGATGGTGCGGCCTTTGTTCGGCGTTCAGCAATGAAGGCACGGTGGAGGTTTTGCCTAGGGTTTGCAAATTCTTGGATTTGTGTAGGAATTAGGTAACTTTGAGTTCGTTTTTGAGTTTAGCATAGAGATTAGCATCTGCGAGGGGATTTTGGTGACGTGCGGTTTGATGGGGAGGAGTGCGACGACGGTGATGTTACGTACAGGCATGGTGTCGCGTTTCGCAGTAGTGGTTCGGGCGGCACGAAGTGGGGATAATGGCGAAGCTCTTGCAATGAGAAGTATGATGGCAGGGTCGGTACAGAGCATTGTTGAGTAGAGGAGTATGCTTGGTGCACGGCCGTGCACCTTAATGTCGTGCACAAGGGATAGTCTCGTTTGGGGAAGAAGAGGGGGAAAGTGGTAAATTTGTTAAAGTTTATAATTTGTTTATTTATGTAACGACCCACCTTTTTGGACGGTTTAAATCGACAATAAACCACACATGTCAACTGAAACTATTCAAAAGAAGGATTGTTAATGGGATAAATAAGAAAATAAGAGAAAAGAAGGAAAAAAACACAGAATCTCACAGTGGAATGACAACATATAATAATCAAATAAACAGTTCATGGAGCTGTTTTACAAATAACATTTGATTACACTTTTACAATACAAATCAGAGTTACACATACAGCAGGAATAAATAAATAATGCAGCGGAACAACATGATGCAGTGGGATAAATATAACAAATAGAATAATATACTAAATCTTCGTCTTCGTCTTCGTCCTCCAGAAAAATAGTCTTCAATACACTGAAAAGCTCAGACTGACCCGAGCGTAATGAAAAGACTAAACACTCGAGTCAGAACTAAAAGATCTTATGTAAGTTAAATCACAGTAAATAAATATGAGTGTAACGGCTTTAGAGATGTATATGGGGTTTGACATCTCCTATCCAGTGTCTAACGTGCGTGCAATAACTTAAGTGATATTCGGAGTTCCATCTCCTAAGGATCCGTTAAACTATCCACATACATAGTACAATACGCTATTATAATATGTCTATAGTAAAGTAAAGTATTAAAATAGCGTTAAGGCATTACCCATATCCCCCTTAACACATTTTATATAAATGTCATAGTCTATACAGTACTGTAAACTCCACCGTAAACTGGTGGGCTATCAGGGAGCACTCCATAGGTATGACGCAAACCAAACTCATAGTGGGCGCGATCAGGATAAATATGAAAAGGCACGTGAGGCAATGCCTAGGGTAGGATACTACCGTTTTGCAGATCCGGACTGGTGGTAATGCATAGCAGCTACTACCGCCCACCTCGAGACACACTCCCAAAATAAAAATCGAGGGGTGGCCACCAAATCAATCACAAAGTAATAAATATAGTATCGAAGAAATGTGCCCGATAGGGGGAGCGACCCCACTTGGCCCGGCATGGCTCCTGTATTAGTCATTTTAATTATGACCCAAAGATCAAGGCTATGCATCATCATTCTCTTACTTCATTCCAGTAGCGTTCGCCAAACCATCCTACTTCATTCTGGATTCTCCACCACATGCACAGTAGTTAAAGTGGTTTTCGGTATTGGCAGAGAGTGTGACAATATCTAATCCCGGACTCTTTAACAACCAAACGCTTATTTCACACCGGTTGGTTATTTTACATTTCCAAAACGGATACATAATTGATATCAAAATATCATATTCACTTCGAAACAGTTTGAATATTGAAAGTAGTTTATATATTGAAATAGATATACATTAAAAATAGTTAATGTATTAAAAATTATAAATATTAAAATATATATATTAAAAGTTGTTTATAAATTTAAAATAATATATATTAAAATAGTTTATATTTTATAAATAGGTTATAGATTAAAATAGTTTATATAATAGAAATAGTTTATATATTAAAATAGGTTATATATTAAAAGAGTTATCATATTAGAAATAGTTTATAATAGTTTAAGGATTTTAAATAGTTAAAATAGTTTAATATAAAAATGGTTTGATTATTGGAAATGGTTTGTATAGTAAATAGTTTGAAAATCTAAATAATCTAAATTTTAAAATAATAGATTTTTAAACAGTTTATATTAAAATAATTAATTTGAAAATAATATTAAATTAAACTATTTCTTCCATTTCAAAAAATCTGGACCATATCCAGATTTTAAATCAACAAAACTCAATTTTAATCTTTCAGTTCAAATTCTCATTAAAACCATTTTAATCTATATCGATTTCAAATCCATGTTTGAACTACAAATTTAAACCACTTCAAATTCAATAGATTTCAAAGTTTAAATATTCAAACGTTTACAATAACTCAATTTTGATAAATTTCATTTATATTTCAAAATTCAACTTTTAAAATTTCAATTTAAATTATTTAAACAATTCATTTAAATCAATTTCAATTTCACATTTTAAAGCTTGGATTTTGAAAACAATTCAGTTCATATAAATCAAATTTTATTTCAAAATATCATTTAACTGGATTCAAAAAAATTAAGGACTTAAAATCATTTAATTTAACCAATTCGGTGTCCATATATAATTTTCTACCCTACGGTCAAGTGATACGGATATATATCATTTCAACCTGCAATAATTTAAATTTACGGGTATATATCATTTCAACCCGCAATCCTGATTAAAATTCAAAATCCATAAAATCGCTCGAGTTTATAATTCAACCCATATCGATTTTTCCCAAATTTATAAGATCGTTTGGGTACGTATCATTTCAACCTATTGTGATTTTCCTAACAATAACTGAGGGAACTTGCAGTGTGATAACAACATATAAAATAAATATAATATCCAATCATCCAAATATCAACAATTAAACATCCATCACAGTCATCATTCAAATCAACCAATAAATCTCAACAAATAAACTGGTTATCATTATCATGTATTTAACTGGCAATTTAAAATTCCAATATTAATTTAAAATGGCAATTAAATTCCAATAATTAATTAAATGGTAATTAAATTCAATATAAATCCAAATTTAATTGGAATGACAATTTAAATATACCAAACAGCAATCAATCAATTTCTATTCATATCATAAATTTAATTTAACCAACATAAGATAGTTTAACATTTGTGAGTGGGTCAAAACACTCACCTTTGATTTTTTGATCGATTTAAAATTCAAATGAAGCCCAAAATTTCAACAGTCTCAGAATCCAACCAAACCAGTTCCAAAATGTTCGTAATATCGATACAATCGCAACGGAGAAAACCACGCATGAATCCGAGCTCGTAAGAAAAAGTTATGGACGTTAGAAGTTTCAAAATTTAATTTAAAATATAATAAATAAAAGGGTATTATCGTAAAAAGCTTAACATCGTCAAAACCCTAACGTCACTCGATCGACATGCGACCACGACCATCAGCCGCCTCGAACAAACGCTCGCCGCTGCCAACACATGCTGCTACGACACGATCAGGCCTCGCCATCGCGAAGGCCACCTTCGGCCGACCCTTCACCCTCCGACCGGCCACCCACTTCGCCACTGTTTGGCCACCCTTCGATCATCCACCCTTCGACCAACCCTTCACCCTCCGATAAAGCGGTTGATTTATATTTTATGATTATATAACATCTGTGATGCATGGGGAAACAGGTTGGAGGGATCAAACGGGATTCCTTGCTATTGTTGAATTGTTTCAATAATATTTCTTTTATATAGATTATTGAAAAATGAACCTAATTGTGGATATTGTGGTTATGACATTGTTATATGTTTGAAAACTAAAACCCAGTAGTGATAGAAAATCAATATCGATATTGGTTAAGTGTTGGATGGCTATTGGCCTCAAATTACTATTTTAAAAATATTATAAATTGACCTTTAGGTCAAAAATGGGTTTTGGGATAGGAAATGTTTTTTTTAATCCGAAATTGGGTTTCAAAAATATTATGTTTTAAAGATTATCTCTTTATAGTAATATTATTCTAAAGTTAATTAATTATATTTATATTGTTTTAAAGCTATTTAATTATAGTAATATCATTTTAAGGTTACTTAATTATATTAATATTGTTTTAAAGTTAATTAATCATAGTTATATTATTTTAAAGTTATTTAAATTATATTAGTATTATTTTAAAGTTATTCATTTATATTTAATATTATTTTAAAGAATATATCAAAATGTTAATAATTTGAAAGGTTAATTATTTTAAGAATAATTATGGTTTGAAATCGATAATAAGGATTTATTTATAGGATTTTGGAAATAAATTTCTATTATTTATAACAAGAATAAGAATAAAGAGTTATTATTATTACTTTTGAAATGATTGATAATTATTTTAGGATATTATAAGATATATAATTATTATTTGTTCATAATGTTATTTTAAAACAAATATTTTTTATGAAACTGTTTTGAAATAAAGACTTTTAATTATGTATAAATGTCTCTGAGACCCATTGTAACAACTCGCATATTTTACGATTGTATATTTAAATGTTTTATTTAAATATAGCATCGTTGGTCAGATTTAAGTCCGAAACGTCACTTTTTGCAAACAGTCGAATTAGGACTCGAGACCACTTCCATTGAGTCCAAAATGGCGTTTGCGACTTTTTTGAGTATGTATGAAGTTGAGTGAAATTTTGATATTTTCATTTAGGGCTTTGGGTTTGGGTTTCAGCCCAATAACCTAACACCCAACCCATCTAATACCCTAACTCCCACTCCACTCCACTTCATTCCTTCATAACATTTCCTAACACTCAAGCTAAGGTAGAAATGGGGGAAGAGAAAGGAAATTAGAATTCCAAGACCTAGATTGATTAAGAAATACAAATTCTAGCTCCAACATCAAAGAGAAGCTTAGGTAAGCATCCTCTTCTTCTTCTCCATCTCAATCTCTCTCCAATTTTCAGAAATTTCCTATAACCTAACTTAGGAAATATTGCTTATGATCTTAGATTGGAGCTTCTAGAGTTGAGATTGAAGAGGAATTGGTCTTTCCCTTGTTTTAAAGCTTCTCACTTGTGTTTTGAGTTTAAAAGGTAAGTTTTTGAACTCACATCTATGTCTATATCTTTGATAGTTGTTGGGTAGTAATTCCTAACATCTCTTCCTTGTCCATTTGCTTTTGGATTGAATTGGTTTGATGAATATTCCAATGTTTGGTGTTTGAGGTCAAATCTTTAAAAATCCTATCTTTGATGTTTGAACACGTTTTTGGGGTGTTTCGAAGAGCCATACAAGGCTGGGTTGTCGCTTGGCGTACATCTTTAGTCTCCGTTGCTCGTCCGTTCGCCTCCGGTTAGGATTTTTCCCCACTTGGGGGCTAGGCTGATAATGCTGTAGAAGCCAGTTCAGTCGACTGAACCAGGGGGTCAGTCGACTGAACCAGGGGATAGAAAATACTATGTACCTGTATTAGTCGGCTGACCTTATGGTTCAGTCGACTGACCTGGAAATCGAAAGTTTCCAGGCATAGTATCAGTCGACTGACCACCTGGTTCAGTCGACTGATCTGCTTGTCTCAGCCCAATTTGCCTACTTTGCATGGGTTTCCAATTTTAATCGATTCGTGTTGATCTGATTTGTTGTTATCATTTATTATCGACTTTGATGACTTCTTTTTCGGGATTTTTGGGAATATCCATTTTGATGGACTCGGTATCGATTTTTATGGATTTGATTCACGTCTTCATATGTGAATTTTTGGTGATTGATTGTTTCTACAATCATTTCTATGATTTGTCATTTCAAAATACAAAGGTTTCTATACTAGTAGTAAATATTCAAACTCTTTCACAAAGATGATTTTAACTCTATTTTTAATACAAAGCTCGTTTATAAAACCATTTTCCAACCTATTAGTATATACAAACCTTTACCTCATTCGTATGAGAAAACTAATTAAACGGCTTAGCAAAACAAGTGGTATGAAACGCTTGCGTTTACTTTGTCAGTTAATTCTTAGACTTGTTCGATTGAAATCTTGTGACAATTTTCGAGTGGAAATCTACAATCTGTTCGTAAATATTTAAGTTAAGCCAGTGGTTATGGGACATGAAGCTAAACTCATTTATTTACTAGCTTAGTGTAATCGACACTTCTTGATGATCGATGATGATCATTTTGTGGTTTAGACTAGCGATGTGCGATGTCTCTTTGTCCACGTGGGGACAGTACCTCGTTTTATGGAGCTTTGTCACATTCCTTTTTATAGGCTAGCGACCTATGGTTTTATGGAGATCGGTTCATCGGGCGTATTGTTATTGTACTACGTCGTTGTTCTGAATTATTTGAGTTTCAGGTTCCTCGGACGTACCGTTATTGTACTATGTCGTTGCACCGGCTCTATAGTTAGCGACCATGGGTTAGCGACCCGTATGTGATGCACGTGTTGATGAGTTTTCATGCTCCCGTTTGTGATAGGCCTTCCCCCCTTTGTGATTTCTGGATTTCTAGTTGATGATTTCTAGAATTTGTGTTTCACCAATTTTGATGATAGGCATTGATGAGCTCTATCAATTATTTGTGTTTTTGGTGAATAATTTAAAGAATGCGGTTCTTTTTGGATGTTTGAGATATTTGGGATATTGTATGATTTTTGTTGTTATTTGATGTATACTTGTCGCAGTATGGCATTATTGTTATCATACGTTTTTGTTATATCTCTTATCCTATCTCACTTTATATGATATTTATAGCTAGACTAATCCGTTTATTATTTTCTTCTTAAATAATACTCGGGTCAGACCGAGGTATTTCAGGTGCTCCTGCTTAACTTCTTATCAGGGTCCGTCACCTGACTTTTGGCTAACTACTTTAGCATAGTAGTTTTTGTTAGTATACATTTGAGATAGAGACTCCTTGTTGTATACTTATTCTTTTGTCTAGCACTTGTATCTATTCTTTTGTGATGTAGTGGATCTTGTACGACCACTACTTTGATGTACACTTCTATGTGTTATATTCATATCTGTTTCCGCCTTTGTGATATGAATATCTGTGACTGATTTGTGTTATGCTTATTTCTATATTTGTTTCCGAAGTCCACCTAGCCACTGTGTGGTAGCTTTGAGTTTGTATATGATATGTCAGATTTCCTCTTGAAATGAAATGTAAGTTATATTATCTGACATATCGGTACTCGCACAAAGCAATTACACAGATGGTCGCTCCTCAACGGCCTTATTCTTTGTGCTAATCGACGGCATTCCCCCGTAGTGTCCTTGGCTAGCGTAAGTATAGAGGTGGGGCGTCACAGCTTGGTATCAAAGCCAAACTTCGGAACAATGTAAAATAATCTAGCAAGGATCATTGTCCTAAGTCGTTCTTAGGAATCGTGCCATAGAATTTAATTTGAGTCTTCGTACCATTCTATCCTATTTCTTTTTATGATGCCTTGTTTTATCAATCAAGTTTGTTTGATATTCATTTTGTGAATAACCTTTTTCCTCTTTTCTTTTTTCTTAAAGAAGAGAAATGGTTAGACCAGGCCATCCCAGCGTCGGTTAATCCAGTGCTACTCCTCGGGATGGAGTATTTATGTCTGCTCAGTAACTTCTAGATCTTATGAAAAATGCTCAAGCTATCGGACCCATTCTAGAGCCTACTCATCCTAAATCTGGGTTTGCACGCTTGTGCAGTGATTACACCAGCTTGGGTGGAAATCCTTTCAAGGGTTCCGAAAGCGTTATAGAAGTCCAAGCTTGGCTTAGAACATGCGATCGCATCTTTTCCCGCATGAATCTTATTGATCTACATCGAGTCCAAGTGGCTTCTAGCATGCTCCAAGAAAGAGCATTAGATTGGTATGAGCTTTTGATTTCTTAAATTATTGAAGCGGATCTTACTTGGGAGCAATTCCGGGGAAGATTCGAATTGAAGTTTGTGCCGGAGGCTGAAAAAGTATCTCGAGCTCGACGCTTTATTGACCTTGTTCAAGGTGAATCTTCTGTGACGGATTACGTCGCATCTTTCGAATCTCTATCTAAATATGGGGTCGAGTATATTAATACCCCATTGAAGAAAAATCAAATATTTGTTTATGGGTTGAATAAAAACATCAAAAAGCCATTACTTCTGAAATTAGAAGTTTCTTTCGATCAGCTTGTTGATATCGCTCTTCGGCTTGAAGAGGCAGATAAAGAAAGTGATGTTGAAGTTGTGGGTGCCAAACAGAACTTCAACAGCAACAAGAAGAGGCCTATTAAATTCAAGCCTAATCCCAACAAGAAAGGGAAGCAAGCAACTTCGGTAGCAAAGACTTCTACCTCTAGTCGTAGGCAATGCTTCAATTGTGGTTCTAAGGACCATTATGCAAATAGGTGCCCAAAACCTCTTTTTGTCGTTATTGCAAAAGTTCGGGTCATCTTTTATCTTCATGCCCCAAACTTCCAAACAAGAAAGAGGGAGAGCTAAATGTGGTGCAAGCCCCTACTAACACTTCTCGTGGTCAAGGTATTTCTCATTCTATCCTTGATGGCATTATTATATTTCATGATCTTCCTATTCGAGTTCTTTTTTATACGGGTGCATCTCACTCTTTTATATCAAAATAACTTGTTGATGCTTTGTCTTTGAATGTTATTGGCTTGATGACTTCATTGAGAATTGCGAATCCGGTTGGTTGATCCGCAACACTCAGATTACTTTGTAAAGATGTCGAGATTATTTTATGTGATTACTCTTTCCGTGCCGATTTGATGTGTTACCTTGTTTTCAGAATGATTTTGGGAATGGATTGGCTTAACCGTTATGAAGCCCATATCCTATGTCTTGAGCGGACTATATATCTTCGACATCCTCAATCTGTTATGTAGATTTCTCTTGTTCTTAAAGATTCAGATTCCAATTCAAGAGCATCCTTGTATTCTCTAAATCCTCATGATGATGATGATGACGATGAGGAAGATGTCATTTCACCCATTCACATTGTTTGTGAATTTCCGGACATATTTGAGCCCGTTTTAGGATTACCACCTAAGCGAGCAATTGAGTTCAGAATTAATCTTATCCCTGGAGCTCTACCTATCACTCGTCCTCCTTATCGTATGTCCAATAAGGAAAATGAGGAGATGCGTAAACAATTATCCGAATTGGAAGCAAAATAGTTTGTTCGTTCTAGTTCCTCTCCATGGGGAGCTTCGGCTATTTTTGTGAAGAAATCTGATGGTACACTTAGGCTTTGCGGTTACTACCGCAAGCTTAATGATCTCACCATCAGGAATAAATATCCCTTACCTCGGATTGATGATTTATTCGATCAACTTAGTGGTGCTAGAATCTTTTCACAGTTAGACTTAGCAACCGGTTTTCATCAGCTCTGTATTGCAGAGGATAACATTCCTTTGACATCATTCTGTACTCGTTATGGATCTTATGAATGGCTTGTTATGCCATTTGGTTTGACGAATGCTCCAGCTTATTTCGTTGACCTTATGAATCGAGTTTTCAAAGACTTCCTCGATCGATTTGTTCTCATCTTTATCGATGATATTCTTGTTTATTCTAAAACCGAGGAAGAGCATGAAAATCATCTTCGGATTGTGTTGGAAACTCTTAGGAGTAACCAATTACCTACCCCATCTCTCGAACTAACCCAGGTCGACCGATATCAAACCCTCGATGTTGCGTTCAACTTCTCCTCACCGCCGCCACGTCTCTCCTCCGACTGTCGCTCACCTACAGATGGAAGCGCCTGCCTCCAACGTTCCCAAAGCCGCCGACTTGGTCACCTATGACACTATTGTTGGTGAGATCAAGCCACCTATGTCGCCGCCATTCAATTGAAGATCTACGCGGCCTCGCTCCACCAATCTCCAATCCACTGCTGCCGATGGACTCCCCAGGCCATGCCGTTCCACTTTGTAGTTGGCCACCTTGCCTGAATCATCCCCAATCGCCATGGTTGATGAGGGCCGTTAGATCTTAGTGGCTAGGGTTCGGGTTTAGGAGTTTGTGAAAAAATGAGAGAGGTTGAGGTCCTTTTATAGAAAATATCTCCAACACTATTCACCACTAAAATTAATAAACTCCAAATGAGGCATGCTCACGGGCATTTCAAACTAAATACCCCTATTCTGAACTTAGTGGAACTAGTATAGGGGCCTAATTTAATCATAAACAGAAGTTAGCTTTTAAAATCAAATTATATTATTTTAATTCCTGAAATTAATTGCTACACGTTTCGAGCTCGCACGACCACACAGTACGTCCAATCGTCACGAAACTCGTAAGCGTATAATAATTCATTATACCGGATCTAATGACACTAGTTTGATCAAAATCTAAGATAGTGCCTTGAAATGAAAACTTCACACGTTAATTAAAAAGAATTATTTTTTAAAACCAAATTAATCACTTTTATTCTAAATTAAAAGTTTACTATTATCATTATTATTTAAACAGAATTTAAATAAGCTTTGGAAATTATTTTTATTCACATTAAATCTAAGATTCGATTTTTTAAATAATTCCAATATTTAGTTATAAACTGTTCAAAAATCTGGGTCTTTACATTTTTCATCCCCTCTCTAGCACCTTATAGTCGACAATAACATGCCTATGTTTGGGCCTCCAAACTGCTTCAAGCTCAATCAAATAAATGTGTAATTAAATATAATTCAAAGGCACATCGATACTATATATCAATACATGTGTATATAACTTTTATGTACACGCTATTTAATATTGATCAACACAAATTAAGTAAAATTTTAATTAATTAAATCTGGTGGTAGTAGGAGTATTCGACGTTTTGATTGTGTCTCTTTGGTGTAAATTTGATCAGCAATTTATCTCGAACAATTTGAATATAACATTCACACGTCACCTTAGCTAGTGGTGTGATATTATGGCCAAATTTATCGCTTACATGGCTTCGGTAAAATCCAATTTTACTTATTTTATGCATTACTCGGTAGTGACAATTATTTACACCAATTCACTTCGTCAAAACTATATCAAATTTGGACTGATGGAATTTGGTAAGGTAAAAATTCCAATAATCCATATTCAACTTTATAGTCCAAACACAAAGTCGATGGTTCAGTAATAATTATTAACCGAATTTCTCTAGCCAGTAACTTTGACTTTAAGTTGACTTCAGTTGACTGTGATATTAACCCTATATAACTAAGAAAAAAAAATTCTTTCTTGAATATTATTTCATTTCCAATGCTTCCGCTCGACCCAACTATAGTCGTTAGATGGACGTCGTGCTAGGATTTTACTATAATCAAAACGGAGTTTCCACATTGAAGCCCGACAATATTCTTAAGTCGAGATAATAGTGTAATATTATCACATTGATATTTTATGTTTGACCTCAGTTATATTAACCAACAGAAAACTATAAAGTGAGTCATTCCATAGTTATCCAATAACTATTAGTACGTAACCCCTTGGTACCCCAGCAGCCATAAGTAATACACCAGGTAACATTTGGGGAGCATTACGTACTCTAGTCTCAGTAGATGTATCTATATACAATCTGGATACAACTTGATTGGGAATATTTAAAACAGTATGTTTAATTACTGTGATAAGTCACTCATGATTACAACACATTGTAACTACTATCTCGAAATGTACCATTTATGGATTTTCTAATAAATATACTTTTAATTTAAATTAATTAATTAATATAACACATTATATCAAGTGTATAATAGAAAGAAAATAGCTTTTATTTCAAATAAGATTAGTTATCGAATTAGATATATGTAATAATTATTTAGTTGCCCATGGGGCATACCCCTAACTCTAACAATCTCCCACTTGCACTTGGGGCCAATTATGGAATCTCTATCTTATCCCTTCAATCAGTTTGATGAGAACCGATCAAGTTATACGCTTTGTGAATGGATCTTCTATGTTGTTATAATTATCCTCCCTTTCCATCATAGCTCCCTATGCCGATAAACTACCTTTATCATGTGGAACTAGTCAGAGTACATTTACCGACTTCTAACTCTTACCATTACATTGTTATCACATAACAAGTATGTAGTATTCATAATACTTGGAATAACACCTAACTTGGTTATAAATTTGTGTATTTATATTTATAAGTTTCTTTTACATTGGCCCTACTTAAGGCGATATACTTAGCCTTTTCGTTGAATCGGCCATAACCTTTTGTTTAGAACATTTCCAACTTAAAGCTCCATAACTAAGGTTTGGACATGAATTTAGTATTGGCATATTATAATCAGTATCACTCATGAAGTTTGAGTACGTATACTCCTTCATAAGAAGTTTGTTGTTTCTATAAACAGTTTTCTAATATTTCATAAATATTCGAGAAGACTCTAGACGACTATTTAGTGATTTTAATTTGGATTTGATATTTGCTTCGTGTATCAAATACATTAGCTAAATAAGATATTGTAAACAATGAAACATGTATGATAATTCCTATTGTCAATACATAAGGAATCAATCTTACATGTTCCATATTAAACATTTTAATAATTGTCTTTGTGTATGGTTTAGGACATTCCCAACATCCTTTATACATATTATAAAACATATAATTTACAAATCCAATATCGAGTACTAAACAACCAAACAATTACTGATTTTAACATAAGCACATCATCAACAATCAGTAGTATGATGTTTACTTATAGTCTAGAAATACATGTGTACCTTTTAGTGGTTCTGTATTATGGACACATGCTCCCTCTGCATTTTAATTGAAAATCAAACTATTTGATATTTCTTTCAAAATACTTAATCAATTTTGATGCTTATAAAATGATGCTTTTGTATCATTTCTTGGATCATATTAAAAAAAACCTCAAACTCAATATCACTCTCACTGACTTTGTTGTGTGCAAATGGTCTATTCTAAATCATTATTTAGAATTTTCATTTCGCACATATATACCAAAAAACAAAGCCATACCAAGCGATAATTTTGTGAGTAAATTTGAATTAACTTGGGCAAGTTAGACGATAAATTTATTGCACTAATTTCAATAATGGAAATTTACGATATTATTGTTACCAACGTTCTCATTATATTCCAACTGCTCTAGTCTTTCTCTTGAAGACACATTCGTCACCGATGGGTCATATCTCTTTAGGTACAACTACCAAAATCATATTTTGATGAAGTATTTGGAATTCGTTCGGCCTTGTGCATCATACCATATGGTAAAGTCAATGTTTTCTTGACAACCGAGGATTATATATTCTCGATATTGATAAGAAACCCATGGTCTCTCTTCAATGTGCGAAAATACTTATTACACTCCAATGCATTATGTTCATTTGAGTTAGGTTAGTTTCATTTTATCCCATGTAATCATTTTCATCTTTGGATCATATCCAAATCCATTCTACTACCAATAATTTCAAAAGGAAATTCTTTCACTTTGAAGTTGGTATTTCTTAAAACAACAATTGTTTCTTAGTGACATAATGGGTATTCATAAATAGTTTATGAATTGTCTTATAAGTAAATAAATAAATATATATATATATATATAACTGATATATTATTAGTTTATGATACTTATATTAAAAGCATAACTTGGTCATACAATGACTATCATTCCAAAACTTTTAGGACGATTCATACAAGATCTCTTACATGCAATTATTATGTTTGGTCTTTTGACTCGCATAACCTGCCAACTTCTTTTGGGGAGTTTCCACATTTTTAAGCTTGACAGCATTCTCAAGTCGAGAAAATTATGTAATATTGTCACATCGATATTTCCTATTGATCTCAGTTATATTAACTAACAAAAAACTATCAAGTGAGTCATTCAATGGTTATCCAATAACTATCAGTACGTGACCCCTTAGCACCCCCAGCAGCCATGAGTAATACACTGCCTTACATTTGGAGAGTGTTACGCACTCCAATCTCAAAGGATGTATCAATATCCAGTCTCGATATATCTTAGCTAGAAGTATTTTAACCAGTGTATTTATTTTATTGTGATAAATCACTCATGATTACAATACATTGTAACTACTATCATAAAACATACCATTTATGGATTTTCTATTAAATATACTTTTAATTAGATAGATTAATCTAACACATTATATCAAGTGTACAGTAGAAGGAAAACCCTTTTATTTCGAATAAGATCGGTTATTGAGTTATATATATATATATGTGTGTGTGTGTGTGTGTGTGTATGTGTGTGTATGTGTGTGTGTATGTATGTATGTATGTATGTAACAATTACACAATTGCTCTTATGGCATACCCCTAACCCTATCAAAAGGTTTGTTTGAAAAGCAATTATTGCTAAGGTTAGTGATGTTTATTTAACATCTACTATAATCATTCATCAAAATATTTCTAGATTTTAAATCATAAATTACCATATATGAACTATAATGTCTCTAAACATTGGAATGCAATACATTAGAAACTTGGCACTGTGAAATAAACATCCCCATCTAATTCCCTATTGAAAATTAGAAACTCATATATTTTTGGTGGGAGAGATTCACAAACTATCGACAAATGCTTCATATAATATAATAATCAATGGTAGAACATTCAAACCTAAATAACATACAAGTAAAACTACGCATATTGCAAAGAACATCAACTTCAGTCTATACTTTATAAAAAGAAGGCATCATTTATTTACGTACCACGTAGATGTTTATGTGAAATGTTATTAATGCTGACTGGTAATATTTTAATATCAACGATCTTATGGAGCAATATGATCCAAAAATTCGATTTTGTCTATGTCCATCTTTATACAACTTATATAAGACCATGACTTTCTTTTGTTATACTAGGACATAAGTGTTTAAATTTGTTTTTACAATTAAGGTGCTATTATAAAGTATTTGGGAAACAACTGGTACCATATATTGGTTTATAGGTGAATTCAAAGGGGTTCCCAAACATAATTATAGCTTACGAATTAACAAAAGACTTTTAATTATGGATTACTTTTACTTTGTTTAGTCAACAAAAGAAAAGGAATAAAATTCAATTAATCATAGATACTATTGCTATTTCCCCACATAAACTATTTCCTGATTACAAATATTAATTCAAAAGTAAAAGTATACCAGATGTTATACCAAAGGATATTATGAAAAAAAGCACCAATAGCCCAAGGCCATCCAATATAAGGATCAACAATATCAAAATCCACCAACCGCTAGATTGGAAGAAAACCTTCTTAGTGAGGTGGACATTCAACCATATAATTCAAACATAACAATTATGGACTCTTCAAATACCACTTAAATGTAGTTGACTTTTGCAAAGTATTTTGAAGCTTAGGGGCCGTTTGGATGACAATAAATAAGTTGCTTTTTTGCTTATAAAAAGGCAAAAGTTAAAAAGTCAATATGGATAAACAAAATCTACCAACTTTTAAAAGTCACTTTTCAACTTATTTCAAAAGCAATTTTTTTTGCTTTTCGACTTACATAAGTCGATTTTTTATATGAGAAAATTCTAAAAAAATGTATTTTCAAAAAAAATCAAAAAAATTTGAATTTCAAAATTTTAAATTCAAATTCCAAATTTCAAATTTCAAAATTCCAAAATAAAAAATTCAAATTTCAAAATTTAAAATTTCAAAATTTCAAAATTCAAAATTTCAAATTTCAAAATTTCAAATTTCAAATTTTCAAACTTTCAAAATTTCAAATTTCAAATTCAAAATTTCAAATTCAAATTTCAAATTTCAAAATTTCAAATTTCAAAAATTCAAAATTCAAAATTTCAATTTTCAAATTCAAATTTCAAAATTTCAAAATTCAACAAAATTTCAATTCTCAAATTTCAAAATTTCAAAATTCAACAAAATTTCAATTCTCAAATTTCAAAATTTCAAATTTCAAAATTCAAAATTTCAAATTTCAAAATTTTAAATTTCAAATTTCAAAATTTCAAATTTCAAATTTTCAGAATTCAAAATTAAAAAATTCAAAATTTTAAATTTCAAATTTCAAAATTTCAAAATTCAAATTTAAAATTTCAAATTTTAAAATTTCAAATTTCAAAAATTTCAAATTTCAAAAATTCAAAAATTCAAAATTCATAATTTCAAAATTTCAAAATCTCAAAATCTCAAATTTCAAATCAAAGTTTCAAAATTTCGATTTTCAAAATTTTGAACTTTAAAATTTAAAATTTCAGAACTTTGACCTTTAAAATTCGAATTTTTAAAATTTAAAATTTTTGAATTTTGAACTTTAAAATTTCGAATTATTAAAATTTGACATTTTTAAATTCGAAATTTTACAATTTAAATTTTTAAAATTTCAAAATTGACTTTTTAAACTTTTTTCTTTCAATTTTGACTTGTAAGTCAAAAGTTTTCCAAACATACTTTTTTGCTTTTTAACTTTCTAAAAGCAAAAAGACTTTTGAAATAAGCAAAAGTCCTTTTGCTTTTGTTTGCCAAATGGGCCCTTAGAGACACTTTACTTCTACACATAAGAACTATTCCATCCTCATAAAATAAAGCTGAAGTCTAGCGCGCACACCATGGGAACAACCATATCTAATTATAGAAAATGCACTCTTGCAGAGCCAAAAAACTCAAACAGGTATGCCATACCACGCCAAAGCATTATCCTAAATCTAATATGGCCAGATCATTCTCCCACACTCAAGCTCTCCTGTTATTAGAAGGCTATGGAAAACTATCTTAGTTAACCTAATTCCAGTTTGTAATGACATTATACACTGGTCATTACCTCTCCACTTGCACACAACCTTAGGAGTTTACCAACTCATTCAACATTTTCATCGAACACCTACATGTCCACGGGCAAGACAAATATGGAACACTTTTGACCCCCAAAATGAAAATTCAATGATGTGGAAGATAATCTTGAATGTTATTCTAACACTCAACAAGCTCAAGACATCTAGTGTTGTTCACATCCTTACGCTTACGGTGTTGTGCAAGGATTGCAAAAAATACATACATGTTTTTTGGGTGCAACTATGTTTTCTCAATCTAGAGTCAAGTCTTGTTGTTTGAAAGCTATCATCCACCAAGTAGGATAGGCAATGAGGAACAATATATGATTTTTCGAGCCGCTAGGTGGAGAAACCCAAAGTCAATGATCCTCATAACATTTTAAAGAAAATTATTTCAGCTTTATGGAACGAAAGGAATGAACGAGCGTTCAAGCACAAAAAGTAAACGAGTATGGTTTTTCTAAGAAAATTTTTGAGAAGTATTTGAAGAAAACATTCCTGCTACAAGAAATATAACCACTCTAATACAACATTAGCGGTTACATTAGTTGATTATATTATGCATAAGCCGTTGGCTGGATTTGTTAGGTATGTTTGGTCTTTTCCGTTTTAATTTTTTTATCTTTCTTTCTTTGTGTCATTGTTATAACTCTTTGATTTTACTTTTAATAAATCCTGGGATGGGACCAATCAACCCTGCTAGTATTGGCAAGAAAAAACATAAGGATCAATAGCTTCTTTAATGTTGTACTAATACATCTCAAGCATTGTGCTCTCTCTCCTTGATCATGCTCTCTTCCCTCGCTTCCTCGTCTTTAATTTTGATCTTTTACACTTCATCATCAGTAGTATTTAATCAAAAGGTTCTTTAGGACAAATAATTCAAATTTGTCAAATTGAAGTTTCTTAAAAGATATAGAAGTGGAATCGAACTCGGATGGTAAAATCGATTATAGACAACAAAAGTGAGACTGGGATTATGAATAACACATAAGATGATAGTGAAAAAAAAGGATGCCAATGATGTGATTTTGTAGGTGAATCGTAGAAAATTTATCATTTGGAGATCTCCTTAAAGCAACATAGTGAATATGAAGAAATGGACCTGAATTAAATTTAGAAAACACGTCCTTTATGTTAATAAACTGAAAATGCCCTCCAACCATATTATGATAACAGCTTGTACTCCTTGAGCTAAAATATGGTTCAAACTTGTACTTCAAACTAATATAAGGGGAAAAAAGAAAAGGGAAAAAAATTGGTCCCTAACTTGCAAGTAACATTAACGTCATGAAAATACATAAACAATAATTTCTATGCTATTTATCAAAATGATTATGGTTCAAAAATAATTATAAGACAATAAGACAAAATCTAAAAAAAGAAGCATTCTATTTTGTTACTTAGGTTCACTTTATTAATTTCATGTAGGATATCTAAATCTCCTTAGATGGATTGTAATATGACTTGGATTATGTACATTTAGATAAATTTAGTGAACATGAATTGAATTTTGTAAGATAAATACTCACACTTTGCATCTTGAAATTAGATCTTTCTCTCTAAGTTAAAACAAATAATTATTTTTCATCTAAACATTGGATTAATTTTATAATATTTAATGGTAATGCTATAATCCAATTAATATATTTTGGACCATAATAAGATCTGAATATGATATATTAACCCTAGTTAAAAGTTAGGAACCTTTTAGGTAAGACTCCTAAAATGTTTCGAAATATGTAAATCACCCTTTTAATGATATTATATAAGTTACATCCTTATATTTGCATAAATCAAGGAAAATCATTGAAAATAAACATGCAATATCACTAATTTATTCAATTATTTTTTTTCTATACATACATTCATCTAAAGTAAAAAGATAATTAAAAAACATGGAAATAAATTTAGCCTAACGTTTTGCAAATATTGCATGATTCTATAAATACAGAAAAATATACAAATATTTGTAAAAAATATGCAAATATTTATAGTTATTTCTTCATTATTTTGAAAATTGATTTTTTTTTCTTTCATTTTCTGCTAAAATATACCCACGATTTATTGCAAATTTCATTGTAAAAAGAAATTATCAAACAAAAAAATAAAAAGGAAATTAGTTTAAAGGAAAACGTTAAAATAGCTATTATTTTGAAGGACGTTAATTTAAAAATTTATTAGAAGGACACGCACTTTTTTTTGGACCCGCTAATTAAACTGTTTCATTTCCCACTTTCCAGCATTTCATCAATTTAGGGCTTGTTTAATGAATATAATTATAATAAATCAATGAAAACTTGATCAAAGTCGATAGCTTCATCAACAATGGAATCCAAACTTAGTTTAGAAGATCAACCATTGTCGACATGGATTTTAAACCAAGATCGCTATAATTGTCGAAGTCTAAAAAGTAGAAGTCGACAATTCAATCCAAAGCAACATTATAAATGATCAACAACTGAAGTCGATAGCTTTGAAGTTGAGAGCTACGAAACGAATGGAAAAGCAAAAGCTAGAAGAACAGGGACAAAAAGGTCGACAAATAACCAACGAAAACCTTGCTTTAAACGTATTATTTACCGTACAATTGATTTTAAACTATTAAATGTTAAAATGACACTTATGAGTAGAATTATAGATTCAAAAAAAACATGCATATATTTCATGTGAAACGATATATAGATGTATCATTTCTATTTTTGAAACATGGTAGAATGTGAAACTATTAAAAGTCCAGTAGCAATTTTATGATGTCTGAAATGATACTTTAATGTAGCATTTTAGCTATGAAATCCACTAGCATTTTTAAAACATGCAAAGTGATAGTTTAACGTAGCATTTTAGTTACAAAATCTAGTAGCATGTTTATAGGATCTAAAATGATAGTTTAATGTGGTATTTTAGCTATGAAGTACAATAGCATATTTAAAACATGCAAGATGATAGTTTAATGTAGCATTTTAGTTACAAAGTCCAGTAGCATGTTTATGATATCTAAAATAATAGTTTGATGTTGTATCTTAGCTATGAAATCCACTAGAATATTTAAAACCTGCAAAGTGAAAGTTTAATGCAGCATTTTAGTTACAAAGTCCAGTAGCATGTTTATGATATCCAAAATTATAGTGTAATGTGACATTTTAGCTATGAAGTACAATAACATGATTAAAACATGCAAAATGATAGTTTAATGTAGTATTTTAGTTTCAAAGTCCAGTAGCATATTTATGATATTTGAAGATATAGTTTAATGTGACACTTTACCTATGAAGTCCACCAGCATGTCTAAAATACGCAAAGTGATAGTTTAATGTAGCATTTTAGTTATAAAGTCCAGCGACTTGTTTATGATATCTAAAATGATAGTTTAATATGGAATTTTAGCTATGAAGTACACTAGCTTTTTAAAATATGCAAAATGATAGTTTTATGTATCATTTTAGTTACAAAGTACATAACATGTTTATGACTTCTGAAATAATAGTTTAATGAGGTATTTTAGCTAAGAAATAAACTAACATGTTTAAAATATTGAAAGTAATAGTTTAATATGGTATTTTTGTTACAAAATCTAATAGCAAATTTATGATACCAACGATGATAGTTTCATGAGACTTTTTAGCTAGGAAGTACACTACTATATTTAAAATATGAAAAATGATAGTTTAATGTAGCATTTTAGTTACAAAGTCTAATAAGATGTTTATGAAATCTAAAATGATAGGTTGATGTGGCATTTTAGTTATGAAGTCTACTAGAATGTTTAAAATGTGCAAAGTGATAGTTTATTGTAGCAATGTAGTTATAAAGTTCCATAGCATGTTTATGATATCTGAAATGATAGTTTTATGCGGCGTTTTAGCCGAAGTCCACTAGCATGTTTAAAATATGAAAATGATAGTATAATGTGGCATTTTAGTTACAGTTTCCAGTAGCATGTGTACGATATTCAAAATGATAGTATGATGTGGGATTTTAGCTATAAAGTCGACTAGTATGTTTAAAGTATGCAAAATGATAGTTTAATGTAGCATTATAGTTACAACGTTCAATAGCATGTTTATAATATCTGAAATGATAGTTTGGTGTGGTATTTAGTTATAAAATCCACTATCATGTTTAAAATATACAAAATGATAGTTTAATATAGCATATTACTTACAATGTCCAATAGGATGTTCATGATATATGAAATGATAGTTTGATGTGGCATTTTAACTATGAAATCTACTAGTACGTTCAAAGTATGCAAAACGATGTATAATGTAGCAATGTAGTTACAACATTCATTAGCATATTTATGATATCTCAAATGATAGTTTGGTGTAGCATTTTAGCTATAAAGTCCACTAGCTGTTTAAAATATAAAAAGCGATAGTTTAATTTGGCATTTTAGATATGTGTAAAAAAGTTAACCGAATGCTAAACCTAATCAAGTACATATAGGAATCAATATATAACCGGGATATATTGTTTAACCGAGCATACCATCAAATAAAAAAGATAATCGAATGCCAAACCTAATCAAGTACGTATGGATGCAATGGCTAAACGAATGTCAAACCCAATCGGGTACATATAGATACAAAAGTTAATCGGATATCAAACCTAATCAGATATGTACAGATCCAAAAGCAAATCAGATGCCAAATCTAATCGGGTACATATAGAAATCAATCTATAATGGAGATATATTGTTTAACTGAGCACACCACCGAATGCAAAAGCTAACCGGATGCCAAACCTTATCGGGTACATATAGATGCAAAAGCTAAATGGATGCCAAACCTAATTGGGTAAAGATGGATACAAAAGCTAACCAGATACCAAACCTAATCGAGTGCATATGGATACAAAAGCAGACCAGATGCATATCACCGAATGCAAAAGCTAATCAGATGCTAAACCAAATTGGGTACGTATAAATGCAAAAGCTAACCGAATGTCAATCCTGATCGGGTACATATGGATATAAAAGCTAACCAGATGTCAAACCCAATCGGGTATGTATGGATACAAATGCAAACTGGATGCCAAACCTAATTGGATACATATGAAAACCAATCAATAACCGAGATATATTGTTAACCGAGCATACCACCAAATGCAAAAGATAATTGGATGCCCAACCTAATCGGGTACGTATGGATGCAAAAGCTAATAGAATTCCAAATCTAGTCGAGTACATATGGATACAAAAACTTACCCAATGTCAAACCTAATTGGGTACGTGTGGATACAAAAGCAAACCGGATGCCAAACCTAATCGAGTATATATGAAAACCAATCTATAACCAAGATATATTATTTAACTGAGCATACCACCGAATGCAAAAGCTAACCAAATGCCAAACATAATCGGATGCGTATGGATGCAAATGCTAACTGAATGACAAAACTAATCGGGTACATATGGATACAAAAGCAAATCGGATGCCAAACCTAGTGTGGTACATATGGAAACCGGTCTATAACCGATATATATTGTTTAACCGAGCATACTACCAAATACAAAAGTTAACTAGATGCCCAACCTAATTGGGTATGATGGATGCAAAATCTAACGAATATCAAACCTAATCGAGTACATATAGATACAAAAACTAATCGAATACCAAACTTAATCGGATACGTATGCATACGGAAGCAAACTGAATGACAATACTAATCAGATACATATGATAACCAATATATATATATATATATTGCTTAACCGAGCATATCCCCAAATGCAAAGATAACCGGATGTCAAACCTAATCGGGTATGTATGGATGTAAAAGCTAACCGAATGCCAACCAAATCGGGTATGTGTTGATAAACAACTAATCGGAATTCAAAACTAATCGGCACACATGGATGCTTGATTTGGAGCTACATTTTAGAGCTGGTTTGGACAGATTTGGAGCTAGTAGCAATTTTGGGTTAAATTAAACGCTCGTTTAGTTTTAATCCAAACGAATTGCTATTGCGACAAATGCAACCATTGTGAGTAAAACTCACTCTCTCTGTCTTGCTTATATTTTTATATAAATGAGAATAAATTTATTTATGATGATTGATGCTTGTTTGGATGATATATGATATTATATATATATATATTGGTTGGTTGGATATATTCCTGCATATTTTAGCGAATGAGACCCTATTTGTTCCCGTGTATGAGCAGATAACCCTTTGTACGCGCATCTGCCTCGAAGCAGACAATGTACATTTTTTCTCATATGTTGTATTTGTTGCAGGTTACAGGTTGGAGGGATCCAACAGGATTCCTCATCAATGTTGATTATTTATGTACGCATATTTATTTATATGTCATAACATGTGATATTTGATGTAGGGGGACAGATTGGAGGGATCCAACTGGATTCCTGACGCTTATTGATTTATTGTTCACATATATATGTTATATGATGTGATGGATGCTATATTTGTTGAATCGGTTGTTTATCCCCTTATTTAGTGCTTTAGCAGCATTGGGCATTGTTTTTAGTATTTTTGAAATACTATAAAAGTGGTTTTGGTTTAAAAGGGAATTTAAAGTGATTTCGAAGTATTTGTGTTTGGCAATTACTTTGGGATTATTGAAAGGAGTTTAAATTTGCATAAAGTAAATTATTAAATTTTGTTTTTTTAAATTTGCAGTTTTAAGCAATATTTTTAATTTAGATTTGTAAGTTGATTTTATATAAAGGATTTATAAAACTAATACTATAAATTAAGTAATCGATATTATTAAATAGAGTTTTATAAATATTTATGAAATCTAGATTTATGAAACTTAAAATATATGAACATCTTGTGATTAGAATTTCACAGTTTGACTATAAGATGTTTCATAAGAATAATTGATAAGCAAGAAATTAGTTGAAATCAGTTATTAAATGTAGGAAAGATAATGTTTATTTATGATCCTTGATTGATTGGATTGTTTGAGATAAAACATGAAATACAAATACCTTGTGAATCCAGTTTCACAATTTGACTATAAGGTATTTGATGGTAACAAATTGTGTAAGGTTAAGAATTCCAGTATGGTCATGTTTTACAAATAAAGGAATTGCATTCACGATTTTGGATAGTGAATAATCCTTTAAAATAAATGTGTAATAGCTATATGTTTAAATGGAGTTTGAATGGATTTGAAAAGCAAATTTAAAGTGTATTGAATATCAAAAACATAGATTTCAACATTGTTGTTGTGATAGACGTTTTTGTGAATAGAATGGGAAGCATGGAGTATAACACTATTGTTATAGTAAGTGATTTTCTGAAAGGAAATATTTTATTTATTTAAGGGATTTATTTATATATCCTATATTTGACGTTGATATTCGAGATAGTTGCTTCCATCTGTTTTGAAGTTAAAAACGTTGTTCAATCAAGGAGAGGTAGCGATACCCCAAATTAATTGGCTTTATTGTTAACTAATAAATAGTTGAGGTTGGATTTCGAGGATTAATATTGAATATATTCTGTTGAATCCCTATACTAGTGTTTTTGGGTTGTTGTAACGATGTTTTACACCACATTCGTTTTGACCTAAATTAAGTGTTTTGAAGATGTTGTAGCTTTCCTAAAATGGTTTGTGTACATACTTATTTTGATTTAAGTATATGATGTTATTTTCTAAGTGTTGAAAATAGAATGATTTATGAATATGCTTATTCTATTGAGATAGCATATGGAAATGTTTTCCAATTATCGAATATTTGAGAAGTTTTGAATATATATCTAGTATATGGAAATGTTTTCCAATTACCGAATAGTTGAATTATTTTTAAGTATATATCTTTTTAAAGATATTTTGGAGTATATATATATATATATTTGGAAAGTGTTTTGGTTTATAAGAATTATAAAAGGGCCTAATAATTGCTTTAGTACTAGATTATGCCTATTGGCAAAGTTTCGGTTCCTTGATTTGATGTGGAAACTGATTAGTCGTGCACTTAGCACGTGGTCAACTGTGTAGGCTTGATTATCGTTTGTGTTGAGAATGTTGATTCGTGTAGTGCGGAGTGAGTTTATTTCTCCAATCTACCGAGCTTCCTTCTTGGCCGAAGGATAGCAAGTTGAAAGTTGGAACCATGATAAGTCTACGAGACTTAGTTTCTGTATGAGGTTAAGAGCCACTTTTCGATATTGGTGCAGAGAGACCAGGATCAGATTTATCCAAAAACTACCATGGACCAATGCATGCGTTCATAAGTGCAGATTATTGATGATGATTTATAAAGACCGAGGATCTTCATAGCGTAAGGACTGCTTGTTGACATTCTCTAGGTCGCTCCCATTATAGAGATATTTATAGCAGTGGTCTCCTTGTTGTGGAGATTTTTCGGATTGCAAGGACTACTCGCTACTAGTGGTAATAGGAGAGTGCCTTCAGTTTCGTTCAGTCTCAAAACAAACTTGTTATGGACGTTTGTCTGACATTGTATTCTAAATCACATTTGAGTGGTTTCTATAAATGTATATCAGTTGGTGGCGGAGAAAGCAACTTCTCTTAGCTTAACACCCTTTTCCGAGACATACGAGCTCAGGAAGTTATACTTTTCTAGAAATCAGCCATGTGATGTGGAATGACAATGTGGCATTCAGAGATGTGATATGTGATATGTGAAAGATAATCGTACCCTCACGAGCCTCACGCGCCGGTTATGGTGGGATACTATGTGGTCAGGTGTATGCATATTTTTGATTGGATGTTTATAAAGGTGACCAGATGTTTTGGACCTTATGGCAGAGATACAGTGTTGTTCGTGTCCTTGGATGTTATTTGTAGAGAGTATCCTTTTTTAGCCATATATATGGATGTATAGCGGCGTTTGAGTATTGGACGTAAGCCATGGATACAGATTGATCTTTCCACTAGTTCCCTATCATGTTGGAAATCCAGTTCCAATACGTGCCTGCCATTTTGTTTTGTAGAGCCTTAAATGATTAGGTCTGAAATGCTTGGGTAACCATTTCAACTATATTTAATATTATTTGTGAAATAGACACTATTATAATATGAAATGATTTGATATAAAGTGTTTTGGTTATCGTAAGGTAAAAACCCGTCTGTGTTTATGTGTGGACGTGGTCTTACGAGATACTTTTGTTTTGAAAAAAAAAGTTTTGGTAATTTTATAAATTCAGTAGAGATGTGTTTTCTCACGCTGGTTTACCAGACTGATCCAGGCGTTCTCTCCTTTCAATTCTCGGGTCAGACCGAGTATAATTATAGATGCAGATTTAGTGCTTTTGGAGCTTCAGTAGGCGAGCTGGAAGTCTTCAGATCGTATTCCCGTATATGTCTATATTCCGCTGCATTATTGTTTATGTTTCACCATTGGAGAGGATGGGTTGTTATAACTGTCCAGCTGATGATTTGTTTCATGTACTCTGATATGATTGATGTATGATATTACAGTTTCGCTTTTGTAAAGATGATTGATATTATATTATATATTATTCTGCTGCGATGTGAGATTCTGTGTTGTTATTGTTCTGTTTGGTTTTCTTCTTCTCTCTTTCTTCTTTTCTCTTCTTCTCTCTTCTTTTTTTCTCATGATTATATGCAATCGGTGCACTTTGGGTCTGACATGTGTGGTTTAGTGTCGGATTCAGAGGGCGTCGGGTGCGGGTCATCACATTCTTAAAGTAGTTAGAATCTTCTAGAAGATAAAGATATATTAGTGTGTAAGGGTAGTTTGGTCATTTACTTAGAAAAGAGGTGGAAAGAAGATGTGATGGAGCATGTGGGGGATAAACCTTCCATGACAAGACAAATGGGTGAGAGCAAGTGTAACAACCCAATATTCTGGTTATTTGATTTTAGATGTTTAATTAATTTTAAATGTTTAAATAATTGAATTTTAGAATTTAATAACTTATATCTCAAATATAGGGATGATTAAACATTTGAATTATGGAATTAAATGTTAATTAAATGGGTTTAATAACTTTATTTAACTCCTTTTAATTAATAAATAATAATGGTAAATTCAATTTGTAAATTTATTTAAAAACATAAATAGACTGGATAAATATCGATAATTAAATATTTAAATCTATGAAATTTGTCGTTCCGAGGCATAGTCTCGGATTTCGATGAAACCAGTTTCATTGGATCCATAATAGTGAATTATATTATGCCGTCAAGTTCCATAATGATTGGACATATCATTTGGTCGTGCGAGATCGAAACGCGTTGAAATTAATATCGACAATTTAATATGATAACTGGGTCTAAAAACCAATCTTCTGCATACGATCGAATTAGACCTTGGGACAAGTTCCATTACATTCGTAATAGGGGTATAACATATAGAACGCCAGGCTGCATGCCTCATTTGGAGTTTAGGATTTTTGGGTATGTTATATTGAATATTTTATTAAATAAAATTTAAAATAATATATATACCCTATCATTTCAACTCTATACCCCATCAGTTCAACCCATACTCATACCATACTTCTCATGCATACTCCTATACCCCCCTCTCCATTTTAAACCCAATCCTGTAACTTGAAAAAAAAAATTCCCTCTTTAAAAAATCAAAACAAAGGATTTAAGCAACGATAGATAACGACGTTCGATTCATTGGATTCGTATCGTCGATAGCTTCAAGACTATGGGTTAGATTTTGGGCTCGTCATCGTTTGGATGGGAGCCGTTCATGGTAGCGAACCTAGGGCTCGAGATTGGTTGAAGATTTAGGGATCGATTAGAGAATCAGAGTGTATATTTTGGTTTGTCGAAGTTTACCACATCAGTGGCCGCGTTTTGGTAAGGCGCGGTGGTCTGGAGGGAGGCGCGACAGTGCGCGATCATGAGGGATTTTGGCCTAAGTCGCGATTTGTTCCGGGATTGTTGGCATTGATTCGCGATAATGGTCAAGCAGAGATTGCGGAGAGAAGCGCAACGGCGAAGTCGGTTCGCGAAATGGAGCATCGGAGCTCTGTATCCTTCATTGATCATGCACGGCAATGGCTGTGTCACTGTGCACATTTATATTGGATGGAGAATAAGAATGGTAGAGGTAGGGGCATACTTGTAATTAGTATGAAGTTATTTAATTTTAAATTTAAATTTATCAATAACTTATAAATTTTGTATCTCGTTCATACGAGGTCGGATTCGAATGCCGTTTTTTGCATTGGACTCGTGTCGTCGAGATCTTCGTGATGGAGTTGGTTTGGTTGGATTTGGATCAAGTGAAAATTTAGGCTAAAATCGGACGACCGTTCGGTTTTAGTCCAAAATCGGGACGATTCGGCGGAAACGAAAACCAATTTTAGTTTAACTCGCATTAAATTTTATTTTATCCTATCAATGATATTATAAACGTTTATTAATTGCTTGGATGTTAACTAAATTGTTTGATTGATTTTTTGGTTGAATTTTCGTTTGGAAAATAGATGACATAATTATTTGATCGTTATAAACCCATATGATTGTCTATATATTATCCATAACCATTGTTTTGCAAGGAAAATCCGTAGAGAGACCCAAAAGGGGTTTCTCGTCCATAAATTATTAATTTACATCCGTATGCTGTTATTGATGGTTAATGAAAATTAATTCTTGATATTCCATTTAATAGTTTAAATGTCGTTATAGCGATTTTCGCTATATCATCATTTATTAAGTTTCATCCCCAAACCCTGTCATATGAACTTAGGCTTGTGTTTCCGCTAAAAACAATATTGAGAATTCATTAAACATTTTGCTTAAGGATAATTTCGATTAATGTTTAACGACGGAATTTCTATCATGTTAGAAAACCGCCGATAAATTTTGAATTAAATTTATACCGTAAGCGCACGACGTACAATTCTAATACGTGGCGAGTACGGGTCGATCCCTAGGGAATTGTTGATTTTAAATCTCTATTCAATCAAATTAACCAAAGTTGAAAGTGATTAGCTAGAAAATGTAAGAAAAATGACAAAAAGAAAGTGATAAAAATATGAGAGTAGAAAAACAATTTAGAGATAAATTCACTCTCTAGATCACATAGTTCAACAAAAATGAAATTATGATCTCTCTTTTTTGGTCATTAGTGAGTTAAATGATGCGTTTATCACAAGTATGGCCTATTTGTGCTATTAATTAGCTCAACATAAGCCATCAAACTATAACACACCCCTTAAACCACTTACTAACTCTCATGAAAATGACAACAAAGTTGAAAATGAAATCTATTATAAGCATGGCCTATTTACTATTGTTTAGAAATATAGGCCATCAAATTTTAATTTCAACATTCACTTCTTTGCCATAATCATATATAGATGAAGAAGAAATTTGTGATTCATATGACTAAGCATAACCTATTTGTTTTGAACAACATAAGCTATCAAACTCAATACTAAACACAAAATTACATAAACATCATTTTTCCATGAAGCACAAAAAGAGAACATAACATCAAAATGTTGCATCTACATACTAGATAGCTTCATTACCCCTAAATTAAAGGGATTAGGCTCTCATATTTGTTATCAAATCAACAAATGTAGCTTGCAACATGGAATAAACAAGAATAAAAAGAGAGCAAAATGAAAATAAAAACTAATCTACTTGCATTAAAATCAAACTACACTACTTGCATGAAAGAAAGTAAACAAGAAAAGAAAAGAGCAATATATTAAAGTTGCATAAAAAATAAATTACATGAAAGAAATGGCTAACTAGCCATGAAAAGAAAAGAGAAGCTTTCTTTTATTTCTAAGCTAAAAACTAACTAAGAGGTTACATGAAGCATAAGGGGTATTTATACATGTATGAAACCCTAATCCACTTTTTTGGGGAATGCCCAAAATATCCCCATAGGAAGTGTGGTGGCCAAGTAATCATTAGCATTATATAATCATCCATTAAGTGTGCATGAAGATTTAATGGCCTTTAGCATGTGCATTAGCTCCTAAGTGTACATTAAGATAGTTGGGTAAGTGGGGTCCTCCATGATCATTACTTTAAATTATTTTCATCTCCATTCCTTTGTATTCACTCTTGTGCATGCATATATCTTCATGAAACCACTTGTATATGAAGCCAAATTTCTATAAAATAATATAGAAATTTCCAGTTAAATTTTCTCAAAATAATATATGCACAAAAATGACCATTTTGCCTTTGGATGAAGATGAATATGTGACGATTTGAAATAATTTGAATTTTGATTTAAATAAGTTAAAATACCCAATATGATCATTTATTTAATTTAAATAGATTAAATATGGTGGTAAAAATATGCACATTTACGTGCACATCAATTAATTAATCATTTTAAATAATGATTTTTAAATTAATCCACTAATTTAATAAATGATGATTAAAATTAGTTTATCTTTAGATTTAATTAATCATTTTTGCTAATGATGTTTTATACTTAATTAATCATTTAAGTAATGATTATTTGAGTTTAATTAATTATTTTAATTAATGATAATTGAAATTAATAATCATTTTAATTAATGATATTTAAAAGTAATTAATCATTTTAAATAGTGATATTTGAATTTTATTAATCATTTTAATTAATTGTTTTAACTAATGATATTTGGAATTTAGTTAAATCATTTTAATTAATAATGTCTTATAATTAAATAAATCATTTTAACAAATAAGGTTTTAATTAATCGTTTTAGCTAATGGAGTTTGAATTTAATTAATCCTATTGATTTATGATTACTTTTAATTAATTGTTTTAATTAATGAAATTTAAAATTACTTATCATTATAGAAAATGATGTTTGAGATGACTTATTCATTTAACTTATGATTATTTGAATTTAATTAATCTTTGTAATTAATGATATTTAAATTTAATTAATCGATTTAATAATAGTGATTTAAGTAAATCATCTAATATAATAAAATTGCTTCAATCAACTTATTTAAAGTAATAAACTGATTAAATAAAGATTTTTATAATTAATTTACCAATGTTATATAAGTGTTTGGAAACAATTATCTATTTTATTAAGGATAATAGATTTATTTGTGTAAAAGAGATTTTAAATGTGATTAATTATCTTTCAGGATAATTAATATTGTTTTAAAGTTATAGAAAGGAATTGGAACTCAATCCTTGGGATGTTAATTTAGATAATCCTCTAGGTGTTCGGTCTGATGTTGGTTTAGGCATTCGGGGTCGCGCACTTGGAAAATTTTTTCTCTTAACATTTCAACAATCAGGAACTAATTCTAAAAGTGTTTTACCAATGTGAAAATATGGAAATCAAGCACAAGTTCAGTTCGTTTTTAAAAGTAAAAGTTCGATTCATTTATGGAAATGAATTATTTTCGTAAAGCGAATCACTTATATGGAAACGATTTACTTGTATAATTAGCACTAAACATCGAAGAAGTAAACTAGTCGCTATTTCAAAAGTTAAGAGTAATCGTTGGACATGACTTTTAGGTAACACTACCTTGACTTGTCCGGTATTATTGTTAACCACGAAAAAGTACAAGGAATTCAATGAGTGGCGATAAGTATACAAGACTTAATTTCCATATATGATCGTTTTATATCCTCGATAGTTGGTATCTCAACTATCAGTTACTTTAGCTTCTTTGTTATTGACATTCCAAGACGATTTATTGCTCCGTTGAGCTTTGTTATCCTTAATCGAAAATGACTAAAACCAAGGCGCGAAAAGGGGGCGCACCCTCCAAGTCATTATTGTGCTTCGTCGTTCTAAGACGATTTATCGCTCGTTTTGAGCATTGATATCCAACACCGGAAAAACTAAAACCAAGGTGTGAGTGGGAGCCAAGCCATATGGGTCACACCCATCAGGGTATGTTTACATCATCTAGAGAGGTTTCAGCATGCATGCATTGGTGTGAAATATTCGGTTGCTCGTGTGAAGCGAGGTCCAGCTTGGAAGTTCCCGAGACTGACGTGTGTGCTCTCAAGTATATTTTATCTAGAGGTATACTTTCGTGGAAGGGGAGAGCACCCTCCTAGTTACATTGGATAAATTCATTTTACTGATTTGATTCGAACTTTTGAATTAGTTTTTCTGTAATTGCAACGGGAAGAGTCAACTACCCTTTACGATGTTTTATTATAGTTTTTCAGTCCAATTCTATCAAGTTTGGATTGTTACCTTATTTAGTCCATTCTATCGAGTTGGACTGTTTTCCTTGTTCTATCCACTCTGTCCAGTTTGCATTTTACTCGGTTTATTTCCATTCTTTCAAGTCTGGTTTAATATTATTTATGCTCATTCATGTTTGGATTTGTTCTTGATATTTATTTCTACTCTTGCTTGTATGGATGTTATTCTTGTGAGGTAAAAACCCATTCCGCTTCAGCGGCATGTTCTCACATAACTTTTATATGTTCCCTAATTATTTGAGCTATCTCACGTTGTTAGCATCAAAATTGGCCACCAACACCCAATTATAAGTGAAAGCACCAATATCCAGTCACGTATCATATATAGAGTATAGGTAGAGAATATAATATGAAGAATAACCAAAATTAAAATGAAAGAAAGTAAAAAAGACAAAGATTTATACTGGTTCGACTAACTCTGGCCTACGTCCACTCTAGAAAAATCCTTTTTATTATCAGAAATTTGATTACAGTTACAATCTAGAATTTCTAAATAAAAATGGCGGAGTAGCCTCTAGGTGGAAGATGAAGAGAAACAAAGTGAAGATCCCTCATTCTGAAGCCACGCCTGTTGTATTTATAGGCGAAACTCCGACTACAAGGCCTCCTCACCTACATGGGCCCACTATAGCGACCGTCGAGCCCAACTCGTCCATCTATTCCGACCTGAATTAATTCGTGTGCTGACCCGAAGCAAGTGACATGCCGACTCGAAGTAAACTTCATGCTGACCCAAAGTAAAACATATGCCAACCCCAAGTGAAGTCCAATGCCGACCTGAAATGTAGCCTATGCCGACCCTAAGCAAAGTCCACGTTCACCCGAAGTAAACTTCATGCTGACCCAAAGTAAAACGTATGCCGACCCCAAGTGAAGTCCAATGCCGACCTGAAATGTAGCCTATGCCAACCCCAAGCGTGGTCCATGCCGACCCGAAGTGTAGCCTATGCCGACCCCAAGCGAGGTCCATGCCGACCCGAAGTGAAATCCATGCCGACCCAAAGTAAACTCTTCTCTGCCAACCCGAGGTTGAAGCAATGCCGACCTGAAGTTATGCTATTGCCGACCTAAAGTAATATGCCGACCACAAGCAAATTAGCATGCCGACCCAAAGTAAAACCCGAAGTGAACCCTATGCCGACCCGAAGTTGAACCCGAAGCAACTCTATGCCAACCCAGAGTAACAATGCTGACTCGGAGCAACACCATGCATACCCGAAGTAGAACTCGAAGCAAACCCTATGCCGACCCGAAGAAGAACCCGAAGCAACTCTATGCCGACCCGGAGTGACAATGCTGACCCGGAGCAACACCATGCCGACCCGAAGTAGAACCCGAAGCAAACCCTATGCCGACCCGAAGTAGGACCCGAAGTAACTCTATGCCGACCCGAAGTAACAATGCCGACCCGGAGTAACACCATGCCGACCCAAGTTGCGCCTTTCTCCAAGTCCCGCATCGTTTATCCATCGACTATGCTTAACCCTGGCTTCATATCCGTAATTGATTATCCATCCATCCATCTGAACCATGTCTATAATATTCCAGCCTCGATAACCGTGAAGTTTGTTATGTTAAATTCGCCTATATACTGCCTTGCCAAAAGGAGAGATAACATTTGCCCCTTAAAACATGCCTTGCTATTGGAAAGCGTGTTTTGAATTGCCATAAGTCCAAGATCCGAAGTCCATAATCCATTGATCGTCATATTGTCCAATCTAGAGTCAATCCATTGCCAATCTGGTTCCTTGATCTCTTTGGATCATTAGTGAAATCCATGACTGTTCTGAATTGATATCCAATTCCGAATCCATTAGCCAAATCCATGATCTCTCCGGATTATTTTATCCAAGCCCGGGACCTCTCCGGGTCCTGTAATCCAAATCTGGGACCTCGCTGGGTCCATATCCAAATCCGGACCTCCCCGGGTCCATATCCAAATCTGGGATCTCTCCGGGTCCATATCCAAATCCGGGACCTCTCCGAGTCCATATCCAAATCCAGGACCTCGCCGGGTCCATATCCAAATCTGGGAACTCTCCGGGTCCATATCCAAATCCGAGACCTCTCCGGGTCCATATCCAAATCCTTAGACCTCTCTGGGTCATTTTATCCTACTTTGGCCTCGACTCTCCGGTCGAGGGCTTATCCGTGGTTATCCTTCTCCGGCCTCGACTCTCCGATCAAGGACTTAATCCATGAGGTATCCTACTCCGGCCTCGATCCTCAACCGAGGACTTAATCCGTGAATATCCTTCTCCGGCCTAGACTCTCTGGTCGAGAGTTAATCTGTGGGGTATCCTGCTCCGGCCTCGATCCACGGTTGAGGACTTATCCGTGTTCAAGTCCATCATGTCACTCTCCGACGAAGGGACTCGTAACTCATGGTTATTGCCCCATCTCTCCGGTCGGGGCCGTAACCGTAACCTGTGTTATTTATTACATTAATCCAAATCCAACCATTCCAGAGTTCAATTGGTAAAATAAAAGTCCGTACAACCAAGAAAACTAAATAGCCATAGTACTAGAAAAACCAAAGTTTGCAGTAAACATAAAAAACAAGATTTCATAAACCCGAGCACCACGGTTCATCGTCATCTCAGAGCATGCCTAGGGATCGTCCTCGATCCCGTACATGTGTAAGTGATTTAGCCGCATTACTTTGGGGTTTATTACTTATTCCATACCATAAATCCAATCAGCTAATAATAAGCTAACGATGATGCCTTGATCCAGTGCCATCGTCGTTTGAGGTAGGCGGTGGCTGCTCCTGTTCCACTGCCACGGCTTGATTCCTTATGTATTATTGCAAATGACCATTCCTCACATGTTCTTCAACGATATCCTTCAAATGCTTGTAGTCATTCGTGTTGTGCCTATCCAGCTCATGGAATAGGCAATGCTTTCCTGATGCTCGCTCGTATTCAGAGGGTTCCCTTTTTGTCGGCCTTCGATACTGGAGGCGCCATCGAGTATCCAAATAGATCATTTCTAGAGTTTCAATCAAATCCGTGTAAGAAGAGAATTTTTGTTCTCTCCATTGCCTTTTCGATGTATTACTGCTGTCATTCATTTTCCGTTTTCCTTTATCATTCTTATTTACATCTCCTGATGATCCTCCAGCTTGCACTGCATTCACCTCCTGTTTGTTTGCTCGTGCGTCTTCTTGTCGCAGGAACCTTTCTTCTTCATGGTAAAAATCCCCTAAATCCATAAGTAGATCCCATGCTAGCGAATCCTTGAACTTCATGCCATTAGCGATGCCAAATACAGCCGCCATCAAAACCAAGGATGGATCTGGACGATCCACCGATGTCGCCGCAGCATTAAACCGTGTTAGAAAACTTCTTAGAGACTCTCTGGTCCTCTGCTTCAGTGTTGCCAAACTCATCACATTCTTAGGTCTCATGATGTGAACTTTAAACTGCCTCATAAACCTTTCGGTAAATTCTGTCCATGTACCAATGGAGCCACATTCCAGTTGTCTGAACCATAGTGCAGCTATATCCATCAAATACAAAGAGAAGCACCATGCCATGACCTCCTCTGATGCCCCCCAATACTTCCATATGCCTCATATACCTTGTCAGATGAATAACGGGACCATTATACATCTCCAGTGTTGGTAGTTTGAATTCCGGTAGATTCCTGGCTTGCCTACTCGCAGGAGCGAAGGGGCTCCTATTCACATCCTCCAAATCTCTATTTACCAATCCTCATCTCATGGCACGTCTGATCATATCCGCCAACTTGTCGTTATCATCAAGTGGTAGTCTTTGTCCGTTGTCTCCAAACTGCCCCCCGAGTCCACGAGGGAATCCTGAAATCTACCCTTCTGACGAGCATCCATATTTCGATCAACGCCAAACTGAATAACACTGCCTCGTATCCTGCCTGGAATGGAGCCAATATGATCCGTGGGCATGCCCCTGAGTGTGGAACGATCAGGGGCAGCTCCTGTGGTTCTGCTCTATCCCACATCCTGTTGGCTTTATTTCCTTAGTTCTGATTCTGGACTTCCTTTGTTCCTGTTGCTCCAACTCCATGTCCACATTTCTAGTATTCTCTACAGCTCCATTCCCTTGGTTTTGGATTCCATCTTGTCCTTGTCGGAATAAGTTCTGCATCATATCTTCCTATCTCTTCAGCATCCTATCCTACATAACATCCATCATCAATTCCATCTCGTCTCTGGCGATGAAGATGAAGTCTGATTAGCTCTTGAGGAAGCCTCTTGACTTCCTTCATGATGACTCATCTCTGTCCTCTGTCTCCTTGTTGATTGCCTAGCCATAGCTTCCTAAATCTGAGTTCCTAAGCTTTCAAATCCAGGATCCAAACATCCAAATCCCCAAGTACTAGCTTTCTCAGTGAAATCTCTAAAATGTTGGCGTCAAAATTGGCCACCAACACCCAATTATAAGTGAAAGCACCAATATCTAGTCACGGATCATAGATAGAGTATAGGTAGAGAATATAATATGAAGAATAACCAAAATTAAAATGAAATCAAGTAAAAAGACAAGATTTATAGTGGTTGGGCTAACTCCGGTCTACGTCCACTCAAGGAAAATCCTTTTTATTATCAGAAATTTGATTGCGGTTACAATCTAGAATTTCTGAAAAAAATGGCGGAGTAGCCTCTAGGTGGAAGATGAAGTGAAACAAAGTGAAGATCCTCCATTCTAAAGCCACACCTGCTGTATTTATAGGCGAAACTCTGGCTACAGGGCCTACTCACCTACGTGGGCCCACCATAGCGACCGTCGAGCCCAACTCGTCCATCTATGCCAACCTGAACTATTTTGTATGCTAACCCGAAGCAAGTGACATGCCGACCCAAAGTAAACTTCATGCTGACCCGAAGTAAAACGTATATCGACCCCAAGTGGAGTCCAATGCCGGCCTGAAATGTAGCCTATGCCGACCCCACGCAAAGTCCATGTTGACCCGAAGTAAACTTCAGGCCGACCCGAAGTAAAACGTATGTCGACCCTAAGTGAAGTCCAATGCCGACCTGAAATGTAGCCTATGCCTACCCCAAGCGAGGTCCATGCCGACCCGAAGTGTATCCTATGCCAACCCCAAGCGAGGTCCATGCCGACCCGAAGTGAAGTCCACTCCGACCCAAAGTAAACTCTTCTCTGCCGACCTGAGTTTGAAGCAATGTCGACCCGAAGTTATGCTATTGTCGACCCGAAGTTATGCTATAGTCGACTCGAAGTAATATACCGACCCCAAGTAATATGCTGATCCCAAGCGAATTAGCATGCCGACCCAAAGTAGAACCCGAAGCGAACCCTATGTCGACCCAAAGTAGAACCCGAAGTAACTCTATGCCGACCCGGAGCAACACCATGTCGACCCGAAGTAGAACTCAAAGCAAACCATATGCCGACCCGAAGTAGAACCCGAAGCAACTCTATGCCGACCCGGAGTGACAATGCCGACCCGGAGCAACACCATGCCGACCTGAAGTAGAACCCAAAGTAAACCCTATGCCGATCCAAAGTAGAACCCGAAGCAACTCTATGCCGACCCGGAGTAACAATGTCGACCCGGACCAACACCATGCCGACCCGAGGTGCGCCTTTCTCCAAGTCCTGCATCGTTTATTCATCGACTATGCTTAACCCTGGCTTCATATCAGTAATTGATTATCCATCCATCCATCCGAACCAAGTCTATAATATTCCAGCCTCGATAACCATGAAGTTTGTTATGTTAAATCCGCCTGTATACTGCCTTGCCAAAAGGCGGGATAACACACGCTGGTATTCCCAGACTGATCCGGATGTTATTGTATTATAATTCTTGAGTTAGACCGAGTATTTTCCCAGGTTGTCCATGGTGTTATGGAAGTCTTGAAGGAGAGCTGAAGATTCACCTACCGTAGTATTTTATTTTCCACTGTATTATATAGTATACCTATCGGCAATTGTAAGGTCAGGATTTTATAACTGTCCAGCCGATAAGGTTTGTTTTTAACTCTGATATACTCTGTTTGTTTGGAGTGACAGTTTCTACCATCTTTGTTATATGATATGTTGTCGATTCCGCTGTGAGATTCTGATTTTTCTCTGTTCTATGTTCTTTTCTTTTTATTTACCCTAACAATATGCCCTTTTGTCGACATTGGAACATAGTGGAAGCATTTGGTGTCGACTTTCGATTATCAAAAAGGCGGGTCGTTACAGCAAGGGTAGAGAGCACTACTTCATGCCTATATAAGAGTGGGCATACCTCTTGAATTCACGTTTGCTAAATTAGAAAATAAATCAAACACACTTCATCTCTTTCTCTACATAAATTTCATAAGAATAATAATTTCAAAACAACTCCAAATCAACTCAAACTTGGCCCAGGAGCTTAGGACTACATCACAACAACTCTTAACTACTTGGATCTTGAAGAATTGAAGAAAATCTCCTCCCTCCATTCAAGGCCGTGAGCAATATCAAGGGGATTTGGTCAAAAGCAAGTGGAAAGTTAAGGAGTGGTAGGAAGTAAGTTGTTAGCACGATTGAGGTAGTAATTGAGAAGTAAGATCTTGATTATTTGATTGGTTATTGGTGAGCTAACTCACCACCATGGATGAAAATATTGTGTGTGTATGCTTGTGTTTGATTACTTATATATTGTTTGAATGGATATTGATATATGTTGTAACATTGATTTGATTCTTGCTTTGAAAGCAGATGGCATATGTAATCCATACGTATGGACTTGAATCGACTTGCATGACTTGTTTCATAGCCTTGAAATAAAACACATAGTTCGTAGTTGGACTTTGGTTTAGATTGGACTTGGATTTAAAAGTGCTCTTATAGCGATAGTCGCTATGGATGGACTTAGAAATTACCTTGTGTTCGGAAATTTCTAAAGAGATTGTTAAGGGTTTCTCATCATATTTATGATGTATAGTGTGTATGACAGTTTCTATAAAAATTTTGGATGTTGAAAACTTAAGTAACATATTGAAAAGTGACCATACTTCCACTTATGCAAAACTGCCCAATTTTAGACTTTGTATTAAACTTGAAAGGTTTGAAAATAAATTTAAATATTTTGTTTCATTCTTTTGACAAGTCTTTGCCAACTATTATTAGAGTATATAAAAAGTGGTTTGGGATTTTTATGTATTTTTAAGAGTTAGATATGAGTTTTTAAAGAAGAGGGTTTGCATTTATAAAATATAATGAAAACATGGGTTTTCCAAGTTTTTAAATATTTTATAAAATTGCTATTATTAAGTAATATTTTGAATCAATGTTTCAAAGCCTATTATAAGTATTTTAAAAGCATTTTAAAGCATATATTGTTTTTTGAAATTAGTTAATTGTTTTATTAAACTATTAATGTCTTATGTAATATAATATCTTTTAAAATTGTTTTATTAAATATCTAGTTTTATAAATAAATTACTATACTTATATATATATCATTTCTAGAAAGTGTTATAAAGGTATGAACAAATGATTTCAAAAGGGGTTAGGAATTGCATAGTAGCTAAACCGTTAATTGTTTAATTACCTGCTTGAAAGGTAATTAACTATGCTTAACACTAAAAGTCGATAAAGTAAACTTATCTATTTGTGAAAGTTTAGATTGTTGATCGAGTAGGGATAGAAGCAATAGTGCTCTAACCTACCGTCTTCACTCTTGATCGAGGAATTGTTAAGTTGAAAATGTCTAAAATGTGTTAATCGTGTTGATTACTTGCTCGTTTATGGAGAGCCATTAATGCTGAGTCACTGACTTAACACTAAAAGCCGATGAGGTAGACTTCTCTATTTGTGAGAGTTAAGATTGATGTTTGAGTTGGGATAGAAGCAATAGTGGTCTAACCTACCGGCTTCACTCTTGACCAAGGAATATTAAGCTAGAAGGTCGAAAACGAGTTAAGTATACGAACCTTGATTTCTATAAGCGATCTTTTTTAACTAGATGGTCGGTTGGTTGTCTATCGAACTTAACCGAATATAAATTAATAAGTATCTAAAAGCTTCACAACTTTATACCCTTTGAGAACCCCCGGGAAGGAGCATTGGTATGAAATGACTCTAGCTTTAAGGACTTAAATATACGAGATCACCTAAGGAGGACTCCTCTTTATAAAGTTCGCTTACTTTTAAAAGAACTAGAATTGAGTTAATCGAAAATTCATCGATTGGTTTTTGAGAGTTCAGGACCGGTAAGTATTTTACTTACCGAATACCACTTCAAAACTAGTATACGAGTCTACATTTTGGAAGACATTGTGAAGTGGAATGCTATAAAGATGAATTGTTTATCCTATGGTTAAGTCCCAAGGAGAGGTTAGTGTTAAAATTTCTAAATTATGTTATAGAGTTAAACCATCTATCCTAAGGTTAAGTCCAATGGAAAGGTCAGCGTTAGCATTTGTCAAACGAGGTTATGCAAGAATCAATGAAGTGATTCGAGTTCTGTTGTAGTGATGAAGACTCTTGTGGAAGATGTCAAACGTAACCTCGACACCGAAAAGTGAATAAAGATAGAGTATGTGTGACGCCCCACTCGAGACCCACATTAACAAAGAGTATTACTAGGTAATATTGTTTGCTAATGCGGAGAATAGGGCTGGTTAGGAGCGACCATCTATAGCTTCGTCTTAAACATCTACTGAATACGTTGATTAATGTTCTAATAAATTTTTTTCCATCTCAAGTGGATTGACATATTCAATAAATGCTTAACACAAAACTATAGGTGGCTAACAGATCTATCAGAACAAAATACAATAACCAAATGCACATCACATCATAGAACAGCAGATAAACATATATATACATATATACAAATACATCCCCAGTACGGTACAAAATGATACATTATAAGTGGTTCGAAGAACACAATATATACAATTTGTCAAAAAATATACATCAGAGTCAAACAAAAAGATACAACAACAAAAGGCAATAAACTGATATCCAAGCGGAAGCATCAAAGTGAAGCTATGTCCAAAAGCAGGTATCAAACTTGAAACAACTCGGTTGGACCCGAGTATAAAATACATGGGTCAGTCTAGCTAAAATAATCGGTTTAGTAGGATAAACGATAATATAATGCAAGAGGATAAGGGTAATAATTCTTCTCAAATGAGAAGAAATAATTCTAAGTACATGTGGTTACTTCAAGTGATGAAATGGTATCATTAAACAAGTACATAATCTCAAAAGAGATAAACTCCATAACAAAAGCACTAAGCATAGCATACCTCATATCATCGGCATATCCCAAAACAACAATAATGGTTTAGAGAAACCATAACTCCTAAATAGGAGGAATCTCAAAACCCGCCATAACGGCAATCTCAAATACATTCCCAAAAGAGAAATCGCAATCTTAAAAATACGCCATAAAGGCAATTACATATATCTCCAAAATAGGAGAATATAAATCCCAAATAAACACCAAGAATTGGCAAATACACTTGGAAAATCACAAATAATCAATGAAATCATCTCAAAGATATAGCACGTGCTTATGGCCGATGCCCACCAAGTACCGTTCTCTTAAAATAAGGCGCCACGTCTCTTAGACAAATGTCCCGAAGGACAAATACGTCACAATGGAAATCATCCCAAGGACAAATACGTCACAATGACAAACAACCCGCTCGAAGGACAAATACGTCGCAATTACAAACATCCCGAAGGACAAATGACCCGAAGGTCCAGTACTGGCAAATGCGTCTCTTAGAATAATGTGTCACAAACTCTCGGATAGGAACCCGAAAAGTGTTAACGTGTGTCCCATACCACACGTTCTCACTCAACGGTTTACTAACCGCTAGCCAATGCCACACCAGAAAGCAGTAAAAGTATTTGCCTCATCTCATCGGCAAATATGACCCGAAGTTCAAAACGATCAAACAGACAAGTCAGGAGTTAACCGATAAGATAAACGCACGTGTCCCATACCACGTGTTTTACCAAACCGTTTAATTCTCCTTCTCATTCGCTCGAATAGTGCAAAAACGTGTATTTTATATATAAAATAATTTATTTGAGAAAACAAGCTTTTAAAACCATTTTTCGAAATCGATTTCGAAAAACAAACTTTAAAATTCCCTTATTATAGAGAATATATGTTTTTATATCTTTGAAAATAATTCAAAATATTATATAATAATTATTCAAAAGCCAATTTATTTTAAAAACCATTTCAAAATGAATTGTAAAACCCGTGCTCGAAATCAAAGAAACACATCGAAAAATACTCAAAACCGATACTCGGATTCATCTAAAAAACGATTCATTTTGAATTCCAAATTCACCAAAATCTTGGCTAGCCTATTGATAGGCATCATAGCCATCAAACACATTCGCAAATATCATAATATCAAGCAACAAATGCAAGAGAAATAAGCTAGAAGTAACACAAAACAAGTTAGAACAAGGCAGAACACAAGAGGCTAAAATGCCTCTCTAGGTCGACCATACTATCCCATAGGTCGACCTATGTATTCATAGGGTCGACCCCTAGGTCGACATGCTGGTCGACCTTGGCTACGTGAATACTGCAGGTGAATTTCTCAGCTACGACTTGATTTTCCAGTGATAAATTCAGGCATCAAACGAATGTTTTAGGCTATGAAATTTTGCAGGCATATACTACAACACATGAACTAACAACTGAAGAAAATCCGGCAGCATTTCGTTGCCGAAATTGTAAGAAATTGACATGCAAAGTGACACCCAAACACAAATTTTCACAGAAACAAAACTGAGTACAGAAACAGTATAAAGAAGTCAAATTTTTCACAGATTTTGGCAATTGAAGCTTTTCTTCAGCTAGATTTGTGAGTTTTGATACTCACCTTGCAATTGCAGAGCAAATACTCGGATTTATAGCTGAAAGATGAAAGCTTGGAGATGAATTTGACTTCAAGAACCTGTAAAAGCTTAAAACAGAAACATGTAGAAGAAGAAATACAGTTAACAGACTACCCATTACACAAATTTAGATTTTGATGAAATAGTTTAGTTTTGGAATAGATTACCTGTTGAACTCTCTTTAGATTTGATTAAAACAATAATTAAATTGAAGAAAGATGGGAATTTGGCTTAGATTTGAGAAGAGGAGTGATTTTCTTTCTTTTTCTTTCTAACTTTGTGGTTTAGAGGAGATGAAATGAACGTACAGGGAGAAGTTTTCTCACTACTGTACTACTGGCTTAATTTGCTAAGTGGGTTAAGACCCAAAATAAGAAATTAGCCTAAGGAAAGAAAGAAAATCAATTTTTATCACTAAATACCAATATACAAAGTTTTGGAAACTTTATCTTGGTTGTTTGTGTTAAAAATGAATGAAATATGATTTTATTTAGAGAAAATGCAATAATTCTTGTAATTATTGGCAAGTGGTTCTTTTAATAAATTTTAAAAGAAGTATTTGTTTTACTATGTGTTTATTATAAATAAAAAGGTGAAATTTGATTTAAAATTAAGTTTTGATCATAAAATTGATGGAAAATGGTTTGTTGTATTTTATCACTCAAGAAAATGATTTTTATATAATTTTTGGAGTTAAAAATGGTGATTTATGTATTTATTTGTGTAATTTGGTTTTTTATTTAAAAATAGGGTTTTTAATAATAAAAATATTTTTATATCCAAAATTTTCTTTTTATTAGATGCAAAATATTTTATTTCATTTTACGTTTTAAATGCATTGTTTATTTAAAATAAACAATTTTAAATCTCCAATTTATTTTTATTTCTTAATATTAAATTATAACTACCGTTATAATTTAATATTTACAGGTAATCACCAAAACTAGGGTTGTTACAGTAGGATGCATAGTCTTGGGTTTAACTAATCCATGAGGGTATATCAACTCCATATCTAGAGTATGCTTATCGATATATTGCTTGCAGTAGTTGTTGATACTTGGTTTTACGTAGTTCTATATGTTTGGACGTTAGGCCAGTTGTGTTTACCTTATGGTTATTCTATCTAGAGATATACAATGCTCGGAAGGTAATTTCTAATCCTTTTCATGGAGATCCGCTTCAGTTTATTGGAGGCATCTCCGTGGAAAATTTATATACGAACTTACCTTACTGGTTTTAAGTGTACTTTAATATTGTTGTGGTGTGATCAATATAATCATCATAGCTATTTTATATTCTACATCCTAGACATTATTTATCATATCACTATATTAACTTAATGAATGGCTAGTTTATTTCAAGGGGAAAATTGTAATGGTAATCCGTACGGTCTCAACAGTTACTGTTACATGTTGCATGTATCTTGGGTTTTCTCATTCCAGGCTTTTGTCTTATATGTGGTTTTTGTTTTTCCTAAATTTCTCGTGTACTTTTCAAATAGGCCGAGAAAGCAGGTTTTACTTTGGACGCTTTAGAGTTCAAGGAACGAGCTGGAGGGTGCTGTTATCTATCTATTTCTATTTCTATTTCTATTGCACTGTATTATATATTTCTATTGAACTGATGAACTCAAGATCGAAGATATCAAGATTCAAGACTCATGAGTATCAAGATTATCAAGAGTTCAAGAGTTCAAGATTTCAAGATATGTAATTTAGTTAGGAATTTTGTTAAAACTCCTAGAAAAGCACTGACATCTTAAAATCCATTTTATTCGTGGAATGGAATCCACTTTGAGCCCGTTAAAGGGATGGAACCCTAAGTAGGATGGAACCTACGAAAAATCTAGTGGAACATTGTTTTGTATCCACTAACTTTTATTCAAATGTTTTACAAAATTATATCTTGTTTTCAAAATGATTTCAAAATCTTCCTTTTTAAATCAAAAACATCTATCCTGGTTTTAAAATACTTTTAGCCTCAAAATAATCTTTATTTTCAATATCAAATTATCCTTGGTTTTAAACTATTTTTAATTATAATATATTTAACTTTTAATATTTATACTTAGATTTAAATATAAAATTATAGTAAAATTTTTTATATACCAAAATATTATTCTCTATACTTATTTATGTATTTTATCAATAGTTAATTATATTTATAAAGTTTAAAATAGTTTTAATACAAGATAGAAGTTATTTTCAAAGAAAAACAAATTACCAAAAATAACTTAGGCTTGTCGACAACCCCAAGGAACCCTTGTCGACAAGGTGACAGTTTATTTCAAAAGTTTGAATTTCAAAGGAAGTGTCTATTTTTCATATCCTTTCATGAATGGACATGGCTGTTGTTCTACTATAAATAGGGGCTGTTTTAAACGAATTTGCATTTATATTTTCTCTGATTTCACTCCTCTTCTTCTTCCACATTTCTTTATATACATTTTTACCATTACTCTGCCGAAATCACCATTGAATCTAACTAGATCATCTCTGGTTTGATTCTCTATCACTATCTCAACAAGATCCCAGTGCTATTCAGAGTTATAGATTTCTTTGTATTCAATCGAGGGAGAAAAGTGTGATTGTAGCCTGGAAAATCAGTCGGGTGAACTTGTTGCCCGTAAAATCAAGTATCCCTACCCAGAGGATTTTGAATCTGGAGCGGTGTACCTCGTGGCCTTGAAATCGAGGGTGTAATTGTAAGAATTGATTTTGAAAGGAAATCCGTACTTGTGTTTCGGGACTGGATGTAGGGTAACTCCGAACCAGTATAAAATCCGTTGTGTTCTTTCCTTTATTGCTTTTACTTTATATCTGCATCTGTGTTTGATTCTGTGATCATATCTGTGTCTGAATATTGCATACATTTGTGCTCAAATTAATATAAACTCAAAAAGAATTAGTAAATCCTTAAAACACTATTCACCCCCCTCTAGTGTTAATTCTAGTCTTAAGATCCGTAATCCGCATTTCTCACATTTGGTATCGGAGCAAGGTTTTCAAAGTTTCATAATATGAATTTTGAAAAAGCTTTTAAAATGGCTATGTTTGAAAAACTTGTTAATACTGGTTTAGAAATATTCAGATCATCACTGTCTCATGAGTCTGCATATAATTGATATTCAAATTCAAGTTGTCTACCAAAATTGTATGATGTGCAGGAAACATGTTTTATGGGTGTTGAGGAATCAATCCACAATGGACAAATTGTGCAGATCAAAAAGAATAGATGGATACTCGATAGTGGATGCTCTAGACACATGACTGGTAATCCAGATATGTTGAATGATATAATATACAAAGACGGAGGACTGGTTAACTTTGGAGACAACTCAAAAGGATATGTGATTGGCATCGGTAATGTCGGTAACTCTGAAACTCCTATTATTACTAATGTTTTGCTAGTTAAGAATCTGAAACATAATCTGCTAAGTATTAGTCAACTTTGCGATAAAGGATATAAAATTAAATTTGAAAAAGATAAGTGTCACATTGAAGATAATAATTCAACCATAATATTTGAGGGAATTAAGAAAAAGAATATTTATATTCTTAGTATGAAAGTTTCAAATGATAACCTGTGTCTTTTGGCAAATACAAGTGACCCTTGGATTTGGCATAAGAGATTTGGGCATTTGAATTTCAAACTCTTATCTAGACTGTCAAAACATGATCTAGTAAGAGGTCTCTCTAAAATTAATTTTAAAGTAGATAGTTTATGTGATGCATGTCAATTGAGAAAACTTAGAAAAGGTTCCTTTAAATTAAAAGATATGGTTTCAACTTCAAAACCTCTTGAATTACTTCATCTTGATTTATTTGGTCCATCTCAAATTCAGTCAATAAATCACAGTAAATATGTTTTTGTAATTGTAGATGATTATTCTAGATTTACATGGACAATATTTTTGAAACATAAAAGTGATACTTTTGAAAGTTTTAAGAACTTTACAAAAAGGATTCAAAATCAACTTTCTGTAAAAATTATAACCATCCGTAGTGATCACGGTGGTGAATTTGAAAATGAAAAGTTTGAGGAATTCTGCAATAAAAAGGAAATAACTCACAATTTTTCATTTCCAAGAACTCCACAACAAAACGGAGTAGTAGAACGTAAAACTAGGACGATTCAAGAGTGTGCGAGAACTATGCTTTCGGATAGTAAATTACCAAAACATTTTTGGGCAGAAGCAGTTGCTACCGCCTGTTATATTATAAATAGAATTTTAATTAGACCTTTAACTGATAAGACATCTTATGAACTTCTTCACGGAAAGAAACCTAAGGTATCTTATTTTAGAATTTTTGGAAGTAAATGTTTTATTTTAAATACAAAAGAAAACTTAGATAAATTTGATCCTAAATTCGACAAAGGTATCTTTATCGGATATTCTAATAGAAGTAAAGCATACAGAGTGTTTAATTTAAGAACTAACACCATCGAAGAAACAATGCATGTTTCATTCGATGAAAATCTCAAAAATTTTGAAGATACAAATGATGAAGAGGATTTAATTACTCAAAATCAGGAGTCAACTGAAACTAAGAATGAAATTAATCATCATAATAAAAAGATTAAACTTTTAAAAGATCATCCTATAGAAAATATACTAGGAGATATGCAATCTGTTGTTTCAACTAGAAATCAACTAAGTAAAATGAGCAATGTAGCCTTTATATCAACTATTGAACCCAAAAATCCAAAAGAATCATCAACTGATGATTCATGGATTTTGGCTATGCAAGAAGAACTAAAGCAATTCACTAGAAATGATGTTTGGGAACTTGTTCCTAGACCCGAAAATAAAACTATAATTGGAACTAAATGGGTTTATAAAAATAAAATGAATGAACAAGGTGAGGTCGTTAGAAATAAAGCCCGATTAGTCGCTCAAGGTTATTGTCAAGAAGAAGGAATAGATTGTGATGAAACCTTTGCTCCCGTAGTAAGATTAGAAGCCATTAGGATTCTACTTGCTTTCGCAAATCATAATAATTTCAAATTATTTCAAATGGATGTTAAAAGTGCCTTTTTAAATGGATTTGTAAAAGAGGAAGTATATGTTGAACAACCACCACTTTTTGAAGATGAAAAATTATCAAATCATGTTTACAAACTTAAGAAAGCTCTATATGGTCTAAAACAAGCTCCAAGAGCCTGGTATGATAGACTAAGATCTTACTTATTACAATCAAACTTTGAAATTGGTAAAGTAGATAATATTGTTTTTACTAAAAGAAATAAAAATGATATTCAACTAGTACAAGTTTACGTAGATGATATCATTTTCGGATCAACTAATTTTGAAATGAATAAACAATTTTCTGAAATAATGACAAAAGAGTTTGAGATGAGTCATATGGGTGAATTAAACTTCTTTCTAGGATTGCAAATAAAACAATTAGATAATGGTATCTTTATCAGTCAAGAAAAATATGCTAAAGACCTAGTTAGTAAATTTGGTTTGACTACTGCAAGTGGAAAACCCACTCCCATGGCAACCAATGAGTACCTAAGTAAAGAAGATCTCTCGAAAGATGTAGATCAAAAATTATATAGGGGAATGATTGGATCACTACTCTATATGACTGCTAGTAGACCTGATATCATGCATAGTGTTTGTCTCTGTGCAAGATATCAATCCCAACCTAAAGAGACCCACTTAAAAGCTGTAAAACATATCATAAGATATGTTAAACACACCTTTGATTATGGCTTATTTTATCCTAAAAATGATTCTTTTGAATTAATATCTTACTGTGATGCTGACTATGCTGGTTGTAAATCAGATCAAAAAAGTACAAGTGGAACTTGTCACTTTTTTGGGCATTCTCTGGTTTCCTGGTTTAGTAAAAAGCAAAACACAGTTTCTTTATCAACCACCGAAGCAGAGTATATTTCTGCTGCTTTGGCTTGTTCTCAAGTAATATATATGCAACAAACTTTAAAAGATTTTGGTTTAAATATCTCAAAATCACCAATTTATTGTGATAATACTAGTGCAATAAATTTATCCAAAATTCCTACTCATCATGCTCGAACTAAACATATTGATATCAGACATCATTTTCTCAAAGATAATATATGTAAGGAAGTAATTACTCTCGATTATATCAATTCTGAGAATCAAATTGCTGATATCTTAACAAAACCCTTAAATGAACCTATATTTACTAAATTAAGAAGAGAATTAGGTATTTGTTCAATAACTGAAATATAGAATATAAATATATATCAAGTATAATTAAAATAAATCAAATAGCAAAAATATAAGTACCTTGTCGACAACCCTCCTTTACCCCTGTCGACATATAACGAATTTTTTTCTTTTGAAATTTTCCCACCAAAATTCAAATGGGTGGTTATATATTCTTATTATTTCGAAATTTTGTTCATTCTTTCTGTTCTTTCTCTGTTCTAACTTCTGAAAACAATAAAACAATGACCTCCTACTCCAAATCAAACAAAAATTCAACCTTTTCGTTCTCTTCTCCTTCTACCGGACCATTTCAATGAACTACGCTTGCATGAGTGATGAAAACGGAGGTTTCCTTGAAGGATGCACTGCAACTTATAACTGAAATTCAAGTAGTGCAAATCAGACTGGCCAAAGAACAAGAACGGCAAGGCAAAATCCTTAGAAACTTGCAAAAGTTTCTAATGGACAATCACGCCAATCTCATCTTGATCGATGAAGAATCCTCAAGTGTTCAAGTGCAAGAGGACAGCGAGGAAGAATAAGATGAAGCCCCCATGGAAGAAGAGCACGCTGAAGATGACAACAAAGTTGTTTGCGTTGGCGAAGTGTGCTTTGACAAGGATGGAAATCTAGTCGAACAACGTGGAAATTTCTGTTTCCACTACCCAAATTGCTCGGTTCATAGATCTCCCATTGTCAAGGATACACATTAGTTTCTTTTCTCTCTTTCTTATCGTTATTTGTATATGATCTTACTTACGTTTTCTACGCAAATGTAAATATAACATTATATAATTAATAAATGATTTGTGTTCTCATATTTGAATTCTCACATTATCATTATTATATTATCATATATAGATTCTTATTTAGGAGAGTTAGTTATTAAGGGCTAAGTTTTAGTTTCAGAATTAAGTGTTGATTATTTATGGTAACACTATCATTATAATCACATGTAATATAGTATTAGATTAAGGGGGAGTTGTATAGATTTAAACTTTGTTTTTGTTGACGACAAAGGGGGAGAAGTATAAAATAGGATAGTTAGGCATAGATTAAGGTGGAGTTATTAGTTTTAGGGGGAGTTATTAGGATAGAAGTAATATTTTACAAACAAAGGTTGTCATCATCAAAAAGGGGGAGATTGTTAGTCCATGAGAAGTTGGTTTTGATGACAACAACCTTAGAATAAGATTATAAAATATAAATACTAACATTATTGTTTAGATATATATGTATATGCAGGATATATATACAGGTACCAAAGAATGAAGACTGTACAGTATAGAGATTCAAGAACTGATGAACTCAAGATCGAAGATATCAAGATTCAAGACTCATGAGTATCAAGATTATCAAGAGTTCAAGATTTCAAGATATGTAATTTAGTTAGGAATTTTGTTAAAACTCCTAGTAAAGCACTGACATCTTAAAATCCATTTTATTCGTGGAATGGAATCCACTTCGAGCCCGTTAAAGGGATGGAACCCTAAGTAGGATGGAACCTACGAAAAATCTAGTGGAACATTGTTTTGTATCCACTAACTTTTATTCAAATGTTTTACAAAATTATATCTTGTTTTCAAAATGATTTCAAAATCTTCCTTTTTAAATCAAAAACATCTATCCTAGTTTTAAAATACTTTTAGCCTCAAAATAATCTTTATTTTCAATATCAAATTATCCTTGGTTTTAAACTATTTTTAATTATAATATATTTAACTTTTAATATTTATACTTAGATTTAAATATAAAATTATAGTAAAATTTTTTATATACCAAAATATTATTCTCTATACTTATTTATGTATTTTATCAATATTTAATTATATTTATAAAGTTTAAAATAGTTTTAATACAAGATAGAAGTTATTTTCAAAAAAAAACAAATTACCAAAAATAACTTAGGCTTGTCGACAACCCCAAGGAACCCTTGTCGACAAGGTGACAGTTTATTTCAAAAGTTTGAATTTCAAAGGAAGTGTCTATTTTTCATATCCTTTCATGAATGGACATGGCTGTTGTTCTACTATAAATAGGGGCTGTTTTAAATGAATTTGCATTTATATTTTCTCTGATTTCACTCCTCTTCTTCTTCCACATTTCTTTATATACATTTCTACCATTACCCTGCCGAAATCACCATTGAATCTAACTAGATCATCTCTGGTTTGATTCTCTATCACTATCTCAACAAGATCCCAGTGCTATTCAGAGTTATAGACTTCTTTGTATTCAATCGAGGGAGAAAAGGTGTGATTGTAGCCTGGAAAATCAATCGGGTGAACTTGTTGCCCGTAAAATCAAGTATCTCTACCCAGAGGATTTTGAATCTGGAGCGGTGTACCTCGTGGCCTTGAAATCGAGGGTGTAATTGTAAGAATTGATTTTGAAAGGAAATCCGTACTTGTGTTGCGGGACTGGATGTTGGGTAACTCCGAACCAGTATAAAATCCGGTGTGTTCTTTCCTTTATTGCTTTTACTTTATATCTGCATCTGTGTTTGATTCTGTGATCATATCTGTGTCTAAATATTGCATACATTTGTGTTCAAATTAATATAAACTCAAAAAGAATTAGTAATTCCTTAAAACACTATTCACCCCCCTCTAGTGTTAATTCTAGCCTTAAGATCCGTAATCCGCATTTCTCACATATAGGAGCATATTTGTGTTTTCAAAATTAAACTTTTAAAAATGTTCCTTAGGAAAATCTATTTCCACGCAATCCTTTCTTTGAAATAACTTTATCTTGAAGAATTTTAAAGATGTTTTGCTGTAATTCATGTAGTAAAGTATGAATACTCATACTGCTAATGCTAGAGTGGTAGAGTTAGTACCATCACCAACGGTGGGACTTGAGCTTCGAGGAACGCCACTCTTTTTGCCAAACCTAGGGTGAATGCTATAGAGGAAGTGGTTTAGGTTCATCCACCAATGAATTTTGCTTTGCTTTTTCAAGATTTTGAGAGGTTGGATGGTTAGTGTTTTAGTGGACCGAGTCAATTATTAAGTAAAAGATAGGACTGAGGTTGTGTGAGGGATCTTTGGGGATTTGGAGTTGGGTGATGCTATGAAGCATCGCTTGGCATCCCGTCATTTGTTTGGTGCGACCATTGATTGGTGGAGTTCTATTACTGCTGATGTCCAGAGAATGACTTCTCTTAGGCCCAATTTAAGGAGGAGTCTGAGAGGAAGTTTATACCAAAGGCCGGTAACTCCTTGTTGTTTAGGAGCTTCTTGGACCAGAAGCAAGGTGTTGTGACTGTTGTAGAGTATGAAAATAAGTTTAACGCATTATCTCGATTTGGTCTTGGTTTGATAAACACGTCGTTGAAGAATAATGAGATGTTTGTGGTTGGTATGCGTCCTGAATTTCAGAGGAACGCTGCTAATCACCTTATGGGGTCTTTTATTAATTTGGTGAATATGATTTTGAAGTTTGAGATTTTGTCACAAAAGCCTCTTGTTTCTACACCAGTTGAGAATAATAAACGTAAATTTTAGTTGTCAAAGAATAGGTCCAACCTCGTTTGCTACAATTGTGGGAAGAAGGGTCACTTTTCTAATAAGTGTAGGTCGGGTGGAGGAGGATAGATGATTAAGGCACTAAAGCTTGAGGCACAATTTGCACCAAGGGGTTGCTACAATTGCCTTCAGCCTGGTCATATTGCCAGAGATTGTCCTATGCTCAAGAAAAAGGAGCAACTTAGGGTCTTTTCTACTTCTACAACACCTTCCATTTTTACAATTGAGAAGGGGAAGTAGATTCTTGAGGGTATACTATCTATTTATGGCTTTCCTATTCGTGTTTGGCTTTTACTAGTGCTTTACATAGTTTATATCCCGCAACCTTCATGATTGTTTAAATCATGCTCGGTCAGTTTAGGAGCATTGATTATTGCTTGTTGTTGTTTTGTGTTAACCAGTTTATAAGTAATTTACCTTTTTACTACATGGTTTAGGTAGGTAGTAATTACTTAGTGCATTGAAATGAACACCTTGTGAATTAGGTTCACAGTTTTACTATAACAAGTTCGGTGACAATGTTGGGGAAAAGCTAAATTTAGTAAAGAAAATATGTTATTATAACCCAAAGAGAAGATAAGGTATTTTGGGAATAAACATTCGTGAAAAGGTTTTATATAAGAAAGTAACTTTATATTAAAATGATTTATAAACAAAGAGGATTTAAACTGATATTTTGAGGACTTAAATTCCAGTGTCTTTGAAAAAGTTTTCAAGGTCATGGAAATAATAATAATATTATTATTAGAAAGTAAATATTTGATAAATTGATTTATGAAACTGAGATCATGATCATACTTAGTACCATTATACAAAGTATTTGATACCGCTTTGAAATGATTTTGGTTAAGTACCAAAAATATGGTTTGGATGTACTGAACTCACTTATGTCGCTTGAAAATAATTCTGATGATGACTGCAGCATCATCGGCGTTCATTTTCGGGTTTCAAAGTAGGGAATGCTATAGAGTTATTTTGATAAAATGGATTTCAGTTTAATCACAAAACTATGATTTGATACACAAAAGATTTATGTATATATATTATTATTTCAAAATGATTTAAAATAAAACCAGGTGTTTAGTCCCAAAGTTTTCTTATTCAATTATTTCATGGACGCGTGTATCTTATGCATTAGGATAGTTTGGTTTGTGCATCATGTTATAATACGTTATTTGGTAGATTTCATTATTGAGATAAAATGGATTCGGCGATTTTGGACAGTCAGAAACTTCTAAATTGATATAGAAATTGAAGTTAAGTGTTTTGTGAACATATAAAAGATAAGTTTATGTAACTCTTAAATTAAGAAGGTAGTAAGTTAAAACAAGTTTTAAAATTTATTGAACATCCTTGTTAAGTAAAATGAATTCGAAGTGTTAATATATACTCTTAGGATGTAGTGGACTATTATATGAGTGAACTTAGGATTGTGAATTGTTCTAGGAATAAAGATGTGTCTTTATAAAATGTTTATAAACTTGAGGTTATGTTTTTATGAAATGGTTTATAAATGATTTTAGTATTGAATGATATATTATTAGTGTAGATAAATGTGATTTAAAAAGACATGGGTGTAGTTAAGAAATAAATAGGATAAGTACATAAGATATACAAAGATTGTTTTATTCGCATGACTATTCTTGATCCAATATTCGAGTACAAGGTTTCAAGTTGGTTTACACTAGTCCGAACAAGGATTTTTGACTTGATTCTTGACGGCGAACACTTGATATGGATTTTTGATATGATCCCAAGGTTTTCTATCATAGTATATGGCTATGTAAGGAGTATAGAAGTTTCTAATCAAGAAACCTGATCGGAGTCTACACTATGGTGGTCAAGTGATCTATACTAGTTTGAAAGTAAAATTTATGTGATCGAGCAAGTTACTGGATTTAATATTGCGTACGGATGATCTATGTAAATCGTACGGGGTTAATTACCTACATATTGTGTTATGTTAGCTTATGAAGAGTTTGGGGAATGACTTTTCGATTCGTTCTAATGTAGCTTGAATAATTGACTAAATAATAACCTAAGGCCGTTGAGTGTAAGGTATGCTTAATAAAAAATTTATCGTCCTTGGGCAATGAGAAAGTTTTGCACCTGAGCAAACCATGAGCTTTGTTTGCTAGTAATTGTGGATGTTGTTGAGTGTTATTGTATGCTTGTTTGTTTCTTAGGATAGAAAGTGCAGTGGAACGATGGTGCTAGAATCTATACTTAGGATACGAAGGATAGTTTGAGAGAGTCCTATCTGGAGTTGCTTTTAGACTAGTGGTTTCTTCTTACCTTAGTATCATACAGCTTTTGTAGTGTATTCACCACTTGAGGTGGAGTCACTTAGTACACATTTGGTTTGCAGTTTAGTTTGTATATAATTTCAGTTGTACTCTATATATGTATCTTGTTTATTTCATCTTCTTTGATTGCCATTCTTTTTTGAGTTTCGAGGACCGAATGTTCTAAGTGAAGGAGAATGTAGCGACCCATAATTTTGAACACTTTGTGTTTGAATATCAGAACATTTTAAAATTTAGTTAAATGTTATAAATGTGATTTTATAACCTAGTTAAACATCTTTTAATTAATGAATAATTACAAGAAACTTGTTTTTGAAATTTGTTAACAAAAATAAATACTTCGAAGAAATATCGATAAGGTGATCAAAAATCGGTTTATCGATAAACAACTTTTTATTCAATAGTTGTTCGAACTCTTTTGTACTTATATAATGAACATATGAAGCAACTAATTAACACACTTTGCTTCATAAAGTAATTGGAATCTTCTAGAAGCTTCGAGAAGATAAAGTGATATTTGTGTGTAAGGATAGTTTGGTCATTTACTTCGGAAAGAGGTGGAAAGGAGATGTAATGGAGTAGTTGTGGGGTGAATGTAACGACCCGGAATTTTAAATGGTTTATAACTAAATATTGAAATCATTTAAATAATTGAATCTTGGATTTAATGTGAATAAAAATGATTTCGAAAGCTTATTTGAACGAACGATATGGAAAAGCTTTTAATTTAGAATTAAAAGTAACTAAAATTATTTTAATAATAATTCATTTTAATCAACGTGTGAAATTATCATTCAGTGAACTAAAATTGTTTTAATAATAATTCATTTTAATCAACGTGTGAAATTATCATTCAGGGACACTGTCTCGAATTTTGACGAAACTAGTGCCATTGGATCCGGAATGATGAATTGTCATACACCGTCAAGTTTCGTGGTGATTGGATGTACTGTGTGGTCATGCGAACTCGAAACGCATAGCTATTGATTTTAGGAATTAAATATAATATACTTTGATTTTAAAAGCTAACTTCTATATATGATGGAATTGGGTCCCAATACTAGTTACATTATGTTCGGAATGGGGCTAATTAGCCAAGAACGCTAGTGAGCATGCCTCGTTTGGAGTTCAAGATTTTGGGGAGTGAATAGTGTCGGAAAATCTTCTATACATGGACCTCACCTCTCTCTCTTTCCTGAAACCTAACCCTAGTCATTGAATCCATTGGCCCACATCACCCACGATGATTGGGGTCGATTTAGGCAATGGTTTCAACATCAAAATGGAGAGGCATGGTGTAAGGAGTTCATCGACGGTGGTGGATCGTCGAATTGAGGAACTTGGCAGCGTGGATATCAAGATGAATGGCGACACTTCTTTGGGCCAGATCTCGACGATGGCAGCATTAGAGGGGATGAGACCAGTGGCTATGTGATCGACGAGGTCAGGGCATTCGATGGTGAAGAAGAGACGGGGGTCGGAGGCTTAAGGTGGCGGTGGCATGCGAAGGAAGAATGGTGGCTGGGTCGATGTAATCGTGATCCGGCAAGGGAAAAACGAGATTAGGTGGGAGGTAATTAATGTTAAATGTTAATTAATTAAAGTTAATTAATATTTAATTATCTCAAATGTTTACAAATTTATATCTTGTCCATACGAGGTCGGATTTGGACACGGTCGGTTGCGTTGGACTCGTAGCAATGATATCTATTTTTTACAATTGGATTCGTCAAGTTCGGAGTTAGTAGGAATTTTAGTCAAAATCGAAGGGTGTTCAATTTTGGATTATTAGGAAATGCGAAAGCGTTGTTTGGAACTTGGGTGAGTTTTACTCACCAGTTGATTTTACAACTATTGTATATATAATTGTTGTTGTATTAAAAATCTGAACTGTATAACGGACTACAAGTTTTGCTTATGGACCCCACCTTCTTTTGTAAAATAAGTGAAACATTCAATTGTAATATAATCTCCTTTTTGATTATGTAAACATGTATCATGGCCTAGACTCACTATTTACATGTTTGGTACTACTTGGTGAAAAGTGATAGTGCATTATATATGTTTGAAACGATATAGTTGTTATAAGCGTGCTTTGAAATCCCTGATATTTCACATAGGTTAAATTGGATAAATTGTGGTAAATTGTGGAAATATATATGTACATATATATTGGGTTGTTCTACACATGTTTGGGTGTGTTTGACATAAATGGATTAGTTTTGTAACAACCCTGGTTTTGATGATTACCTGTAATATTAAATCATAACGGTGGTTATAATTTAATATTGGAAAATAAAAATAAATTGGAGATTTAAAATCGTTTATTTTGAGTAAACAATAAAATTGGAAAGAATAAAATAGGGTAAAAGATGATAATGTTGGTTATAAATGGTGAATATTGGAAATATGATGATTTGGAAATTTATTGGATTAATTAACGAGACAAAATAATTTAATCAACATTAATTTGTTGAAATAAGTGTAAAATGATGAAAATAAAGTTTTAAAAAGCTTTATTATGTTATTTTGGAGGAAAAATGAATATTATATGGTTTTAATTTGATAAATTGCAATAATTTTGCAAATTATTGCCAATTGTTGATTTTTGTTAATTTTATTGTAATTAAATAGGTGAAATTTTGTTTAAAATAAGATTTGGATGTAAGAATGATGTTAATAAGGTTTGTTATATTTAATTTGACAAGAAAATGATTTTTGTGTAAATTTTGGTTGCTAAAATATTGTTCTATATAAATTATAGTGTAAATTGAGTATTTAAGTAAAAATAAGAGTTTTAATGATGGAAAATAATTTTAAAGGCTAAAATATCTTTTATATGTTGTGAAAACATTTTTTTAAACATAAAATAAGTTTATGATTTATATAAAGTTGAAACTATGGAAATGTAAGTTGTTTTGGCTAAAATATATGAAATAAAGTGTAAAAACATGAATAACTTAGTAAATTTGGATTAAGTATTAACACATAGACTATTGGGTTTTGGGTTTAAAGCTCACTCACCATTTTAACTAATGAGAAATCATCTACTTCTCAAACTGAACATATGCAAGTTTAGTTTACAGTAAACTAAAAGAAAGCTTCTCAAAGCTAAAAGAAAAAAAACCCTAGAGCCAAAATCCTCAAATCAAAGGCAAGCTTCCATCTTTCTTCAAATTTTCAAGGGTTTGCTCTTCAAAATTTCTAAGGTGAGTTGCAAACTCACATATCTATCTCTATTAAGCCTTAATTCTTTGAATTGAGTGATAAGTATCAATAAATAGTTGAATGATTTGAGTAATTTGATTGAATTGTTGAAATTTGCAAAGTGGTTGCTGAAATTTATTTGTGAACATTGATGTAGTAAAACAACAATATCTCAGTGTAGAATGATCCGAATTCGTTCATTATTTTTGTGGTAGAAATATATTTAAATAAGCTATAAGTCCTATTTTGCTCATTTTTCGAAATTCTATGTTTAAAAGGGTCTAAATTAAGTTTGAAACTGATGTTATTGCTCAACCATTTCAAATTTTCTGAGTTGATATCTGACAGTAAAATGGGCATAACTTTTTAGGCATAAATCCGAATTGAGTACTAAGACATTAAGGAACAACTTTCATGTTGTAAGTTTCTGCAAATTCTATGATCTATAGGGTCAAAATTAGGTTTGAAACCGATACACATGCTCTGCTCTGTCGATTTTCTCAGTTGAAACCTAAAACGAAAATCACCATAACTTTTGAATGGTAAATCGAAATTGAGTGAGGTATTTTTCTGTTGGAAGGTATATTTGTAAGGAAAAACTTTTATGTTTATTATTTTCTGTAAATCTACATTTTCTAACCGTAATATGTGTTTGAAGAGCAGGTAACCTCTCTGTCCTGTGTTTTCTGTTGGTCATATCTTTTTCGTCTTCAATCGGAATTTAATAATTTTTAATGTTCTGGAAAGCTTATACTTTTAGCTACAACTTTCATGTTTTATGTTTTGCTAAATTTTGAGCTTTATATAGTCAAAATCGTAATTTTTATCGCTGCCCTGAGAATAAACGACAGCGACAATGAATTTAAATTTGAAAATTATTTCGGTCATAACTTTTAAACCGTAAATTCAAATTAAATTATCTTTTTCTTGTTTGAAAGCTGAGACTTTTTCCTACAACTTTCATGTTTTAAGTTTTGTAAAATTATAAGATTTATGTGGTCGAAGCTATTTTACTTCATGATACAAAGTCCGACTTTTGGCTTTTACTTCATGTTTTGTGATATTCCTGAAATGTTTTGAGACCATGATGTCTATCAGTAGACTAGCCAAATTTTGGAGATTTTGAAATTCAAATTTAGGATTAAATTTGAATTTAATTTTAATCTAATTCGAATATCGATTTGAGTGATTTTGTGGGTTTTTATTCGTTTTCGAGCACGGATTTTTCCGAACCTTTTTCAAATAATTTTTAAAATAAATGGGCATTTTAAATTATTATTGTATGATATTTTTAAAGTATTTTCAAATAAAGAATCTATTTATTCTCGATAATAAGGGAATTTTCAAATATGGCTTTCAAAATTGGTATTAAAAGCTTGTTTTCTCAAGTAAATTATTTTGTATATAAAATACACGTTTTTGCACTATTCGAGCAAATGAGAAAGAAAATTAAACGGTTTGGTAAAACACGTGGTATGGGACACGTGCGTTTATCTTATCCGTTAATTCCTGACTTATCCGTTTGATCTTTTTGACCTTCGGGTCGAGTTTACCGATGAGATGAGGTAAAATTTTTACTGCTTTGAGTGTGAAATTTACTGGCCGTTAGTAAACCGTTTAGTGTGAACGTGTGGTATGGGATGCATGTTAACACTATTCAGGTTCCTATTCGAGAGTTTGTGACACAATTGCCATTGCGGCGTGCCAGTACTGAACCTTCGGGTCATTGCCATTGCGGCGTATTTTCCTTCGAGACATTTTCCATTACGGCATATTTGCCATTGCAGCGTATTTGTCATTTTGACGTTTTGCCTTCGGGCAAGGTACCTATTTGAGATAACAGTACTTGGAAAGGCTTCAGCCACATGCACGTGCAAACACTTTTGAGATGGTTTCTTTGACTATTTTCCCTAGTGTATCGCCCCTTTCCGAAATTTGTCCTTTAAACCATTCGATATATCTTTGTGGCGATTACCTTTCGGGAATTTGAACTCTGGGAAGTTCTATTTTGAGATTTGAATTGCCTACACTGGCGTTATATGAGATTTTCCTTTTGGCGTTTACTTGAGCTTTTATTCTCCTCTTTGGAGATATTTTGCCTTATGGCGTGTTTGAGATGGGATCTTTTTATGCATTTTTTGGGTTTGCCAAGATGGCGGGTTTATGTTTTCCCCTAAACCATATTTGATGTTTTATGAATGTCGATGATACGAGGCTCACTACTTTTAGCGTTTTATGGGTTATTTTATCTCTTTTGAAAGTATATGTTTATGTAGTGATACCATATTATCACTTGATGTAATCATACACTTTAGTTGTCCCTTCTCACTCGAGAATATTATCACATTATCCTTATGCTCATATTATCGCTTATCCTTGTAAACTGATTTGTTTAGCTAGACTGACCCGTGTATTTTATACTCGGGTCAGAACGAGGTGTTTCAGGTTAGGTACCTTTGGACTTAGCCTATTCTGCTTCCGCATGAACTATTCTGCTAGATCTTTTTGTTATAGATTTTTGTGTAGTCCTTTTGTTGCTACTCTGATATGTATATTCTTTTAACTCGCTTGTATATTGTGGTTGCTATACCACTTGACATGTATCATTTTGTATACTCTGTGATGTATCTGTATATGTATATATATGTGATGATCTACTGTTCTGTGATGTGTTTTGCATTCGAGTTATTGTATTTTTTTCTGATAGATCCTATAGCCACCTATGGCTTTGTATTAAGTATTTATTGGATATGTCGACCCACTTGAGATAGAAAAAAATATGGCATTTGCCGACATATTCAATAGATACTTAAGACAAGGCTATAGATGGTCGCTCCTATCCAGCCCTATTCTCCACATTAGCAGACAGTATTACCCAGTAATACTCTTTGTTAATGTGGGTCTCGGGGTGGGGCGTCACAGGTTTGGACATTTGTGGAAATGGGAACGGGAAGTTATAAATATTAGAAACGAAAAGGTCGCGATGGATGCATTTTGAAATCACTGTGATTTGCGATTTTAAAGTTAAATTTGGAAGACATCCTAGGACTTCTTCATATTGATTAATAAGTACTGCTAGCGTACTTATTATGGGAAAATAACAAGGTTTAAATATATTTCTAAAAAACGTTTATGGATTTATAAAGTGATGGTTTTAAATTATAAAATGGGTTTTTGTGGTTTTTAAATAAAAGATTTTAAAATATGTATAAGTGTTTTGAAAATTATATTTTTAGTATATATATGTTTTAAAAGTTATAAAGGTTTTATTAAATAAATAAAAGGCTTCCATATTATAATATTTTACAAATGGTTTATATTATTTTAAAAAATATCTTAGTTTTACAAATAAATTAGTATACATAAATATCTATCTTTTTAAAGGTATTTTAATATATTTATAAGTTTAAAAAGGAAGTTTAATATTTTGTAAAGGGATGTAAAAAGGAATTTTTGAATTATAACATTTATGTTACAATGGATTGTATTATAAATTGATTAAAAGGGTATATAACCGTGTTTAATAAAAAGGAGAAGTTCTTAGAACTTTGAAATGGATGTTGCAATGTAAATGGCAAGTATAAAAGTGATTTTGGGTTTATAGTATCGATGTTTGTGCAACATCTGTTTTAACCCATTTAACTATACTTTTGAAAAGTAATTGGATCTTTAAAGTGTTTTGGGGTTTGTCGTAGACTGTGTTTTAGCAACATTTGTTTTAAAACACTTGGATAATATTTTAAAGTGGTAAAATATTGTATTTGGGAAAATACTTATATCTTCAATAATAGGATTTTAAAGAGAATAACAAGTATGAACTAGTTTTTTGTTTATTGTGGCAATGTGTTAATAACATTTTCCTTTAACCCTTTTTGGTTATACTTATGAACGTAAATGAATCTTTGAAAAAAATGTTTTAAATATAATCATAAGTGAAATAATTTTGTTTGTAGTGACAGTGTTTGAGTAATATTTATCTTAAGCCCTTTTAAATTGATTTATAAATATACTTATACAGTTGAGATATGTATATGAATACTTTTGGGAAATTTTGAAATATGATGAAGTTGAATTAACTAAATAGTGGAGTTTAATTAACAAATGAAGTTTCATTTATAAAGAGTTGTTCAGTAAAATTGAGTTTTACTAATAAAAGGTGATTTTAATTAATAAAGGAAGATTAATTAAAAAGGAGATTAGGAGTCGTTTATATGACCTGATCATGCTTATGTGTTTCGATCGTGCTTTGTGTTTTACTTACTTATGGATAGTATATGGGACTTAGTTCCCGTATGCGACTGTTCTCATTATTATTGAATGACCAAACTCATCGGTTCAGTCTTGGAGAGGCCGGGACTGGTAAGTGTTCTACTTATCGAAAACCACTTCAAGGCTGAGATACGTGTTCTATCTCTTGGAAGTGGATATGTTCAAGATGCTGGACTCTATGTGATTATTCGATATCTATTTTAAGATGCTCGTACACATGTAGTTGTTCATGGTCTATTAATATACGGGAATCCATGTGTGGTTCCAAGTTTTGTTCGAGTGATGAAGACTCTTGTGAAAGATGGCGAATGTGACCTCAACATCGAAAATAGCTAAAGACAGAGTAGGCTGTGTAGTTTGGGGTTTTGCAAACCTGCGATAGGTTATATCAACTCCATTATCTACAGTATGCTTATCGATATGTTGCGCATGGGAATTAATGGTACTTGGTTCCAGTTGTGTGGGGTTCGATCATTCGAACATGGGCCAGCTATACTTTCCTTATGGTACATTTTATCTAGAGATATACGACGATCGGTAGGTAACTTCTGATCCTTGTGCATGGAGTTAGGATTTGGCTTCCTCGGAGAGATCTCTGTGGAAAATCCATTATGTGAATGTTTCTTATAGATTTTGGTTGTACGGTATTATGCTGGCATGTGCTCAATGTAACCATCTCGGCTATGATAAATATATATATATTCTACACCCTAGAAATTATCATAGTATCACTAGATTTTATAATGGAAATGGTTTGGTTATCATAAGGTGAAAACCCATCCATGTTTATTGGCGGCATGGTCTTACGAGATATCCTTATTTTGAAGGGTTTTAAAATATAGTAAATCTATATGATTTGAGTTTCTCGCGATGGTTTACTAGACTGATCCGGATGTTATTTTCTTAATGCTTAGGTCAACTCGAGTATGTTTCCAAATTTAGCTATGGTTTATAAGATCTCTTAGAGAGGAAATGGATGATTTCTTACCTTATTTTATTTCCACTGCATTACTTGACTTGTTTCTATTAGCATTTGCGAGGTCATGTAGTTATAACTGTCCAGGCTGATGATAGGTAAGTTTTTCTCTGATTGATGTATGAATATCATAGTTTTTTTGTAAAGACCTCTTGAGATATTATATACTATCATTTTGCACATGAGATTCTTATATTGTGTTCTCTTCTTTCTTGTTCTATTTCCTTTTGTTTTACCCTAACAATTTGTCTTTCTGATGCTTGAGTGTTCGGCACATGAATAATGTGGATGTATTAATGTCGACATTCGAGGGTCAAAAAGGTAGATTGTTACCGTGAACCTTCCATGACAAGCCAAGCAGCATGAGAGAAAGGGTAGAGAGCACTACTTCATACCTATATAAGTGTGGCATACCTACTTTTTCTAATTTAGAAAATAAATCAAATTCACTTCTTCTCTTTCTCTACATAAATTTCCTAAGAAAAATAATTTCAAAACACCTCCAAATCCACTCAAACTTCACCAAGTACCTTAGGTCAACATCGCAACAAATCTTAGCTACTTGGACCTTGAAGAATTGAAGCAAATATCCCCTTCCATTCAAGGCCATAAGCAAAATTAGGAGGATTTGGGCAAAATTAAGTGAAAAGCTAAGGAGTAGTAAGAAGTAAGGTGTTAACAAGGTTAGGGTAGGAAGTGGGAAGCTAGATCTTGATTGTTTGATTGGTTAAGGGTGAGCTAATTCACTACCTTGAATGAAAATATTGTGTATATATGATTGTGTTTGATTGCTTATATGCTGTTTGAATTGATATTGATATATATTGTAATATTGATTTGATACTTGCTTTGTAAGCAAATGATGTATGCAATCCATATGTATGGACTTGTATGACTTGTTGCATAGTCTTAAAACAAAGCATATAGGTTGTAGTTGGACTTTGGTTTAGATTGGACTTGGATTTGAAAGTGCTCTTATAGCGATAGTCGCTATGAATGCACTTAAGAATTGCCTTGTGTTCGTCAATTTCTAAGGAACTTTGTAGAGAGTTCATTAAGGGTTTCTCCTCATATTTGTGATATATGTTATGTATGTTAGTTGCTATAAAAAGTTTGGATGTTGAAAGTTAAGTAACATATTGAAAAGTTACCATACTTCCACTTGTGCAAAACTGCCCCATTTTAGACTTTGTTTTAAACTTGAAAGGTTTCAAAATATATTTAAATTTAAGTATTTTGTTTCATTCTTTCTTACAAGTCTTTGCGAACTCTTATTAGAGTATATTAAAAGTAGTTTGGGATTTTTATATATTTTTAAGAGTTATTTATGAATTTATAGAGAAGGAGGTTTACTTTTATTTAATATATAAGGAAAATATGGTTTTTCCAAGTTTTTAAATATTTTATAAGCTTGTTATTTTTAAGTAATATTTAGATGAATGTTTTAAAACCTATTATAAGTATTTTAAAGTATTTTAAAAGCATTTTTAACTATATATAGTTTTTATAAAATTAATTAATTGTTATTTTAAAGTATTAATATCTTATGTAATATAATATCTTTTAAAATTGTTTTGTTAAATATCTAGTTTTATAAATAAATTACTATACATATATATAATTTCTAAAAAGTGTTTTAAAAGTATGAACAAATGATTTCAAAAGGGGTAGGAATTGCATAGTGACTAAATCATTAATTGTTTAATTACTTGTTTGAAAAGTAATTACCTATGCTCAACACTAAAAGCCGACGAAGTAGACTTATCTATTTTTAAGATTCAAGATTGATGTTCGAGTAGGGATATAACCAATAGTGCTCTAACCTATCGTCTTTACTCTTGGCCAAGGAATAATTAAGTTGGGAATCTCGCAAACGTGTTAATCGCATTGATTACTTACTCCTTTATAGAGAGTCATTAATATTATACTTAATATTAAAAGCCGACGAGGTAGACTTCTCTATTTGTAAGAGTTAAGATTGATATTCAAGTAGGGATAGAAGCAATAGTGCTACAACCTACCTGCTTCACTCTTGACAGAGGAATAGTTGAGTTAGAAGGTTGGAAATGAGTTAAGTATACGAACCTTGATTGCTATAAGCAATCGTTTTTAATTAGATAGTCGATTAGTCGTCTATCGAACTTGACCAAATATAACTTAAGAAGTATCTAAAAGCTTCATGGCTTTATACCCTTTGAGAACCCCTGGCGAGGAGTACTATTATGACACGTATCTAGCTTTAAAAACTTATATATATATACGAGATCTCCCGGGGAGGATTCCTCTTTATATAGTTTTCTTACTTCTAAAAGAGCTGGAATTGAGTCAACCAGAAATTCATTGATTAGTTTTGGTAAGTCCGAGATCGATAAGTGTTTTACTTACCAAATACCACTTCAAAACTAGTATACGAGTCTATGTTTTGGAATAGGTTATGAAGTGGAATGTTAAAGACATAAACTGTCTATCCTAAGGTTAAGTCCAAGGGTGAGGTCAGCATTAACATTCAAACTTATGCTATAGAGTTGAATTGTCCATCCTAAGGTTAAGTCCAAGGAAGAGGTCATCATTAGCATTTGTCAAACAGGCTTATGTGGGAATCCATGGAGTGATTTGTGTTCTGTTGGGGTGTTGAAGACTCTTGTGAAAGATTGCACATGGAACCTCAACATCGGAAAATGACTAGAGACGGAGTAGGATGCACAATCTCGGGTTTATCTAACCCATGAGGGTATATCAGCTCCATACATATAGTATGCTTATCAATATGTTATGTGTGAGAGTTGTTGATAATTCCACGTAGTTCTATCTGTTTGGACGTTGGGCCAGTTATGTTTGCCTTGTGGTATATTCTATCTAGAGATATACGATGCTCGAAAGGTAATTTCTGATTCTTGTCATGGAGATCCGCTTCAGGTTGTTGGAGGCGTCTCAATAGAAAATCCATATATGAACGTCCCTTAGCGGTTTTAAATGTACTCTAATATTAATGTAGTGTGATCAATATAAGCATCATAGCTATTTTTAGATTTATATTCTACACCCTAGACATTATCTATTATATCACTATATTTACTTAATGAATGGTTGGTTTCTTTTGAGGGGAAAACCATTATGGTAATCTGTATGGTCTCAACAGTTCCTATTACATATTACATGTATCTTGGGTTTTCTCCTACCAAACATATGTCTGGCATATGGTTTTTCTCCCTAAATTCCTCAAGCACTCTTTCGAGTATGCTGAGCAAAGCAGGCTTTAATTTGGACACTTCAAAATTCAGGAGATGAGCTAAAGGCTTTTGTTATCTATCTATTTCTATTTCTGTTGCATTGTATTATGTATGCATTTTACTAGCATTGTGAGGATAAATGGTTATAATTGTCCAGGATGATGATAGTACCTAGGTTTTGTAATTCTAAAATTTCTATATTCGAATTAACCCTTTTGTACTATTCATTTGATATTATATATTATTGTTCTGCTGTAAGATTCTAATGTTGTGTTCTTTCTTTCTTGTTCTATTCTTTTTCTTTTAGTTTACCCTAACTATCTATCTTTCTGACACTTGGATACTCGGCACACGAAAACCATGGATGTATTTAGTATCGACATTCGAGGGTCGAAAAGTCGGGTCGCTACAATGCTAGATAAAGATAAAATAGCATTATATTATTAAAGTCTACTATCCTGTTTTATTTATGCGAAATGATAGGAAACACAACATTTTATTTTTAAATTCAATTGCCATGTATTAATTGTGCAGAATGATAGATTAATATAGCATTGTAGTTTTAAATACTATAGCTTGTATTAATTACACAGAATGATAAGCATCTGTTTATTTAAAATCCACTAGCATGTAATAGTTATGCAGAATAATAGAAAAGCATAGCATTGTATTATTGAAGTCCACTACCATGCCTAAAATATGCAAAATAATAAATAAAAATCACACTTGTATATGATAAGTCCACCAACATATATTAAAATGTAGAGTTTTACAAATTATTTACTGTCGTAAAACTAACAATTTTTTTTACAATCAGATTATAGATTAGTTTATTCAAAACCAATAGCTATATGAGCACAATTGCACCTTCAGCACTATAATGATGGTAACTCTTAAGTTTTTCTATAATAATGTAAAAATTTAAAATAAAAGATTCTAACAGTTATTCCTTTGCAGAATGCCATCAACTTAGATTTATAGAATGTAATATAAGATATAGTGAAACCAGCAATAGTAGAGATTGTGCTAAATGAATTAATAGAAATCATTTTCTTTCCAATAGACGTTGCTGACACTAGATTATTTTACATTGCAATAGACACATTATGACTCAAATAAACCACGAACCAGATTAGCATAAGCATCAAATCCAAGCTTCAAATAAGTTCTGAATACGGTTAGTAAAATTTGTATAAAACATCACACCAAAATTTGATAAGAAAAAAATGTTGTGTGCAACTATCATAACTAATATAATTTATTTCTTATGCAAAGAAAGAAATTTGAAAGGTTGTTTAAGAAAAAATGGATAGAAAACAAAATCCTGTACAAAGATTTTGGAAGAAAAAGAATAAAATAACAACAATGCCCATGGCAAGAACCTAACTCGTAAGTAAAATGCTATATTATTTTTGTATTGTCAAGGAATTTTATACTAACATGCACAACATATATTTAAAATAAAAATAACCTCATAAGTTGTCATATACTATTACAAAAATTATATATTGTTGTACCTTTATAATATACTATTATCTTTGTAATATGCTAAATAATTTTTGCTTACCTAATGCTTACGCTACAATTACAGAAACGATTGTGCATGGTTTGTCATGAATAATATAAAGATATTGGATAACCAAGAGCTTCCAAAAAAATATAAAAATGAGGAAATCGACAATTTCAAAGCACAAACAATATGTCAACTTCTCGACAATGCTGAAAAATAGAAAGATAATGAAGCCGTTGGAAAACAAAGAAGATTGATTTTTTTAGTATTTGATCTTAAATTTACATGAAATTAACTTCAAATTTTCTTATTAATTTATGTGATATTGTTCTAAAATACATTCATGACTTACATTAATGTTAGAACTTTTGTATGTACTGTAATAGCATTATGTGTGCTGTTGTATTGACTTATCTTAACATTTGCACTGCATATTGTTTACACTTTCGTATTGTTTAAAATTATAAATTGTTGGGTACCTACATGATTTAATTTTTTTTAATAATAACCAATAGAATGCACAATGATAAAGAGCATTGTTATAAGCTTGTGTAATACTGAAATGCTATATAGAACTATCATCATTATATAAAAAAATGGCTGCAGACTTTATGTATTGAGATTTCTTTTAAATAATTACCATTGACTTCTATAAAAATGATAGAATAAATGTAAGAGCAATAATTTCAGCAAAAATATGAACCAAAATATAGGTAAAATGATAGAGTAAAAATTTAAAGAATGTGCGCACTTTTGCGCTACCTCCTTTTAGCAAAACCACTTCAATTTACACCCATATCATTCTACTCTACCACTATAAAAAATTCTCTAGTCTAATTCGAAATCGAAATCATAAATCCATGGAAACTCTATCAAAATCGTCTTCTCCAATGGATCTGAATTCTCTTCCACAACCAGAACAGATCTTCCTCCACTATCTACCACGGTACAAACAAAATCGACAAAACTTAAATCGTCGACTCACTACACCAAAAGATTAGATTAAAAACACAAGATTTTGTTGATTTGAAATACTTCTGCTACGTTGGTAGCCTTAATATAGTTTTAAAGTGTTTCTGATTTATTTTTATTTATTTTTTCAAACAATTTTTTATATTGTAAAAATAATCTTTTTCGGAGCCCACCCCCTAATATAATCCATACAACCCTCTATAATTATGAAATTTTTATATGATCATAATTAATATAATTAGTGCTTTTACCATTCCTAAGCCTTAATTAAAAAATTCTCCTGCTCAAATTTATTTCCGTGGATCAATTCAAGCTTCCACTTCAAATTCTTTGTTGATATCAAGCATCCTTCTTATAATCAATCTTCTTTCATCACAACGAGCCTTCTTTCGTTTGATGGCGGTTCATCGATCTAATCAAAATACCTAAGGTAGTATTTATATACCCTTTACTAGAGTTTATTTCTTCAGCTATTTAAATCTAGATAATGATTTGATCGCAACCCTAACCCTAATTTGTTTTCCATGCCAACTAGTTGCTACTAGGGATCTAGTTATGTATTACTAATTTATGTTATTGGACTTTGAAAATACAAATGCTAGTTTATTTATCATTTTGCATGTACTTTATAAACATAAATGCTATGTTTGTCCTTCATTCTACAGTATTAATATATGTTAGTGGGATTCAAAAATAAAATTCTATGTTTATCTGTCATTCTGAATTACTGTTACATGATTGTGTACTTTAATGCTATGTTCATCTATCATTTTGCATTACTGTGTACAACAATCATATTTATAATGCTAGTTTTGTTGTTAATACTTTATTTTGTATGTTTTTCCCACTTGCAGTGGGAATTGTTTCACATAAAAACGAAGCAAATTGGTCCTGGTTATTGTTTCATTTAAAAGAAATGTTTTTATGAAGATCGTCCTTTATTTTTATATCGGATCGTCAATGAGGTTTGATTTTAGTGTTTTGGGAATATTTCCTTCTTCTTGTCATAATTATTATTTACTTCAATGGAGCAAAATATCGGTACCATTATTAAGGCATGTAACGTTATTCGTCAATTGTTGAGTTGTTTAGGCTTTGTGCAAAAGCTTCTAATATATAAGATTTTGATCGATATATTTGTAAATTTAAGGCAATTAGAGGCATGGCTGCAGATAATTTTTTAAGAGATAAACCTTTTGATTATTGTACCGATTTTTTTTCAAAGGTAAGTGTTATAATGAATGCTCTTATAGAGGGGTGATCAATCCCTCGCAGTAGAAAAACCCAATTATATGATCGTGCTATGGTGTGGTAAAATAATTAGATCAATTAATTCTCCAAGCAGATCACAACTATTCCAAAAGCAATAGTAAATAACTATAAAAGAGAAAAAAAGGACACAAGAGATTTATGGTGGTTCCACTATCGTCGTGATAGTGTACGTCCATTTTGGGGAAGATGAGCTTTATTACTTTTAATTTACAGGAGATTATAGCAGAATTATTAAAATCCTAATTTGATTAATTAGGGTTACAATTTGTTATTCTTTATTGACTCATATTATTCCTTTTTGGATTATGGGGATTCCATATGTCTACCCCACTAAATTTAACAAAGTGTTTTTTTTCCAAGTGGAGATATAGAAAGTTTTACATAAGGTAAGGTTATAATTAAGGAAAGTTTCCAATATTCCAAGTTTGCAAATTAGGAAGTTTCCATATATTCCAAATTGCAAATAAGGAAAGTTTCAATATATTCCAAATTGCAAATTAGGAAAGTTTACATATATTTGAATCGCATAAGAAATTCAACACTCTACCATGATTCAAATTATCTCAGCCAACTCATATTGGACGCTCCACCTTAATATGAATACCTTCCCGATAGGTTCCTGCTCGGCCATCCCCAATCACACTTTGTCGACAAGTTCCGGCAAGGCCATCCCCGCCAACAAAGTATTAAAAGTACTCAAAAACAAAGTTAGAGTCAAAACAATCTCCTAACAAGAAGTGTACTACAACTTTTATCTCTCCAATAAGAAGAATACTACAACTTCCTCTAGCTTTAACTGAGCTACTCCACTCTTCCTCATGGTGCCACCATGGGGCACTAACACTTCAATAAGCAAATCAAGTTCGACCAATGCTCGAACTTAGCGATCGACAATGCCTTAGTAAACATGTCTACCACATTGTCCTTTGCGATGATCTTCTCAAGGTGAATCATCATTTATTCATTCATGACAATAAGGAATGACTCTCTGACTTCTATGTGCTTTTATCTAAAACTGAACGTCAAGTTTTCAGTTAAATGAATTGCACTCTGGCTGTCACAATTCATCACCACACTATGTGCGCAAAGCCTAGATCACACAATAAATGCTTCGAGTAAAGTGCCTCCTTAGCTGCTTCAACAGCAACTATCAACTCTGCTTCTGTAGTAGATAATGTAACCATAGACTACAACCTCGCTCTTTAACTAATAGATGTACCTCCAGGAGTAAACATGTAGCCTGTGGTTGACTTTCTTCTGTCCCTACCTCCTGCATTGTCCACATTACAGTAACCAACCAATCTGCAACTCTTTCTAGTTATTAAAACAAGCCCATGATCTGGTGTTCCCCTCAAGCATCTCAAAATAGCTTTAATAGCTTCCTAATGAGTTTTCTAAGATTAGCCATGTAGCGACTAACCATACTTATAGCATGAGTAATATCTGGCCTCGTGCAAACCATAGCGTACATCAAACTCCCAACCGCTCTTTCATAGGGCATCCTCTCCATATAAATCTTGTCTTCAACTAAAATGAGAGATCCTTTTTCCAAAAGTTTTACATACAAAGGCATGGGTGTCAAAATAGCCTTTGCAATATCCATGCTAAAGCGAACAAGCATCTTCCGTATATACTACTTTTGACTCGGTCTCAAAAGTCTAAGCTTTCTATCTTTGAAGATTTCCATGCCTAAAATCTTCTTTGCTTCTCCAAGGTCCTTCATTTCGAATTCAGCTTTCAAACGCATCTTCAATCGGTTAATTTCTTCTCTATCCTTAGAAGCAATAAGCATATCATCTATATACAAGAGTAAGTATACCCAATCACCGCTTTCCAAGTGTTTATATTAAACACAAGCATCTTTTATGCCCCTATCAAAGCCAATGCCCAACATAACAAAATCGAAACTCTTGTACCATTGTCTCGGCGACTGCTTCAGATTATACAATGACTTCTTCAGTTTGCAAACCCAATCTGAATTACCGTCCACTACAAACCCATCTAGCTGTTTCATGTAAATTTCCTCTTCCAAATCTCCATGTAGAAAGTTGTCTTCACATCCAGCCTCTCCAACTCCATATCGTGAGTAGCAACTATGGCTAACAAAATCCTAATAGAGGTATGTCGCACAACCGGAGCAAAGATTTCATCGTACTCTTTCCCTTTTTTCTATGAAAACCCTTTTGCTACCAATCTAGCCTTACGCCTTGCATCTTCTTTTACCTTAAATATCCATCTACAACCTATGGCTCTATTTTCCGGAGGTAATGGGACCAAATCCCATGTTTTGTTCTTCTGCAATGACTACATTTCCTTCTCCATGGCACAAATCTACTTCAAACTATATGTTAAATTCACAGCATCTTCAAGGTCAAATGGCTCATCCTGAACCACATGCAAAGCATAATCGAACTGATAACTGAGGCTGAGGTTTGTAAACCGCCAATCTCCATATCTGTCAAGTGCCTTCCTAATTCGCTAACTAGGAAGGATGACTCCAACATCGCATGTAACTCTTTCAACTCCACCTTGAACTAAATCTTCTCCGACTTCATGACCATCACAGTTAGAGGAAATATGGGGACTATAATATGATGGTTCTTCGACTGCATTTTCTTTGTCATCAACAATATCAACTCTACTCTTTGGCTAAAATGTGGGAATAATCTCCATCTCCTTAGGCTTATCTCCTTCCAAACCTGAGCTATCTAAGTCTCCTCTAATGATCTAAACATGGCTGACTCACAAAGATAACATGTCTGGAGTGTATCATCTTATTTGTTGTTGGATTCCAAATATAATATCCCTTTATTCCATTTATATAACATAGTAAAACACACTTGGTAGCTCTTGGCTCCAACTTATAAAATCCTATGTTATCCACATAAACAGGACAACCATAAATATGAAAATAATTGAGTATAGTAGACTTCCCTCTCCACGGTTCTTTTGGAATCTTCCCACCAATGGCTGACCTTGAAATTTGATTAATGATGTGAGCAGCACTCGATATAGCTTCAGCCCAAAAGCCTTTAGATAAGCCCGAAGTCAATCTCAAACCACGAGCCTTTTCTAGTAGAGTTCCGTGCATCCTTTCAGCAACCCCACTGGATTGTGGATTACCGGGTGTAGTAAAATGTCTCCTAATATCATGCTATCTGTAGTATCCAAGGAATTCCTTCGAGACATATTCACCGCCATTGTTGGATCGAAGAATCTTCAATTTCCTTCCAGTTTGGTTTTCGACGGGAGCTAACTATTCCTTAAAAAATTTGAACACTTCTAATGTAGCCTTTATTTCATACACCCAAACTTGGCGCGAGTAGTCATCAATGAAAGATACGAAGTAGTGAGATCCTCTAATGGAAACTGTAGAAACTGGTCTTCAAATATTTGAATGCACATAGTCAAGTACCCACATAGAAATTTGCTCGCTAGCACCAAACGATACTTTGGTTTGCTTACACAAAACACACTTCTTCTAGAAATCCAATTCGTTAAAGCTTTCTCCTCTAATCTTCTTCTTCCTACGAAGAAATTCAAAGTATGACCCAATCTTAAGTGCCAAAGCTTAGTAGCATCCAAGCTTTTAGCACTATCAACTCCAATAAACGATTCCCCTTAAACAATGATATTCTTTAGCAAATAAAGATTTAGGACCTTTATACCCTACATTGTTATAAGTGCCCCTCTAGAAACCTTCAAACCATCTCTTTTGATGCTAACCTTGAATACCAGTGATGCTAGCTGCCCTAACGATATCAAAGACTTCCGTAGATCTGGTACACAACGAACATATGAAAGAGTGCGAACAATCCCGTTGAATATGAGAATGCAAACTGAATCAACTCCCATGGACCTAGATGTAGCATTATTACCCATGAGGATGGAACTTCCTTCATTAGCGACAATGGAAGTAAAATAATCTTTATTGGGTATCATATGGATTGAAGCTCCCAAATCAAGGACCCAATGGTCTGCAACATCCGATACTACAGCTGTCAACACATCGCTATCTTCATTCTTCACTGCAATAGTTGATTGACCCCTAGTCTTCTTCTTTAAATATAGACAGTCGCTTCTCCAATTGTTAGAAATGGGCTAGCCCGCAGCAGAAGAAATGAGTGAATTTCAAAAAATTTACCATTTTGGATCTTTAATGGGCCTATGAAGTCTAAATATACTTAGAACTTTTCTAAATTTCTTTTAAATAGAACATATGAACCAATTCTATTGATATGAAATAGAACATATGAACCAATTTCAAAAAATTTGACAAATGTGTAAGCAAACAATTAAACATGTATAAACATATATTATTAAACTTAACAACTACATATTAAAAATTGCAATTTTCTTTGTTATGAAATAGAACATATGAACCAATTCTATTGATTAGCAAAATCATATGATTATACAGTTATATATGAAATTGTTTGTGTAAATTAAAGTTAACCTAATAAAACTTATTTCAAAAATTTGTCAAATTTAAAGTTAAGAAGAAAAACAAATTATGAATTCAACAACAAATTTATATCTCCAAACATATAAACATAACAGAGTTTTAATCAAAAATATACACATACATATGATCATGTTTGCATCTCATGTTGACAACATATATTTATAGGGAATTGTGATAATAGATAAATTAATTAGACAAAAGCATGTAATAATTAGTTATAAATAATTATAAGATTTTTTAAATTAAGATGATACCTTGCTATTGCCTAAGAGAATACCTTGAATGATAAATCAAAAGCTATTAGATTCCATGAATCAATCTTATTACCAAATCTCTGAAGCATACCTTGAAATTGAATTCCCAACAGGATGTTGCCTAGAAGTCACACTTTGAATGATGATATCTCCTCAGATATTCAAGACCCACATTCAGTCCTTACAAGAGATTGATGAACCACTTTTGTTTTATTTTATTTGATTCCTTTTATTTGGAGTTGAAAGATTTTGGAAATTATTTTTGTTTTCTGCCATGAAAAGTTAGCTAGAAGGGGAGAAAGAGAAAAAATGAATTGTACTTACAGAATGAATCAGAGAATATAATTTATTTGAAAGAACGAAACTTTTCCCATTCTTTAATTAAAACTTTCCTAATTAATTCCCTTGACTGTTTCTCTCTCTCCAATCCTATCTTTACATGTATATATATCATCAAATGACATAAAATTTCCACAAACCTTGTCATCAAATGACATAAAATTTCCACAAATCTTGTCATCAAATGATATAAAATTTCCATAAATCGTGTCATCAAATGACATAAAATTTCCATAAATCATTTCATGCGATTGTCAAATGACATAAAATTTCCATAAATCGTGTCATTAAATGACATAAAATTTCCATAAATTATTTCATGTGATTGTCTTTAAATTACGTCGATATCCTATATCAATGCGCTCAAATATAACTTGTATAAATGCATTAAAATAATTACAAAAAAACTTCAAAACATTAAATAATTAATAATTAATATTTCTCAAATATCAATTAATTTAATCAATTTACAATATTTTATAAATTAATTAAATTATGTGGTTTTTCAGAGAATTTATCATTACGGTGCGACTCAAAGGTGTAAATTCAGTCAGCGATTAATATCGAACTATTCAAATATTAACGTTCACACCTCACTTAGCTGGTGATGTGACATTTTGGCCGAATTTATCGCTTACACATCTTCTGGTAAAATCCAATTTTTCTTATTATAAGCGGTACTTAATAATGACAATTATTTACACCAATTCTCTTCGTCAAAACTATATCACATTAGGACTTATGGAATTTGGTAATGATCAAAATTCCAATATCATCCACATTCAACTTTATAATTCAAACACAAAGTCCTTGGTTCTATAAAGCAATTATTATTAACCGAACCGCTCTGGCGAGAGACTTTGACTTTGAGTTGACATCAGTTGACCGTGATATAACCTCATATAATTGAGGAGACGAATCCTCTCTTGAATAGTGTTTCACTTCCAATGCTTTCATTCGACCCCACTATAGTCGCTGTGCAGTTAAAGCGCTCGGCAGATTCACTGCGTCGGAGGTGCAAAAAGTCATAGCGGGGATACATCGAGGATATAGCGGGATATAGCGGATGACTCTAAAATAGCATATAAAACTCATACTTAATGTTTTTACAAATATATAAATGGTAATTAAATGAAAAATTAACATTCAATTGAATTATAATCAATACGTAAATAATTTTAAATAAAAACATGTGCGAATATACTATAAATAAACGTAAAATTGTTATATAACATTATTTAATTTAGTAGAATATTAGAGTATTTTCATTTCTGAAAATATATTAAAAATTCAAATAAATAAATTAATTTCATAACTTTTATAATGTATAAATGTCATTTTTCAATTTATTTCTTTTAAAAAGATATAGCGGAATAGCGAAATATAGCGAGAATAATGGGATATAGCGAAAATAGCGTGGCTTAAAGCGGAAAGGCTATATTTAGGGCTATATGGAAAAATCGTAGCGGTAGAAATCCGCTATAAGATATAGCAGGGTTGTAGCGGGGTAATGGCGGGGCAATAACTGCATAGTATAGTTGTTCGATGGACGTCGTGCCACGATTTAACCATAATCAAAGTGCAGCTTCCATATTGAAGATCAACAGTATTCTCAAGTTGAGAGAACTTTGTAAGTTAGTCACATCGATATTCTCTGCTTGACCATAATTATATTAATCAATAGAAAACTATCGAGTAAGTCATTCCATAGTTATCCAATAACTATCAGTATGTAACCTCTTTGTGCCCCCAGCAGTCATGAATTATACATTGCCCAACATTTGGATAGCATTACATACTCTTGTCTCAACGGATGTATCGAATCCAGTCTCGATACATCTTGACTAGGAATATTTAAAATGGTATATTTATTTTCATTGTGATAAATTACTCATGGTTACAATACTTTGTAACTACTATCATAAAACATACCATTTATGGATTTTCTATTAAATATACTTTTAATTAAATTAATTAATTAATATAACGCATTATATCAAGTATATAATAGAAAGAAAACACCTTTTAGTTTGAACAAGATTGGTCATCAAGTTAGATATATGTAACAAATTACATAATTTCCCCTAAGGCATACCCTTAACTCTATCAATCTCCCACTTGCATTTGGGGTCAATTATGGAATCTTATTCCAACTTCCCCAATCGGTTTTCTCAAAACCAATTAGGCCAGTCCTTTTGTGAATGAGTATGCTATTATGTTTTAATTATCTACTCTATCAATCATCTTTCTCCGACTGTGATAAACTATTTTATCACGTGGAACAATTCGGAGTACGTCTCTCGACTTCTAGTGAGCTCTAAGTTCTGTTATGAATTATATCGCAACATTGTTATCATATAACAGTGTTATGAGATTCTCAACATTTGGAATCGGCTCAATTATAAATTTGTTCACTTATAATTTTATATACATTTTTTTTTATTGCGGCAATATTCCAGGCGATGTACGTAGCCTTTTCTCATTGAATAAGCCACAATCTTTTATTTGGAACATTTCCAACTTAAAGATTCTTAACTTGAATTTTATATTGACATACTACACTCAATATGACTTATGAAGTTTGAGTTCGAACACTCCTTCATAAGGAGTTTTTGTTTCTGTAAACAATTATCTAGTATTTCATAAATACACGAGAACACTTCAAATAACCATTTAGTGATATCAATTTGGATTTGATATTTGCTTCATGTATCAAATACATAAACAAATCATGATATCATAGACAACATAACATGTATGATAATTCTTTTTGCCAATGCAAAGGAATTGATCTTACATGTTCCGTATTAAATATTTTAATAAGGTGTCCTTGCATATTATTTGGGACATTCCCAACATCTTTTATGCTTACTATAAAAGACATCATTTTTTAATCCAATGTCGAGTATTAAAACAACTAAGGCTGATTTTAACACAAGTACCTCGTTATAATCAACAACGTGTTGTTTACTTATAGTTTAGAAATATCAATGTACCTTTTAACGTTCTTTCTTATGAACACACGCTTCCTCTACACTTTGATTGAAAATCAAACTATTTAATGTTTCTATCAAAATACTTATTCAATCTTGATGCATATAAAATGATACTTTCGTATCATTTCTTGGATCATATCCAAACACTCAAAAGCTTAATATCGCTCCCACTGACTTCGAGACATTTTTGGTTAATATGTGTAAATAACTTTCTCTAAATCGTTATTTAGAATTTTCTATTTCAATACATATGTACCAAAACACTAAGTCTTATCAAGCGATAATTTTGCGAGTAAATCCGAGTTGGCTTGAGCATGTTTAATACTGAATCTATTACGCTATTTTCAACAATTGAAATTTGCGATATTATTCTTATCAACATTGCTTATTTAATTCCAACTTCATTAATCTTGCTCATAAAGTCACAATCGCGGCTGATGGATCACATCACTTTGGTTACGACTACCAAAACCATATTTTGATAGCGTACTTGGGATTTTTTTAGATTTGTGCATCATACCTAGAGTCAATACTCTTAATGGTTTAATTAAACAACCGAGGATTATATATTTTCGACATTGATAAAAAACTCATAGTTTTTCTTCAATGTGCGAGAATACTTATTAGACACTCTAATGCGTTGTGTTCATTTAGGTTAGCTAATTTCATCTCATCTAATCAGTTCTATCTATGGATCGTATCCAATTCCATTTTACTACCAGTAATTCCTCAAAGAAATTTCTTCATAATGAAGTTGGTATTTATTGAAACAATAATTGTTTCTTGGTGCAACATAATAAGTATTCATAAACGTTTTTGAATTTCTTTATCTATAAAACTGATTTAGTTTTAGTTATGAAACATATGTTCAAAACATGAATATATCATCCAATGACAGTCTTTTCCAAAATCCTTTTGGGGAGATTCATACAGATCCCTCATGAACAAGTATTACGCACAATCTATCGACTCGCACAACCTGCCAACTCCTTGGCCTAGGGTATGTTGGAGTTTCTTATAAACCCTTATCTTGTGTGATTTTGTAAACTGTTATTTAGATGAAACAATATTAACCTTCTGTACTGCTCTTAGGTACATGACCTTATAGAAAGAAACTAGCTCAACTTCATTCACAATTAATCGTATATTGTCCAACAAAGTTCGATTACTCCTTATCGACGCATCATTATGTATCACGTGGAGGAGTGACTTTTGAGATTGAATCTTTATTCATTTTAGGTACATTCAGAATGTTTTCCAATATACTCACTCATTTGATCAAATGTCCATGTCGATGATAACTCATTGTTGAATATGACGAACTACGTAGAACCCTTTTGGTATTAATAGACTTACGATTGTATACATCTATATGTATCAACCCAAAGAGTTCATCAACTCTTGTTATGCTCCCACTGAATGGGTCTTAATTGTTTGATATATAATTAATCAATATCATATGATTCATAATTATATAATAAAATTATTTCTCAAAAGTACAGCTTAGTCTATAATTCCAAAATAATTGTAAATAATATTAGATACTTCTGTATTTTCCAATGCATCACTTTTTTTATGAAAACAAATACTACATTATAGTTTTATTACATAACGGATATTCATTATAATCATACTGAAATATAGCTGTCTATTCCTTAGTCGATACCAAAAAATAGTCGTTATTTCATAAATAATGTTCGGTACGTTTTACAAAAACAATTTTCGTAATTTGATGCAATCAATAAGTGCTATATGGCATACTCCCACTATTTTTGCTATTACTACAACAGTGTACTTAGTTTGGAGGTCCATCATTCACTTAACATAGATTATTTATTTCATATACTGTAACTAGTTTACAATGGAGAGTTTTAGATCAAATATCTCGAACTCAGAGAAATAAATCTCATTGAAAACAATTTTCTATATGAAAATACATTTTGGAATTGAAATCGCATTTCTCATTCCAATGTTAAGTATCAATTATTATTATTACAATTCTCATTCTGATGTTTCCTTATGAAGCAAAATTGACCATTCACTCTCTTCATCCCAATTGTACCTTAAAGCACATTTACTCTTACATTCATTTTCCTTTCAAAATGGTCAAACCATTCAAAAGAAAACCCTTGCTATAATATTATAACGAACCTTTTTCAAAAGCACATTTGATTATCCTTAACATTTAAGGACATCAAATGTATTGTATTTTACGTAAATCGATCTGTAACATCCCCCGGCCCAAAACTAACGGCTACGGATACTGCAGTCATTCATAGTTATTAATCCTCAATGACCAAATACGGCGTCATTAGATACATTGATATATAGAAACACAAGAATATGGAAAGAAATTAATCGGCACACAAATTCCACATTCCATTTCAAAAAATCCAAATTGATTACATAATCCCAGTTCGCAGACCACGTTCAGATAACATATAATTATTACAAAATACGCCAAGAGCGACATATGAAGATGCCCCCTTGGTTGATCAGAGGATATAAATAGGAAAGAAAACAAATTTGCCTTTACAAACAAAACACACAGTAGAAATAAAAGAACTCCAATAACAAGCTTGCCTCCTTCATGTCCTCGGAAGATTTATTCGTTTAAAAGAACACCTGGAAACCTTAACTCTCAGCCTACTCAAAATCAATTGAGTACCCAAGAGTTTAAGAGGAAAACAAAAACTTCGAGTCAAACATAAATCCTAGTATGAATAATAATTTACCACCTCAAACCATTTGGATATCTAGTGAGACCACACCGCTTAGCGGAACGGGTTTTCCCCTCACTAGTATCCTAAAACATTTATAAAAGCATATACTGTGCTCCTGCATCCAAAATGGTTAAAACATAGTATTTCAAAAACATTATGATGATATGCAAAACAAGTAAATCAAATCTGGATTACCCATCCCCATTCATTCTGACTATCTGTCTCAATTATGGTTTCAAGAGTTACAATAACCTATTAAATGCTTATTGACTATCTGTCCACTTTCATAGTTTACATGGGATCACTAAGAACCTATTGGTAATTCCAATATCTTTTTTCTCTTATCCTAGTTTTCATGGGATAACTAGGAACCTATTGACTAACTGTCAATATCTTAATCCGGATATAGTTTTCATGGGCTAACTACAAACCTACTGGCCTCTGCCAGTATCAAATCATAGTTTTTATGGGCTGACTATGAACATATTGGCCACTGCCAATATCTTTTGTTATGCACAGTTTTCATGGGCTTACTGCGAACCTATTGGCCCTTGCTAATATCTTTAATTAAGATTTTTAACATTTCTTAAGTTATATTCACTACTGGGTCAACCTAACTGGTTATTCCGCCCTTCCCCAAAGTACTGTTATGGGTTAGTTACAGTGGAAATAAGTATATAAAGAAGAAATACTTCTAAAATCTTTAGTATGCCATGGTACTTCCGTTTTAAAAGTGAGAGTGGGTTATTCTTTTTGAAACTTTAAAACATTACCTTCGAAACCTCTGGATAACCTCCTTCGAAAGCATAGACTTCTTTTTGAAACATAATAAACATACCTTTCAAAGCCCTTGTTAAATGTTCACTTTCGAAACCAATAATACCTTTCGACGGTATCAAAATATTCTTTAAAACATAGCTTCGAAGCAAATAAAGTACCCTTTCAAAAGCATTGGGTTTACTCTTTAAAAACATTCTTTGGTTCAAAATGATTATATACGAAAGTACCTCTTTGGAAACCAATTATAAAATTGTTTTGGGGAAAAAGTTGATGGTGTCAGAACCATCTAGTCGAAAGCAACCACCTTTTAAATTAAAACATCAAAGGATAGAGTCGAAACCCTCTTTCGACTCAATTGCCTTCGAAACCCCCAACCCTTCGAAAGCATTTTGGAAAAAGGCTTAGTTTAAGTTAAAACAAAGAGAGCCCTTCGACAGCATAGATGGCTTCAATACAGTCGAAAGGAGAAAATTACGGCTTGGTTTCGACTTGGTCGAAACCAATCCTTTCGAAAGCTAACACCTTTACATAGTATAGCAACCTTCTTTGAAAGCTATTTGTAAAAACCCCTTTCGAAAGCATATGTTTCGACTATGTCGAAAACTTTAAGTAAAACAAGGTTGGAATTTAACTTTAGAAAACAAACTAAGGTTTCGACTCAAAAGGGTATCCACTCAGTCGAAAGCCGTTCAAAAGCTAGGCAAATGCTTATCTTTTAAAAGTGAACATTGGTTTCGACCCTTACGAAAGCATTGCTTTCGATACTCTACCTTCCGCTACTTACCAATTCACTTCGTACCAATTCCATTGGTAACATGTGCATTGGTTTCGGCTGGATTGATGCAGAGGTAAAGGAGTCGAAAGTTGCCTCCGAATTTGGTGGAATAACCTTTTTCTTAAACGCTGATTTATAGCTAAATATGGCAATTACTTTATAATTAACCTTCCTATTGTAATTCCTTGATTGGTTACTTTAAAGCTTTTCAAATACTTTACAATCAAAAACTGCCGCATTAATTTAGATCCAGATCAAAGAAATATAACGTTTAAGCCTTTACATATAACAAAAACCAACATTCGTAGAAAAGTCCATCTTTAACAATAATTTATTTTCCCTAATATATCAACTGGGAGAAATCCCCAAAAATCACAGAAAATCTATTTTATCATGTAATCAAACATATTAAAATTTCAGGCCCAATTTCTTCCTGAAATACTTGAAATAAATTTTTAAACCCAATTATATCATATTCCTTTAGAAATTCACGATAAATTTCTATAGCTCGAAAAACTCTGAAAATTAAAACCCATCTCCATAATCATGTTTTACATAACATTAAAATTTTCCATGGCAATCTAAAATCATATATTCTTGGTTTTACCTAAAAATCATGCAAATTCATATGTGAATGAATTACAATATATGAACATAATATAGCTCAAGCATATCATCATCCATATTATCATAAAGACGAATTTTATCATAAATCCGAAATCATATAATCATCGAATAAAATAGAGATGTTATGAGGTTATTATTCACCTTAGATATGATAAGGAATTTGAGATTTGTTGTTGATTAATCTTTCCTAGCTTTGATCCTTAGCTTTAGATTATAATCTTCCTCTTTTCCTCCTTATTAATGGTCGGCTATATTTTTGTTTTTGATTTGCATTTGTGAAGCTGAGAAATGAAACGTGAATGTGCAAGGGTAAGACGTGTATAGCCGGTTATGATAAGGAGGCTATTTTACTAATATGCCAATGTGTGATTTAATTACTTTAATAACTCAATTAAAGACCATTTACTTTATTAATAAGCACGACCCTATATATGGTTTATTTAAATCTCAATCCCATTATCATCATTTTTCTATTTAATTTATCTAATTAAATTTCCTGAATAATGTTATCAAAATTAGGGATGTTACAGGCTCTCCGCCTTAAAGAATTTCATCCTCGAAATTCAGTAAGGATTAAATATTAAACATAGCAATCGTTAGTAACAACTCCAAACCACCATACTAGTCTAACTGACTAGCAACTAGCTATATAAATCTAATATAGACATACCCTTAAAGAAGATCAGGATAAGTATCTCTAATCATGTCCTCTGTCTCCTAAGTACAGTCCTTCTCGTTGTCGCTCCACTGAACTTTCACTAACCTGACTATCTTATTCCTTAATCTTTTCTCATCTTTAGCTACAACTCAAACCGGTTGTCTAACAATAGACAAATTAGGCTCTACTACTAAGTCTTCCAACCCTGTCGTAGGAATAATAGTCTTTGAATCATGCACATACTTGCGTGAGATACATGAAATACATTATGGACACCTGCCATACTGCTCGACAACTCTACTCTATATGCGAGCTTTCCAATCCTCTCTGTAATCTGGAATGCACCTACATATCTTGGAGCTAACTTCCCCGACTTTCCAAATCGTATCGCACCCTCCATTGGTGATACCTTAATGAAAACTTATCTCCAATTGAGAATTCTAAGTCCTTACGCCTCTTATCAGTGTAACTCTTCTGTCTTGATTGAGCTTCCTTTATCCTTCCTCGAATTAACACTACAAGAAAACACGTTATTAGTTGCATTAATTGGCTGCGTTTAAAGCCAAGTGCAACCACTACTTATTTAGAGGAATAGAAATAAATAAATCAACGCTACTAATTATTGGCGCCAATAAATTGGTAAAATTTTGATGAAACTTCTATTTGGCCGCTCGTCTTTCTTTCTTCCACTTACACATTTACATTAGAAAAACCTAAATAAAAATGGAGTCAAATTATCAGCCACCACCCCTTATCTCTTCCTCGTCTCCTCGTTTACCTACTTCTCCACTCTGACCTTGTCTCCCAACCTTTCCCCCTTGTCCTACCCACCTCTATCTCATCCTCTCCTTTAATCGTTGGCTTCCCTTTCAAATTTGCAAACCCTAGATCTATCTTGCTGTATCAACCGTCGCATCATGCTCTACTACTAACGTCATTGTTTTCAGGTCACCCTCTCCCAGTCTAAGTCTAAGGCCATCTAATGGGACAAAAGATAGTGGCTTATTGCATCCGCGATTTTAGCTTTAAATACCTTCTCAGATTTTGAAATTGAAATATGTGAGTGAGTTCGAATTTTTCAATTATGATATAAGGTACTCTTTTACAGCTGAGAAAACTTGCATACTTTTCTCAACTTAGCTTCCCACATTAAGGAAAATATCTGAGTTTTAGGATACCATTAATTTTATCGCGATAGGTAGCTAGCGAAGCAGTATCAGGTTTAGGTGCATTTGGAAAGCTCAAATATGAAAGCGGAGTTTATAGAGTGCAGGTTTGGCTTGTAATTTTTGTTTCTTATATTTAGCAGATTATACTTTTTAGTTCTTTCATTTTTCTTATTCGTTTTCAGTGTGTCCCAGTGATAGAGAAGTCAGGTAGAGTGCACACAGGTGCGATTTCTGTTGCCATTCTTCCTCAAGCAGATGAGGTAACAATATAACTCATCAGTTGGTTTCTAATTGAGTGCCTATCTGCAGAATTCAAAATGCAACTTATCATGTATACTTTGATTTTATTTATATGTCACGTGATGATAAGTGGATTGTATTGGGTAATTTATAGGTTGATGTTCAGCTACGTAATGAAGATCTGAAAATAGATACATACAGGTCTGGTGGAGCTAGAGGTCAGTCGGTTAATACTACCAGTAGTGCTGTGAGAATCACTCATATTCCTACTGGAATAGCAGTAGCTATACAAGATGAGAGATCACAGCACATGGTAACATAATACTTCCTTCGCATACCTTTTTTTCCTATAAATACGCAGTTCCTTTTTGTTTCTCATCGATCTATGTGCTCTATCTGAAACTACTTCTGTTAATATATCTGAAACACGGCCTACTTCCACAGGTTAGCAAATGGGCGTCGCAGATCCTCGACCATCTCTAACATTCAACACAACAACATCACCTACTCTGACCAATCCGATCTCCTCCACCTCTTCACCAACCATCACCGCAACATCCTAGGCAAACCTTCCACCCCTCTACCAGACATAGACTGGAGTCACCTTTACCCTGACCCTCAAAGCCTGCAAGTAGATCACCCCTTCACGGAACAAGAAATCTGGACTGCAGTCAAAGATATGTCGGACAATAAAGCTCCTGGTCCTGACGGCTTTGGCCCCCTTTTCTTCAAACACTTCTGGAGTACAATGAAATCTGACATTATGGACATGTGCCTCGAATTTCAAAATAATCCCAGCTCGGTTGCACGAATCAATTATGCCATCATTTCCCTCATCCCAAAAACTGGTGACCCTTCCTCCCTTGATTCCTTTCGACCTATCAGCCTCCTCAACACCACCTTCAAAATCATTACAAAAATCTTTGCAAACCGACTTCAAGCTGTAATATCCCCTCTAGTTGGCCTGGAGCAATCGGTCTTCATACTCGGTCATAATATCCTAGATTGTGTGGCCGCCACTCAAGAAGTGGTGTCTTTCTGTCACAGAACCAACACCCTAGGAATCCTACTTAAACTTGACTTCTCTAAAGCCTTTGACTTAGTCAACTGGAACTTCATTCTTGCACTATTACGACATAGAGGCTTCCCACCGAGATGGTGCTCCTGGATATCCTCTATCCTGAACTCCCGCATGTCTTCTGTATCAGTTAATGGTGAACTTGGTGGTCTGATCAAGTCTTTGAGAGGTCTACGTCAAGGAGACCCTCTCTCCCCCCTAATTTTCGTTCTTATTGCAGATGTCTTCAACCGCATGATTAAACTGTCCATCTCCAACAACCACTTGGCCGGAATCAGCATCCCTACATCTAACCTTCAAATATCCAACCTACAATTTGCTGATGATACCATCCTCTTTGCCTCACCCAATCCTAATCACCTACACTACCTCAAAGTTCTCCTCTATGTTTTCGAATTAATCTCTGGCCTCTCCATCAACTTCCACAAAAGCTCCCTTATCATGCTTGGCAATTCCAACCACCTTGGCCCCGCAACCGCTGCCGTCCTCAATTGCAAACTTTCCCAGTTTCCAATCTCCTATCTGGGTCTACCTATTCGGCCCACCAGACTCACGCGTCCTGACTGGCTACCCCTCATCAACAAAATTGAATCCCGCCTCGCATCCTGGAAAGCTGCTTCCCTCTCGACAGCTGGTAGATTAATCTTAGTTAAATCGGTCCTCTCTGCCATCCCCTCCTACTGGATCTCCTTCCACAAACTCCCCCCTTGGGTTTCCAATAAAATTGACAAATCTCGCAGGACCTTCTTATGGAATGGCTCCAAAGCAAAATGCCTTATCAACTGGCGCTCAGTCTGCCTCCCAAAACGCCATGGTGGCCTTGGTGTCCCGGATCTCCCCTCGCTCAACACTGCCCTATTAACAAAATGGATCTGGCGTTTTCTCTCCCCTGATAATTTCCTCTGGAAGGATTGGATCCTACATTCTTATCACTACTCTAATCCACACCTAGCCCTACACCTCCCACCCAGTTGCAGACCTTCTCCATTCTGGTCCAATATCCTCCACACCATCCCCCGAGTCAAATCCCTCTTTCAAGTCTTAATAGGCAATGGCAACAACTGCCTATTCTGGCATGACACGTGGGTGGCCTCTTCACCCCTAGCCAAAACACTACCTAACCTCTTCTCCTCCTCAAATCTACAACTTGCCACCACCTATACCCTGTGTCACCTAGGCCCCAGTAGCCTTCATCCCCCCTCCCTTTTTTCCATCGAAAATTTCAATGAGCTTCTCGTAGCTTCGAAAATCCTACAATTCCTTCGCATATCCCACTCACCAGACCGCTTCACCTGGGCACTCAATCCATCCAAAGGCTTCTCTGTATCATCTTGCTACTCTTTCCTCATCCACCCTGGCCGTCTTTTCCCCTACAGCAGGATTTGGAATTGCCACTCACACCCAAGATTCCTCTTCTTCCAATGGTGCCTCATTCGTAACCGCATCAACACCAAAGACAGACTTATTCGCTTAAACATCCCCACTGATCCTCTCTGCGTACTTTGCTCCTCTCAAGTCGAAACAATTACCCACCTTTTCTTAGACTGTGATTTCTCTTTCGCAATCTGGGCCCCAACCAGCGCGCATCTATTGGGTTACATTCCGGAGTTCATTTCATTTTTTGAATACTGGCAGCAAGACCTCGGAAATCACAATCTCGACATCTTTATCACCATTTACTGTTGGTGCATCTGGAAAGAACGAAATGCTTATGTCTTCAACAAACCTAGATCTTCAACCACGACCATCTGTAGTCGAATCTCACAACTTTTCAATTACTGGACAGGTACCAACTCGGCCCCCTTCAGATTTAGACTGAGGTCCGCTCCTGCTGACTCTGCGGAATCAATGGCCAGCACCAGCACTAACCCACTGTAGCAGTTCCTAAGCGATTCCGTCTGACCCCATTTTGTCTGTTGAATCATCGATTACGGTGATAGTGTCACATCCTGTAATCCATTAACTCTTATGTACATTATTATGTTAATTAGCTTAGCCTATTTTTTTGGCCACCGGTTGGGCTTGTCAACCGGACCTTATTTCCTATTATTCTACTATTATTATTAACCGGCTGTGTAGTTTATCACTACACAACCATCTTTCTAAAAAAAAATATTTGATCCTTTTTTTTTCTTGTAAAAATTTTCTTTTGAGAATAAAGAGAATGTTAAAGTATTGCGTATATTATATTTTGTTAACTAATTATCCAGTCCAAATGGCAATCGAATGTTGGTATATATATTTATAAACACTTTGGTCATAAATACAGTTATAAAAGGCAAGATCCTAATGAACAAGGCCCCTCAGTTATACAATGTCTTCGAGGAATCACCATTGGATGCTAACCTAACCAAATAAAGATAATATTTCTAAGTGTTGTTATAGTTAGAAGAAAATTTGGTAGTGTATCAGCTCCCGCCTTCCCATAGTTTTGGAAACCATCATGATATATAGTTTGTTGTATCTTTGGGTCTGCACGTGCACTTAATATATGCAAAAAATCATTTGGAATTCAATTAAGCTTTACATATAGCATCCTTAAAATTACTATTTAACTTCTATGTAAATTAATTGATTCAAGATTGATAATACAAACAAAACAAGGCAAAAACACTTAAAGCACTGAGAGCAAGGTTATATGAAATCGAAAGATCAAGGGCTCAGATGAACAGATCGAAACTTAGAATGGATCAGGTGTATACTAAGCTTAGCCGTCTCCCTACATTCAGACATGATATATGTGATCTCTATGGTTTATATTTGCATATGCTACTTAATAATTGTGGAATTTGAATGTCATGTTTATGAATAAGAAGCAAAAGTAAAATGATGATTTGCTTTTGGCAGCATGCGAGTGACAGCCTAGAAAATGCAGATCAGTTGTTGCAAGGCAGTGAGAAAATGCATAGCGTATTATGCCAAGACAGTCAGGACAGAAGCGAATAGGTTTCAGTTTACGGTGATACATGTTGAGCACATCAGTTGGCAGTTTGAGTGTGTCCAGTAGCATAGCAAAGCATGTTGAGTGTGTATCCCTCGTAACAGCATATAAGATGCCATTTTGGTCAAATAAAATTGAGCAGCAGTCATTGTAGGATGTAGTACTATGGTTGAGCCGGTCAGGGATTTGCAAGTGTTGGCAGTATATCATTTGACAACGGAGTTACACTTCTTGCAGAGCAAAGAAACAGGCTGGAAGAGTGTATTGCATGGGAAGGGAACCGATGTAGTTGTTGAATTTGCGTTGTGTTTCCTATAGTACCTGAGTCTAAAAGGAGCAGTCCAATGATTGCCTCGGGTGGTAGGGAGTGGAACCAATAAAGAGGCTGCAGAAGCTTCAAGTGTCGTGTATGGCTAGTGCACAGCAAGAGCGGCGTGAGACAGGTAGCAGTTGCAGTGAGCTAGTCGTTGAACAGGTGGTAGAAAACGAATAGTCCATTCAAGTATTGACAACATAAACAAAGATAGTTGAATAATTATAGTCATCCTCATTTTTCCTTTTCCTTCACTGAACTTTCCTATCATATTGAATTTTTCACCTTTTTATCCTTCTTTTATGCAAAGAAATTTGGGGCTTTTTTTTGGGTTTCCTTTTTCGCTTAGTACTTACTGGGATTTGAGTTGAGATTTTAGTCATGAATTTTTAGGCATTTATACTAAGATTGATAATAAAATATAGACAATAGAATAATACATCGCTTGTTAATATTTATAAATTTGAATCCCACTACAGGACCAGTAACTGAACAAGTGGAATTTGACTTGACTTCCTCTTAATGTATACTTAAATGTTAAAGATACGGATTTAGAGGCATTAAAAAAGACCAGAGTTAGAAAGAAGGAATTGTTATTCTTCAGTATATGCATTTCCAATATCTGATTAATACACGACATGCACTGAAAATACACGACATGCACTGTAATCTATGGTACCGGGTGTAACGACCCTAAAATTTCGACCAAATTTAAAATTTAAAATTCATCGTTTCAAATAAAAAAAAAATTTGAAATTTTAAACGATCTCAATTTACGTCCAAACTTTATTTGTGACATACGTCTAGTTAGATAGGGATATAGAAAAAGTTTCGTTGGAAAATATTACAGTAAAGTCCGTTCGCGTTTTACTGTATATCAGTCCACATAAAGCTGCGTAAAATTTATCTTCCAAATCCAAATATTTTTTTTACACAGTCCACTTGTAAAAATTATTCTGATCAAGGTTTTATAATTCGTTTCGTCTAAAACTGTCATCGCCTGCTCCGTTTATATTATTTTGCAAAACGTACAATTCAAGCGGTGTAAATGCAAATTTTATAAAATCATCGTATCGCAATAATCTGTGTACCGTTGGAAGCGCATCGTCACACCGATCATAACGGTATATTTATTTGCGCGAATCGAAGTCCGACAACATCCGTCGCGTTAATTAAATCGCTCCAAACGGTCCGGGTACACAAATTGCAACCCAAAAATCTTTAACCCGTTCACAAAAGAAAGTTGAAATAAAGTCAGCTGATGTATTTAATTGGGTAGTTGGAAGCTGGGGGGTTACTCTGGAAATGATGTGGACGTTGGGAAATGAAAATCTGTGAGGGATTCGAAGCATCAAAAGTAAAAAGTAAATTTAAACTTAAGCAACGTATAGTTCATTCCTTCATTTCATTTTGCTCCACTCTCACGTCTACAGGTACCCACTCTTCATTCTCTTTATTCTCTGTTGGATTTGAATTTCGTTTGTAGAGAAAAATATATATCAAAAGTATATAAAGTTTGCATTCACATCAAATTGAAAACGAACTGCTCATCATCGTGCTTGGCCAAACCTCCCTCCGCCCTCATTTTGTTGCCACCCACCTTGCTCCTTCAACCACCGGCCTGTCTTCATCACGTGCCTAGTCCACCATCGACCATGCAACATTCTCGCCATTAACCATGGCCAGCTAATCACTGCTCTATTGCCCGTCCCTTTCTCCTTCTCTTTTGCTCGGCCTTGCCCACCGTGCCTCACGCGCTGTCCCTCCTTCACGTCAGCCTGTGCCGAGCACACTGCAGCTTCGTCTCTTCGACAGCCTCACCTTGGCATCTCCGCCTCCATCCCCTTGACTTTGTCGCCTGACTTCGCCACCCACTGCCTCGCCCAGACCCCACAACACCATGTTCCCAGCTCCCAACCGCCTGACTTCGCCACCCAGCCCCTACCAACCACCCTCCACGCCACCTGGCCCAGACGCGCCACCCAGCCACCCAGCCTCGCACCACCCACGTCCCCTCCACCACCAGACCCCACAACCCCACGTTCCCAGCTCCTAACCGCCTGCAGCCCGCCACAGCCACGTCCCAGACCCCTCTGACCGAGACGCCTCCGCCTGCCACCATTCGCCACCACCAGCCTGACCCCGCCTGCCTCTCTACCAAACCTGACCCACTCCGGCAGCCACTGCCTCCCACGCCTACACCAGGTCCACCGCCTGCCACTGCCTCCGAACCCTGCCAGCACCCCGCAGACCATCACATCTCCGCACCACCAACAGCCCACTGCCGAACCCACTACCCGGCTGGCCACACGCGTTGGTTCGCCAAATGTTGGTCATCGCCTTGTCCGGAGATAGTGTTTACTGATATATATTGCATATAGCGTTGTTTATATTTGTCTAGTTATTAATATTCAGCGTTGTCTTGAATTTCCAGCTGCTGATCCGGAATCTCAAGCCTAGGCCTCGTCTATTTTGTCATCGTACCCTGCTTCTTTGATTGGTACGAATATATATGTACAATCTATACATATATCTTGTATTGAACAAATCGTAATTGAATTATTATTCGCTTGCAGTTTGTTGTTCGTTAGTGTTGTGCTTGTTCGTGCCTCTTATCTATCGCCTATGTGCTTCGTCGTCAAACTTCTTACCACGCAAGGTGAATATTTTCTATTCACGACTCAAATATCTATTATACTATGATAATTAGATGTTGGATGTTATGAATGTTGATTTGGATGTTAAATGGATTGAATGTTAAAAATTGAATTGAAGTTAGTATGTTAAATAGTTATGACGCCAAATTGCTATGTGATATTAAATGTGTTGTTATTGTAATTGATAATAAATTTGAAACTGAATTGATATAGAATAGAAAATAAATTCTAAATGACATATGTTGAACTTGACCCCTTTATATGATGAATATTGATTTATTAAAATTGACCCTTTAAAATTGTTTGACACGTAGAATTTGATAAAATGTCACTTTAGATTATAGAACGTATTGAATTAACTATTGTAATTGAAATTGAACGACAAGTGAAACCGAAATGTTATAATCTTTAATCTACATGAAACGATAGTGTAGATTCTAGAAATAGTCATATTAATTGGCGTAAATAACAACGCGAATTAATACGATTATTTCGGGATTATTTGAATTGTTGAATTGTTGCAAATGGATGCTATTGCTTGTTTATTTACTTTGACACCATCCCAGCTATCACACTGCAAGTTCCCTTTGTATGTCTTGATTTTGAATTTAAATGGATTCGGGTTGAAATGATAAATACCCAATTGGATGAATTGGCCTAGGATAGATAATTAAAATAAGAAACCGAACGGTCAACAAAAAAAAAACGTTTTGAAATTGAGTCTTATTTGGAATTAGGGAATGAACTTAGAAAACTGTATTGTAATTTGGTAACGCAAATATAAATAAAATGATTTTGTTGAGTTGAATAAATAAATGTGTTTTGAAATATAAATAAATTGATTTTATTGAATCGAATAAATTTGTTGGAAGTAAATAAAATGATTTTATTGAATGAAATAAATGAACCTGTTTGAAATAAATAAAAATGGATTTTATCGAATTAAATAAATTAGATTTGTTGGAATAAAGAAATGAACTGAAATAAATGAGAACGAATTAATGTAATGAATTGAAACGGATTTGTAAATTTATTTATTTATTTAAACAAAGTGTTTGACAAAGTTAATCGAAATGAGATTTAAGAAGTAAATAGGTTAGAAGATAAAGTGATTTAATTTCGAGTTTTGATAAATAAATAAACGAAGTTTTGACAAAGTGAATGTAGTAAATGAAATTGATATAGTAATGAACCTAAGAATGTAAATACGGATTTAAAGAATAAAACTTGATTTAATTAGTTGAACTAAGATTGACTATTTCATGTAATCCATAAATTTGAGTTGATTTAATAAGTGAAATGTTGATTTAACGTGAATACTTAAATTTTGATAACTAAAGGGCTTGAACTAGAATTTCTTTTCGAAATATGATTTTAGTAACTGAAACGAATCGAATTACGAAATATCAAAATTTGGAAGTCAAATTTGCAACTTGACCTTTGGATTTGATTTGTTTTAACTTTAATAAAAAGTTGACTGTTGGGTAATTAATACGTAGTTATTAAAGAGTCCGGGATCGGATTATGGACATACTCTCTGTCGATACCGAAAACCACTTTAATAACTAATATACGCGAAGTGTTGATCCAGAATGAAGTGGACGGTTTTGATGAACGCGTTGACTGAAGAAAGAGAACGATTTTGGATGACCCCTGACATGACTAAAACAGGAGCCGCGCCGGGCCATTGAGGTTCGCTACCTCTAGCGGACACACTTCTTCGATACCTTATCTATTACTTTTGTGATTCGATTTGGGTGCACCCCTTGATTTGGGAGTGTTGTTTCGCGGTGTTGTGATAGTAGCTGCTATGCCCAACATCAGTCCGGATCACGCAACTACTAGTATCCTAGTTGGTATCGCCTCATGTACCTTGTCATACTGATTTTCCTATTCGCGACCACTACGTTTTGTTTTGTACCTTTAGTATATGGATTGCCCTCTGGTGACTTCCGGTTTTGGGGAAACTACGGTCTTGTATATGCTCTTGGGAATTAAAATGTGTTAAGGGTGGAATGGGCCATGACTTAACACTATTTTGATATCATACTTTACTGATTAGACATTATCTATTTAGCGTATTCTATTGTATATATAGATAGTTTATCGAATTCTTATAGATGTGTATCATATTCATCTTTGAGTTATGAACTTTATTATTTGCTCCTGATTATCCTGTATAAGATTTTGAGTCCTGACTCGAGTGTTTCTTTTGTATATGCTCGGGTCAGTCTGAAGCTATTCCGTTGCTGGTCAAGGTTGGTCGAAGATGCTGAAGGCTTAGCTTTTATCTATATCATTTTATTTCCAGTATTTGATGTACTTATGTATTAGACATCTTGTATCTCTTTTCAGTCGCTTTATGTTGAGACATTGTTGTATTCTCTGTAGTAGCTTCATGGACTACTATTATGACGATGTATTTTTCTGCTGCATTATTCTGTGACTGTTCTGAGTTTGTGATGTTGTATTGATTCTCATTTACATTTATGTACTTATAATCCCATAATGTTCTGTGTTTTGTATTATTTAAGTTGACAAGTGTGGATTATTGTCAATTTAAATGGTCCAAATATACGGGATGTTACAGTTGGTATCAGAGCTCTGGTTTTCCCAAAAACCTTAGTTCGGGATTATAAAGAAACTCATTAGAGATAGAGTAGCAATACTCTAGAATGAGGAGAATCGATTCAATATCCAAATCCTTTCAAAAATTCAAGCTCCTTTGATTCGTTGATTAGTTTTCTTAGCATTCTATTATATTATCTTTGGTTCTAAATCTCTTTTGGTATTTCAGGATGAGTACCAGAAGAAATGTTAGAGGTGGAAGAGGCAATGGTCCTGCCCAGGCTGCACCTGCCGCTCCAGTTCCTGTCAAATTCACTACTCTTAGCAAGGAGTATTCGCAACTGGGAGGTACTAAGTTTTCTGGATCCGAGAACATCATAGAGGCTCAGCATGGCTTAAGGGTTTGGAGAAGATATTTTCTGGATTGGAGATTACTGATGCCCAGAAGCGTCAGCTTGCTGCTTGGCAACTCCAAGATGCCGCACAAGATTGGTGGGAATCCGTTACTTCTCGTATCGAGGAGGACACCATCACTTGGGCCCAGTTTAGGTATGAATGGTTTGGATTCTAGTGGTTTAAATTCTTCCTTCTATCTTTGAAATGATTGTTCATCTAGTCTATCTTTTGGATTAGGGATACTTTCTCGGCACAATGGATGCCAGCTGCTGGGAAGGCCCAACTTTATAGAGCTTTCATGAATCTTAAGCAGGGCAATATGACTTTTTCTGAGTATGAGAGAAAGTTCAACGAACTCTCCAAGTTCGGACTCGGCTTGATTGATACACCACTTCTGAAGAACAAAAAGTTCATTATGGGAGCTAGAGCAGAGTATTATGACTTACTTACCGGCCATATCCATTGCACCTTCACAGAGCTTGTTGATTATGCCCTTAGATATGAGGCAAAGCCTAAAGGATCCACTGCCAAGGCTGCCCCTACTCAGCCCTCTTCTAGCCAGCTCGGGAAGAGGAAGATGAACTTTGATCAACAAAAGAAAGCTTGGCAGAAGACTACAGGATTGGGATATGCTCAGAAAAGCCCTATCGATCTTGCTAATATCACATGCTTTAAGTGCGATAAGAAGGGCCATTATGCTAATAGTTGTCCATCTACCGGAGCTGCTATTCCACCACCTTCTATGACTAGGAAAGATTTATGCTATGTCTGCCTCCAGCCGGGTCATTTCAAGAAAGAATGCCCAATGTATAAGCGTGGCACACCATCTGGAGTATTTGCTATCACCACTCCTACACCACCTCCACCACCTGCTCAGGATGACCTAGGTACCTTACGAAGTACTTTTTCTTTACATGATTTACCTATTAGGGTATTATTCGATACTGGTGCTTCTCATAGCTTCATATCTATTGATCTCTGTAATAAGCTCAAATTAGAACCTACTCTTGCTACTACTTCCTTATGCGTCTCCAACCCTATTGGAGGACTTGCCAACCTCAGTAGAATTTGTAAAGAGGTCGTGCTCTTATATGGAAGATATCGATTCACTTGGGATTTTTATGTGCTTGGCTTCGCAGCATTTGACATCTTGTTAGGTGCTGATTGGTTAAGGAAATTCGATGCTGTTATTTCTTGCAAAGCTCGTTCTGTTTCTCTAGTCAATGACAAGGGCCTACCGCTTGTCATTGAATGCAAATCACCTCAGAAATATGCCGGAAGCTTCATATTCTCTCTTGATGCTCATCCGGATGATCTTAGTACTACACCTATTGTTCAGAAATTTCCCGATGTATTTGGAGAGGTTAACTCTCTACCGCCCAAACGGGAAATCGATTTTCGTATTGATCTTATTCCTGGAGCTACGCCCGTAGTTCTCCCACACCGAAGGATGGCTCCTAAAGAAAGGGCTGAACTAAAAACTCAAATTGAGGATCTATTTGCTAAGGGCTTGATTAGAAGAAGTTGTTCCGAATGGGGCGCTGCAGTTGTATTTGTCACCAAATCAGATGGATCTCTTCGCATGTGTGTTGATTATAGAGAGCTCAACAAGCACACTCTCAAGAACCGTTATCCGATGCCTCGCATCAACGATTTATTCGACCAGCTTCATGGTGCTAAAGTTTTCTCACAACTTGATCTAGCCACTGGGTTCCACCAACTCAGAATAGCGGAAGATAGTATCCATAAGACAGCTTTCCGGACTGAGAATGGATTCTATGAATGGTTGGTTATGCCATTCGGTTTGACCAACGCACCTGCTTACTTCGTCGACTTGATGAATCGAGTCTTCCGTGATGTCCTTAACAAGTTCGTTCTTGTATTCATTGATGATATTCTTGTCTTCTCTAAGGACAAGGAAGAGCATAAGGCACATCTTCGTTATGTCCTTGAAACTCTCAGAAACCATCAGCTTAAAGCCAAGTTTTCTAAATGCCATTTCTGGCGTGACGAAGTGAGATTCCTTGGCCATATTGTTTCTGAGAATGGCATTTCAGTCGATCCAGCTAAGATTGCCATAATCAATGTAAGTTTTATCATATTCGAAATTCTATTCAAATAATCTTATCTCTCGCTAATTTATATCATTTAATCTACAGGATTGGGAGACCCCCAAAACTACTACTGATATCCGTAGTTTCTTGGGTCTAGCTGGATATTATCGCAGATTTATTGAGCACTTTGCCCGGATTTCTGCTCCTCTTACTGCTTTGACTCGGAAGGACATTAAGTTCATGTGGAGTGAGAAGTGTGAATCAGCTTTTAATGAGTTGAAGCACAGGTTAACTTCGGCCCCAGTTCTTGCAGTCATCGATGGAAGTGAAGGATTGACTGTTTATACAGATGCTTGCCGAGAAGGTTTAGGCGCTGTTCTTATGCAAAATGGAAAGGTTATTGCTTATGCCGGTCCTTAGTTGAAGACCCATGAATTGAACTATGCCACTCATGACTTGAGCTTCTTGCTGTTGTATTTGCTTTGAAACTTTGGAGGCATCATCTTTTGGGAACAAAGTTCGAACTATTCACTGATCATAAGTCTTTGAGGTATATCTTTTCTCAGAAGGATTTGAACCAGAGGCAAGTCTGATGGCTTGAATTCTTAGCTGCATACGACCTCAACATCACTTATACACCGGGGAAAGCAAATGTTGTAGCAGATGCTCTGAGCCGCAGCAAAGCATTGTCTTGTTGCAATCTTATTGAAGGCATGTTATTCTAGCTTAGTATCTCTCCATCTCTTATGGATCGCATCAAAGCTAAGCAATATGAAGACACCTTGCTCTATCGTATGAAGGAATTAGTTATGGGTAGAGTAAGTAATGCCGACAACAAAGTGGGTGCACAAGTTGATAGTGATGGAGTTTTGAGGATCGACAATCGTATTTGTGTTCCTAATGTCGATGGTCTTAGACAGGAAGTGCTGCGCGAAAATCATAAGTCTTCGCTTTCATTTCATCCCGGTGCTACCAAAATGTACCAGAATATGAAGAAACTATATTGGTGGAGTGGAATGAAGCGCGATATTTCTATCTATGTTAGCAGGTGCACCACTTGCCAACAAGTTAAAGTAGATCACAGAAAGACAGCAGGATTGCTCCAACCGCTAGAGATTCCAGGTTGGAAATGGGAGCAAATTTCTATGGATTTTATTGATGGGCTACCAAAGACTAGAAAGGGTAACGAAAGCATATGGGTGATTGTCGACAGACTGACAAAGTCCGCTCACTTTATTCCAGTCAAGACCACTCGTACAGCTTCAAGCTTGGCCGAAATATACATGAGGGAAGTTGTTAAACTTCATGGTGTACCATCTAGCATTGTATGCGATCGGGATCCTATCTTCACCAGTAATTTCTGGAAGGCATTTCAAGATACCTTGGGCACCAAACTGAATCTGAGCACAGCATATCATCCTCAGACAGATGGTCAAACCGAGAGGGTGAATCAGATTTTGGAGGATCTTCTCCGAGCTTGCATTATCGACTTTGGTGGATCTTGGGAAGACCATCTTCACTTGGTTGAATTCACTTATAATAATAGCTACCAGGTAAAGAATTTGAATTTCAAATTTGAATAAGTATATTTGAATTAGAATTAATTATCCTGTATAAACCAGACGAGCATTGGTATGGCACCATTCGAAGCCTTATATGGACGGCCGTGCAAATCGCCAGCTTGTTGGATTGAGTCGGGAGATCGATTAGTGCTTGGACCAGAAATGATTATGGAAGCTTCTGAAAAAGTCGAAGAAATCAGGGAGAAGATAAAGACGGCACAGGATAGACAGAAAAGCTATGCCGACAAAAGGAGAAGAGATCTCGAATTCGGTGTAGGAGACAAAGTATTTCTGAAGGTGTCGCCTTTGAGGAATATTGTTCGATTTGGAAGGAAAGGGAAATTAGCTCCCAGATTCGTTGGTCCGTTTGAGATTACAGAAAGAGTTGGAACATTGGCATATAGAGTTGCATTACCAGAAAAGTTCGCTGGTGTTCACAACGTGTTCCACGTCTCACACCTTCGCAAGGTTGTACATGATCCATCTATGACCATCCCTACTGCTCAGTTGGAAGAGATAGTTATTGAGCCAGACTTGACTATTGAGCGAAAGCCACTTCGGATAGTTGATCGTGAGACAAAGCAACTCAGAAGGAAGTCGGTGAATCTCGTCAAAGTACAGTGGAGTGCGGATGAGCGAGATTGCATGTGGGAAACTGAGGATAGCATTCGGGATTCAAACCCCGAATTATTAATTTCAGGTATTCTTCAAATTTCTTGAAATCTATCGTGACTTTTCTACTTATTTCACTTCTACTCCACTCGTCTCGTTCCTTTTCGAGGACGAAAAGTTTTGAGTGGGGGAGATTGTAACGACCCTAAAATTTCGACCAAATTTAAAATTTAAATTTCATCGTTTCAAATAAAAAAAAAATTTGAAATTTTAAACGATCTCAATTTACGTCCAAACTTTATTTGTGACATACGTCTAGTTAGATAGGGATATAGAAAAAGTTTCGTTGGAAAATATTACAGTAAAGTCCGTTCGCGTTTTACTGTATATCAGTCCACATAAAGCTGCGTAAAATTTATCTTCCAAATCCAAATATTTTTTTTACACAGTCCACTTGTAAAAATTATTCTGATCAAGGTTTTATAATTCGTTTCGTCTAAAACTGTCATCGCCTGCTCCGTTTATATTATTTTGCAAAACGTACAATTCAAGCGGCGTAAATGCAAATTTTATAAAATCATCGTATCGCAATAATCTGTGTACCGTTGGAAGCGCATCGTCACACCGATCATAATGGTATATTTATTTGCGCGAATCGAAGTCCGACAACATCCGTCGCGTTAATTAAATCGCTCCAAACGGTCCGGGTACACAAATTGCAACCCAAAAATCTTTAACCCGTTCACAAAAGAAAGTTGAAATAAAGTCAGCTGATGTATTTAATTGGGTAGTTGGAAGCTGGGGGGTTACTCTGGAAATGATGTGGACGTTGGGAAATGAAAAGCTGTGAGGGATTCGAAGCATCAAAAGTAAAAAGTAAATTTAAACTTAAGCAACGTATAGTTCATTCCTTCATTTCATTTTGCTCCACTCTCACGTCTACAGGTACCCACTCTTCATTCTCTTTATTCTCTGTTGGATTTGAATTTCGTTTGTAGAGAAAAATATATATCAAAAGTATATAAAGTTTGCATTCACATCAAATTGAAAACGAACTGCTCATCATCGTGCTTGGCCAAACCTCCCTCCGCCCTCATTTTGTTGCCACCCACCTTGCTCCTTCAACCACCGGCCTGTCTTCATCACGTGCCTAGTCCACCATCGACCATGCAACATTCTCGCCATTAACCATGGCCAGCTAATCACTGCTCTATTGCCCGTCCCTTTCTCCTTCTCTTTTGCTCGGCCTTGCCCACCGTGCCTCACGCGCTGTCCCTCCTTCACGTCAGCCTGTGCCGAGCACACTGCAGCTTCGTCTCTTCGACAGCCTCACCTTGGCATCTCCGCCTCCATCCCCTTGACTTTGTCGCCTGACTTCACCACCCACTGCCTCGCCCAGACCCCACAACCCCATGTTCCCAGCTCCCAACCGCCTGACTTCGCCACCCAGCCCCTACCAACCACCCTCCACGCCACCTGGCCCAGACGCGCCACCCAGCCTCGCACCACCCACGTCCCCTCCACCACCAGACCCCACAACCCCACGTTCCCAGCTCCCAACCGCCTGCAGCCCGCCACAGCCACGTCCCAGACCCCTCTGACCGAGACGCCTCCGCCTGCCACCATTCGCCACCACCAGCCTGACCCCGCCTGCCTCTCTACCAAACCTGACCCACTCCGGCAGCCACTGCCTCCCACGCCTACACCAGGTCCACCGCCTGCCACTGCCTCCGAACCCTGCCAGCACCCCGCAGACCATCACATCTCCGCACCACCAACAGCCCACTGCCGAACCCACTACCCGGCTGGCCACACGCGTTGGTTCGCCAAATGTTGGTCATCGCCTTGTCCGGAGATAGTGTTTACTGATATATATTGCGTATAGCGTTGTTTATATTTGTCTAGTTATTAATATTCAGCGTTGTCTTGAATTTCCAGCTGCTGATCTGGAATCTCAAGCCTAGGCCTCGTCTATTTTGTCATCGTACCCTGCTTCTATGATTGGTATGAATATATATGTACAATCTATACATATATCTTGTATTGAACAAATCGTAATTGAATTATTATTCGCTTGCAGTTTGTTGTTCGTTAGTGTTGTGCTTGTTCGTGCCTCTTATCTATCGCCTACGTGCTTCGTCGTCAAACTTCTTACCACGCAAGGTGAATATTTTCTATTCACGACTCAAATATCTATTATACTATGATAATTAGATGTTGGATGTTATGAATGTTGATTTGGATGTTAAATGGATTGAATGTTAAAAATTGAATTGAAGTTAGTATGTTAAATAGTTATGACGCCAAATTGCTATGTGATATTAAATGTGTTGTTATTGTAATTGATAATAAATTTGAAACTGAATTGATATAGAATAGAAAATAAATTCTAAAGGACATATGTTGAACTTGACCCCTTTATATGATGAATATTGATTTATTAAAATTGACCCTTTAAAATTGTTTGACACGTAGAATTTGATAAAATGTCACTTTAGACTATGGAACGTATTGAATTAACTATTGTAATTGAAATTGAACGACAAGTGAAACCGAAATGTTATAATCTTTAATCTACATGAAACGATAGTGTAGATTCTAGAAATAGTCATATTAATTGGCGTAAATAACAACGCGAATTAATACGATTATTTCGGGATTATTTGAATTGTTGAATTGTTGCAAATGGATGCTATTGCTTGTTTATTTACTTTGACACCATCCCAGCTATCACACTGCAAGTTCCCTTTGTATGTCTTGATTTTGAATTTAAATGGATTCGGGTTGAAATGATAAATACCCAATTGGATGAATTGGCCTAGGATAGATAATTAAAATAAGAAACCGAACGGTCAACAAAAAAAAACGTTTTGAAATTGAGTCTTATTTGGAATTAGGGAATGAACTTAGAAAACTGTATTGTAATTTGGTAACGCAAATATAAATAAAATGATTTTGTTGAGTTGAATAAATAAATGTGTTTTGAAATATAAATAAATTGATTTTATTGAATCGAATAAATTTGTTGGAAGTAAATAAAATGATTTTATTGAATGAAATAAATGAACCTGTTTGAAATAAATAAAAATGGATTTTATCGAATTAAATAAATTAGATTTGTTGGAATAAAGAAATGAACTGAAATAAATGAGAACGAATTAATGTAATGAATTGAAACGGATTTGTAAATTTATTTATTTATTTAAACAAAGTGTTTGACAAAGTTAATCGAAATGAGATTTAAGAAGTAAATAGGTTAGAAGATAAAGTGATTTAATTTCGAGTTTTGATAAATAAATAAACGAAGTTTTGACAAAGTGAATGTAGTAAATGAAATTGATATAGTAATGAACCTAGGAATGTAAATACGGATTTAAAGAATAAAACTTGATTTAATTAGTTGAACTAAGATTGACTATTTCATGTAATCCATAAATTTGAGTTGATTTAATAAGTGAAATGTTGATTTAACGTGAATACTTAAATTTTGATAACTAAAGGGCTTGAACTAGAATTTCTTTTCGAAATATGATTTTAGTAACTGAAACGAATCGAATTATGAAATATCAAAATTTGCAACTTGACCTTTGGATTTGATTTGTTTTAACTTTAATAAAAAGTTGACTGTTGGGTAATTAATACGTAGTTATTAAAGAGTCCGGGATCGGATTATGGACATACTCTCTGTCGATACCGAAAACCACTTTAATAACTAATATACGCGAAGTGTTGATCCAGAATGAAGTGGACGGTTTTGATGAACGCGTTGACTGAAGAAAGAGAACGATTTTGGATGACCCCTGACATGACTAAAACAGGAGCCGCGCCGGGCCATTGAGGTTCGCTACCTCTAGCGGACACACTTCTTCGATAACTTATCTATTACTTTTGTGATTCGATTTGGGTGCACCCCTTGATTTGGGAGTGTTGTTTCGCGTTGTTGGGATAGTAGCTGCTATGCACAACATCAGTCCGGATCACGCAACTACTAGTATCCTAGTTGGTATCGCCTCATGTACCTTGTCATACTGATTTTCCTATTCGCGACCACTACGTTTTGTTTTGTACCTTTAGTATATGGATTGCCCTCTGGTGACTTCCGGTTTTGGGGAAACTACGGTCTTGTATATGCTCTTGGGAATTAAAATGTGTTAAGGGTGGAATGGGCCATGACTTAACACTATTTTGATATCATACTTTACTGATTAGACATTATCTATTTAGCGTATTCTATTGTATATATAGATAGTTTATCGAATTCTTATAGATGTGTATCATATTCATCTTTGAGTTATGAACTTTATTATTTGCTCCTGATTATCCTGTATAAGATTTTGAGTCCTGACTCGAGTGTTTCTTTTGTATATGCTCGGGTCAGTCTGAAGCTATTCCGTTGCTGGTCAAGGTTGGTCGAAGATGCTGAAGGCTTAGCTTTTATCTATATCATTTTATTTCCAGTATTTGATGTACTTATGTATTGGACATCTTGTATCTCTTTTCAGTCGCTTTATGTTGAGACATTGTTGTATTCTCTGTAGTAGCTTCATGGACTACTATTATGACGATGTATTTTTCCGCTGCATTATTCTGTGACTGTTCTGAGTTTGTGATGTTGTATTGATTCTCATTTACATTTATGTACTTATAATCCCATAATGTTCTGTGTTTTGTATTATTTAAGTTGACAAGTGTGGATTATTGTCAATTTAAATGGTCCAAATATACGGGATGTTACACCGGGGCACACATGAACATGGTTTGATGGCTAACTCTGAAAATACACGACATGCACTGTATTCTAAATAGAGTAGCAGACAACAATTTCCTTCCTCTTCAGCATTTGCACTTCTCTCTGAATGTGGGGAGGTAAACATGTCAAATTTGATAGCATTTTTGCTTTTAATCTTGGTAGCCTTTCAAATCAATTGATCTCAGGTTACCGAACTTGGCTTGTGACTATGAACACATCTTTATTTATATGTTCATACTCTGTTGCCCTCTCTCCTTCCAGTTGCCCTCTCTGTTGGCATTTAGTTGCGATCTCTGTTGCCCTCTCTCCTTCCAGTCACATCGCATCTTGTTGAAAAATTAAAGGCCCAAGCCGATCACACACACGTTTAAGAGTGTACATTGTTTCATTTGTTTTCACTCACCTCAAATCCACAGTTCAGTAGCAATTTATTTTTTCTATTATGACATTGGCTAATCAGTTTTAGTGATTCCCTATATTGCAGTGAAAACGCATGTGGCATCAAGCAAAGAAAGCTTTGATGAAGGTGCAGATGTGAGACAAATAATGTCTTCTTTCAACAACTTCAAAACCTTAACCAGTGGTGTGCATCTCGACATTCTTGTAAGTTTGTTTTCAGAAATTTTTGGTATGTAAGTTTTATTTTCTTAAATTAACGAGCATACAGCATTTTTTTTAAATATTTGCATTAAAGTTGGTTAATGAGCTCAGACGAACTCACTTTGTCCCAAAAATACCTCTTAGGCATGAATTATATAATAGCAGCATATGTGGAATCAATAGATACACTGGCTTGAGAGAATCAAAATTTTCAAATCTATTTATTGCTGTTTTATCACATATACTTTGATGATATGATTTAACAAAATAAGTCGTATGATTTACTCTTCACTCGCCATCACAGTTTAATATTTCAATTTTAGCAAAATATATTAAACTTTACTATTATTTTCACTTCACTCGCCATCACTGTTCATTTATTATCTTTCGTATCACATCACAATCCTATAAAATATTTTATATTCTAGAATTTTGTATAAATTTTCTTATTCAGTTTGAATTTTTTTGAGAGTTCGTTAACCTGAGATCAATTGATTTCAAAATTTTGTATAAATTTTCTTATTCTAGAATCTAAAAGATTTCAAATCAATCTTGGCTTGCAACTATGAACACATCTTTATTTATATGTTTTGGAAAAGGTACGTCATTATCTTTTGTCTTCCAAACAAAGCGACGCTTGGGTGCACTTAATTTCATGCCCCAATTTCAGGATCGATCCGTGAATAAAACTGCACTGATCCATCGTTTATAGTTCATATTTTGGAGAAATAAAAATAGTAAGCTCTTAAATTTATATTTATTTGAAAAAAAATGCTTTATATTTGGAAAAAAAATAAAATACTTCATGTTTATTTGAGTGTTGAAATGTTCATCGCTAACAAGCTTTTAAATTCTTCAACGATCACATGCAACCTTTCATTACGGTCACTGGGCAAATTAGTAAAGAATTAATTCAAATTGGGCCATACTTAGCAAGACAGAGAACTGTTCATCGATAAAAGGATCACTACTTCAACCACAGCACTTATTCGATGGGTCTTTAGCTGGACCTATTAGATCCAAGGCCCATTAAGCTTACTGTTTGTACAGAGTGGATAATTTGGCTAGTTTGTGTGTCAAAAATTAGTATCATACATTTTTCCAGTTGGTTATATTGTTAAGAAAAACTCGTAACATCGATATTCTTAGAGAATCCAGAAGTAGCAGAACAATTACAACGTTACCGTGGCAGGTACATACAGGTACATATAAATCATATATGATAGTATTTTAGAATGATCAAAGCTGTAAAGGATATACTTGTATAATGTTGTAGATGTTTGATCTTATATTTGAAGTCCTACGAGTTAACGTAATTGTTTGACTATCTGTTGTGCTTTCACTTGTGTAGGCATCGGACTTTTGAAGAGAGCAAATTTGGACTTGATGATGCTAGCTTTCACTTGTGTATGCAACAAAGAATTATGGGTAATCAAACGTTTTGTTAGCACTAGTTAGATATAACATTTATTAGTACCCGATGTGTAAATTTGTATACAAATGGTTATTGTATATGAGTTAGGTCATTTTGTCGAAAAACTATTGTATTGGAATGGTTATGGATATTTTATTTAATTATATGGTTAATGTGATTTTTAACTTATTTGAATATGATGATTATGTGAGTGATTATTGATTGATATAATAGAACCAAAATAGACCATTAACAGGAGATAATAGCATGAAAAAATGGTGTAAAATAATAAACAACTTTTAGTAGCGTTTCAAAAACGCTACCGAAATATATATAGCGGCGTTGAGTAAATGCAACCGTAAAACAGGGGTAAAGTTGGAAATTCTATTAGTAGCGCCAAAAAATCTTTTGGTGGCGTTTTTTAAATGCTACAAAAAGATTTATGGTGGCGTTTGAAAAACGCTGCCAAAAATGCATTTATAGTGGCGTTAAAATAAATGCAACAAAAAATCATGGATTTTTAGTCGCATGTTTTCTCGCGGCGTTTATCAAAACGCCACCAAAAGTTTTTGTAGCGTTTTTTGAGCGCCACAAAAAATAAAATTTCTTGTAGTGTAACTCAATCTTCTTTGACACCTCCCTAACCAAATCTGGACCTAAGACTAATCTGTCTCTAGTCTCCAACCAATATGCTGGTGATTTGTAGGGTCTTCCATACAGAGCTTCAAACGGCGCCATTCCTGTACTTGTTTGATAACTGTTATTATAGGAAACTTGACCAAATGTAGATGATCCTCCCAAGGTCGACCAAAGTCCAATATACAAGCTCTCAGTAGATCCTCAAGTACTTTGTTGACTCTCTCTGTCTGCCTATCTGATCTAAGGGTGATACGCAGTACTCATGTTAAGGTTGGTACCCATCACTTCCTGTAAACTTTTCCAGACTTCACTAGTGAACAAAGCATCTCTGTCATTGACTGTACTACTAGGAACTTCATGCAGTCTAACGATGTTTTTCAGGAACAACTTAGCTAAAAAAGGTGCCGTTCTGGTTGACTAAACCAGAATGAAATGGGCACTCTTGGTCAATCTGTCCACTATAACCCATATACTTTCATTACCTCTATTTGACCTTGGCAACCCGTCTATAAAATCCATAGATATCGAATTCCATTTCCAAACTGGAATCTCTAAAGGCTGAAGCAACCCACTCGGTTTCTAATGTTCAGCTTTCACTTGTTGATAGTTTGCACACTGCCTAACCCATAATCCAACATCCCTCTTCATGCCTTCCCAATAGAAGCTCCTCTTCATATCCTGTTACATCTTGGTCCCTCCAGGATGAATCATAAACTTGGACTGATGACATTCTTCGAGAACTTCTTTCCTTAAGTCCTCCACATTCGGAACACACAACCGTCCCTTCTTTCTCAACCATCCTCTTTGGTCATGGCTAAAATCCTTTAGATCATCGATCTCAGTTCCAACCTTAATCCTTCTAACTCTCTCAGCCAACACTGGATCCTCCTTCTGCTTATAAGCAATTTTCTCAATCAATACCGGTCGAACTTCTAAACAAGGCAACTTGGCGAAACTCTGACTAGAACCAGCAGTCGATCTTAACTACACATCACAACTGACAATAGCTTATAAATCCTTCCACTCTGCCAACATAGCTAACACCACATTCTGATATTTTATGTTAAGAGCATCTGCCACCTTATTACCTTTTCCTGGTATATACTCTATACCAAAATCATATGCAGCCAAAAACTCCAACCATCTCTGCTGCCTCATATTCAACTCCTTCTGAGAGAATAAATACCGTAAAGACTTATGATCGGTATAAAGCTCAAACCTCTCCTCTAGGAGATAATGTCTCCAAATCTTCATTGCGAAGATCACAGCTGCCAACTCCAAATCATGAGTAGGATATCTAACTTCATGCGGTCTAAGATGCCTAGATGCGTAGGCAATGACTTTACCATTTTGCATCAACACTACTCCTAATCCAGTTGCACATGCATCAGTATATACCACCAATCCTTGGTTTCCGTCTGGAACTACTAACATGGGAGCATTGGTCAACAAATGCTTTAACTTAAGGAATGCTTCCTCACATTTGTCGGACCAAACAAATTTCACCTCCTTCTTGGTTAGCTTAGTTAAAGGTGCTGCAATCCGCGAGAAATCCTTAATGAATCTCTGGTAATAGGTAGCAAGTCCAAGAAAACTCCTGATCTCAGTCACCATCTCTGGTCTCTTCCAATTATTTACAGCTTCGATCTTATCTGGATCGACTAACAACCCTCTCTGAAACTACGTAACCAAGAAATTTTACCTCTTTCTTACAGAGATGACACTCGGTAAACTTTGCCTTTAGCTGATTCTACCTCAGCGTCTCAAGTACCACTCTTAGATGAATTTCATGCTCTCTCTCATCCTTAGAGTAGACTAGAATGTCATTTATAAACACTAATACAAACCTATCCAAATGTTCTCAGAAAAATCAGTTCACTAAATCCACGAAGAAAGTAGGTGCATTCGTTAATCGAAATGGCAACACCAACCACTCATATGAACCATACCTAGTTCGAAATGCTATCAAAGCAATACCATCCTCCACCACTCTTAACTGATGGAAACCTATCGCCAAATCTATCAGGGAAAACACTCTAGTTCCACTCAAATGATCAAATAGATCATCCATTCTAGGCAAACGATACTTATTCTTAATTGTCCTTTCGTTTAACTTACGATAGTCAATGCACATCCTTAATGACCCATTCGGTTTCTTTACGAACACTGCGGCTACTCCCCAAGGTGAACTGCTTGGTCTAATAAAACTCTTTCCTTCTATATCCACTAGCCGCACTTTCAATTCCTTCATCTCAGTCGGTGTCATCCTTCTATGTGGTCTGCTTACAGGTTCGGCTCCTGGCACAAGATCTATTCTAAACTCAACTGCTCTTTTCGGGGGTAGTCCAGTGACTGTCTCAAAGACATCTGCAAACTCTCTTGCTACCCGAACCTGACTTAACTCATTTCCTGCCTCCATAGCATTAAGCATAGCACTAATACTCCAGTCAGTATTCTCTACCGAGAATATCACTCTGTTATGACTGTCAGGGTGTCTCAATGATATTTCCCTATCCTGGCAAAGTATTCTAACCTCATACCTACCCAACCAATCCATATCCAAAATGATTTTGATATCTACGAAATCAATAACATACAAATTGCAGGTAAACTTATGACCTAACAAGTCAAGTTCTAACTGATCACATCATAACCCTAGAGTTGCATACCCTCCTATTGGATTCGCAACCCTTAAGGAAGTAACAAGGTGGGTGGGTTCTAAACATAATCTATCAACCAAACACTAAGATATAAATGAATGTGATGCACCAGTGTCAAAAAGTACTCTAACTGGAATACTTTGAATCAAAAGCGTACCTTCCATCACAGTCTTTCCTTTATCAGCTGCGGTAGGCCTAGTTGGTCCTATAGCAAAAACTTTTCCTTTGTCCTCACCAACTGGCTCTGGACACTGATTCTTGTATTGCCCAACTTGATCACAGTTAAAGCACTTCACATTCTTCTTACTTGCAGATTTCTTCCCATTTCCTGACCGGCATTCATTAGCAAAGTGACCCTTCTTGTCACACTTATAGCAAACTACCTCAGCCTTTGACTTCTTAGCAGTATCTCCCTTCTGGGCTCCCTTCTTTTTTAAGAACTTCCTCTTCTTCCCTTGAGAACCCTGAGTTTCCACTGACTTCTCCTTAGCAAACTTAGCAAGTAAATCCTCATGGCGAATGGCCATCTCCACCACTATATTACAAGGATCACGGACATTTGTCATGGTCATTCTAGCAAGCTCGAGCCTCAGTCCCCGAATTAACCTCTCATTCCTTTTGATGTCAGTGTCTATAACAACATATCCATATCGAGATAGCTCTTCAAACTTAGTAGCATACTCGACTGCTGACATCTCTCCTTGCACTAAATACATAAACTTCCTCATCAGCACAGACTTAGCAAACTCAGATACAAACTTCAGCTCAAATCTTGTTTTAAAATTAGCCCAAGTTAACTGCTCTTTCGGAACCCCGGCAGTGACACTATTCCACCAATGTAGTGCTGACCCCTGCAACTGTCTAGAGGCCAACCTTCTCTTTTGTCCATCATTCAGGCCCAAATCAGTAAATATACGCTCACAATGCAACAGCCAATTCTGAACCTCTATGGCACTCTTCGTTCCCCAGAATGGCTTCCCACCCAAACTGGTGTAATCTCTACTCAGCAAAGCATAATTATTCCCAACTGGAGCCACAGGATTAGCTCCTCCTGCATTTCCAGCAACACCAGCAGTAGCTCCTGCTTGCATCAAACCAATAAAGAACTGATACATTTCCCCCATATCTACTGGTGGATTTCCAGCACTCACATTGGCATCGGCAATTTGATTACTAGCATTAGCTTGTCGACCTGGGTTCCTCCTGGTAGTGGGTCAAGCATTTCCATTAGTTGTGGTGCTTCCTCCATCGAGATTTCCTCTTCCATTTCCTACTTCCATATCTCCTTTCTCGTAAATTTGGATACAAGCCTTAGTAAGATACATAAGAACGGTCTAAGAGAGTGGGGGATATGTACTTATATATATAACTATATATAGCAAATACAAGTACATTACTATAGCGTTAACCCAAACCCCAATCTTATTATCTGATTCATTGGATTATGTTTAAAAAATCTTTTAGGTTTAAGTTTCTTTTAAAGTTTCATAAACCTATGCTCTAATACCAACTTGTAACATCCCTTACTTGGAGGCCCAAAACTAACGGCTACGGATGCTGCAGTCATCCATAGTTATTAATCCTCGGTGACCAAACATGGCGTCATTAGATACATTGATATACAGAAACACAAGAATATGAAAAAAAAATTAAACAACAAACAAATTCCACATTCCATTTCAAAAAATCCAAATTGATTACATAATCGCAGTTCGCAGACCACGTTCAGATAACACATAATTATTACAAAATATGCCAAGAGCGACATATGAAGATGCCTCATTGGTTGATCGGAGGATATAAATAGGCAATAAAACAAATTTTCCTTTACAAACAAAACACACAGCAGAAATAAAAGAACCCTAATAACAAGCCTGCCTCTTGCACGTCCTTAGAAGCTTTATTTGTTTAAAAGAACACCTTGAAACCTTAGCTCTCAACCTACTCAAAATAAATTGAGTACTCGAGAGTTTAAGGGGAAAACAAAAATTTTGAGTCAGACATAAAGCTTGGTATGAATAATAATTTACCACCTCAAACCATTTAGATACCTAGTAAGACCACGCCGCTTAGTGGAACGGGTTTTCCCCTCACTAGTATCCTAAAACATTTATAAAACCATATACTGTGCTCTTGCATCCACAATGGTTAAAACATAGTATTTCAAAAACATTATGATGATATGCAAAACAAGTAAATCAAATCTGGATTACCCATCCCCATTCATTCTGACTATCTATCTTGAAAGAAACTGGGCCATCCCGCAGCGGAAGAAATGGGTGAATTTCAAAACATTTACCATTTTGGATCATCAATGAGTCTATGAAGTCTAAATGTATTTAGATCTTATCTAAATTTCTTTTAAATAAAATCAATATTTTATTTAATTTATAAATAAAGTTTTACTTCAATTTAATGTGTATATAAATTAGTGTATATCAAATATACTCTTATGTACATATTTATGTATAATGGAATGAATGTATCAAATACATTCATGTTATGAAATATAAGTGTAACATATAAGAAGTGTATATTTGTGTAACTAAGCATGAGAAATTTTAGAGAAGGAAAACCATTGGTTTTCTTCCTCTTGATATGTATAATAAATTGAGGAAAGATAAGGCTATAAATGTAGAGAGAGAAACCCTTACGTTTCTCTCTCTTTTTAATTACATTAAATGACCTATTAAATGACATTTACAATAGAATTTGCACATGCCTTTGTTGTCCATGTTTTTTTAAGTAATAAAATATACATGTATAATAATTGATAAGTTTATACATACACATGTTAAAATAAGTTTTTCTATATGTATGAGTTTGTCAAAAGGGTCCGTTTTGATTTAGATTAAAATAACACAAACACATGTATTTATATATATATATATATATATATAATTGCAAGTTATGTATTCATTTTAAAATAGCACATATATTTATGTATATGTATGAAGATTGCAATTTAAGTAGCATATATATTTAAATTTAATGCTAATAAAATGATTCAATCTTTTAATCTTAGGTATGAAATAAAAGTCTATAACTTTATATAAATGACCATTTATGACTTCTAAAACAAAAGGAAAATTTTACTTTTATGACTAAAACAAGTAAAATTAAATCATTTTGGAAATTAACTATGCAACATTTGAAATTAATTTTATTGTATTAAACCACCAACAAATATAGTTTATTAATGTTTATGTATACAGATGTTACAAAATTTTATATACAACATTACAATATAATAAAATGTTTTCATATTCCTTTTTTTACAATTCCAAAACAATGATAGAAAAAAAATATCAGACAACTTGGGCATATACAAATTTGTTGTATGATAAATCAGATCTGACTATACAAAAGGGACACACAATAAAATAGATAAAGAATTTGAAGTCAACCATAATAAACATATAGTCAATGAATACGTAAATAAGGAGAGATTCAAATTAAATCTACATAATGATCATATAATTAAATGAGATGAACAAAAGGAGATCTAAGTTATATTACAAGATGAATACATAAGATAGAAGAGATATAATATGAATATAGCTAAACCTTTTAAACACGATGAGATAGAAGATATATAATATGAATAAATCTGGACCATTTCAACATGATGAGTATACAAATAAATGAAATTAGAATTACCAAAAATAAAGCCAATGATTTGCACCTTGAATGATGAATCAAATCTCCTAGGTTCAGAAATCAGCCTCCAGATGTTGCAAGGATCAAAAGGAATAAACCACTTTTCATAATTGATTCTATTTGTATTTGATTTTAGGAATAATTGAAGCCATGGAAGATCTCATATTTTCATCCATAAAAGAAGGAGAAACTAGAAAAGTTACAGAAAGAAGAATGAAAAATGAGAAACTCAATTGTACGTACAAAATGAATTAGGGAATATGTTTTATTTGAAAGAAGGAAACCTTTCCCATTCTTTAATTAAAACTTCTCTAATTAATTCTCTTGATTAATTTCTCTTTTCACTCATATTTCTTTACATGGTATGGCTGAAAATTACGTGCCATCAAATGGCATAAGATTCCATAAATTAACGCATGTAATTATCTTTTATTTAATTACAACGATATCATATATCAATGCGCACAAATATAACTTTTATAAATGCATTCAAATAATTATAAATAACTCCCAAACATCAAATAAAATAAATAATAATTAATATTTCTCAAATACTAATTAATTTATTTAATTTACAACTTTTTATAAATTGATTAAATCATGTGGTTTTTCGGAGAATTCATCATTAAGGTTGTGCGACTCAAAGGTGTAAATTCAGTCAGTGATTAATATTAAACAATTCAAATATTAACGTTTGCACGTCACTTAGCAGGTGGTGTGACATTTTGGCTGAATTCATCGCTTACAATCTTTTGGTAAAATCCAAATTTACTTATTATAAACGGTACCTAATTGTGACAATTATTTACACCAATTCTCTTCGTCAAAACTATATCACTTTGGATTTATGGAATTTGATAATGGTCAAAATTCTAATATCATCCACATTCAACTTAGTAGTCCAAACACAAAGTCCTTGGTTCAATAACAACAATTATTATTAACCAAAATGCTCTAGCCAGAGACTTTGACTTTGAGTTGACTTGAGTTGACCATGATATTAACCCCATATAACCGAGGAGACGAATCCTCTCTTGAATAGTGCTTCACTTCCAATACTTCCACTCGACCCAACTATAGTCACTCGATGGAATGCCATGCCATGATTTGACTATAATCAAAGCGAAGCTTTCATATTGAAGATCCACAGTATTCTCAAGTCGAGAGAACTGTGTAAATCAGTCACATCGATATTTTCTGTTTGACCTTAGTTATATTAACCAACAGAAAACTATCGAGTGAGTCATTCCATAGTTATCCAATAATTATCAGTACGTAACCCCTAGGTGCCCTTAGCAGTCATCAGTAATACACTGCCCAACATTTGCAGTGTTACATACTCTAGTCTCAATGGATACACTGATATCCATTCTCGATGCATCTTGACTAGAAACATTTAAAATGGTATATTTGTTTTATTATGATAAATTACTCACGGTTACAACACTTTGTGATTACTATCTCAAAATATATCATTTATGGATTTTCTATTAAATATACTTTCAATTAAATTGATTAATTAATATAACCACATTATATCAAGTATATAATAGAAATAAAATACCTTTATTTCGAACATGATTGGTTAGCGAGTTAGGTATATGTAACAAATTACATAATTGCTCCTAGGGCATACCCTTAACTCTATCATGTCAATTATAGTTTCAAGGGTTATTATTAACCTGTTAAATGCTTATGGACTATCTGTCCACTTTCATAGTTTTCATGGGATTACTAAGAACCTATTGGTAATTCCAATATCTTTTTCTCTTATCCTAGTTTTCATGGGCTAAATAGGAACCTATTGGTTAACTGTCAATATCTTAATCCGAATATAGTTTTCATGGGCTAACTATGAACCTACTGGCCTCTACCAGTATCAAATCATAGTTTTCATGGGCTGACCATGAACTTATTGGCCCCTGCCAATATCTTTTGTTATACACAGTTTTCATGGGATTACTGCGAACCTATTGGCCCCTGCCAATATCTTTAATTAAGATTTTTAACATTTCTTAAGTTATATTCACTACTGGGTCAACCTAACTAGTGATTCTGCTCTTTCCCAAAGTACTTTTATGAGTTAATTACAATGTGAATAAGTATATGAAGAAGTAATACTTCTAAAATCTTTATTTATGCCATGGCACTTCCATTTTAAAAGTGAGAGTGGGTTATTCGTTTTGAAACTTTAAAACATCACCTTCAAAACCTCTGGATAACCTCCTTCGAAAGCATAAACTTCTTTTCCAAACATAATAAACATACCTTTCAAAGCCCTTGTTAAATGTTCACTTTCGAAACCAATAATACCTTTCGATGGTATCAAAATATTCTTTAAAACATAGCTTTGAAGCAAATAAAGTACCCTTTCGAAAGCATTGGGTTTACTCTTTAAAAACATTCTTTGGGTCAAGATGATTATATACGAAAGTACCTTTTTCGAAGCCAATTATAAAATTGTTTTGGGAAAAAGGTTGATGGTGTCGGAACCATTTAGTCGAAAGCAATCACCTTTTAAATTAAAACATCAAAGGATAGAGTCGAAAACCCCTTTCGACTCCATTGCCTTCGAAACCCCCAACCCTTCGAAAGCATTCTAGAAAAAGGCTTAGTTTAAGTTAAAACAAAGAGAACCCTTCGACAGCATATATGGCTTCAATACAGTCGAAGGAGAAAATTTGGGGTTGGGTTTCGACTTGGTCGAAACCAATCCTTTCAAAAGTTAACACCTTTACATAGTATAGCAACCTTCTTTGAAGGCTATTTGTAAAAACCCCTTTCGAAAGCATATGTTTCGACTATGTCGAAAACTTTAAGTAAAATAAGGCTGGAATTTAACTTTAGAAAACAAACTAAGGTTTCAACTCAAAGGGTATCCACTCAGTCGAAAGCCATTCAAGAGCTAGGCAGGCACTTATTTTTTAAAAGTGAACCATGGTTCGACACCCTACCTTCCACTACTTACCAATTCACTTCGTACCAATTCCATTGATACCATGTGCATTGGTTTCGACTCTAATGGTTTCGACTGATTTGATGTGGAGGTAAAGGAGTCGAAAGGTGCCTCTGAATTAGGTGGAACAACCTTTTTCTTAAATGCTGATTTATAGCTAAATATGGCAATTACTTTATAATTAACCTGCCTGTTGTAATTCGTTGATCGGTTACTTTAAAGCTTTTCAAATACTTTACAATTAGAAAATGCTACATTAATTTAAATCCAAATCAAAGAAATATAACATTTAAGCTCTTCCATATAACAAAAACCAACATTCGTAGAAAAGTACCTCTTTAACAATAATTTATTTTCCCTAATAAATCAACTAGGAAAAATCCCCGAAAATCACAGAAAATCAATTTTATCATGTAATCAAATATATTAAAATTTCAGACCCAATTTCTTCCTGAAATACTTGAAATAAATTTTTAAACCTAATTACATCATATTTTCCTTTAGAAATTCATGATAAATTTTCTATAGCTCGAAAAATTCTGAAAATTAAAACCCATCTCCAGAATCATGTTTTGCATAACATAAAAATTTTCCATGGCAATCTAAATTGATATATTCTTGGTTTTACCTCAAAACCATGCAAATTCATATGTGAATGAATTAAAATATATGAACATAATATAGCTCAAGCATATCATCATCCATATTATCATAAAAACGAATTTTATCATAAATCCAAAACCATATAATCATAGAATAAAATAGAGATGGTATGAGATTATTATTCACCTTAGATATGATAAGGAATTTGAGATTTGTTATTGATTAATCCTTCCTAGCTTTAATCCTTAGCTTTATATTATAATCTTCATCTTTTCCTCCTTGTTAACGGCCGGTTATATTTTTGTTTTTGATTTGCGTTTGTGAAGGTGAGAAATGAAATGTGAATGAGCAAGGGTAAGAAGTGTATAGCCGTGTATGATAAGGAGGCTATTTTACTAATATGCCCATGCGTGATTTAATTAGTTTAATAACCTAATTAAAGCCCATTTACTTTATTAATAAGCACGACCCTATATATGGTTTATTCCAATATAAATCCCCTTATCATGATTATTCTATTTAATTTATCTAATTAATTTTTTTGAATAATGTTATCAAAAATAGGGATATTACACGATCAAACCGACATTTCAGCGATCAAGTTCTTAGATTTATACTGTAGTTTTGGCCTTATGTTATTATTAGCAAAATATGATCTTTTAGGTAGTCAATCAAATTGAATACTAAATATCATAGTACTATTTATTGGCTTATTTCGAATGAACTATATTCATTGAAGTATCATACATTACGAACTATGACCGTTCACCATATAACATTTATATGTAATAGTATATAGATCAAATATCCATAGTCTTGTATTGCTTTTAGAGTTTGAAACTCATAGAATACAATACTCGGTTTCAACCAAATAAACAAGTAAGTGACCATATTACGAACGTTAATAGTAGTTGTAGAATTAGGCACTTGCATGGGTATAGAAAACATTAACATGTTATAGGCATTTAATAGTGGGTACTATATTATATTTTCATTTGTCAATTTTCAATTCAGTTCATTTGTATATATTAATTGATAAACATTTTATCAATCATATTAAATGCACAAATTTATCGTTGTAGATAATTATAACATTATTTAGCATATGTTCTCACAATATTAGAATGGTTAAATGTTACCATTTCATTTTTCTAATAAGGCTCCCACTAGTCTTTTATGTTTCTTCAAACACTAAGATGAAACATAAAAGTCTTTCGACTTCACTAGTGGGTGTTAGGACTCGTCTGTCCTGGTATTCTGACCTTGAGTTCGCTCAACAAATCATAACCCCACAAATGATGGATAACTCCTTATCAGTTGTATTACATACAACTCCTAACCTATTTTCTCTTGTCCTAATCTCATTTCGACCTTGAGTTCGCTCAACAAATCGAAAGAGATTATTCATTCATACCTACCATATCGCGAAGGCCTAAGTATAGTATATGTTTGCTCAACAAATACACATAGTTATCTTGCCTCATATATTCAATGTACTCTTATATAAATATTTGTGTGTGAAGATTACATATTAAATTTATTTAAAGAAGGAAACTTTTAATTTCCTTTCTTTAACTTATTCAATTAATAACGGGTTATAAATTTATTTAAAAAAGGTAACTTTTCATTTCCTTCTATTAACTTATTCAATTAATGAGGGGGCACATTATTTATGGAGAAAGAAACCTTTCATTTCTCTCCCTTTAATTAAATTGATTGGTACATTAAATGCCATCATTAGCAATTAAGACATGACATAAAATGTAAGTTTGTCCAAATATATTCCAGTGTGAATTATGAATGTGCAACATTATGGTGTTCATAAATGATATAAATTTTCACATATATATATATATATATGCATACTCATACAATTATGGTATAAAATATCAGAATTTCTAACCATCAATGCAATACTTGTAAATTAGACTGTAGTTTTAATTTTTAAGATACCAACACCAAATAAAGCAATCCTTGAATAAGTAATAATTGGCAACAAATAACTACATACTCTACATACTTATGACCATATGTATTTGAATATAGAGATAAAAACATATGTATATATATACACATTCATACATACATATATATATATATGCATGTTTATATATATTTAGTCATGTATATGGTTATAAAATATATGAACAATACTTTACTTGCTCTAAAAAAATTAACAAAACTTCCCTTTACACTAAAAAAATTAACAAAACTTTCATTTACATATAATCAGATATATGATTACACAACACCTTAATAAAACTTTCATTGCACAAAGTAAATTGGCAAAACTTTACCTTAATAAAAATTTGCTTGCACAAAGTAAATTCGCAAAACTTTTCCATTTTACTTTAAATCACATAATTAGTATCTAATAAAATATGTCTGTGAATTTAATTTGACAAATGTGTAAGCAAACAATTAAACATGTAAAACATATATTATTAAACTTAACAACTACATATTAAAAATTGCAATTTTCTTTGTTATGAAATAGAACATATGAACCAATTCTGTTGATTAGCAACATCATATGATTATACCGTTATATATGAAATTGTTTGTGTAAATTAAAGTTAACATAATAAAACTTATTTCAAAAATTTGTCAAATTTAAAGTTAAGAAGAAAAACACAATTATGAATTCAACAACAAATTTATATCTCCAAACATATAAACGTAACAGAGTTTTAATCAAAAATATACACATACATATGATCATGTTTGCATCTCATGTTGACAACATATATGCATAGGGAATTGTGATAATGGATAAATTAATTAGACAAAAGCATGTAATAATTAGTTATAAATTATTATAAGAATTTTTAAATCAAGATGATACCTTGCTATTGCCTAAGAGAATACCTTGAATAATAAATCAAAAGCTATTAGATTCCGTGAATTGATCTTATTACCGAATCTCTAAAGCACATCTTGAAATTGAATTCCCCACAGGATGTTGCCTAGAAGTCACACCTTGAATGATGATATCTCTTTAGATCTTCAAGATCCTCATTCAATCCTTGCAAGAGATTGATAAACCACTTTTGTTTTATTTTATTTGATCCCTTTTATTTGGAATTGAAAGATTTTGGAAATTATTTTTGTTTTCTGCCATGAAATGATAGAAGGGGAGAAAGAGAAAGAATGAATGAAGAAAAATGAATTGTACGTAATGAATTAGAGAATATATTTTATTTGAAAGAATGAAACTTTTTCCATTCTTTAATTAAAACTTTCCCAATTAATTCTCTTGATTGTTTCTCTCTCTTCAATCCTTTCTTTACATGTTTGTTACCAAATAACAAAATTTTCCATAAATCTTATCATCAAATGACATAAAATTTCCATAAATCGTGTCATCGGATGACATAAAATTTCCATAAATCATTTCATGCAATTGTCTTTAAATTACATCGATATCGTATACCAGTGCGCGTAAATATAACTTTTCTAAATGCACTAAAATAACTACAAAAAAACTTTCAAACATCAAAGAAATAATAATTAATATTTCTCGAATATCAATTAATCTAATTGATTTACAACATTTTATAAATTAACTAAATCATGTGGTTTTTCAGATTATTCATCATTATGGTTGTGCGACTCAAAGGTGTAAATTCAGTCCGTGATTAATATCAAACTATTCGAATATTAACATTCACACGTCACTTAGCAGGTGGTGTGACATTTTGGCCAAATTTATCGCTTACACATCTTTTGATAAAATCCAATTTTATTTATTATAAGCGGTACCTAATAGTGACAATTATTTAGACCAATTCTCTTCGTCAAAACTATATCATATTATGACTTATAGAATTTGGTAATAGTCAAAATTCCAATATCATCCACATTCAACTTTATAATCCAAACACAAAATCCTTGGTGCAATAATAACAATTATTATTAACCGAACTTCTTTGGATAGAGACTTTGACTTTGAGTTAACATCAGTTGACCGTGATACTAACCTCATATAACTGAGGAGACGAATCCTCTTTTGAATAGTGTTTCACTTCCAATGCTCTCACTCAATCCAACTATAGTCGTTCGATGGATGTCGTGCCATGGTTTAACTATAACCAAAGTGGAGCTTCCGTATTGAAGATCAATAGTATTCTCAAGTCGAGAGAACTATGTAAATTATTCACATCGATATTCTTTGCTTGACCTTGGTTATATTAATCAATAGAAAACTATCAAGTGAGTCATTCCATAGTTATCCAATAACTATCATTACGTAACCCCTTAGTGCCCTCAGCAATCATAAATAATACACTGCCCAACATTTGGAGAGCATTACATACTCTAGTCTCAACAGATGTATCGATATCCAGTCTCGATATATCTTGACTAGGAATATTAAAAATGGTATGTTTATTTTTGTTGCGATAATATTGCTCATGGTCACAACACTTTGTAACTACTATCACAAAACATACAATTTATGGATTTTATATTAAATATACTTTTAATTAAATTAATATAACGCATTATATCAAGTATATAATAGAAAGAAAACACCTTTTAGTTTGAACAAGATTGGTCATCAAGTTAGATATATGTAACAAATTCATAATTTCCCCTAGGGCATACCCCTAACTCTATCACCAATAACCTAGTTTCTTACAATGATGACACTTCCATCTTTAGACTTACTGTGCTAATGGGACTTCGTCGAATTAGAATGACCCATAAAATTCTTTTTCTTCTTCTCTGTTCTTCCTCCCACAATAAACAAGCCTGAACTACTATCACTTCCTCCACTATCATCTCCTAAACCTAAACCCTTCATCCGATCTCTCAACTCCTCACTAAGTAAACATATCTTCACGTCGTCCAACGTTACCGTAGATGAGGTTGTTAATGAAAATGGTGAACCGTTGCGGAAGCGAACACAATAGAACCATGGCTTTCTGTTCTTCATCAATCTTCAAATCAACCTACTTCATCTTCATCAATAGGTCATCAAATATACTTAGATGTGCTTTAATGGGAGAAGCTTCCTTCACCTTATAGGTAAAGAAGGTCTTCAACAAGATAAATCGATTGGTTAAAGTTTCTTCATGTAGAGGTTTTTCAACTTCTTTCAAATTCCTCTTGCGGTAGTTTCCTAGCTAATTTCAAAAATAATATTCTTACTCATATCAAGTTGGAGTGTAGTATATGCCCATCCTTCCATCTTCTTCTTCTTTTCTACAGCGGATATAGTTGGATCGAAATCCTCTAAGTTATAAATCACGTAATGGATGCGATTTCTTCTTAGTACTGCCTTCATCATCCACTTCCACTTCTCAAATCTCCTTCTTCGTTCTACTTCTCTATCGATAACGGTGAACCTGAAGCCACGTAGGAACTCTAATATACGTAGCAACTACTGATACTGAACCAATCTCTGATATATTATCTTCACTTTCCATTCTACCCAACACCTTCTATGCAATAGCAAACATGAAAGCTCTGATACCAGTTTTAAAGGGGTGATCAATCCCTTATAGTAAATAAACCAAATTGCAGGATCGTGTTATAGTGCGGTAAAATAAAAAGATCGATTAATTCTCCAATCAGATCACCGCTAATCCAAAAACAATAGCAAATAGCTCTAAAAGAGAAAAAAAGACATAAGAGATTAATAGTGGTTCCACTATTGTCGTGATAGAATACATCCACTTTAGGGAAGATGAGCTTTATTATGTTATATAAACAAGAGAGATTACAGGAGACTATAGAAGAATAATAAAAATCCCTATTTTGATTACTTATTTAGAGTTATAATTTGTTTTTCTTTATTGACTCATATTATTCCTTTTTGAGTTATGGGGATTCCATGTGTTTACCCCTTTATTTATAGTCTTCTCCAAGTGGAGACATGAAAAGTTTTAAATATGGTAAGGTTGTAATTAAGGAAAGTTTTCACAAATTCCAAATTTGCAAATTAGAAAAGTTTTCATATATTCCAAATAGCAAATTAGGAAAGTTTCCATATATTTGAATCGCATAGAAATTCAACAACTCTTCTAATGTTACTAAAAGTTTTAACTCATGGATTTTGGGAGATAGAATTTTGCCAATTACTTCTTATTTGGATGGTATTCGAGTGAAAGTAATGGAGAAATGGCCAGAAGGAGAGAGAAATGTTATTTGTAGATAATGGATCTTTGTCCTGTTATGGAGGAACGCTTATCAAAAATAGTTGATGATGGTTTTGGTTGGGATGTTTACAAGTCTTCAAAGTATGTTTTTGAAGTTAAATCGCCAAAGTCATATTTTGTTGATCTTCAAAATCATTCATGTAACTGTAACCAACGAAGAGTTACTAGTTTTCCATGTGTTTATGCAATTAAATGCATTAATAGGTCAAAGTTATCGGTTTATGATTATGTAGAGTACTACTTTACTGTTGATGCTTTTCGATATTCATTTGCTGAAGCTATTAATCCTATTCCTAATTTTGATAAGCCAATTGTGACTGAAAATGAGGTTGTTATTAGGCCTCCTAAAGAAATTTATGGTTTAGAAAGACCTTTGACCAAGAGGCGTGGTGGATTTGGGTATTCTCAAAATAAAAGAAACAAATGCGGTCAGTATAATGTAATAGGTCACAACAAAAGGAATTTTCTTGCTTCTTCAAAAACTTGAAGTTTACTGCACTATATTTTTTATTAACTAGCTTTTAAATTTTAATGTTACTTTAAATTAGCTATTTTGCATTTACCGTGTAATTCAAATTTGTTAATTATTTGAATATTGTGTAACTGATGTCTGATTTTATTTGATTAGTTTCTGGTTATTGACTGTGTTTCTAATTATATTTTTGTTGTTATTATATCATAATGCTAATTGTATATATTATTTCATTTATATAGTTTAATATTTGTGCATAACGATATATAATTGAGATGCATAATATATGTTTTTTGATATATGAAAATACTTCTTGTTACATGTATTTAACAGTATAACAGTTCGTTCATTGAGAAGAATAATTATAAATATAATGTTATTTGTGGTTACAAGAGTTATTCTATTCACACTAAATGCCATGGTCAAATCGCTAAAGCCAAGTCCATACATCACCCCTTCAACCATTCAACTTACTATGTTGTACGCAATAGTCACTCTGCTTTCATTTGCTATAGAAGGGACTTGATTCAATATAATAACAATATGAGCAAACTAATTCTACGGCAGCAAAGATCAAGACATGTTCATCATATGGTACTTTGTGGTTTCCTATATTGTAATAGTGAATGGTGCAACTATTATAGTGTATATGCATGGTAACGTGACTTGGAGTTTGGGGTTTGGAATTTGTACATTGGTTGCTGTTGCCAGTTTAGTTAAAGCAAAATCTATTCTGAATATTTTTTTAATTACTAGCATAGCTTGTTTTGTTCATAAGACTATATTATTTGTTGCTTTTGTCTATTTAAACAGAGATCTGATTATGTATTTACTTGCATTTTGGTCCATGTTTAGCTCGAACCTTTTGCTCTTTACATTTATTCTATCATTTTTATGTAAGTTAGTGGTAATTATTTTAAAAATCTCAACGCATATATTTTACAGCAATTTTTTATATAACGATAATTGCATATAACATTTCAGCATTACACAAACTTATAACAATGCTCTTATCATTATGCATTCTACTTGTTATTATTATTAAAAAAATTAACGCATATAGGTACCTAGCAATTTATAATTTTGACAATACAATAGTGCAAAAAATATGATAGTGTAAACAATATGACAGTATGTATAATATGACAATGCAAACGATATAACAGTGTGTATAATATGACAGTGGAAACATTAATATAAGTCAATATTGTTAGGAGTTTTCCTAGGATCCATACACAATTTTATTAGAGATAATAAGCAAATAAAAAACAATATCAAACAAATTCCTCCAAACAAAACCTTTATTAATTCACCAAATGATTACAAGAGACACCTAAAAATTGAGAAGATATCTCAATCCCATTGAAACAACTCCATCCAAATTTGAGTTGTTTAATGCAACCACAAGCGTTTTCCAACTCTCCAGTAATGAACTCATTAACATCAAGGCTTGTGTCTCATCATTCACCTTGTAATTTACAGATGCCAATTGGTTCACAATTGCCTAAAAATGATTGAGGTGCTCTCCAATTAACCCACCTTCCCTAAGATTTAGATTTACTAATCTTCTCATGAGAAGTGCCTTTTAATTTCTTTTAAATTCCAAAAGCATATGTTTCATTAGCAATAATATAAAACACCGTATTCTCCATAAAACACCAAATAGCCGTTGTAGCCTTCCTATCCAAAGACTCTCGTTTTGCTTCCGATACATTAGTAGGTTTCTCTCCTTGTTCTCCAATGGTTGGCAAAGATCATTAAGATATAGATAATTCTCTATCTTCGCCTTCTATAACCTCTAATTTCTTCTATTAAGTTTTTCAACACTTATATTCTCCATAACCAAAGCTCTCTTCAAAACATTTGTGTAGAAGGATCTGATACCAACTGTTAGGATTTTTTCTAGGATCCCTATATAATTATATTTTAGAAAAGATAAGAAATGAAGAAAAAACAATAACAAATAGATTCCTCCAAACAAAACCTTTATTAATTCACCAAATAATTACAAAAGAAAGCCTAAAAATTGAGAAGATATCTTGAGTTCTAAAACCCCAAACAATTAAATTTTCCCCACACATCTAATGAACCATACATGCCTAATTATTATAGTTTTGACAAAATATCCTTTTTAAGAAGCTATTGAATACTTCCATAGATCTTTTCCATGTAGATAATTCATTGCCTTCTTTAAAGCAATAAAAGAGGCAATTAGTCACTCTCCAAAATCTATAATATAGGCAATGAATTTGAGTCACATCCACGTTGACTCAAATATCTCTAAAATCCACTTAAATATGTAACATTGTATCACCAAAATCTAACAAACATTACAATGCAAAAAATATAACAGTACATATAAAATGACAGTGCAACCATTAAGATAAGTCAATATGACAGTATATACATTCTGATAATGCAAACAATAATTAAGTCATACATGTAATTTAAAATAAAATGACAGAAACTTAGTAAGAAAATTTCAAGTTAACTTCATGTACATTTCAGATTAAATATTAATAGAAACCATGCTTCTTTATTTGCAGTTGCTTGAAATCAAATTAAAGACTGCCAGAGTGTTTTTTTTTTGGATTCATCTGCAATTGCTAATCTTATGATAGGTTTGCGAGGTATCTGTGCACTGACCAACTATTCTCATCATCATTGAGTATTCGAAAAATAGTTTCAGCTCTGAATATATCAATGTCCTGCTTTTCATATTCTATTAGAAGTTGTTGCCTATCCAGGTTTTTGATATTTATCATGATGAAATATGCACAATTATTTCTATTACAGTTATAAAAACATTAGGTAAGATAATAGTATATAAAGTATAATTCTAGAATAGATCAGTATATGTTGTGTTACTAGTAATTTTCATGAGGATCCTAATATAAGATATCATTTTAGTTAATGCATTTATGTTAATATAATAGGTTTTTATTATTTTGTAATTTTGCAATGTATAAGCATTATGTATATAAACATACGATATTATTGTTTTAAACATATAAGCATATCATATAATAAATTAAATTTTAATTTGTGTATTTTGTTTTTGAGTAAAATTTTTTTTACTTACGAATATGGCTCTTGCCATAGGCAATTTGGATGGGTTATTGCTTTTTTTTTACAAACTCCTTGTTTAAGATTTTGTTATTTGCCCACTTTTTCTTGGAGAATTTTTTCAATTTTTTTCTCTGCAGAGATAAAAAAAACAACTGATTTTAATTCTGTTATTTAATATTAGAATGATGTTTTAAAGAAAATTTTCTCACCACTTGTTAAGCTTGTTTAAAACTTAGGTTTGTTCTTTGGTTTGATCTTGTTTTTGGCCTGTTTGAGTAAAAATGACTCCATTGCATTGTCACATAGTCCAAAGTCAGTAAAGTCTGATGGTTTATATGATGCAAAGGGAAGAAAATTGTTTTTGTAAATTCATTTGTGATGGTACATTGTATTGCAGGTAGAATTAAACGCTGTATCACATTTTTCAGATCATTTGCTATAGCATTCTGCATATTAATAAGTATTAGAATATTTTATATTATTATTTAACATTAATATTCAAAAAATTAGAGTTACCATCATAATTGTGCTGAATGTGTAAGTATGCTCATAGAGCCATTGACTTTGAACAAACCAATCAATGATCTGAATAAACAAAGATTAACTATAAGTTTTAAGAAACAATAAATAATTCGTATGATTCTACGTTAGTAATACATTGTATGGACTTTCCAATTGCGAATGCTATATTGCATTAGTAATACATGCTTCTAGACTTTACAAATTCTAATGATAAGTGTATCTATCATTTGGGGTTAGTAATACATGCTAGTCGACTTTATTAGTAATACATGGTAGTGGACTTTACAAATACTAATGATATGTATATCTTTCATTCTTTATTAGTAAATGTGTCGGTGGACTTTATTGATAGAAATGCTATGCTAATCTATCATTCTATTTTAAATGCTGGTGGAGTTTATTAATGAAAATGCTATGTTTTTCTATCATTTTGCATTACTAATTCATGCTAGTAGGTTTCAAAAATAAATGCTAAGTTTTTCTATCACTCTAGATTAATAATACATGCTTGTGGACTTTATAAATTACAAATAATATTTTTGTTTATCATTCTTTGTAACTAAAACATGCTTTTGAATTTTATAAATGTATATGTTTGTCTATCATTTTGTATTACTAATTCATGCTAGTGTATTTAAAAAATTAAAATTGCTATGTTTATATGTAATTTTTCATTACTAATTCATGCTAATGGACTAATAAATACAAATTTTATGTTTATCTATCATTTTGCATTACTATTTCATTATAGTGGATTTGAAAAATAAAATGCTAGTTATCTAAGTGTATAATTGCAAGGTCGTCCGTAAAGATCGTCTCAATACAAGAAGGAGATCTACAAGGTCGTCCGTAAAGAGCAGAAAATGGAGATGTCTCAATACTGGCCTGATAACTATTGTTATAAGTGAATTCGACAAGATGGATATGATCTTCCCAAGATCCTCCATAATCAAGCACACAAGCACGAAGAAGATCTTCTAAAATCTGATTCACCCTTTCCGTTTGACCGTCGGTCTGTGGATGGTAAGCAGTGCTCAGATTTAGATGAGTACCCAAAGAATCCTGAAAGGCTTTCCAAAACCTACTAGTAAAGATAGGATCACGATCACAAACGATACTGAGAGGAACACCATGGAGACGAACAATCTCCCTCATGTAAATCTCAGATAAACTAGAAGCTGAACGGGTAGACTTGACCGGAATGAAATGAGCTGATTTGGTCAATCTATCCACAATAACCCAGATACTCTCGTTACCCTTCCTACTCCTCGGTAAACCATCAATGAAATCCATAGAAACTTGTTCCCACTTACAATTGGGAATCTCAAGAGGCTGCAATAAACTAGGGGTCTTCTGATGATCTGCCTTGACTTGCTGACAAGTCGCACACCTATTGACGAAAATGGAAATATCTCGCTTCATACCTTTCCACCAATATAACTTCTTCATATCCTGATACATCTTGGTCACGCCTGGATGAATAGAAAGTCTGGACTGATGATTCTCCCGAAGTAACTCCTGTCTCAATCCATCAACATTCGGGACACAAATCCTATTATTAATCCTCAATACACCCTTATCGTCAATCTGAGCTCCATTACCATCAAGACTACTACCTCCAACTCTACTTCGAACATTCTCCTTAATCAACTTAAGCATCTGATCTTCATCCTGTCTACCCATAATACGATCCACAAGAGGCGAAGAAACAACAATCTGACACAACAAAGCTTTCTTCCTACTCAAAGCATCTGCCACTACATTTGCTTTTCCCGGTGTATAGTTGATGTCGAGGTCATAAGAAGCCAGAAACTCTAACCACCTAACTTGTCTCTGATTCAAATCTTTCTGAGAGAAAATATACCTCAAAGACTGATGATCTGTGAAAAGCTCGAACTTGGTACCCAACAGATGATGTCTCCAAAGCTTCAAAGCGAAAACAACAGCAAGCAACTCTAGATCATGGGCAGCATAATTTACTTCATGAGTCTTCAACTGTCTACTAGCATAAGCAATCACTCTACCATCCTGCATCAGAACAGCTCCCAAACCTTCTCGACAAGCATCAGTGTATACCGTTAATCCCTCATCTCCATTTGGAACGGTAAGAACAGGTGCGGAAGTAAGCTTGTCTTTTAACTCATTGAATGCGGCTTCACACTTACTACTCCAAATAAACTTAGCATTCTTCCGAGTTAAAGCAGTGAGAGGTGCAGCAATCCGAGCGAAATTCTCAATGAATCTCCGGTAATAACCGGCGAGGCCCAGAAAACTACGGATATCAGTAGGAGTCTTAGGAGTTTCCCAATCCTGTACAGAATAGGGAAAAAGAAGGATAATAGGAAAGATAGAGTAAATTTAAATGAAGCAAATGAAGAGAAAGAAAGAAAAACTTACATTGATTGCAGCGATCTTGACTGGATCAACTGAAACTCCATTACTAGAAACAATATGTCCAAGAAATCGGACTTCATCCTTCCAGAAATGGCATTTGGAAAATTTAGCTTTTAACTGATGCTTTCGAAGAGTCTCAAGAACAGATTTCAAATGTGACTCATGTTCTTCTTCAGACTTAGAGAAAATGAGGATATCATCCACAAAGACTAGAACAAATTTATTTAGCACATCACGGAATACACGATTCATCAAGTCAACAAAGAAAGCGGGAGCATTAGTCAAACCAAAAGGCATGACTAACCATTCGAAGAATCCATTCTCAGTACGGAAAGCAGTCTTAGGAATACTTTCCTCGGCAACTCTGAGTTGGTGAAAACCTGTGGCAAGATCAAGCTGAGAGAAAACAGTAGCACCATAAAGCTGATCGAACATGTCATTGATGCGAGGCATTGGATATCTATTTTTCATAGTGAGTTTGTTCAACTCCCTATAATCAACACACATCCGAAGAGAACCATCGGACTTGGTGACGAAAACCACCGCGGCTCCCCATTTAGAAAAACTAGGTCTGATCAGACCCTTGGACGATAGGTCTTCAATTTGTTTCCTTAACTCAACCTTCTCGCGGGGTGCCATTCTTCTAGGAGGAAGAACTATAGGTCGAGCTCCAGGAATGAGATCAATGCGGAAATCAATTTCCCGCTTGGGAGGTAAAGCAGTAACTTCACCAAATACATCCGGGTAGTGATTAACTACACGGGTCGACTGAAGATCATCAATAGAAGCATCTAAAGAAAAGATAAAGCTACCAGCATAATCATGAGGCATACGACCCTGAATAAACAAAGAATTTCCTCGATCATCCTTAAGAGAAACAATTCGGGATTTACACGAGATACGGACATCGTGTCTATCAAGCCAATCACTTCCAAGCAGCAAATAAAAAGCATCGAAACCAAGGATATAGAAATCGCCACTAAAACTATGATCGGAATGGAGGAGTTTCACATGCTTACAAATCTTATTAAGATTTGCAGGACCACCAATAGGATTAGAAACACATAGAGGAACAGAAGCATACTCAGGTGAAAGGAGATGTTCAAACTTATTACACAGGTCATCAGAAATAAAACTATGTGAAGCCCCAGTATCAAATAAAACACGAACTGGATGATGAAATAAAGTAAAGGTGCCTTGAAGAGTACCTTGACTATCGCTAGGAGCAGGAGCAGGTGCAGGTGATGAAGCAGATGTGACAGCAAATACGCCAGATGGCTTTCCCTTCTGATATAAAGGACAGTCCTTCCTAAAATGACCCGGCTGAAGACAGACATGACAAAGATCGTTCCTGGTAACCTGGGGTGGAGGAACAGCAGCACTGGACGGATTAGGGCAACTATTGGCATAGTGTCCCTTTTGATCACATTTGAAGCAAGTAATGGAGGAAAGATCAATAGGGTGCCTCTGAGAAGGAGCAGATGCTGAAGATCCCAAGCCCGCATGTTTGATCCAATTCTTCTTCTGCTGGTGGAAGTTGGGCTTTCTCTTCTTGGAATTTGCAGAGGAAGATTGTGAGACATGAGTACCAGAAGTAGCAGGACACTTGGAAGTAGGGTTCTCATAGCGGATAGCCATATCCATGAGCTCAGTAAAAGTGCCATGAACATGTGAAATAAGGCGATCGTAGAACTCTGGCCGAGCTCCAGAAATGAACTTCTCATTCTTCTTGAGCTGAGTGTCGATAAGACCAGGACCGAATTTTGAGAGTTCATTGAACTTCCGTTCATACTCTGAGAAGGACATGGTACCCTGCTTGAGGTCCATGAATTCACGGTAAAGCTGAGATTTTCCGGCTTCGGGCATCCATTTTGCCACAAAAGCCTCCCTGAAAAGAAGATACAGAAACCGAACTTAAGATGAATTCGAAAGGAAGAAAAATGGGAAAATTTCAAGTTAACTCAAAGGATACCTGAACTGCTCCCACGAAAGATCACCTTCGTTAGTGTGAGTCGTAACAGACTCCCACCAATCTAGGGCTGACTCTTGCAGCTGCCATGCTGCTAACTGACGCTTCTGGGCATCAGTGATCTCTAAACCAGTAAAGATTCTTTCCAAACTTCTTAGCCATTGCTGGGCTTCGATGATACTTTCTGAACCGGTGAACTTAGTGCCACCGAGCTGAGAGAATTCATTGCAAAGGACAGTAAACTTAACGGGTGCAACAGGTGGAGGAACTGGGGCAATACCACGACCCCTACCTCTAGCATTTCCACGATTCATCCTGGAAATATCAAGAATAAATTTTAGGACAAAGTACAAAGAAGACTAAGATAAGTTAAGATAAAACACGATAAGATCACTTGGATGAATATCCTACTAACAAAATTCCTAACAAGGTAGATACGGAAAGAAGGAAGTTTAGAAAATTTCTTCTTAAAACAAGAAAACTTTATATCAAAATAATATTTGAAAAATTATTTGAAAAATCATTTAAAATCATTTATACTTTGAAAATACGTTCACTCACAAGGAAATGATTCTGAGTTTGATTTCACTCATTCTAGGGTATTTCTACCCTATCTCTAATGAGTTTTTGTTCCATAGGCTAAGGTTTGCCTAAAACCTCGCTCCGATACCAAATGTGACGACCCACTATTTTGGACCATTCAAATCGACAATAATCCACACATGTCAGACTTGAATAATACAAAATAACAGATTGTAATAAAATTTGGAGCAAATAAAATCATTCACAGAATCACAGACACAGAAATATCAGAATAACTCGCAGCGGAATTTAAAAATACCATAGTGGTTCATGAAGCCACTAAATACATAGTCTAAAATCAAATACAAAATACATAGTCTGAAACACAATATAGTTCTGAAACAAGTACAGTAGAAATCCCAAATACACAAGTCTCTAAAACAAAAGCTGAAATAAGACAACTGAAACTGAAATAGGAAGATAACTAGATAAGCAGAATCTCCAGTGATTCCGAGCTCCAGAAAGGTGAATCCAAAGCTGTGAATACTCAGGCTGACCCGAGCGTAAAATAAAACATAACACTCGAGTCAGGATATACATACTTATACAATGTAAACCAACTCAAATGAACTGTAGTAAAGGTACAAGTAACTTAGAAGATGCTTGGGACCGCCCATCCTCTAAGGATCCGTTAAACTATCTACTATGTAGTAATATTCGCTATTATAATAGTGTCTACATAAGTAAAGTATAATCATATCGGAAAATAGCGTTAAGGGGATGGAGAACCTTAACGCGGTCGGATCTTAAAATCATAATCGTACTAAAGCTCGATATGGTAGGTGACACGGCACAACTAGGCAATGCCAGGGTAGATATACCAATTACGCACACGGACTGATGGATACGCATAGCAGCCACTACCGTTCCACCTCGAACAACATTCCCAAATCGGAGGATGGCCATCTAGTCAAATCAGTAAGAGTATAATGTCGAAGGAATGTGTCCGAGAAGAGGTGCTACCTCACTGGTCCGAGATCGCTCCTGTTTTAGCCACCTTATGCCAACTCACGGGAGTTGGGTCCACGTAATACCTTAAGGACGTCGCCACCATCCTACTTCATTCTGGAATCTCCACCGCGTACACGGTTGTCAAAGTGGTTTTCGGTATCGACAGAGAGTATGTCCATATCCGATCCCGGTCTCTTTGCCAACCAATCGTTATTATAACCCGTGGTTATAGATTTAAAACAATTTATCAAAATATACTTCGAATTAAACCATTTAAAACAAAGTCATTATTCCTTTAAATCAATATTTTATTTCCAAACTCTAACCCTTCGGAGTTCACTTATTCACTTAAACAAAAACATTAAAATTTTCAGCTTCCACGACATTTAAAAGTGTGGCGGTAAGTTATATTCGAAAACAATTTTATTTCAACAAAACAAAATTTATAATTGTTATATTCGTTTAGTTTAAACAAAATCATATTTCAGTCTACTGCAGTCCTTAACAAGTGCTACAGTGGCTTTTTATTAGTTCAAGTTCAATTTTAGTTTCTGCTACAACAGCACTTACCAAGTACTATCATAGCTTTAGTTCATTTTAGTCTTTTGGTTCATTTATAAAATCCGCCACACTTAACAAGTGCTACAGATTCTACCTAGTTAAACTTATAAAATCATACATTTAAAATGTTCATTTCAATCCTTTAACAAATTTTATTTCAAAGAAATTTTACAAGTTAAAAACCAAACTTACCAATTTGCTTATTACATTCATTTCAACGCTTAAACTTAAACTTCATTTTTCCACAAATTTAAAACTAAATTTCAATTTCAATTAAATTAACTTAAGTTTCCATCTTTCTTTTTTTTTCTTTTTCCAAAATTTAAAAATTTAAGTTTCGTTTTAAAATCAATATTCCTCCATTTATTTATATTTATCACATAGAAAAATCATTTCTATTTTTAAATAAATCATTTAAAAATTCGGTTTAAATCAAATTAAATATTATTACAATTTTTAAATTATCTAAAATATTCAGAAAATACATAAAAATAACCACGGGTCTGTATAATATTTTCTAGCCTAATTCAAGTGATACGGATACTATATCATTTCAATCCGTAATTTACAAAGAAAAATCCGGGTTTTATCATTTCAAACCCGCAATCCCAAGTAAATAAAATTTAATTGAAAATCGCTCGGGCCTATCATTTCAGCCCATAACGACCTTCCCTTATTCTAAAGTCCGTTCGGGTATGTATCATTTCAACCCATAGTGATTCTATTCTACAGGGAACTTGCAGTGTGATTTAACAGAATAGAATAACAGTAAAATAAGAACAGATATAACAGATGATACGATATGCAGTTTTAACAATTAACATCAACTATAAATAAATCACAGGTAATTATAACATCATTTATTTATTTATTTATTTCTACACATTCAGTTGCGGTCGTTTCACAATTATATAAGTATGAATATTCGTGTGAGATTTACTCACCTCTACGGAGCTGGAGATTCGGAACGAAAGAAGTACGAAGTCAATCGAAAGCACGCGGATAGCACGATCAGTCGTTAGCGGATGCGCCAACTGGATTCAAACCAAAAGCACAGTAAATAACCAACTCTAAGATTTCACGAATAACGAATTTTCAACGAAGCGAACAACGAAAAAGTAACAGGTTAAAAAATCAAAAACAATAGCACGCCTACTTTTAAAAATCAATTATAACTCAAAAAAATTTCCAAAGTGACAAAACAACTTTTTTTCAAAACAAAGCAGAGGCAATAAAACAAAACTAAAACAAAACTTGGTCGGCCAAATCCAACAATTTGAAAAACGTAAAAGATGTCAAACATCTTTGTTCATCACATTTTTTTTCAAACTGATGCTCGGAAATACAAATAGACAAAGTACAACATTTTCAAAGGTGCAAAACAATTTGTTTTCAAAAGTCAGTGGAGAATATGGTTAGGCTGCCAAACCACGTGACAAAACAAACACTTTCTCATTCTTTATTTCTCAAAACCAGAGGCAATATAGACACGAATTTCACAAAAGCAAAGGTGGCAAAATTTTTCATTTCTTGCTTCAAAATACCAAGTAGATGCGGAAATGGGCTGGTCTCGGCATGACTGTGGTGGGTGCTTGTGCGAGTCAGTGCGACTGGGTACAGTGGTGATGACAGGGCATGGGGTGGTGGCTTCGGCCTGGGGTTCGTGGGGTTTCGTTGTGGTCTGGTGGCTTGGAGGCGACTGGCGAAGGGTTTGGGTTTCGTCTGGGTTTGGTCTGGGTAGGGTCGTGGTGGGCTGGGCTTAGGGGTGTGGCTGGAGGCGGTCTGGTGGGATGGACGCAGTCTGGTGGTGACGTGGAGGCGACTGGCACGGATCTGGTGAAGGGGATTGGTGGTGGAATGGACTGGGTTGTGGGAAAGGTGATCTCGACTGAGTTGGGTTTCGTAAGGTGTAGACGCGGTTGTCCAGGACGTGGGTGTGGTGGCAGGTGGTTGGCCAGTCACGTGGTGACGTGGAGGTGGTTCTGGCCTCGTGGTGGATGGGTGGAGTTCGGGGTAGGCTCACGGTTGTAGGACTGGAAGGTGATGGCAAATAGGTGGCGAAGTAAAAATGAGCAGGGACAACGAAAAATCACAAAATAAAAAAAATGAAAAAGGGGATAGCCTGGCACAGCTGACAACAACAGGAGACAGCAAATATAAATATAAAGTGAACCAAAAAGTGGAAAAAAAGATGTTGCCTGTACCTTCCAAGAGATGCTCACGAGATTGTAAACGAAAAAAGCAGAGAAACTTTTGAATGGAGCCTTTCTGAACGAACAAAAATTGAACAGCTGCCAATATCTTTGTAGAAAAGAAGGCAACCAATATAAAGTTTGAAACGGCAGTGAGGCTAAGATGCAATTTAAGTGGAACGAAAAGTATGGAAGAAGTGGAATAATTCTCACGTGCAACCCAATGCAAGCTTTGACAAATTCAAACTGAAATATACGGCAGAAATAAATGAAAAATGGAACAATGCACGTACCGTGTAACGCCCAAAGTAACGTACAACTGTTACTTGTTCCTTTTATTTAATAAATTTAAAAATGTTAATGGTTTCTTAAAATATAACGTATTTTTATAAATCAAAATTTAAAATAGCTATTATCATCGTTAATAAAATTTGATTCTAATGTAAAGTTAAGAACGGACAAAACGTGACGAAATGTAACGTTTTAAATTTTCGTTTTATACGAATTTCTACAATTTATATTTAAATTAATAATTCAAAATGTTTTGTTTTCAATTAAAATTTCGTTTAAAATCATCGGACTGTTACACTCTCCCCCACTCAAAACTTTTCGTCCTCGAAAAGGAACGAAAAAGGAAAACAAAGAAAGATAGATAGAATAGCAAAAGTACCTGAAATAAACAATTCCGGATTCGAAGCACGAATGCACTCCTCCGTCTCCCAGGTGCAATCCCGTTCATCGGTGCTCCACTGCACTTTGACTAGATTGACAGTTTTTCTTCTTAGCTGCTTCGTACCTCGATCGACGATACGAAGTGGCTTCCTCTCAACAGTCAGATTTGGCTCAATATCCAAACTATCAAGGGAAGAAGGCTGAATAATAAGAGATGGATCATGCAGATAGCGACGAAGATGAGATACATGAAAGACGTTGTGAATTCCAGAAAATTTCTCGGGTAAATCCAGACGATAAGCAAGAGAACCAACTCTTTCCAAAATGCGGAAAGGACCAACAAATCTAGGAGATAGCTTTCCTCTACGACCAAAACGAATAACATTCCTTAAGGGAGAGACCTTAAGGAAAACCAAATCACCAACAGCAAACTCTAAACTCCGTCTTCGACGATCGGCGTACTTCTTCTGTCTATCTTGAGCAATCCTCATCTTTCTCTTAATCTCTTCAACTCTCTCTGAAGCTTCCAAAACCATCTCAGGACCAAGAACCAAACGATTACCAGATTCAATCCGACAAGAAGGAGATCTACAAGGTCGTCCGTAAAGAGCAGAAAATGGAGATGTCTCAATACTGGCCTGATAACTATTGTTATAAGTGAATTCGACGAGATGGAGATGATCTTCCCAAGATCCTCCATAATCAAGCACACAAGCACGAAGAAGATCTTCTAAAATCTGATTCACCCTTTCCGTTTGACCGTCGGTCTGTGGATGGTAAGCAGTGCTCAGATTTAGATGAGTACCCAAAGAATCCTGAAAGGCTTTCAAAAACCTACTAGTAAAGATAGGATCACGATCACAAACGATACTGAGAGGAACACCATGGAGACGAACAATCTCCCTCATGTAAATCTCAGATAAACTAGAAGCTGAACGGGTAGACTTGACCGGAATGAAATGAGCTGATTTGGTCAATCTATCCACAATAACCCAGATACTCTCGTTACCCTTCCTACTCCTCGGTAAACCATCAATGAAATCCATAGAAACTTGTTCCCACTTCCAATTGGGAATCTCAAGAGGCTGCAATAAACCAGGGGTCTTCTGATGATCTGCCTTGACTTGCTGACAAGTCGCACACCTATTGACGAAAATGGAAATATCTCGCTTCATACCTTTCCACCAATATAACTTCTTCATATCCTGATACATCTTGGTCACGCCTGGATGAATAGAAAGTCTGGACTGATGATTCTCCCGAAGTAACTCCTGTCTCAATCCATCAACATTCGGGACACAAATCCTATTATTAATCCTCAATACACCCTTATCGTCAATCTGAGCTCCATTACCATCAAGACTACTACCTCCAACTCTACTTCGAACATTCTCCTTAATCAACTTAAGCATCTGATCTTCATCCTGTCTACCCATAATACGATCCACAAGAGGCGAAGAAACAACAATCTGACACAACAAAGCTTTCTTCCTACTCAAAGCATCTGCCACTACATTTGCTTTTCCCGGTGTATAGTTGATGTCGAGGTCATAAGAAGCCAGAAACTCTAACCACCTAACTTGTCTCTGATTCAAATCTTTCTGAGAGAAAATATACCTCAAAGACTGATGATCTGTGAAAAGCTCGAACTTGGTACCCAACAGATGATGTCTCCAAAGCTTCAAAGCGAAAACAACAGCAAGCAACTCTAGATCATGGGCAGCATAATTTACTTCATGAGTCTTCAACTGTCTACTAGCATAAGCAATCACTCTACCATCCTGCATCAGAACAGCTCCCAAACCTTCTCGACAAGCATCAGTGTATACCGTTAATCCCTCATCTCCATTTGGAACGGTAAGAACAGGTGCGGAAGTAAGCTTGTCTTTTAACTCATTGAATGCGGCTTCACACTTACTACTCCAAATAAACTTAGCATTCTTCCGAGTTAAAGCAGTGAGAGGTGCAGCAATCCGAGCGAAATTCTCAATGAATCTCCGGTAATAACCGGCGAGGCCCAGAAAACTACGGATATCAGTAGGAGTCTTAGGAGTTTCCCAATCCTGTACAGAATAGGGAAAAAGAAGGATAATAGGAAAGATAGAGTAAATTTAAATGAAGCAAATGAAGAGAAAGAAAGAAAAACTTACATTGATTGCAGCGATCTTGACTGGATCAACTGAAACTCCATTACTAGAAACAATATGTCCAAGAAATCGGACTTCATCCTTCCAGAAATGGCATTTGGAAAATTTAGCTTTTAACTGATGCTTTCGAAGAGTCTCAAGAACAGATTTCAAATGTGACTCATGTTCTTCTTCAGACTTAGAGAAAATGAGGATATCATCCACAAAGACTAGAACAAATTTATTTAGCACATCACGGAATACACGATTCATCAAGTCAACAAAGAAAGCGGGAGCATTAGTCAAACCAAAAGGCATGACTAACCATTCGAAGAATCCATTCTCAGTACGGAAAGCAGTCTTAGGAATACTTTCCTCGGCAACTCTGAGTTGGTGAAAACCTGTGGCAAGATCAAGCTGAGAGAAAACAGTAGCACCATAAAGCTGATCGAACATGTCATTGATGCGAGGCATTGGATATCTATTTTTCATAGTGAGTTTGTTCAACTCCCTATAATCAACACACATCCGAAGAGAACCATCGGACTTGGTGACGAAAACCACCGCGGCTCCCCATTTAGAAAAACTAGGTCTGATCAGACCCTTGGACGATAGGTCTTCAATTTGTTTCCTTAACTCAACCTTCTCGCGGGGTGCCATTCTTCTAGGAGGAAGAACTATAGGTCGAGCTCCAGGAATGAGATCAATGCGGAAATCAATTTCCCGCTTGGGAGGTAAAGCAGTAACTTCACCAAATACATCCGGGTAGTGATTAACTACACGGGTCGACTGAAGATCATCAATAGAAGCATCTAAAGAAAAGATAAAGCTACCAGCATAATCATGAGGCATACGACCCTGAATAAACAAAGAATTTCCTCGATCATCCTTAAGAGAAACAATTCGGGATTTACACGAGATACGGACATCGTGTCTATCAAGCCAATCACTTCCAAGCAGCAAATAAAAAGCATCGAAACCAAGGATATAGAAATCGCCACTAAAACTATGATCGGAATGGAGGAGTTTCACATGCTTACAAATCTTATTAAGATTTGCAGGACCACCAATAGGATTAGAAACACATAGAGGAACAGAAGCATACTCAGGTGAAAGGAGATGTTCAAACTTATTACACAGGTCATCAGAAATAAAACTATGTGAAGCCCCAGTATCAAATAAAACACGAACTGGATGATGAAATAAAGTAAAGGTGCCTTGAAGAGTACCTTGACTATCGCTAGGAGCAGGAGCAGGTGCAGGTGATGAAGCAGATGTGACAGCAAATACGCCAGATGGCTTTCCCTTCTGATATAAAGGACAGTCCTTCCTAAAATGACCCGGCTGAAGACAGACATGACAAAGATCGTTCCTGGTAACCTGGGGTGGAGGAACAGCAGCACTGGACGGATTAGGGCAACTATTGGCATAGTGTCCCTTTTGATCACATTTGAAGCAAGTAATGGAGGAAAGATCAATAGGGTGCCTCTGAGAAGGAGCAGATGCTGAAGATCCCAAGCCCGCATGTTTGATCCAATTCTTCTTCTGCTGGTGGAAGTTGGGCTTTCTCTTCTTGGAATTTGCAGAGGAAGATTGTGAGACATGAGTACCAGAAGTAGCAGGACCCTTGGAAGTAGGGTTCTCATAGCGGATAGCCATATCCATGAGCTCAGTAAAAGTGCCATGAACATGTGAAATAAGGCGATCGTAGAACTCTGGCCGAGCTCCAGAAATGAACTTCTCATTCTTCTTTAGCTGAGTGTCGATAAGACCAGGACCGAATTTTGAGAGTTCATTGAACTTCCGTTCATACTCTGAGAAGGACATGGTACCCTGCTTGAGGTCCATGAATTCACGGTAAAGCTGAGATTTTCCGGCTTCGGGCATCCATATTGCCACAAAAGCCTCCCTGAAAAGAAGATACAGAAACCGAACTTAAGATGAATTCGAAAGGAAGAAAAATGGGAAAATTTCAAGTTAACTCAAAGGATACCTGAACTGCTCCCACGAAAGATCACCTTCGTTAGTGTGAGTCGTAACAGACTCCCACCAATCTAGGGCTGACTCTTGCAGCTGCCATGCTGCTAACTGACGCTTCTGGGCATCAGTGATCTCTAAACCAGTAAAGATTCTTTCCAAACTTCTTAGCCATTGCTGGGCTTCGATGATACTTTCTGAACCGGTGAACTTAGTGCCACCGAGCTGAGAGAATTCCTTGCAAAGGACAGTAAACTTAACGGGTGCAACAGGTGGAGGAACTGGGGCAATACCACGACCCCTACCTCTAGCATTTCCACGATTCATCCTGGAAATATCAAGAATAAATTTTAGGACAAAGTACAAAGAAGACTAAGATAAGTTAAGATAAAACACGATAAGATCACTTGGATGAATATCCTACTAACAAAATTCCTAACAAGGTAGATACGGAAAGAAGGAAGTTTAGAAAATTTCTTCTTAAAACAAGAAAACTTTATATCAAAATAATCTTTGAAAAATTATTTGAAAAATCATTTAAAATCATTTATACTTTGAAAATACGTTCACTCACAAGGAAATGATTCTGAGTTTGATTTCACTCATTCTAGGGTATTTCTACCCTATCTCTAATGAGTTTTTGTTCCATAGGCTAAGGTTTGCCTAAAACCTCGCTCCGATACCAAATGTGACGACCCACTATTTTGGACCATTCAAATCGACAATAATCCACACATGTCAGACTTGAATAATACAAAATAACAGATTGTAATAAAATTTGGAGCAAATAAAATCATTCACAGAATCACAGACACAGAAATATCAGAATAACTCGCAGCGGAATTTAAAAATACCATAGTGGTTCATGAAGCCACTAAATACATAGTCTAAAATCAAATACAAAATACATAGTCTGAAACACAATATAGTTCTGAAACAAGTACAGTAGAAATCCCAAATACACAAGTCTCTAAAACAAAAGCTGAAATAAGACAACTGAAACTGAAATAGGAAGATAACTAGATAAGCAGAATCTCCAGTGATTCCGAGCTCCAGAAAGGTGAATCCAAAGCTGTGAATACTCAGGCTGACCCGAGCGTAAAATAAAACATAACACTCGAGTCAGGATATACATACTTATACAATGTAAACCAACTCAAATGAACTGTAGTAAAGGTACAAGTAACTTAGAAGATTCTTGGGACCGCCCATCCTCTAAGGATCCGTTAAACTATCTACTATGTAGTAATATTCGCTATTATAATAGTGTCTACATAAGTAAAGTATAATCATATCGGAAAATAGCGTTAAGGGGATGGAGAACCTTAACGCGGTCGGATCTTAAAATCATAATCGTACTAAAGCTCGATATGGTAGGTGACACGGCACAACTAGGCAATGCCAGGGTAGATATACCAATTACGCACACGGACTGATGGATACGCATAGCAGCCACTACCGTTCCACCTCGAACAACATTCCCAAATCGGAGGATGGCCATCTAGTCAAATCAGTAAGAGTATAATGTCGAAGGAATGTGTCCGAGAAGAGGTGCTACCTCACTGGTCCGAGATCGCTCCTGTTTTAGCCACCTTATGCCAACTCACGGGAGTTGGGTCCACGTAATACCTTAAGGACGTCGCCACCATCCTACTTCATTCTGGAATCTCCACCGCGTACACGGTTGTCAAAGTGGTTTTCGGTATCGACAGAGAGTATGTCCATATCCGATCCCGGTCTCTTTGCCAACCAATCGTTATTATAACCCGTGGTTATAGATTTAAAACAATTTATCAAAATATACTTCGAATTAAACCATTTAAAACAAAGTCATTATTCCTTTAAATCAATATTTTATTTCCAAACTCTAACCCTTCGGAGTTCACTTATTCACTTAAACAAAAACATTAAAATTTTCAGCTTCCACGGCATTTAAAAGTGTGGCGGTAAGTTATATTCGAAAACAATTTTATTTCAGCAAAACAAAATTTATAATTGTTATATTCGTTCAGTTTAAACAAAATCATATTTCAGTCTACTGCAGTCCTTAACAAGTGCTACAGTGGCTTTTTATTAGTTCAAGTTCAATTTTAGTTTCTGCTACAACAGCACTTACCAAGTACTATCATAGCTTTAGTTCATTTTAGTCTTTTGGTTCATTTATAAAATCCGCCACACTTAACAAGTGCTACAGATTCTACCTAGTTAAACTTATAAAATCATACATTTAAAATGTTCATTTCAATCCTTTAACAAATTTTATTTCAAAGAAATTTTACAAGTTAAAAACCAAACTTACCAATTTGCTTATTACATTCATTTCAACGCTTAAACTTAAACTTCATTTTTCCACAAATTTATAACTAAATTTCAATTTCAATTAAATTAACTTAAGTTTCCATCTTTCTTTTTTTTTCTTTTTCCAAAATTTAAAAATTTAAGTTTCGTTTTAAAATCAATATTCCTCCATTTATTTATATTTATCACATAGAAAAATCATTTCTATTTTTAAATAAATCATTTAAAAATTCGGTTTAAATCAAATTAAATATTATTACAATTTTTAAATTATCTAAAATATTCAGAAAATACATAAAAATAACCACGGGTCTGTATAATATTTTCTAGCCTAATTCAAGTGATACGGATACTATATCATTTCAATCCGTAATTTACAAAGAAAAATCCGGGTTTTATCATTTCAAACCCGCAATCCCAAGTAAATAAAATTTAATTGAAAATCGCTCAGGCCTATCATTTCAGCCCATAACGACCTTCCCTTATTCTAAAGTCCGTTCGGGTATGTATCATTTCAACCCATAGTGATTCTATTCTACAGGGAACTTGCAGTGTGATTTAACAGAATAGAATAACAGTAAAATAAGAACAGATATAACAGATGATACGATATGCAGTTTTAACAATTAACATCAACTATAAATAAATCACAGGTAATTATAACATCATTTATTTATTTATTTATTTCTACACATTCAGTTGCGGTCGTTTCACAATTATATAAGTATGAATATTCGTGTGAGATTTACTCACCTCTACGGAGCTGGAGATTCGGAACGAAAGAAGTACGAAGTCAATCGAAAGCACGCGGATAGCACGATCAGTCGTTAGCGGATGCGCCAACTGGATTCAAACCAAAAGCACAGTAAATAACCAACTCTAAGATTTCACGAATAACGAATTTTCAACGAAGCGAACAACGAAAAAGTAACAGGTTAAAAAATCAAAAACAATAGCACGCCTACTTTTAAAAATCAATTATAACTCAAAAAAATTTCCAAAGTGACAAAACAACTTTTTTTCAAAACAAAGCAGAGGCAATAAAACAAAACTAAAACAAAACTTGGTCGGCCAAATCCAACAATTTGAAAAACGTAAAAGATGTCAAACATCTTTGTTCATCACATTTTTTTTCAAACTGATGCTCGGAAATACAAATAGACAAAGTACAACATTTTCAAAGGTGCAAAACAATTTGTTTTCAAAAGTCAGTGGAGAATATGGTTAGGCTGCCAAACCACGTGACAAAACAAACACTTTCTCATTCTTTATTTCTCAAAACCAGAGGCAATATAGACACGAATTTCACAAAAGCAAAGGTGGCAAAAATTTTCATTTCTTGCTTCAAAATACCAAGTAGATGCGGAAATGGGCTGGTCTCGGCATGACTGTGGTGGGTGCTAGTGCGAGTCAGTGCGACTGGGTACAGTGGTGATGACAGGGCATGGGGTGGTGGCTTCGGCCTGGGGTTCGTGGGGTTTCGTTGTGGTCTGGTGGCTTGGAGGCGACTGGCGAAGGGTTTGGGTTTCGTCTGGGTTCGGTCTGGGTAGGGTCGTGGTGGGCTGGGCTTAGGGGTGTGGCTGGAGGCGGTCTGGTGGGATGGACGCAGTCTGGTGGTGACGTGGAGGCGACTGGCACGGATCTGGCGAAGGGGATTGGTGGTGGAATGGACTGGGTTGTGGGAAAGGTGATCTCGACTGAGTTGGGTTTCGTAAGGTGTAGACGCGGTTGTCCAGGACGTGGGTGTGGTGGCAGGTGGTTGGCCAGTCACGTGGTGACGTGGAGGTGGTTCTGGCCTCGTGGTGGATGGGTGGAGTTCGGGGTAGGCTCACGGTTGTAGGACTGGAAGGTGATGGCAAATAGGTGGCGAAGTAAAAATGAGCAGGGACAACGAAAAATCACAAAATAAAAAAAATGAAAAAGGGGATAGCCTGGCACAGCTGACAACAACAGGAGACAGCAAATATAAATATAAAGTGAACCAAAAAGTGGAAAAAAAAGATGTTGCCTGTACCTTCCAAGAGATGCTCACGAGATTGTAAACGAAAAAAGCAGAGAAACTTTTGAATGGAGCCTTTCTGAACGAACAAAAATTGAACAGCTGCCAATATCTTTGTAGAAAAGAAGGCAACCAATATAAAGTTTGAAACGGCAGTGAGGCTAAGATGCAATTTAAGTGGAACGAAAAGTATGGAAGAAGTGGAATAATTCTCACGTGCAACCCAATGCAAGCTTTGACAAATTCAAACTGAAATATACGGCAGAAATAAATGAAAAATGGAACAATGCACGTACCGTGTAACGCCCAAAGTAACGTACAACTGTTACTTGTTCCTTTTATTTAATAAATTTAAAAATGTTAATGGTTTCTTAAAATATAACGTATTTTTATAAATCAAAATTTAAAATAGCTATTATCATCGTTAATAAAATTTGATTCTAATGTAAAGTTAAGAACGGACAAAACGTGACGAAATGTAACGTTTTAAATTTTCGTTTTATACGAATTTCTACAATTTATATTTAAATTAATAATTCAAAATGTTTTGTTTTCAATTAAAATTTCGTTTAAAATCATCGGACTGTTACAATCTCTGTTTCCGAGTATTCTTTTCTTGTTGGCGAATATGTATCAACATCAGTTGTTTCTATTTCTTCTTTATCATCAATTTATTTTCAGATTTTTCAATTTCCAATTCCCAATTTTGGGCTGCTGTTATCACTATCCTCTTCATTTTGTTCTTCATTTTATTCTTCCTTTTCGATATCAGTATCTTCTTGGTGAATTTCTTCTTTATATTTCTCTTTTTTCTCAGTTTCATCTTCACATCTATTATCTTTCTTTTTTTGTGCTTTTTTACCAAATACAACTTCATATTGATGCTTGGGATCATTTTCACATTTGTCATCTTTATTTTTATTCTTTCTTTTATTCTTTGCACCAATGAACTTGGTGTCTTCTTTTGAAGCCTTGAAATATTTTTGTATTTCTGCTCTTTTTCTTTGTTTTTTGTTTTTTGTTCTTCATATATCTTTTGGATTTGGTTGATGATATTTAAATCAAATGTAGGAGGCTGAATTTTTTGTTCTTCTTTTTTTGTTTTTGTTCCTTTTCAGATTTTTAAATTTTGGATTGCAAGAGCTTCATTTCAGATTTCATTTTCTATAATTTATTCTCCCTTTTTTCTTTCTTCACTCTTTTTGTAGCTCTTTTTAACCGTTCTTGAGCTTTCTTTCCAAACTTTGATGTATAGTTGGAGAGATTGAATCTGATTTTCTGCTTGTGAGTCCGAGGTTTGTTTTTTATTTGTATTTGTCTCTTTATCAGCTTGCAGATTTGTTGTTCTATTTTTTGGTCATTTAAACAATGATTTCTCTGTTTCAAATATATTTCTGATGTCGAAAAGAGCTTTGTAATAAAAATATCATATGTTAAATTTTAATTTAAAATTTTAAATTTAATATGGTAATCCAAATTTCAATTAGCATTCCAATTAAGGTAATATTCTAGCATAATAGTAAATTACAATGATATGATAATCCAGCATTCTATATTCATTATGTGTTATGTTAGATTATTACATTATAATGCTAAAATAATTTAGCATTTTTATTCAGCGTACTTATGCTAATTTAACTAGCAATTACAATGATATAAATTTTAGCATTCTATTATTACTGTGTGGAATGTCAAATTTTATATGCTAATGCTAACACAAATTAGCTTTTCAAAGTAGGTTTTTAACATAATAGTAGATGATTGTGCTATTTAAGTTAGCATTTTACATTCCTTATGTATTATAATATATTTTTATATGATAATGCTCAAGTAATATAGCATTTTATGCAATGTGCTTATGATAAAGTTGTTAGACCTTATAATGCTATATATTATTTAGCATTCTATACTTATTAGTTATGATGCTAAATTTGATATGCTAGCATTTTAGTCAAAGTGTTTTTTCTAGCATAATAGTAGATAAAACTATTACAATAAATGAAGATTACTGAAATATGTAGTCAATATGTAACCTTTTTTGCTCTTAATGTTCTTCAATTTATCTTTTGATGCAACATTCTTCAAAATGCTGATGTCCCATTTTACAATTCTTGGTAGATCACTGGACCGAGTTAAATCTGGTTCAATTATGTCAACATGCTCGTAAAGAAAAGACTATTAAGTAGAAATTTTGTTGTTAAAATATGATGTATAGCATAGGTAATCTAGACAGATTAAAAATTTGCAAAGTTTATGCTTATGCTTACTAGTAGGAATATGGAGCATCCGGATATATTCCTCGGCTTTGTTTTAAAAACGTTCAAAGCTCGTAAAAGAGAATGATAAAGGGATAATGGCCATGAAACTTCAATTATTTTCTTTTCATCTACCATATATGGAACATACCCTCAAAATAAATATCATTGATTGTACGGGAAAAAGAATGTTATCATTGCAAGAATTATAAGCAATTTTGGTTAATAATTTCATTTGTTTCAATTTGATTATTTATTTTTACAATGGTATTATTTTTTGTAATGTGCTCAATATTTACATAGTTTCTTAAGATAAACTCTTTTTAATTGTCTGGTATTGCTTACAAAGACAGTTTTGATAGTGGGAATATGTTTTTTCTAGGTAAAGGTAAACTAAAAATAATAGAAATATCTTGTGGTGTTATTCTTAAACTTTTTCCTCCGATTTTAAAAGCTTCTTCTTCTATAGAAAATGTTTCTATTATATCATCTAAAATAGTAGATGATTTTGTAAAGTTACTTATAACCAAACATTCTAAACATAAAAGATGCATGAAATTTTCGAAAGGAGTTTGATTAGAAAATTCCGTCTGACTTGAAGTAAATACTTTTGCTTTATTTATTTAATTTTTTTTATCAGGGCCATTAGACTGCATTTGTATAGATTTTTATCTTGCTCCTTTTTCAGGGAATTCCTTTTCGTCTTCTTTGTTGTTGTGCTTTTTGAGTTCTGTATAAATATTGGTGTAAAAATTATGTATGGTTTTTCAAAAATAGTTATGATATATTCGACTATCATTCTTCATATGCAATGTATGCTATTGTAATTCAAAATTTTAAATGTTATATGCATTTATAATTTTTCATATGCAATGCATACTGCAGTTTGAGTTAATCTTGTTTTTGGCATGTTTGAGCCAAAATTACTCCATTGCATTATCACATAGTCCAGAATCAGTAAAGTCCAATGGTTTATGTGATGCAAAGGGAAGAAAATTGTTTCTGTAAATTCATTTGTTATGATGGATTGTATTGTAGGTAAAACTAAATGTTGTATCACATTTCCCAAATCATTTGTTATAGCATTCTACATATTAATAAGTATTAGATTATTTTGTATTATTATTTAAAATTAATATTCAAAAGATTAGAGTTACCATCACAATTGTGTTGAATGTGTAGTTATGCTCATATAGCTCTTGACTTTGAACAACTAATCAATGATCCGAATAAGAAAACATTAACTATAAGTTTTAAGCAAAAAAAATTAATTTGTATGATTCTGCATTAATAATACATTGTATGAACTTTTCAAATGCAAATGCTATGTTTATGTATCATTTTGCATCAGTAATACATGCTTCCGGACTTTATAAATGTAACGACCTGGATTTTTAGTCGTTTGATTTTGAACATTTAATTTATTTTAAATGTTGAATTTGAGATGTAAATGGAGTTCTAATATGAAGTTTATCGATCAAATAAGTGGAATAAAATTTAAATTTCAAATATACGATTTATCGAAATACGAGAAAAGTGAATAATTAGAATTTAAGCCGAATGTGAATCGAAACGATTTCTAATGTTGATGTAAATTCTATTTGAATTATGATTTAGTTAATGAGTTTTAAAAACTGAAACTTCAAGGGATTTTGCCAATTTTTGAAATCATTGATTTAATCGACGCATTAAAATAGCGATCCGAGGTATAGTCTTAGAATTCAATGAAACCAGTTCCATTAGATCCGTAATAGTATATTATTATCGAATTTCAAATTTCGTAGCGTTTGGATTTACTATTTGGTCGTACGATCTGAAAACGCCTAGAAATGATTTAATTTAATTTAATTTAAATAGTCGATTTAAAAAGCTATCTTCTCCATACGATGGAATTAGGTTCAGAAACTTGTTCCATTGAGTTCGAAATAGCGGTATAACATTATGAACGTCAAGCGGCATGCCTCAATAGGAGTTCGAGGTTTCCCTGTGTATAATAGAATGGATAAATAAGAAATCTAATCAAAATCAGATCAAGTCAAGTCACGCAGACCTAACCGACTTATTCTGCTCCGCCCTCTACTCAGATACGAGCCGCCATCCCCTTCGTGTAAATTGCGACCCTTTTTCCTCCCTTCATCAATATCGTTCGAACAAAAAACTATTCACAAAAAGGAGAAAAAAAGAGAAAACATTATCATTCATTCAAATATAATTCCTTTATCTGGTTATGTAACGAAATCGAATATAACCGAGAACAAATCTCGTCTTCCTTCTCAATTATGTCTTCACCAAATAACCGCAATTGAAATTAGACCCAATCGCCAAAATAATTCCAAAAGAAAGAATTCAATCTGGCCCAAGCTGCTATCGATCTTTGGATGCCTACAGTCAAGAGTAGTCATTCTGTGTTTGCATCAAGCTCTCATGTTTAGATCTATGGATCTGGGACCTGGAAGCGTGACCGATACTCGCGATTGGGTGGAAATCTAGGGTCGCAAGGTTGTTGCTTGAGTCTGAAACCTTAATGTGGTCATGTTGAGGACTATGAGGTGGTGCGACTTCGTGAGTAGATGGTCGCGACAAAGTATGGCGATGAGGAATTTCCTGGTGTCGCATTGTGAAAGGGTGGATCCGGTTTGAAAATTTTAGTACGAGATGGTGGAGCTCGCAACGAGGAGATGTTTGATGATGGTCTTAAGAGATTTCATGTAAAGATGAGGGTGAACAAGGAAGAGGAAGATCGGCGTGGTTGGGCATGTACATCCTGTAGCTTGTTTGAGAGGAAGAGGTATTTTAATTAAAAACTAACTATATAATTTGTTTAGTTAATTAGGAATTTAAATTTAGATAGCTAATAAAATTTTCATACGAGGTCCAAAATCATGAAACGAGTCGAGTTTGGGTTCGTAGCTGTGAAATCTTTGTAGAGGAATTTTAAATTAAATTGAACGATGTTCAATTTAATTCAAAACTGGAACGAATTGCAAATTAAAAATCAAGGTGAGTAAATCTCACTCATTTGGATTACTAAATTTAATTTCAAATAATTAAAATTAATTATTGGATGTTTGGACGAATAGATATTTTATTATTAGTTGAATGCTATAATATATACAGTAATAGTATATATATTAGTAGTTGGATATTTTTCACGCCATTGGAGCGGATAAGACCTTATGCGCCCCGTATAATAGCGGATGACCCTATATTACTGTAATATCCCCCTTGAAGTGGGATTGGTATTTTTATGTTGTATTAACATCTGTGGATGCAGGGAAATAGGTTGGAGGGATCCAATAGGATTCCTCAAATACATTTATTGTTTTTCATATATAAAAATATATGATGTGATTGAATAATCTATTTGGATTGTTGTGTAATTTAAATTATTGGATGTTATAGTAGCACTGGCCTATATTTTGGTAATTTAAATACTATGGAATATTATTTTTGAATTTTAAGGAACTGGAAAGAGATTTTGGATATAAAAATAGTTATATTAAAATTTGGATTTATTTTAAGGAAATCGAGTTGAGAGAAAAAATATAAATTTGATTTTGGGGTTTGTACTTAACTATTCGTATATATTTTAAATAGAGATTTTAAAATTAATTATATAAAGGATTTTCAAAAATGGATTTAAAAATGATATTCTAGTAAGAATATGGAAAGAAGTTAAAATAGATGTTTAAAATTGAATGAAAAATAAATGAAATTTAAAAGGAAATAGATTTATAAAAATGAAATTTTATTTTGTAAACAGGTAAAACCCAAATGAGTTTATAAATTTATAAACGATGTTTATAAACTTATAAACGATGTTTATAAATAAGGGAAGATGATATCAGTTGGAAATTTGAAATATAAACAAACGGTGTGAATTTATATCGAGATATGAAAATAGGTTTTGGGAAAAAATAGTGGATGCTATTTTGAAAAGTGAGAATGGTTAGGAAATCAGAATGAAATCGAGGTGACGTGAATCGAGAGGGATTTATAAATTGAAATTGGTTATTGGAATTTAAATTTTTTTTATCGAGAAGTTAATTTGTTTTAAAAGGAAAATATTATTTATTAAACTATGTAATTTAAAAGCCGGTCTAGTATTGAAATGTTCCGGGAAGTGGATTTTTTGAATATCTGATATTAATTTTAAATAAATTCTAAATTTTTATAATAGTTGGAAATCGATTTGTTTTATTTAAAATGAAATGGAATGAGTTATCGATGTTTATTTAAAAGTGCTTTGATATTTTAATAGCTACTTAATCATGTTTTGAAATTTAATTATTATTTTTTAAAAATATTTATTATTATTATATATATATATGTGGTTTAAAGGTAAGTGATTGAAGTGATTTATAAATACCCTCGAGATTTGTAAATCAAGTTAGTAAATGGAGATGGTTTTGTAAGAGGAATGTTATAATGGGTTTTTGGAAACTTGAGAAATTTCCAAAATGTTTTAGAGAAGGGAACTTCGAAAATGAATTTGGATTTAGAAAAGAAGCTCTAAATTGTTAGATGGAATTATAATTAAGTATAATCGGATTTCGGAAATTGTAAAAAGGAATTTAATAAAATTCCTGAGATTTGTGAGATAAGTTATAAATTTGCAATATTTTCCTAACTATAGAAATAGAAGATTTTGGAAATATTTTAGCAACGAGATGATTTGTATAGAAATATCTTCCTAAGCAATGTATTATAAAGGGAATTTTGAATATTTCTAAGTGCTGGGATTGTTTGAAAAATACCCTGTTCTAGATATAGGTATTTGAGTTGTTTCAAATATTGAAATATTGGAAGAAATTTAAATATATATCTTTGTAAAGATATTTTGAAATAAATGTTTTGTATATTTATAAAATAAGGCCTAGTGACTGCTTATGGATGTTATTTGATAGTTAAATAACCGACTATCAAATTTGGCCAAAAATTCGTTGATCGTTTCGAAGAGGCCGGGATCGAATTTAATTATCCGAAAACCACTTCGATCCGGTTTGTGCGCACAATTGTAATATCTTGGAGAAAATGGAGATGGCAATCTGGAAGGAGATTTGGTTTGTTCAGACCCAGAACAACTTGTATGGATGAATGCTATCATTGCATCGTTGCCGGAAAGGCAGTGTTAGCATTCCAAGTATGAATGCTATTCTATAGGTAAACGTGGCCTCAAGCCTCATCAACCAGGAAATGACCGAAACAGGGCATGCAGCAGGGCTAAGTGGGTCGCACCCAAGTAGGGTATGTTATCACCTTTCTAGATACCCTCAGATATATTATAATTATTTAAATGGTTGTGCATGGAAAGAGAGCGCTCGATAAGGGTGGGAACACCCGAGGTGATAACATAGTCGGTACTAGTAGTCAAGTGCTAGGCCGGTCCTGTGTAGCAGGGTACAAGATGTTCTTGTCAGACCTTTTGCCTCCCGAACACCATACACTTCTTATGCTACTCTAATAACTCGTGGTCAAGTGATTTTTCAATGATTTTGACAAGTAATTCCTAGGATTGACGAGTTGAAAGTAAAGGAAACAGCTATCAAAAAGATCACAAGAACCAACTCAAAGAAGAAAGAAAAGTGCTTGGAACAATTCAAAAGGAAGATTAAAAACCTAGCAAGTAGACGAACTTCCAATTATATAAGTTAAAATAACTTAACACCGAGTAACTCGGTACCGAGTTATTCTGTTAACTCATGGGCCTTCATGTTGTCTTGTGTAGCGTTTGGATATTACCTTGACTTCAATACAAGCGAGCTTCTAGAAATGTACACCTGTTTTTCTATAAATACAAGCCTAGCTGCAACGAAAACGGGTAGGATCTCTCTGCCATTGGAGACTCCTTCTTCTTCACTCCAATCCTCTACTCCAAAAACACTTTAAAAACTCCATTGTAAATCTAGGATCCACTAGACTGCAACGACCCACTTTTCCATACAGCTTAAGCGGCCAATAAACCACACATGACCCACTTGAACTATATGGAAAATTGTAGGCAATCACTGCTTAGACTGTACCATTCAATACCGACCAAGGATCGCAGCTTACACAATGGTTACGTCGCTATCCCAGCGAATCCATGATAAACTGTAGGCAATCACTGCCCCTCGAATTACGCTATTAAAATCAACCATTTCTTTCTAAATTTTTTTATCTTATAACTATCTCCAAATCTATTTGTAAAACTTCTTTATAAATCTCCAGTCTATTATAAACATTCTTTATGAATCTTAGAACTCAATTTATAAAACTTCCCCTTTCAGATCTTTAAAACTCATTTAAAATCCTTTTATAAATATCCAGAACCATTTATAAAACTCTTCCCATATTTTAACAAACTTATTTAATAAACTCTTTAAGTCAATAAGGTTCCCTTGATAAACCATACATTATTTAAAATAACTTTAAATAACTTAAAATAATATGTTATTATTTAAAAATCCTTCCTTTTCATTTAAAATAATAACTTAAAATCTCATTAATAATATATTAAATTAATTTTAAACATTATTATTGTAATAATAAGTTAACTTCAAAACAATATTAATATAATAATTAATTAACTTTACAACGTTATTAAAAAAATAATTAATTAACTTTAAACTAATATTAATATGATAATTAGTTAACCTATAAATATAATTAAATAACTTAAATCAATATAATTAATTAACTTTAATTAAAAATTAAAGCATAGTTAAATCACTTTAAATAAATAATTATACAATTAAAGCATTTTAAAACAATAATTAAATAACTTTAAAATAATAATTAAACATCTATTAAGGAACAACCTTTAAGAATCATATTAATAAATTAATTAACTCAAATCATTATTAAAAACAATTATTAATTTTCTTTATAACATTATTCATAAATAATTACTACTTTTTAAAAAATTATTACTAAATAATAATTATTCTTAAAACGACTTTCAAATCAAAATTTAACATTTCATATTTGAAGGAGGCTTAACGATCACCATGGTACTTAAACAAGCTACCATATCATTCATTTTCACTTTCCAAGTTAACAACTGATATATACATAATCAACGACTATATAAATAAATTCAATACTTAACCATCATGGTTTAACATATCACATATTCCAAGTGGCATATCAATTAATGACATATAATCAAATGTCCAAATCTATAAAATAGCATATTGGGTTTTAATTCTGCTAAGTAGATGTCCAAATAAGATCTATCCAGTTAATAATAGCAGAACGGTGATTTATTCTGCTAAATTGATGTCCAATTAATTTAATTAGCGGAACGATGTTTTATTCCACCAAGCAAATGTCCAATTACCATATTCCGTCCAAATTAACTCAACAGTATTTTATTTGGCCAAATAAACATCAATAATTAAGGTATATAAATTTAACGATGTTATTAATTAAATAATGTAATTTTAAATTCTGGCTGTTTTCATATGTCATAAATTTATACCTGTCCAAAGTTATCAATAAGTTATATTGAAACTTTGTACTTGTCAACACGAGGACAATGCAATAAGTCGTGGGTCAAACGGATCTCATACGAGCAAGTTAACAAATTTTATAACTTAACATACACTAACTATATAATTAAATAAATTAGCAAAGGCATTATCTCACCCCACAGCAACAGGCCAAACCCCATCAAGCTCGAACCCAAAACCAGCCTCTAAAGCCTACAGCTCCTTCTTCCCATTCCTTCATTCCATCATCAGCTATACACGTTAAAAACGTGCACATTGCATCGTCACCTTGATGAAGCCGCACCCTCCTATCAAAATCACGAGTGAGACCCAAGCATATAAACGCGACATCCCATAAGAAGCTGTGACACTTTTTATCATCGAATCCCACCAAAATTTACCACGACATGCCATCTTCCTCCATGAACTCAACGCCGACCTCCAATTTCCCATCGACGCTCCTAGCTCCGACAATCCCTAAACCTAGCCGTCGACCATTGCAAGACATCAACATGAAACTCCGCCGAAACTCCACCAAAAATTCTACACTTTCGTATTGAACGATTTTTTTAAATATGAATGGTTTGAGAGGTAGTGATTTCTGAATAAAGAAGGGGAGTATTTTTATTTTTAATTTTTAATGACACAGAGGAGTAGAGGAGAGAACAGAGGAGAACTCAAAGAGTGTGAAAAAGAATGAGTGGGTGCTCATCCATGTCCATTTCATATGATGCCTGTGTTTATATATATAGGCTAAGGAAGTACAACAATTAATTGCAAAGCCAATAAATTTTTGGGCAAAGTACAGAGAAAGGCAAGAAACATATATGCAAAAATATAGTGTTGCTAAGTCTTTGTTTTTGAAAACTCAAACGTTGAAAAATTTAGGGTACCTCGCCATACAATATCCTATTCGCATATGAGCCGCGAACAACAGAAAAAATATGATCATGCATAATAATGCGATACGGTCTTAAAACAATAATAAAATAGACATGTTAACTTATTCTGGGAAGTTTCAAAATGCCAACATTTGCCGTAAAATACGTCAAACAGAAATTTGAATATTTTCCAAACTAAAAATACCTCATTAAAATTCAAGTCTAAATTTTGAAACATAGATTTTATTATAACCTAATTCAAATCCGAATATTTAAACAAATTAAATATTCAAATTCGAAGACCCAAAAATACGGGACGTTACATTCTCCCCCCTAAAAAAGAATTTCGTCCCTGAAATTTCACCACATGAACATCCAATATTATTCATAAGCCCACATGACATTCATAGATTATTCATATACAAAATTTGATTCGATCACTACTCGAATACTTATCTTTACTTCCAAACTAGTATCGCTCATCCAACTTTCTAGTGCGGACTCTGATCAGGCTTCTTAATTAGAAACCTCCATTCTTCTTACGTGGTTGTATATTATGATAGAAAACTTTTGGTTCCATATTAAGAACCCTCACCAAGTGTCCGCCGTCAAAATCAAGTGATAGATCCTTATTCGGATCGGTCTGAGACACCTCAAGTCATGTATTCGAATCTTGGATCGAGAACTATATGAGAAAGGGAAATGATATACGTACAACCTACGTACTTATTAAATTGGTTCTCCTTAATACCAATTCTATTTCCACAAAATTATTTAGGAAAACATTTTCATAAAACATAACTTAAGTTTACAAACTGGTATAATACCCAATCATACCCTAAGGGTGTACACAATTATGATTCAAACTTTTATTTGAATTCACTTAAGAATTTAAACACCCGGGTTTTAATCCGAACACATTTTGAAATAATACTATATATTTTAATCCATGGACTATATATGTATGTATGTATGTATAGCTCGAGTAACCTTAAAATTACACCAAGGAACTGGGTACTACCAAACAGTATCATATACTTCCTTACTAGAAGGATAATACTCAAGAGAAGCGTTTGCCATCTGAACGTATCTCTTACCCATTTTTAGTTATTTTTGAGCCACTTCTACTAGTTAACTTAAAACCACCTCTTTCTTTTTCAAACTCATTTGGAAATAATACTAAATATATTTCCAAATAAATAGTTTTCATCAAACTATCAATTTCCAACTTACTTTGGATTCGTCTGGATCCAAACCCGTCTTGATCGTACAATGATAAAAGAGAATAATTTACAAAGTGCACAATATTGTTCGCCCTAAGCAAACATCCTATCATCACTTAGAAGATTATTTTGATCACCATAAAACAAATCAGGACTTATTTCTTGAACCAACCAAAGAAAACACACCTTCCTATACAATTCCTTTTCAAAGATATTTATACTTAAATATATTTTCTAAGCAAACTATTTCCAAAATATTGATACACCAAAAACTCTATTAAGAAAACTATCATTACCATTTCCAAAATCATTCATATTCCAAGCCATCTCAAGTAAAACTATTATTTCTTTTTCCACAAATCATTTAAAATGATTATATACATATTTACTCTATGGTAAATCAAATCATACTTTTGGAATCATATCAATTTTTTTTATCAAAACAATTATATAGTGAGATCCTAATGGTAACAATCCCCCACTTAGAAACTCGAAAATGAACACCGACGATGTTGCAATTATCATGGGAATTATTTCCCGGTGACTGAAGTGAGTTCAGTGCTTTATCTCCTTGAAGAACCTTAGAAATATTTTTATCCCAAAAACATTTTCAAATACTATCATTAACTTTTTAAACCTCGAAAACCAATTTTCTAAAATCACCCGGATTTATACTCTTGAATTCCTTTTATTTACACACACATTTTTATAAATCAAATTTATAAAACATCTCCCTTTAAAGGAAATCATTCCTTAAATATTTATTGCGAAAATATTCTAGCTTCCTTATATAAATCATTCTTCAAGTATTATTTCAGAAATATTTATGTAACAACCCGCATATTTATCGATTTTATATTTTTTATATTTAAAATCGTTAATCGGATGTTAGTCCGAAAAGCTACTTTTTGCATACGGTCAAATTAGGACTCGAGACCACTCCCATTGAGTTCAAAATGTCGTTTGCGATCTTTTTAAGTGTAAACTTCGATATGTTTGGAGCTAGTCAAAAATTCGACCATTTTCACTTTGGGTTTGGGTTTGGTTCAGCCCTATGTTTTAACTTAACACTCCAAACTGAAACCCCCTCTTCATTCACTCCCTCCCCCTCTTCATTTCAGTTCTAAAAGAGATTAATGGTGAGTGGAATGAGAAATTAAAACTCTAAAACCCTAGTTTTCATTTACAAACCAAGTTCTAGCTCCAAATCAATAGAAGAAGCTTTGGTAAGTCTCCTCTTCTTCTTCCCCAACTCACTCTCTTATCAATTTCAGAAATTCCTAAACCTAATTTAGGAAATGTTTCTCTTTTTAGCTTGGAATCAAGCTTGTTGAGTTGGGATTGAAGAGAGATTGTCATTGCCATTGCTCTATAGCTCCTTCATACTTGTTCTTGTGTGTAAAGGTGAGATTTTTATCTCACATCTTAATCTATATTTATCTTCGATTGTTAGGTATGAATTCCTAACACTTATTCTTGTGCAATTGCTTTTGGTTTGGATTGATTTGGTGATATTCCAATTTTTAGTGTTTTGAGTTCAATTCTTTAAAAATCCAAACTTTGATCTTTGATCATGATTTTTGTGATGCATTGAAGAGCTTATAAGGCCGGGTAGTCGATAGGCGTAAACCCTTAGCGTCGTTGCTCGACCGATTGCATTTCGGAAGTGTTTGGCATTCATTTGATTGGCATGGGAGTGCTGGAAACAGGCTCCGGTCGACCGACCTCAGAGTCCGGTCGACCGACCTGCTACTCTAGCAGCTCCCTGCCTCTGTTTGGAAGTGCAGATTACAGGCTTCGGCCGACCGACCTCAGGGTCCGGTCGACCGACCTGCTACCCGAGCACTTCTGTCTCTGGTCCGGTCAGCCGACTCAGGGAGTCCGGTTGACCGACCTGCTCCTATTTGCCAGTTTTTCCTATATTGCTTATTTGTTTGAATTTCCAACTTTAATCGATTCGTGTGGTCTCCTAATTGTTGTTATCGTCTCTAAGACTTTGATGACTCCTCTTTTGGGATGGTACCTCGTTAGGTCGCTCGACCCTATCCCCCTTAGGTCGTTAGACCTCATCTTGTCTTCAAAAGGGCGTACCGTTTTGACGGGGCGCTGCCCCGCACCCCGCCGGGGGCGCTGCCCCCTGGACCCCCGCGATTATCCGAACTTCGTATTACTCTGCGTAGGCAATCTTATATGAACTTCTTACTTTGATGGTTTTGAGAATTGATTTCTTTGAACTTTACTCACGTCTTCGAACGTGAATTTTTATGATTGATTGTTTCTACAATCACTTCTATGATTTGTCACTTCAAAATATAAAGGTTTTCTATACTAGTAGTAAATATCAAAACTCTTTCATCAAATCGATTTCAACACTATTTTTTTAATATCAAAAGTTCGTTTTCTCAAACCGATTTCCAATCTACTAATATATATAAGCCTTTACTTCACTCGAATGAGAAATCGACTTAAACGACTTAGTAAAACGAGTGGTATGAAACGCTTATGTTCACTTCGTCGGTTAGCTCTTGGACTTGTTCGATTGAACCCTTTTCGTGACAATTTCCTAGTGAAGATTTACAACTTGTTCGTAAATATTTAAGTTAAGCAAGTGGTTATGGGACATGAAGCTAAACTCATATATTTACTGGCTTGGTGTGATTGACACTTCTCGCTGATCATGATGATCATTTTATGATTTAGACTAGCAATTGTGCGATGTCTCTTTGTTTGCAAGGTTAGACTAGACCGCAGTAGTGTGATTCCGACTCACACATATCTCTTTGTCCGCAAGGTTAGTCTAGACCGCAGTAGTGTGATTCCGACTCACACACATCTCTTTGTTCGCAAGGTTAGTCTAGACCGCAGCAGTGTGATTCCGACTCACACATATCTCTTTGTTCGCAAGGTAAGACTAGACCGCAGTAGTGTGATTCCGACTCACACATATCTCTTGTTCGCAAGGTTAGTCTAGACCGCAGTAGTGTGATTCCGACTCACACATATCTCTTTGTTCGCAAGGTAAGACTAGACCGCAGTAGTGTGATTCCGACTCACACATATCTCTTGTTCGCAAGGTTAGTCTAGACCGCAGTAGTGTGATTCCGACTCACACATATCTCTTTGTTCGCAAGGTAAGACTAGACCGCAGTAGTGTGATTCCGACTCACACATATCTCTTTGTTCGCAAGGTTAGTCTAGACCGCAGTAGTGTGATTCCGACTCACACATATCTCTTTGTTCGCAAGGTAAGACTAGACCGCAGTAGTGTGATTCCGACTCACACATATCTCTTTGTTCGCAAGGTTAGCCTAGACCGCAGTAGTGTGATTCTGACTCACACATATCTCTTTGTTCGCAAGGTAAGACTAGACCGCAGTAGTGTGATTCCGACTCACACATATCTCTTTCTCTTTTTATGATTTCTGGATTTCTTGTTTTGAATTCTGGATTTTTATGTCATTGACTTGTTATGAGTACAAGTTTAGGGTATGATGCCCTCTTTGGATCTTTGAGAAGATTCTTGTGATATTGATCATTTCTCATCGGTTGATCTCCTGTTGATCATCATTTTCATACTTATAGTAGTATGTCAGTATGGGTATTCTATGTTTATGCCATGTCTATTATTTTATATCATGTTATCTGATATTTATAGTTAGACTGATCCGTTTATTATTTTCTTAAATAATACTCGGGTCAGACCGAGATGTTACAGGTGCTTCTGCTTGACTTCTCTTCAGGACCATTTTGACTTTTGGCTAACTACATAGATTGTAGTTTTTGGATGTACACATTTGAGATATAGACTCTATGTTGTGTACTTATTCTTTTGTATAGCACGTGATGCTATTCTTATTGTATTATCATGGATCTTTCTAACCACTACTCTGATGTACACTTTCATGTGTTGTATATTTATTCATATCTTCTTCTGCCTTTGTGATATGGATGTCTGTGACTGATTTATGTTATGTTTATTTCTATATTTGTTTCTGAAGATTATATATAGCCACTGTGTGATAGCTTTGTGTTTGTATCGGTATGTCGGAATTCCTCCTTAAAAGATATGCATTATATTCTATCTGACATATCAGTGCTCGCACAAAGAAGTTACATGGATGGTCGCTCCTCCACAGCCTTATTCTCCGCGCTAGTTGACAGCACTACATCGTAGTGTTCTTGGCTAGCGTGGGTATAGAGGTGGGGCGTCACAATTTAAGTTTTCTTTTACTATACTTCTTTTATAACCCCAACTAAATACAACCAACTTTTATATTCAATCATTTCCAAAGTATTTATTTCAAAATATTCTAACCCCTTTTTATTTATAATAAACACCATTTATTAAAACTTAATTTTTAACTCAACATACATCCTCCATGAACTCAACGCCGACCTCCAATTTCCCATCGACGATCCTAGCTCCGACAATCCCTAAACCTAGCCGTCGACCATCGCAAAACATCGACATGAAACTCCGCCAAAACTCCATCAAAAATTGAACACTTCCATACGATCTCAACGACGCATACGGTGTCGAGCAAATTTCCTTGGATCGATCGAATTTGATTTTTGAATATCGTTGCTTAAAATTTCCCTTTACTGTAAAATCATGAAATCTCACTCGATTCTCGACAAAAATTTAAGCAACCAATTTTACAAAAAACTAGATACAAATACGAATTACTTTCGTATTGATTGATTTTGTTAAATGTGAACGGTTTGAGAGGTAGTGATTTATGAATGAAGAAGGGGAGTGTTTTTATTTTTATTTTTGAATGACACAGAGGAATAGAGGAGAAGAACAGAGGAGAAGAACAGAGGAGAACTCGAAGAATGTGAAAAAGAATGTGTGGGTGCTCATCCATGTCCATTTCATATGATGCCTGTGTTTATATACATAGGCTAAGGAAGTACAACAATTAATTGCAAAGCCACCAAATTTTCGGGCAAAGTACAGACAAAGGCAGGAAATATATATGCAAAAAGATAGTGTTGTTAAGTGTTTGTTTTTGAAAAATCAAACTTTGAAAATTTTGGGGTACCTCGCCATACAATATCCTGTTCACATACGAGCCACGAACAACAAAAATAAAAACATGATCGTGCACAATAATGTGACACGGTCACAAAAGAATATTAAAATAGACATGTTAACTTATTCTGTGAATTTTCAAAATGCCAATGTTTGCCGTAAAATACGTCAAGCGGAAATTTGAATATTTTCCATATTAAAAATTATGAAAAAAAAATCCTATAAATTAAATTAAAAATACGTCATTAAAATTCAAGTCTAAATTTTGAAGCATGGATTTTATTATAACCTAATTCAAATCCAAATATTTAAACAAATTAAATATTCAAATTCGAAGACCCAAAAATACGGAACTTTACATTCTCCCCCCTAAAAAGAATTTCGTCCCAGAAATTTCACCACATGAACATCCAATATTATTCATAAGCCCGCATGATTTTCATAGATTATTCATATACAAAATCTGATTCGATCACTACTCGAATACATATCTTTACTTCCAAACTAGTATCGCTCATCCGACTTTCTAGTGCGGACTCTGATCAGGCTTCTTAATTAGAAATCTCCATTCTCCTTACATAGCCATATACTATGATAGAATACTTTTGGTTCCACAACCCTCACCAAGTGTTCGCCGTGAAAATCAAGTGATAGATCCTTATTTGGATCGGTCTGAGACACCTCAAGTCTGTATTCGAATCTTGGATCGAGAACTATTAAATTGGTTCTCCTTAATACCAATTCTATTTCCACAAAATTATTTATGAAAACATTTTCATAAAACATAGCTTAAGTTTACAAACTGGTATAATACCCAATCATACCCTAATGGTGTACACAATTATGATTCAAACTTTTATTTGAATTCACTTAAGAATTTAAACATCCGGGTTTAATCAGAAGACTTTTTGAAATAATACTATATATTTTAATCCATAGAAAATATATTTATATATAGCTCGAGTAACCCCAAAATTACACCAAGGAACTGGGTTCTACCAAACAGTATCATATACTTCCTTACTAGAAGGATAATACTCAAGAGAAGCGTTTGTCATCCGAACGTATCTCTTACCCATTTTTAGTTATTTTTGAGCCACTCGCATTAGTTAACTTAAACTATAGGATCGATTTCACCCTAAGGGGGGGTTGAATAAGGTGATACTAATAATAATAAAAATTTAATGTAGAAATATATAAAATAATTGCCGCACTGATAATAGCAGAATTATAGCAGCACAGATAATAGCAGAATATTAAAAGTAGAAATAGAACAACACAGATTTACCCAGCTTTGGCAAAAACCTTGCTTACGTGCTGCCCCCAAGGTTTCTACTAGAAATTAAGTAGTCGGACGGTTACACATGTAAACTCGCGACACCCGCTATCTACTAACCTAAATCTACGCTCAAAACCCTGCCACAAATCAGCTACTGAGTTGCGAATTCTCGAACTACACCACCGTAGTTCGTCCCCTAGTCACATGCCTAGACTTTACAAAAGTTTAAAAGAGAAATACAAAATAAAAACAACTAAACAAAAATATAAACCCTAGTTTATAATAAAAACCCAAAGTATTATTATTTGCCGGCCCAAAAACAAAAACTCGGTGATAAAAAATATTCCCCTTTTCTTTTTATTTCTTCGGCCTTGTGTCCTTTGCGTTGAAAATGGCTGCCTCGTTTCCTCTTTTAACAATTAGGGCTTTTGGAAATTTGTTGAAGTCACCATTTGTTTTTTGAGCAATTGAAGTGGTTTGCTTCGCTTTGCTCTGTCAATCGTCTCCTATCTTCAATTTTCTTTCGGCTGCTTCACTACGTCGAGTTCGATTTGAATAAATCTGGTATGTGATTTTGCTTTGTTACTTTCGTTGATATGCTTGAACTCGATGCCTTTAATGCCGACGATGTTGATGGTATTTATAGGGTTTAATTCCCTAAATTTTCGATCGAATGAATTCGTCTGATAATTTTTCTCTACCGTTCGATTTGCTTGAGTGCATATGATTTGATTAGACTAGTTCAATTCGTATATATTCCTGTTATGGTTCCTTGGTCACCACGGCTTGCATTTGCTTTGAATTTGGTTCCGTTCTTTTTGCTCCTTTGATTTCGGCCTTTTGAATTTTGACTGTAGTTTTCTGGTTTGAACCGTGACTTGTTTTTCTCTGTCATTTGAATTTGTGATATTATGGACTTGAGATAAAACTTGACTTGATAGACTCTGACTTGTTTTTACTATCTTTGTTCCATACTTAGAGTCTTCACTTGGTTGTTGTATACCTGCACCTCTTTTTCCCTTTACTGTTCTGATTTTATATGTGGAACATCGTATGCGTATGCATGTGTGCCTCTGAGTTTAAGCTTGCATTGTCTTCAACATTGCCTGACCATATGCATGCTTCAAGCCTCTGTTTGTGGTTGTTTTGCATTGAGTTGTATTCATGTGAGCTTATCTGGCTGTGTTCATGGAGTCTGGTTGTATTCTCTGGTTTACCACTTTGTTGTTGCTTCTGAACTGATGAACTATGGTAGTTGTAGTATCATGTGAACTTGTTCCTTGAGTTCATATTGTAACTGTTATATGTCATATTGCTTCGACGCAGATCATCTTGTTCATGTTGCCCGGTCCGCACTTTGCATTTCATTTGCTCGAATTTGAACTTGACTGTGCAGTCTGCATTGTATTCAGTTGAATTGCTGTGGTGTTGATATCTGACTGCATTTCATGTATGTAGTATGTTGCTCTTTTGAATGCTGGTCATTTCCATTTGTATACATACATACATTCATGTATGTATATATGTGTGTATTCATGTAGTCCTTGTTAGAACTGAGCATGTTTGTTCCTTTCTTTTGATTCATGTGCATTGCATCTGAGGTCTGGCATACTCGTTGTTGTTGTGGACTTGAAACTGTAGCTCTGGTTGTCTTGGTGCCATGCCACTAGCCCGAACACTTGAACTTGTTTTGAGTTAAATTGATATTGACTGGTTCTAGTGATTGTCCGCATTTGTTATATTGTGTGTTGTCCACCATATATGTGTACATGTGTGAATATGCATGTATATGTGTATGCTGTTTCAAACAGTTTATTGTGTTCTCTGACAACATGTGTACACTTTGACTGTTGAGGCTTGTTGTAGTTTCTTCCAGTCTTTGTTGTTCGTGAATCCATGCCTCGTTGTGTTCAAAACTGTTTCTAATTTTGTTGCTATTTAATGTTGAGACCTTTACTCAGTTGACTTGTTGGTGATACTGATGCCATTGATATTTGAGTTCATTTGAGTCTTCACTTGCCTTTGAGCTTCTGTGTGGAACTGTTGTACGTGTGTGTCACCACTGTTGTCTTGATGCTGACTGTTCCTCTTTGATCATTTCATTTTGATGATAACTGTGCACATACAAACATATATATTGTGCCTTTGGTCTATGTTACATTGAGCTCTGAGTAGAATTCTGGTTGACACTTGAGTTTGAATGGTTGAGTCGTTTTCATGTGTACTCACTAAATTTTTTGTCGAGGCTTGTTTTATGTTGGTTTTGGATTCTTGTTGCATGATAACTTGTACTCGACAATTTTGTGATGCATTTGTATTGCGCCTGAGTTGAATCCAGCCTCAGCTCGGGTTTGACCTTGTGCTCACCTATCCCTGCAGTTTTATCAAGTGTATATCAGTGTGCACGGCCTTGTGGCATGTACAGTGATACACTATGCATGTCACAAGTTGTCCATTTTGATGAATTCAAAATTAAATGATGACGAACAACCCAAAAAACTGAGGCAAATAATATTTTCAAAATACACATTTTATTTTACACTGTAAAAAATATTTCTTTTTCAATTTTACCACGTCAGTGTGTATTTTGTAGATAACTCAAATGCTAGATTCGGGCCGAAGCAAAGTCGAAGATAAAATACGAGAGTATGAGTGATATGTAGTGAGGTGCTAATGTAAATTGAAATGTATTGTAATTGAAATTTTGTATATATAGTGAGAGCACAAATTTTGTACTATTCAAAAATTGTAATAAAATATTTGTTTGAATAAAATATCTGTTTGAATTTAAATTCTGTGTTATTTATTTTATTTAACAAATATTTATTTAATTATGTGAAAATAAAATAGTACAATAACAAATACATTGAAATGAATATATATATATATGTTTATTATCATCAAACAAAAATCATATACTAGCATATTCAACAAAAACCACTTCTTTCTTTTTCAAACCCATTTTGAAATAATACTAAATATATTTCCAAATAAATAGTTTTCATCAAACTTTCAATTTCCAACTTACTTTGGATTCATCCGGATCCAAACCTGTCTCAATCGTACAATGACTAAAGAGAATAATTTACTAAATGCACAATACCGTCTGCCTAAGCAAACATCCGATCATCACTTAGAAGATTATTTTGATCACCACAAAACAAATTGGGACTTATTTCTCGAACCAACCAAAGAAAACACACCTTCCTTTACAATTCCTATTCAAAGATATTCATACTTAAATTTATTTTCTAAGCAAACTATTTCCAAAATATTGATACACCAAAAAACCCTATTAAGAAAACTATCATTACCATTTCCAAAATCATTCATACTCCAAATTATCTCAAGTAAAACTATTATTTCTTTTTCAACAAATCATTTAAAATGATTATATACATATTTACTCCATGGTAAATCAAATCATACTTTTGGAATCAGATCAAAATTTGATTTATCAAAAAAATTATATAGTGAGATCCTAATGGTAACAATCCCCCACTTAGAAACTCAAAAATAAACACCGACAATGTTGCAATTATCGTAAGAATTATTTCTCGAGGACTGAAGTGAGTTCAGTGCTTTATCTCCTTGAAGAACCTTAGAAATATTTTTATCCCGAAAATATTTTCAAATACTATTATTAAATTTTTAAACCTCGAAACCCATTTTTCAAAAATCATCGGTATTTGGACTCTCGAATTCCTTTTATTTATACACACATTTTTATAAATCAAATTTATAAAATATCTCTCTTTAAAGGAAATCATTCCTCAAATATTTATTGCAAAAATATTCTAGCTTCCTTATATAAATCATTCTTCAAGTATTATTTCAGAAATATTTAAGTTTTCTTTTAATATACTTCTTTTATAACCCCAACTAAATACGACCAACTTTGTAACGACCCAGTATTTTGGACCATTCGCATCCATTATAAGTGTATAGGTAGACACTCATGCCGGAGTTGAATTGCTCAAAATACCGCATTGTAAATAAAATTTGGCAAAACTCAGCATATACAGTAAATAAAATAATTACTGATCACAGACACAGAGTAATATAACAATAATGCAGCGGAAACAAAAGGATAGTAGTTCATGAAGCTACTATATATATAATAGAGTTAAACAAGATACAACAGAGGTCTCGAATACAATAGATGTCTCAATACAATAATCAAATACCAGATCTGAATACATCACTGGAATCAACAGAATAACTGAAAGCAGGATCGATAGATTGCTGGATCTCCAAGCGAAGCTCCAACTCCAAAGGTGAGTCTCAAATGCTGTATCACTCAGTCTGACCCGAGCGTAAAGCAAAACACAAAACACTCGAGTCAGGATTAACATTCTTATATTAATAAATCCAACTCAAGTGAAATATCAACTGAAATACAAGTAACTTAAAGGATGTTTGGGATAACCATCCTCTAAGGGTCCGGTAAACTATTTACTATGTAGTAATATACGCTATATAAAGTAGTGTCTAAATAAGTAAAGTATAGTCATATCGGAAAATAGCGTTAAGGGGATGGAGAACCTTAACGCGGTCGGATCTTAAAATCATAATCGTAGTAAAGCTCGGTATGGTAGGTGACACGGCACAACTAGGCAATGCCAGGGTAGATATACCAATTACGCACACGGACTGATGGATACGCATAGCAGCCACTACCGTTCCACCTCGAACAACATTCCCAAATCGAAGGATGACCATCTAGTCAAATCACAAGTAAGAGTATAATATCGAAGAAATGCGTCCGAGAAGAGGTGCTACCTCACTGGTCTGAGATCGCTCCTGTTTTAGCCACCTTATGCCAACTCACGGGAGTTGGGTCCACGTAACATACCTTAAGAACGTCGCCACCATCCTACTTCATTCTGGAATCTCCACCGCGTACACGGTTGTCAAAGTGGTTTTCGGTATCGACAGAGAGTATGTCCATATCCGATCCCGGTCTCTTTGCCAACCAATCGTTATTATAACACCGTGGTCATTTCAAAATAGTTTATACTTCAAACCCAAAATCATTATCATTTCAAAACCCAATTTAATACGATATCATTTCACTTCAAATATATCCATTTTCAAAATCATATTACTTTCCAAAGTTATAATGCTTTCGAAATCATAGTCTGGAAATCACAGTATTTTGGAAATCATAGCACTTTCCTTTTAAACAGTTTAGATGTTAAAATTTCGTTATAAGATAAATTAATTTCCTCAAATTTCACAAATCGATTCAAATTAACTTGAATTCCAAAAATTTAATTTAATCAAATCTCAAATCATCCGTTTCAACACGATTTAGCTTCTAAATAAACCATTTCAATTTATATATATTTCAAAGCTTTAAATATTCATCATTTCAAAACTAAATTCGATAAATTTATATACATATCAGATTCCCTTTACAATTATTTAGTTTTGAAATATTAACTTAATCATTTCCATAACCTTTAAATTCAATTTCAATTTACAATTTAAATAAACAAAATATCTCATTCAAATATTTATACGTTTGGAATATCCATTTAAGTCACCCTTTCAAATTTCAAGTTGTAAATCACTTCTTTAAATTTCAAATTCAATACATTCCAAATCAGACTTATTTAAGTATAATTCTTAAATAGATACAGTTTCAATCAATTTCAAATCATTACAAATTCTATATTTAAAAATATAGATATTAAATAAATACTTAAACATATTATTCATCAACTTTATTAAATCTTAAAAATCAATATTAATCAAAACCATATATTTCTTTTTCAAAACCATAGAAATCATTTTCAAAACGTTTATATATAGACCAACGGTGCCTGTATATAATTTTCTATCCTATGGTCAAGTGATACGGATATTTATCATTTCAATCCGCAATTTAAAACATATTCGGGTATATATCTTTTCAACCCGAAATCCCAACTTCAATTCAATTGAAAATCGCTTGGGTTTATCATTTCAACCCATAACGATTTTCTCCTATTCTACAGATCGTTCGGGTATGTATCATTTCAACCCATAGTGATTCTATACTAACAGGGAACTTGCAGAGTGATAACAGATATGATAATAATATAACAACAGTAACAGGCATATAACATCAGTATAAATAACAGATAATGGTGTCAGATGTCACAGGTGAACAGATACAGATAATAACATATATATATAACAATGTAAATAACTAACAACAGCATATTTCAATTGACATTTCAATTGAAATCAAATTTAATAAATATAAGAATATTAATCGTGAGTGATTGCTCACCTTCCGAGGCTAGAGACGAACGAGGATGAGATGAGTTACGAATCTGAACACGAACTTCGAAACAAAGCAAAATTGGCAAGAATTTGATGACCAAGCTGATAACACGAATTGATGGAACGAATTAGAATGTGATCGATGAAGATAATTGGTAAGCGAACTTATATATATATAATTATATATAAATTATATATATATAAAATCATATTATAACGAAGTATTAACATACCTGTAGTCACAAATCAAAAAAAAATGAAACAACTTATCTACAACGTATATACTTAAAACATATTATATTTATTTTTCAACTATCAATCGTTATTAAACTTATATAAGTGGATCAACACATCTATATATACTATAACAGTCAATATGAAAAATCCCGATACATGTATGCACTCAGGCTTAGATGTAAATACATCTCTAACATGCAACTTACATGAACTCATGCATACGACAGAAAAATGAAAAAATAAGGAAACAAACAACTCCAGGCTAAAAATATATGTGACTACAAGCTTGAATATACAACCCATACTCATACAGGAATACAAATATGATTTACTTCTCAACTGTCATTCGATATCTAACGCATATATAACATGTTATATCGTATAAACTAATATATTATGAACTAATATTACCAGTTAGACGTTCACTGACAGAATACAACTCATATAATTTTTTTTAAAATAATATATATACTATACGAAACTATATGAAGCACTGATATAAAACAAGTAAAAGTAAATTATGCAGACATTGAAACTTATACAAACCCATATGCCTATATGTATAGACCTTAAACAACAACTAGACTTACACATTTTCCCAAACTAAACATATGTAACTGACTGCTTATAGCCTAATATATATATACAATAAAATAACATATATATTTATAAACATAAATTTTGACTCAAATAGTACATGTCACATGGACATTATAGTCGACACAAAACCGTGAGCTACAAAAGCAGTTTGACGGAATAAATGTTATTAACGTGACAGACCCGTTTAAACTTATAATATCTAGTAAATATATTAGAGTTAAAATATGTTTGGTTCAACAATTTAATCACACACACATATATTAATTTTAAACTATAGAAGCCTATATGAGTGTAAAGTTACAGCTCACCTAAAAGAAGTGATAATACTTAATTGGATTCTAGCAAGATAAAATGCCTCCTATACATATACCTGGCCACGCAACCACATAAGCTTACTGTACAAAAGTGAGTGTACTATAGAAGTAAAGCACCTAGATAGTAAAATAACATATATATTTATAAACAAATATAAATAATGCAGCAACATATAATACTACTGTAATATACATATAGACTAAAAAATATATAAATCTATATTAACAACATATTATTCTATATAGCTACAGACCCTTATATATATATATAACTATGGATATCAAATATATATATACCTTATATGTATATATCAGAGAGGTTTCGGCCAAGGCAAGAAGTGCAGCATGCTCCTTCAGTGACGTGGAAGGCTGAGGGTGGCTAGAGCATTGGGAGGCCGCACGTGAGGTACTGGGTTACGGCTGTCAACTTGGAGGTGTGGGCTTTGGAGTTTCTGGCGGTGGTGAGAGGATGTCGAAGATGGTGATGTCATGGAGGAAGGATGGCGAAGTGGGGCTCGAGGGTGGTTGCAGACGTGGCAGGTTGGGTGGAGGCCGAAAGGGATGTGTGCTGGCTAAGGGGCTTTGGCAGATGGTTGATGGGCGCAGCAGCTCCTGATGTGGAGGGGAGGAATGTCAGATGTGGGTTGCTCGGCGGAGGCAGGCGTTGTTCATTGGTAAGTGGGGAAACAGTTGTGAGTTGGGGTGCGAGTTATGATGATGGAAGGAGGTGCCAGGTCGGCTGATTTGGAGGGAGGCACACGCGTGGACTGTTGGTACATAGGCTAGGTGGATGCACAGATCTGCTGTTCGGTGGAGGCTCAGAGGGAGATGGTCTCGGCAAACAAAAGCAGGAAAAAGAATTGGTGACGGAGAAAAAGTTGAAATAGAAATGAAGGAGAGAACAGTGATTGAACCGTTCAAAAAGGAAAGTAAATAGAATGAAAGAGAGAAAGGGGCAGAAGAAACGTTCCACCGTTATTTTAGATATAAATTCAAAAGCCAAAGGGACGTGCAGTTATCCATTGATTTAGCAAAAGTTTTTAAAGCAATTAATTGTGATGCTTGGACAACACGCCATCAGATTTTGAAATCAAAGAATTGGTAAAGTCACGATTTATGCTAACGATACAACGAACGTTTTATAGTTTTGGTGCGTACCGGACCTTAAAAATATAGAGTTAAATATATCGCAGGGATCAGCACGACGAGATGATCAAAACGGTATACAAATATTAGTGGTACGATCATCCGATCGAAAGTCGATAATCGGTACCGAAAATGCTGCTATTCAGCCAGAATTAAGATAAACGGAGTAGTAGACATCCAAATTTGACGAAACGAAAGATGACGTCTCACTCAGAAGATGTTTTACAAATTTTCTATGTAAAATATTTAAGTTTGGAAAACATTTTATTATCATCAATTTTAACTGATTAAATTGAAGTAAATTTACGCACGAAATAAATTTTCATATTTTCGGACGAAAATTTACCAATTGCTATGTTTAATTAGACGCATTCCAAATATCAAATTTATATTTCCCAATTTTACTGTTTCAAATTTCACAAAAGTTCAATAAATTAAATAAATAAGACCACTGAAATTTACGGGTCGTTACACTCTCCCCCACTCAAAACTTTTCGTCCCCGAAAAGGAAGGAGGTAGGAGAATAGAAACAACCAGAAAGAAATTAGATTGAAATACAAATAAAACAATTAAATTAACCGTATAAATTTCAAATTAAACCAATTAATATTCAACAATTTGGTTTAATCCATTTGAGTTCACTTAAGTTAAATCAATCTATCAATTTCTAAATTCATTATCTTATTATCTAGTCATTCTCAATTAACAATTTCTAAACTATCAATTTGTATAATCATTTATTATACTTATATTTTATTCAACAAATTTAATTCTTTTATTCCAAATCATTATTAAGTTTATTCCACTTAATATATCCTATCACATATATTTAAACCATATAAATTAATTTAATCCATATATTTTAGTTTAAATAAATTTATATTCAATAATTAATTTTTAGATTCAAGGTATTTTCATACTTTAATCAAATTTAAATTTATTAATTCCTTCAAAACAAATTTATTTGTCTCATCTATTATTCAATTAACTTATTATCCTATTTATCTCTATTAACATCTTTATATAAAATTTAAGTGTATAACATTTATTATAACACTCAAATCTTTCCTTATAAAGTCATTTTATATTGTATATTATCCAATTACATTTTAACTTCTGAAAATTTTAGGTAAGTTATGCTAAGATGTAATTTAGTATTATACACATAAGATTTTACAATTCAGTTATTCCTAGTTAAATTATTTATCCAAGAATTTTGACTTTAGTTTATAATTGAAATCATCTTTAAACCTAATATTTAAGAATTTAAATCTTCGATTTACTTCAAACAATTTAGAGATATATATAATATATTTATATAAAAATTTAATTTTAAAATCAGATACCTGTACATATATACATCAAATTATACTGAAGAAATTCAAATCAAAAGTATATTTTTTTTTCAAAACAAAACCGTAGCAAAGCTACAGAATAGTTTCTCCTCTTCGAAACTCGAAAATGAATGTCGATGATGCGGCCGTCATCACCGAAATTATTTTCCAGCGACAAAGAGAAGAGCACTGATTTAAACATTTAAAATTCTTTGAAAACCATTTTATTCTAAAATACTTTAAATAATATACATTTTAAGGCTTTAAAACAAAGTTTGAAATCACCAGAAATTTAATTCTTAAATTCTAAATTTAAATTCATTTCAATTCCAAATAAATTTATAAACAATAGTCATTTTGCAATAGTCAATGACTTACAACCAATAAAATGAAACTCAAATATTATCATTTTCAACAACCAAATTATTTAACTATTAATTCCAGAAAATATTCTTATATATTTATAATCATACAAATTTATTTCATTTATCAAATTTGAAAATTATATTGTGTCAGTTTGCTCTATTCAAGTGTTTTGGAAATTCTATCGATAGCGTTGATCAGACTAATCGATCGAAAATCCAAATCAACATCAACAACTCAAACAACACACTATACCTAAACTATTTTATAATAATTACAAATACACTCCCTCACACGATGATTCCAGAATTGGATTCCAACACAAGGATAGAGATCCAAATATAGAGGGACTCTAATCAAAGAGAATTCTAATCTAAAATAGATTGGCTCGAAACGAAGGTTAGATGATTGCATTTCAAACAGGAAGATGGATAAAGTTGTATAAATTGCGGGCAACCTTAACCGGGTCAACCGTGACTTTATAGAGAAGATCGATGTAGAATTCTGAAGCAAATCGACATTCGATTACTAAAGGTAGAATTCGGGTATAGCATAAGATAGCAGCATCGTAAACCGAGGATACAGAAATCTCCGGTGAATCAATGCTGTTGTAAAAGAGTTTCACTCTTTCATCAATTATTCAGACATTGGCGAGACCGCCGATTTATTATAGAGATCATTCGAAGTGGAGTTATGGGATACTCCAGAATTAAAAAAACACGAATAGGGGAGACACGTATGGACTTTGGAACCGAAGGGAACGTTCCAAAAATTCAAAGGAACCGAGTCAAAGAAGAAGGAATTCAAGCTCGAACGAAAGTGATTCTGTAATTGAATTTACTACATATGCTGAGTTTGCCTAAAACCAGAGCTCCGATACCACATGTAACGACCCAGTATTTTGGACCATTCGCATCCATTATAAGTGTATAGGTAGACACTCATGCCGGAGTTGAATTGCTCAAAATACCGCGTTGTAAATAAAATTTGGCAAAACTCAGCATATACAGTAAATAAAATAATTACTGATCACAGACACAGAGTAATATAACAATAATGCAGCGGAAACAAAGGATAGTAGTTCATGAAGCTACTATATATATAACAGAGTTAAACAAGATACAACAGAGGTCTCGAATACAATAGATGTCTCAATACAATAATCAAATACCAGATCTGAATACATCACTGGAATCAACAGAATAACTGAAAGCAGGATCGATAGATTGCTGGATCTCCAAGCGAAGCTCCAACTCCAAAGGTGAGTCTCAAATGCTGTATCACTCAGTCTAACCCGAGCGTAAAGCAAAACACAAAACACTCGAGTCAGGATTAACATTCTTATATTAATAAATCCAACTCAAGTGAAATATCAACTGAAATACAAGTAACTTAAAGGATGTTTGGGATAACCATCCTCTAAGGGTCCGTTAAACTATTTACTATGTAGTAATATACGCTATATACAGTAGTGTCTAAATAAGTAAAGTATAGTCATATCGGAAAATAGCGTTAAGGGGATGGAGAACCTTAACGCGGTCGGATCTTAAAATCATAATCGTAGTAAAGCTCGGTATGGTAGGTGACACGGCACAACTAGGCAATGCCAGGGTAGATATACCAATTACGCACACGGACTGATGGATACGCATAGCAGCCACTACCATTCCACCTCGAACAACATTCCCAAATCGGAGGATGGCCATCTAGTCAAATCACAAGTAAGAGTATAATATCGAAGAAATGCGTCCGAGAAGAGGAGCTACCTCACTGGTCCGAGATCGCTCCTGTTTTAGCCACCTTATGCCAACTCACGGGAGTTGGGTCCACGTAACATACCTTAAGAACGTCGCCACCATCCTACTTCATTCTGGAATCTCCACCGCGTACACGGTTGTCAAAGTGGTTTTCGGTATCGACAGAGAGTATGTCCATATCCGATCCCGGTCACTTTGCCAACCAATCGTTATTATAACACCGTGGTCATTTCAAAATAGTTTATACTTCAAACCCAAAATCATTATCATTTCAAAACCCAATTTAATACGATATCATTTCACTTCAAATATATCCATTTTCAAAATCATATTACTTTCCAAAGTTATAATGCTTTCGAAATCATAGTCTGGAAATCACAGTATTTTGGAAATCATAGCACTTTCCTTTTAAACAGTTTAGATGTTAAAATTTCGTTATAAGATAAATTAATTTCCTCAAATTTCACAAATCGATTCAAATTAACTTGAATTCCAAAAATTTAATTTAATCAAATCTCAAATCATCCGTTTCAACACGATTTAGCTTCTAAATAAACCATTTCGATTTATATATATTTCAAAGCTTTAAATATTCATCATTTCAAAACTAAATTCGATAAATTTATATACATATCAGATTCCCTTTACAATTATTTAGTTTTGAAATATTAACTTAATCATTTCCATAACCTTTAAATTCAATTTCAATTTACAATTTAAATAAACAAAATATCTCATTCAAATATTTATACGTTTGGAATATCCATTTAAGTCACCCTTTCAAATTTCAAGTTGTAAATCACTTCTTTAAATTTCAAATTCAATACATTCCAAATCAGACTTATTTAAGTATAATTCTTAAATAGATACAGTTTCAATCAATTTCAAATCATTACAAATTCTATATTTAAAAATATAGATATTAAATAAATACTTAAACATATTATTCATCAACTTTATTAAATCTTAAAAATCAATATTAATCAAAACCATATATTTCTTTTTCAAAACCATAGAAATCATTTTCAAAACGTTTATATATAGACCAACAGTGCCTGTATATAATTTTCTATCCTATGGTCAAGTGATACGGATATTTATCATTTCAATCCGCAATTTAAAACATATTCGGGTATATATCTTTTCAACCCGAAATCCCAACTTCAATTCAATTGAAAATCGCTTGGGTTTATCATTTCAACCCATAACGATTTTCTCCTATTCTACAGATCGTTCGGGTATGTATCATTTCAACCCATAGTGATTCTATACTAACAGGGAACTTGCAGAGTGATAACAGATATGATAATAATATAACAACAGTAACAGGCATATAACATCAGTATAAATAACAGATAATGGTGTCAGATGTCACAGGTGAACAGATACAGATAATAACATATATATATAACAATGTAAATAACTAACAACAGCATATTTCAATTGACATTTCAATTGAAATCAAATTTAATAAATATAAGAATATTAATCGTGAGTGATTGCTCACCTTCCGAGGCTAGAGACGAACGAGGATGAGATGAGTTACGAATCTGAACACGAACTTCGAAACAAAGCAAAATTGGCAAGAATTTGATGCTTGATGGAACGAATCAGAATGTGATCGATGAAGATAATTGGTAAGCGAACTTATATATATATATATATAATTATATATAAATTATATATATATAAAATCATATTATAACGAAGTATTAACATACCTGTAGTCACAAATCAAAAAAAAATATGAAACAACTTATCTACAACGTATATACTTAAAACATATTATATTTATTTTTCAACTATCAATCGTTATTAAACTTATATAAGTGGATCAACACATCTATATATACTATAACAGTCAATATGAAAAATCCCGATACATGTATGCACTCAGGCTTAGATGTAAATACATCTCTAACATGCAACTTACATGAACTCATGCATACGACAGAAAAATGAAAAAATAAGGAAACAAACAACTCCAGGCTAAAAATATATGTGACTAAAAGCTTGAATATACAACCCATACTCATACAGGAATACAAATATGATTTACTTCTCAACTGTCATTCGATATCTAACGCATATATAACATGTTATATCGTATAAACTAATATATTATGAACTAATATTACCAGTTAGACGTTCACTGATAGAATACAACTCATATAATTTTTTTTAAAATAATATATATACTATACGAAACTATATGAAGCACTGATATAAAACAAGTAAAAGTAAATTATGCAGACATTGAAACTTATACAAACCCATATGCCTATATGTATAGACCTTAAACAACAACAACAAAACAGCAACTAGACTTACACATTTTCCCAAACTAAACATATGTAACTGACTGCTTATAGCCTAATATATATATACAATAAAATAACATATATATTTATAAACATAAATTTTGACTCAAATAGTACATGTCACATGGACATTACAGTCGACACAAAACCGTGAGCTACAAAAGCAGTTTGACGGAATAAATGTTATTAACGTGACAGACCCGTTTAAACTTATAATATCTAGTAAATATATTAGAGTTAAAATATGTTTGGTTCAACAATTTAATCACACACACATATATTAATTTTAAACTATAGAAGCCTATATGAGTGTAAAGTTACAGCTCACCTAAAAGAAGTGATAATACTTAATTGGATTCTAGCAAGATAAAATGCCTCCTATACATATACCTGGCCACGCAACCACATAAGCTTACTGTACAAAAGTGAGTGTACTAGAGAAGTAAAGCACCTAGATAGTAAAATAACATATATATTTATAAACAAATATAAATAATGCAGCAACATATAATACTACTGTAATATACATATAGACTAAAAAATATATAAATCTATATTAACAACATATTATTCTATATAGCTACAGACCCTCATATATATATATAACTATGGATATCAAATATATATATACCTTATATGTATATATCAGAGAGGTTTCGGCCAAGGCAAGAAGTGCAGCATGCTCCTTCGGTGACGTGGAAGGCTGAGGGTGGCTAGAGCATTGGGAGGCCGCACGTGAGGTACTGGGTTACGGCTGTCAACTTGGAGTGTGGGCTTTGGAGTTTCTGGCGGTGGTGAGAGGATGTCGAAGATGGTGATGTCATGGAGGAAGGATGGCAAAGTGGGGCTCGAGGGTGGTTGCAGACGTGGCAGGTTGGGTAGAGGCCGAAAGGGATGTGTGCTGGCTAAGGGGCTTTGGCAGATGGTTGATGGGCGCAGCAGCTCCTGATGTGGAGGGGAGGAATGTCAGATGTGGGTTGCTCGGTGGAGGCAGGCGTTGTTCATTGGTAAGTGGGGAAACAGTTGCGAGTTGGGGTGCGAGTTATGATGATGGAAGGAGGTGCCAGGTCGGCTGATTTGGAGGGAGGCACACGCGTGGACTGTTGGTACATAGGCTAGGTGGATGCACAGATCTGCTGTTCGGTGGAGGCTCAGAGGGAGATGGTCTCGGCAAACAAAAGCAGGAAAAAGAATTGGTGACAGAGCAAAAGTTGAAATAGAAATGAAGGAGAGAACAGTGATTGAACCGTTCAAAAAGGAAAGTAAATAGAATGAAAGAGAGAAAGGGGCAGAAGAAACGTTCCACCGTTATTTTAGATATAAATTCAAAAGCCAAAGGGACGTGCAGTTATCCATTGATTTAGCAAAAGTTTTTAAAGCAATTAATTGTGATGCTTGGACAACACGCCGTCAGATTTTGAAATCAAAGAATTGGTAAAGTCACGATTTATGCTAACGATACAACGAACGTTTTATAGTTTTCGGTGCGTACCGGACCTTAAAAATATAGAGTTAAATATACCGCAGGGATCAGCACGACGAGACGATCAAAACGGTATACAAATATTAGTGGTACGATCATCGGATCGAAAGTCGATAATCGGTACCGAAAATGCTGCTATTCAGCCAGAATTAAGATAAACGGAGTAGTAGACATCCAAATTTGACGAAACGAAAGATGACGTCTCACTCAGAAGATGTGTTACAAATTTTCTATGTAAAATATTTAAGTTTGGAAAACATTTTATTATCATCAATTTTAACTGATTAAATTGAAGTAAATTTACGCGCGAAATAAATTTTCATATTTTCGGACGAAAATTTACCAGTTGCTATGTTTAATTAGACGCATTCCATATATCAAATTTATATTTCCCAATTTTACTGTTTCAAATTTCACAAAAGTTCAATAAATTAAATAAATAAGACCACTGAAATTTACGGGTCGTTACAAACTTTTATTTTCAATCATTTCCAAAATATTTATTTCAAAATATCCTAACCCTTTTTTTTATAATAAACACCATTTATTAAAACTTATTTTTTAACTCAACATTACCAACGAACGCTCTATAGTCAAACTGTGAAACTTAATTCACCTGGTGTTCGTTTCAATGTTTCCAAATTCCTATCTACCCAACCTAGGTTTCGAAAAGGAAGATTCTAGATAGATCAACAAATAATAGTCAATGCTTAGAACTGGGCGAGCATGACTAATCAAATCTTAGATGATAATGATGGAATATTATCCTTCCTTACAACCAAGCATAACCAAGAATAACTATATTAAATTTTGAAAAAAAAATTATTCTTTTATTTATAAAAAATATATTTCTAGGTAAAATTATTTCATTTACCCAAATTTTAAATTAATATTGTGTCAGTTTGGTCTTGAGTAAGTGTTTAGGAAATTCCTACCGATAACGTTGGCCAAACACATTGACCAGAATTCTTAAGCCACTCAACAGATCAAACAACACAATATAAAACATTTTTATATCGCTAACAAATACACGCTCTTATATATATTCTCAAACTCATCCTAGGGTCTCACTTACCCTATCCCAAATGAGTCAAACCCACCAAAACCTAGGTGTTCAATCAACCTAAGCTCTGATACCACGTGTAACAACCCACTTTTCCGTATAGTTTAAGCGGCCAATAAACCACACATGACCCACTCAAATTGAACAGAAGGGCTGATAGTTAGGGGAAAAGAAAGAAGAAAGAAGACAAGAAGAAACTAAACAACACAGAATCCCATAGCAGAATGAATGATCTATAATATATAACAAATCATTACACAAAAACAAACTATAATATATGTATATACAAATATCAATCAGAGCATACTAACCTATTTCAACCCGGACAGTTATAACAACCTGTCTTCACAATTGCTTACAAATACAACAATGAATGCAACAGAAAAATAGGCATGTACGTAAATATTTCTTTGGGCCTCCAGCTTATCTCCTGAAGCTCCAAAACATCCAACTAAACTTGGAAATATGCTCGGTCTGACCCAAGCATTATAGGAAAACAACGCCTGGGTCATTCTGGTTAAACTAGCGTGAGAAACTCAAATCACAAGGAATTTTATTTATTATAGCTTCTAAATTTCTTTAAAATCAAAGATATCTCGTAAGACTACGCTGCACATAAACATGGATGGGTTTTTACCTTATGATAACCAAAACCTTTATATCAGAAAATCCAGTGATATTATAATAATGTCTAAGGGTGAAAATAATAATAATCAAGTAGCTGTGATGCTCGGGAGTGGACATCACAACAATGAAAGGTATATAATCGAAAACCGATAAGGCACGTTCGCTAATTGTGTGGGATTTCCATGGAGGTTCCATCAGTACTTCGAGGAACGGTCCTCCTGCACAAAGATCAGAGATATCCTTCCGAAGCAGCATACATCCCTAGTGATGTACCATAGGAAAACCATGGCTGGTCTCACTAAGACTGAGTGCATCGCTCCAAGCATGCATAACAACTGTAAGTAACATCTAGAAGGAGCCGACTACACCCTATGGGTTTGCCAACCCTACTGGCCATGCCCCATATCTATGGTTTTTGTCATTACTGCTGGTGAGGCTACGTCTGGCGTTCCATCCCACGCACCGCCATCAAAACGGATCATGGAATCCCACATGAATTCTGATACCCCAACGGGTCTTGAATCACAGATGGAGTCCTATATCTCAAATAGATCTTGGAATCACCCATGGATTCCCATACCCCAACGGTTTTCGAAACCACACATGGATTCCAACATCTCAATATATCATGAAACTCCTCCATATAACCGTATATGGTTTCTGAGTAGTTACGGTTTTCGAGTCATCTCTTACAAGTACACTATTCCGCTTCCCGATTGCTCCACAAACCAATTGCCGATTTCCAGAATGCTCAATACCGGTTCTTTAGGAAATAATTAGACAATAAATAAGAGCAGGGATCACCCCCTAACCATTTAAGTGGCAGATCTCCTTATCATTTGTCCTAGAAGAACAAAACGAGTTTATACGTACAGTATAGCACTACCGATGGTAACTATACCATATAATCCATGTGTTTCTCCTAGATATTTCTAGAGTTAAAATCCTTCGGTGTTAAGTAGGATATATTTTCATACTACCAAGATTAAGAAGGATTACATATTAGGCCAAGATTTTGATAGTCGGTTATTTAACTATCAGATAATCAAACATTCAAACAAAGATTACATTTCCCATTAAAATCGCTAAGCCTCATTAAATTAAATTTCCATTAATTAAAATCTCTTCCAGATTCATATACTTATCTCACCAGAATAAGTATATTCACAAACCATTTCCTTCAAAAATACTTGAAAACTTAAAAAAATAGATATTGGAAGTACCGTTCAATGTCGACAAAGGATCGCAGCTTACACAATGGTTACGTCGCTATCCCGGTGAATCCATGGTAAACTGTAGGCAATCACTGCCCCTTGAATTATGCAATGAAAATCAACCATTTCTTTCTAAATTTCCTTATCTTATAACTATCTCCAAATCTATTTATAAAACTTCTTTATAAATCTCCAATCTATTTATAAACAGTCTCTATAAATCTCAAAACTCCATTTATAAAACTTCTCCTTTCAGATCTTTAAAACTCATTTAAAATCCTTTTATAAATATCAAGAACCATTTATAAAACTCTTCCCATATTTTAACAAACTTATTTAATAAACTCTTTAAGTCAATAAGGTTCCTTTGATAAACCATACATTATTTAAAATAACTTTAAATAACTTAAAATAAAAAGTTATTATTTAAACATCTTTCCTTTTCATTTAAATTAAATCTCATTTAAAATAATAACTTAAAATCTCATTAATAATATATTAAACACTATTATTATAACAATAAGTTAACTTCAAAACAATATTAATATAATAATAAATTAACTTTACAATGTTATTAAAAAATAATTAATTAACTTTAAACTAATATTAATATGATAATTAATTAACCTATAAATATAATTAAATAACTTAAATCAATATAATTAATTAACTTTAATTAAAAATTAAAGTATAGTTAAATCACTTAAAATAAATAATTATACAATTAAAGCATTTTAAAACAATAACTAAATAACTTTAAAATAATAATTAAACATTCATTAATGAATAACTTTTAAGAATCATATTAATAAAATAATTAACTTAAATCATTATTAAAAAAAATTATTAATTTTCTTTAAAACATTAATAATTAATAATTAATAATTATTACTTCTTAAAAACTTATTACTAAATAATAATTATTCTTAAAATAACTTTTGAATAAAAATTTAACTTTTTAGATTTGAAGAAGGCTTAACGATCACCATGGTACTTAAACAAGCTACCATATCATTCAATTTCACTTTCCAAGTTAACGACTGATATTTACATAATCAACGAATATGTAAAAATTCAATACTTAACCATCATGGTTTAACATATCACATATTATAAGTGGCATATCAATTAACGACATATAATCAAATGTCCAAATCTATAAAATAGCAGAACGGGTTTTATTTCTGCTAAACAGATGTCAAAATATGATCTATCTATTTAATAATAGCAGAACGGTGATTTTTCTGCTAAATTGATGTCCAATTAATTTAATTAGCGGAACAGTGTTTTATTCCACTAAACAAATGTCCAATTACCATATTCAATCCAAATTAACTCAACAATATTTTATTTGGCCAAATAAACATCAATAATTAAGGTATATAAATTTAACGATGTTATTATTAAATAACATAATTTTAAATTCTGGCAGTTTTCATATGTCATAAATTTATACTTGTCCAAAGTTATCAATAAGTTATAAGGAAACGTTGTACTCATCAACACAAGGACAACGCAACAAACTGGTGTCAAATGGATCTCATATGAACAAGTTAACAAATTTTGTAACTTAACATACACAAATTTTATAATTAAATAAATTAGCAAAGGCACTGTCTCACCCCACAGCAATAGGCCAACACCCATCAAGCTCGAACCCAAAACCCGCATCTGAAGCCTAGAGCTCCTTCTTCCCCTTCCACCATTCCATCATCAGCTATACACTTCAAAAACATGCACACTAGTGCACCTTCCACCACCACTCCGACCACCATAGGCCGCCAATCCACTGCCAATGAGCTTCTCTTCTCCTGCCGATTTCACCCATCCCTACCTCGATGAACCCACACCCTCCTAACAAAATCACGATCGAGACCCCAGCGTATAAACGCGATAGCCCCTATGAAGTTGCAACACTTTTTATTGTCGATTCCCACCAAAACCTACCACGACATGTCGTCTTCCTCCACGAACACAACACCGACCTCCAATTTCCCCATCGATGCTCCTAGCTCCGACAATCCCTAAACCTAGCCACCGACCATTGCAAAACAACGACACGAACTCTATCGAAACTCCACCGAAAATTCTACACTTCCATATGATCTCAACGACACATACAACATTGAGCAAATTTCCTCAGATCGATCGAATTTGATTTTTGAATATCTATGCTCAAAATTTTCCTTTACTGTAAATCGTGAAATCTCGCTCGATTCTCGATGAAAATTTGAGTGGCTGGTTTTGAAAAAAACTAGATACGGATACAAATTACTTAAATGTGAAGGGTTTGGGAGGTAGTGATTTTTGAATGAAGAAGGGGAGTGTTTTTATTTTTTTATTGTTGAATGACACTAAAGAGTAGAGGAGAAGAACAGAGGAGAACTCGAAGAATATGAAAAAGAATGTGTTGGTGCTCATCTATGTCCATTTCATATGATGCCTGTGTTTATATACATAGGCTAAGGAAGTACAACAATTAATTGCAAAGCCACAAAATTTTCGGGCAAAGTACAGACAAAGGCATGAAATATATATGCAAAAAGATAGTGTTGCTAAGTCTTTATTTTTGAAAATTCAGATGTTGAAAATTTTGGGGTATCTCGCCACATAATATTTTGTTCGCGTACGAGCCGCGAACAACAGAAATAAAAATACGATCGTGCATAATAATGTTACACGATCATAAACCAACAATAAAATAGACATGTTAACTTATTCTGTGAAGTTTCAAAATGCCAACGTTTGCCGTAAAATACGTCAAACGAAAATTTGAATATTTTCCAAATAAAAAATTATGGAAAAATCCTATAAATTAAATTAAAAATACATCATTAAAAATCAAGTCTAAATTTTGAAACGTAGATTTTACTATAATTTAATTCAAATTCGAATATTTAAACAAATTAAATATTCAAATTCGAAGACCCAAAAATACGGGACGTTACATTACAGTGGTTAGATATGATATAACTAGTTGTAATCTAGAGAGATAACAGCTGATAACAAAGATTGAAGTTGACGTAGGCTGGAGATTATGCCAAACCACTATAAAAATTCTTATTTATCCTTGTACTTTTCTACCATTTATTTTATTTTGGTAGAACCGGTGCTTTCATCTGATTTCTTCGTATTGATCCATTTTCTGGATTAACACTATATTTGTCTATCGTTTTGTTTTAGTAATACATGCTAGTGGTGTTTATTACTATGTTTGTCTATCATTTTGCATTACTAATTCATGCTAGTGGGTTTCAAAAATAAATGCTATGTTTTTCTATCACTCCAGATTAATAATACATGTTGTGGTTTTATAAATTACAAATGATATTTTTATCTATCATTCCGTGTTACTAATACATACTTTTGAATTTTATAAATTTATATATTTGTCTACATTTTATATTACTAATTCTTGCCAGTATAGTTTAAAAATTGAAAAAGCTATGTTTATTTGTAACTTTGCATTACTAATTCATGCCAGTGGGCTAAGTAAATATAAATGTTAGGTTTATCTTTCATTCTACATTACTATTTCATTATGGTGGATTGAAAAATAAAAAAATTATTGTTATCTTTCATTTTGATATACTTTAAGTGTATACTTGTGTATGCATATAAAACATAGTATGATGTACTTTAAATGTATAGATGGCATTGTATTTATATTTACCATTAATAAATAATTTTAGTAATATTTATATACAGGTCCATCTGTGAATCGTTCAAACAAATTAGCTTCCAGCTTTGACTTTACTATCATTATATCTCTTTGATTCTATCATATTTCATCCAATTTACCATGTTGGTAATAAGAATTCATCAACAAGAAGTTAGTATATTCAAATTTATGTAATTTGCAATTTAATCATAGAATTTATGGCATAAGTCTTACTTGATGTTTCCATTACATTTGAAAAAGGTAATAACTATGTTCTTTTTTTGTTTAGTTAGTAGATGTAGAGTTCTACTTTTTCTAATGTCTCTTTTTGAGTATTCTTTTCTTATTGGCGAATATGTATCCATATCCACTTCTGTTTCTTCTTAATCATCACATTTATTTTCAGATAGGTCAATTTTCATTTCAGGGCTGTTGTTAGTTTCAATATCTTCACTTTCCTCTTCCTTTTGTTCTTCATTTTGTTCTTCTTTTTTGATATCGGTACCTTTTTTGTGAATTTCTTCTTCATATTTCTCTTTTTTTCTTAGATTCATTTTCACTTTTGTCATCTTTCTTTTTCTGTGGTTTTTTTATGAAATACAACTTCATATTGATGCTCAGGATCAATTTTTTTCTTCCTTATTCTTTCTTTCATCCTTTGCACCAATGACCTTGGTGTCTTCTTTTGAAACCTTGAATTTTTTTTATGTTTTTTGTTCTTTTTCTTCATTTTTTATTTTTTGTTCTTCATGTGTCTTTTGAATTTGTTGGGTGATATTTAAATCAAATGTAGGAGGATGAATTTCTTGTTCCTCTTTTTGACTGTTCTCAAGCTTTCTTTCCAAATCTTTGATATATTGTTGGAGAGATCAAATCTGATTCTCTGCCCATGAGTCTGCGGTTTTTTTTTTGCATCTTCCACTTTATCAGCTTGCAGATTTGTTGTCTGGTTTTTGGTCATTCTAGTAATGATTTCTCTATTTTAGATATATTTCTGATGTCGACAAAAGTCTGTGTGATAAAAAATCAGATGTTAAATTTTAAATTAAATTTTAAAATTTAATATGGTAATTCTAATTCTAATTAGCATTTCAATTAATGTAATATTATATCACAATAGTAAATTACAATGATATGATAATTTAGCATTATGTATTCATTATGTGTTATGTTAGATTACTACATTATAATGCTAAAATAATTAGCATTTCTATTCACTGTGTTTATGCTAATTTAACTAGGAATTACACTGATCTAATTATTTAGCATTCTATTATTACTATGTGAAATGTCAAATTTTATATGCTAATGCTAACATGAATTAGCATTTCAAAGTAGGTGTTTTTAGCATAATAGTAGATAACTATGCTACACTAAGTTAGCATTTTATATTCATTATGTATTATAATAGATTATTACATGAAAATGCTAAAATAATATAGCATTTTATGCAATGTGCTTATGATAAAGTTGTTAGACCTTATAATGCTATATTATTTAGCATTCTATACTTACTAGTTATGATTCAAAATTTGCTATGCTAATATTAAAATAAATTAGAATGTCAATCAGAATGTTTTTTCTAGCATAACAGTAGACGAAAATATTACAACAAAATGAAGATTATTGAATTATGCAATCAATAAGTAACTTTTTTGCTCTCAATGTTCTTCAATTCATCTTTTGATACAACGTTTGTGACACTCCACCTCTATGCTCACAATAACAAAGGTTATTATAAGGTAATAACGTCCGCTATTGCGAAGAATAAGGCTTGTTAGAGGCGACCATCCGTAAGTTATGCCTTAGACGAGTATTGATTACATCGATAGGAGTTGTGTAAAAAAAAATTTCCGTTTATTAAATTACTCCCAACGATATATTCAATTCAAATCTAAAGCGAAACCACGGTGGCTTATGAAAAATTCAGAACAACTCATAATAGCAACAACATAGATAACTCATACTAGAAGTTGTTTATAACACAAATTATTCATCACAACAATGATTTAAAAAGAAAAGATGAATCAAGAATGCTCACCCCCACCCGAAGAGGAGAGAAAACCGGGATAAGAACGCTCAATGAATTCTTTGGTTTCCCAAGTGCAATCTTTGGGGTTTGTGGACCATTGAATTTTCACAAGCGAGACTTCTTTATTCCGAAGGCGTTTAACCTCCGAAGCTAGCACACGAATAGGATTCTGCACCATAGACAAGTCGGGTGAGATCTCAAGATCTTGCAACACATGAGGATCAATGATAGAATCCGAATCTCGAAGGCATCGACGAAGCTGGGATACATGAAATACGTCATGAATTCCCGAAAACTGAATAGGTAGCGATACACGATAAGAAACGGGGCCAATGCGTTCCGTAATAGGAAATGGTCCAACATATCAAGGAGCCAATTTCTCAGAGCTACTAAAACGCACCACCCCCTTCATCGAAGAAACACGAACAAACACGCAATCGCCTACAGAAAATTCCAAAGGCTTCCTACGATGATCGGCATAAGATTTCTGCCTATTCTGAGCCTCTTTCATTCTCTGTCTAATAATATCAATCTTCTCAGAAGATTCACGAATATAGTCGGGGCCGAGAACTAACTTTTCCCCGAATTCCAACCAACAAGATGGTGATCGACACGACCTTCCGTAAAGGGCTTCGAAAGGAGCCATACCGATACTGGATTGGAAACTGTTGTTATAAGAAAATTCAACAAGAGATAAGTGGTCTTCCCAACTACCTCCAAAGTCAAGAATACAAGCGCGAAGGAGATCTTCTAAGACTTGATTCACCCTTTCAGTCTGACCATCAGACTGTGGATGATAAGCGGTACTAAGATTGAACTTAGTACCCAAAGCTTTCTGAAGGCTCTGCTAGAAACCACTAGTGAAAATCGAATCTCTATCACTAACAATGGAACTAGGAACACCATGAAGTCGAACGACTTCTTTAATAAAAAGCTTAGCCAACAAAGGAGCAGTCCGATTGAACTTGATAGGAATAAAATGGGCTGATTTAGTCAATCGGTCAACAATCACCCAAACACTAGTATGGCCCGACCTCGAACGAGGTAGACCATCAATGAAGTCCATAGAAATTTGATCCCATTTCCATAATGGAATCTCAAGAGGCTGCAAAAGACCACTAGGACGTTGGTATTCCGCTTTAATAAGTTGACAAGTCATGCAACGACTCACATAACTTGCAACATCCCGCTTCATACCTTCCCAAAAGTATAAGCGTTTCATGTCGGCATACATCTTACTACTGCCTGGATGGATAGTATACTTAGAATGATGACAGTCCTCAAGAATGTCATTTCTAAGATTAGGAACATTAGGCACGATCAACCTTCCCTTCTTTCGAATAAAACCATGAATATCAATATCGAAATCCTTTAGATTATCACTTCGGGGTTCCGATTTACAACTCTGAATAAGATAAGAGAGATCTGGATCTTAATTCTAGGCATCGACAATACGATCCAACAAACTAGGACGAGCTCCCATGCTAAATAAAAGTACGGGAGAATCAGAAACTGAAGGAAGGTCTCTAATATCACAATGAGATAAAGCTTCCAATATATTCAACTCTACTAGCATCATGGAAACAACAACTTGCTGCTTGTGACTAAGCGCATCAGCAACTCAATTACCCTTACCGGGGGTATACTGAATATCGAAATCATATGAAGCACGAAATTCGAGCCAACGCTATTGCCTCATATTAAGTTCCTTCTGAGTGAAGAGATATTTCAGAGATTTGTGATCAGTGAAGAGAACAAAACGCTCGCCCAATAAATAATGTCGCCAAATCTTTAGAGCAAAGACTATAGCGGCTAACTCCAAATCATGGGTAGCATAACGAATCTTGTTAGGCTTTAGTTGTCTAGAAGCATAGGCAACTACTCTATCCTTTTGCATGAGAACAGCACCGAGTCCATAACCACTGGCATTGGTATAAACAACAAGATCATGATTCCCTTCGGGAACCATTAAGATAGGAGCATGAGTAAGAAGATCTTTTAACTTCATGAAAGAAAACTCACACTTATCAGACCAAATAAAAGGAACAGCTTTTCTCGTAAGAGTGGTAAGCGGTAAAGCAATACGAGAAAAGTCCTTAATGAACCGGCGATAATAACTCGCCAATCCAAGGAAACTACGGATCTCAGTAACGGTCTCGGGCCTCTTCCAATTCTGAATAGATTCGATCTTGGAAGGATCGACAGAGATACCATCGGAAGAAACAATATGACCGAGAAACTTCACCTTATTCTCCCAGAAGTGACACTTGGAGAATTTGGCATAAAGCTGATGCTGACGAAGAGTGCTCAAAACAATCTCCAATTGCTGAATATGATCGGCTTCAGATTTGGAATAAATAAGAATATCATCTATGAAAACCAAGACGAACTTATCGAGATATTCCCGGAATATCCGAATCATAAGATCAACAAAATACGCTGGAGCGTTCGTCAAACCGAACGGCATAACAAGCCATTCGTAAGAACCATAACGAGTACGGAATGCGGTAAGAGGGATGCTATCTTCCGCAACTCGTAACTGGTGAAAACCGGTAGCAAGATCGAGTTGAGAGAAAAGCTTAGCGCCATTTAATTGATCGAACATGTCGTCGATCCTAGGTAATGGATACCTATTTTTGATAGTGAGCTCGTTAAGCTTGCGATAATCAATGCAAAGCCTAAGAGTATCATCTGGCTTCTTAACGAAGACAACGACGGCGCCCCAAGGAGATGAGCTAGAACGAATAAATTGCTTGGCTTCCAATTCAGATAATTGTTGCTTGAGTTCCTTATTTTCCTTAGCAGACATCCTCGTGGGAGGACGACTGATAGGATGAGCACCAGAGATAAGATCAATACGAAACTCAATTGCCCTCTTCGGTGGCAAACTCGAAATAGGCTCGAAGATATCAGAAAAATCACAAACAACCGGAATATTAGCTATGACATCCTCCGATTCGAAGGAAGAAATGAGAGCATTCGAAGCATGGTCCATTTCTCGAAATACAATAGATAACTGCTCGATAGCATTGGGATGCTTGAGATATAAAGTTCTTTCGAGACATAGAATTTGAACTTCATAACGGACGAGCCAATCCATTCCCAAAATCATATCAAAACCAAGATGATCCATAACATGCAGATTCGCATGAAAGGAAAAACCACATAGAATAATCTCAAAGGGTAGCGGATCCACCAATAGGATTCACAATCCTCAAAGGGTCGCAAAGAGTAGCGGATCCACCAATAGGATTCACAATCCTCAAAGGGTCGCAAAGACTAACAACATCCAAAGGAATAACATCGACAAGCTCCTTTGATACGAATGAATGTGATGCACCCGTATCGAAAAGAACTCTAATAGAACGGCCACGAAATAAAATAAATCCTTCCAAAACAGAAGGAGGAATACCTTTGGGCTGAGAAGAATCACCAGAAGCTTTAGCAACATTAAGCTTCCCAGATTTGAAACCCTTAGGAGCAGTAGGACAATCAGAAACCCAATGACCTTCTTTCTTGCAATAGCGGCAGATGCGAGGCTTAGGACAACTACGGAGAAGATGATCCAGCGAACCACAATTATAGCACGCCCTCTGATTAGAAGGCGCACTACTAGGCTGAGAACTAGAGGTAGCTCGCTTCTTTTTCTTCTTGTTGGAAGAAGAATTAGGCTTATGAAATGGAAACCTCTTCTTGTTGGGGTTCTTAGAAACCTCAACCTCATCACTACTATCATGATCCTTTTCGACAGCTTCAAGGCAAAGTGCCTAATCAACAAGTTCCTCAAAAGGAAGCTTAAGCTGAAGCAAAAGGACTTTCTTCAAATACTTCTTCAAACCTTCTACAAATCTAAGATTCTTCTTACGCGGAGTATTAATGAACTCAACTCCGTATTTGAACAAGGCCTCGAAAGATGTAACATAATCAGAAACAGAGGACTTTCCTTGTTTTAACTCAAGGAAACTACGAGCAAGATTGGCCTTTTCTGATTCAGGAATGAACTTAAGTTCGAATCGTTCCTTAAACTGATTCCACGAGAGAGAGGACTCATCAACTTCTGCAATCAAAAGCTCATACCAATCAAGCGCACATTCTTGCAACATGCTAGATGCCACGAGAACGCGATGATGATCTGAAAGATCCATCCGAGAAAATATGCTCTCACAAGCGCGCAACCAAGTCTGAACCTCTAATACACTTTCCGATCCCTTGAAAGGCTTGCCTCCAAGGTGGGAATAGTCACTACACATGCGGGCGAAGGCAGACTTGTGAGTGGGAGCTGCGGGGGTAGCAACAGAAGGCTGAGTACCCTGAAATAGCTCCATAAACTGATCAGCTGACATATAGACTCCGTCCGGATGAGAATCACTAGACGGACCTGCAGTAGAACGCTTCCCTCTACCTCTTCCAGCCATAGGCTGAGAGAACAAGAGAAGATAAGGATTAGTTAAAACAATACAAAATTGAAAAGGAATTTAACAAATGAAATACTACGGAAATATGAGATTTATTCTTAGACATATTCCAACATGTTAAGGTGGATAAAAGTTTAAGAACAACGAAGGAATAGATTAGAAAGGCACGAATAAAACCCTCGAATAGTTGTAACACATGTTCCATTCTACTTCTGTTCCGTGTTTATTATAATTTGTTATGAACCTCCGCTCTGATACCAACTGTGACACCCCACCTCTATGCTCACAATAACAAAGGTTATTATAAGGTAATAACGTCCACTATTGCGAAGAATAAGGCTTGTTAGAGGCAATCATCCGTAAGTTATGCCTTAGACGAGTATTGATTACATCGATAGGAGTTGTGTAATTTTTTTTTTCGTTTATTAAATTACTCCCAACGATATATTCAATTCAAATCTAAAGCGAAACCACGGTGGCTTATGAAAAATTCAGAACAACTCATAATAGCAACAACACAGATAAGTATAATCACATCAGAATAGAAATATCATACATAGCGGAAGGTAAATCTGGATACATGCTACAACACTCGATGGTTCTCATGAACCAAATGTAAATATATATAGCCATCATAGCATACATGAGATGAGAGTCAGTACACCAAAAGTAACACCCCGAAGCCTAAACAAAAGATGAGGTGAAATCCCAAAAGCTGAAGCAGCAACTGAATCAGAGATAGCGACTATCCTGAAATAACTCGGTCTGACCCGAGTATTATTTAAAAGAATATAATAAACGGATCAGTCTAATTTAAACTTAGAAATGAGTGCATGATAAACAACATTAAAGCAAGATAATCATAATCTCGAATGAGACTATTCAGCATAAATAATCAAAATAGTTTAAATGAAGAAATCTCATTAAACACCATCAAAATCAACTCCCAAATTCATAATTAAATTCAAAACAGCAATACATAAAATTCTAGAAATCAAAATAAGATAACTAGAAAAACCAGCATAAAAATGGATCGATCCCAGCATATGGCGAGTCTAAGCTACGCCGCACATGCATCTCAAATGGCCGAAGCCTACCAAGTACCGTCAGCATAATATTTGGCCCCCAACGAATGACCCGAAGGTCCAACAAATGACCCGAAGGCCTAGTACTGGTAATTGACCCGAAGGTCCAGCATAGTGGCTCGAAAGCCCAACAAAATCATCAGAATTTTCAAACAGCAACTCCATGACAAATATTTCAATTAACGATTCCGGAATTAACCGAATTGGTAAAAGCGTGGTTCCATATTCCGCACTTTTACTAAATCGCTTAAATCTCATCATCGTTTCCTTGAAAGTGCAAAATTGTGTATTTTATATAAATAATTTTTACATTCTCAAATGGACAAGTCCGAAATTAAGCGAATCAGTAAAAGTAAGGGTTCATAGTCCTTAATTTTGCTGAAGCATTTAATTCGATTTCTCATTCCTTTGAAAGCGTAAACTGTGAAATTTTTGGAAACAATTATATTTTAAAATGATTTAAAAACACGTGATTAAAACATCAACTTCTATAGCAATTTCGATAAGGAAATTGCGCTTCACAAAACACCGTAAAAACAGATATAAAATCAGCGTTGCGGGTTTTTCTTGGTTGCAAGATAGCTGCTCTAAAATTCACTTTAAATTGACGGTTACTGAGGTCAAAACAACAGTAATTTTATTCGTCAAAAATATCTTCAAAGAAACACGCTTCAAATATAAACACCGGGGTAAAAATCCATTATAAAAATAATGGCAATAAAATACGCTTCAAAACAAAACACCGGTTCAAAATAAATTAATCGGTAGACTGCACTACTATATATTCATAAAACATTGCACTGCCCACTTGCATGAAAATAATTTGGTCTGGACTAACTGCGTACACAGGTGTGTCAATGCTAATGTGCAAAACACTTTTGCACACAAAAGAGAAATAGACACAAAAGTTTAAAATACTGAACTTGAATCTTTTTGGTGCACACACGTCATAAAATGCAAATGTAATAAATGACTTGGACCTGATTTTCGTATGCTATAATATATTGCAAGTAAAAATGAGATAAACAAAAAGATGGTCTGGCAATACTTCATACACGCGTGGAATGAGCACCAAAGATGGCCGGCAATATTGCATGCAGACACGTAATGTAATGTTTCAAAACATTTTCGTGCGATGCATCTTGCACCTATATATATCAAAATGATGATCTGGGCATTCTACACTTTGCACGCAATAATGAAGAAATGAAAAAATGACCTGGAACTTGAAACTTTTTGGCTGTACGCACGTAACTATACAGGCCTCTGTTTTGTACTACCCCTTTTTGTACCCAATTAATGACTTTAATGCAAATAAAAGACCTGAGCATATTTATGTGTAATATTTTCCAGAACTCAAGAGATATTGCATACAAAAACGTGAACAACTTAACTAACAAAAGTTGCAAACCAATAAAAACAACAAAACAACATATCCAAAAAAAGCAGGCAGCATAGTTTTAATTAGAAGCGTGAGTTTGCACTCACCTCTAATTTGTTTCAGAATCAGTTAGCAACCAAGATCCAAAAATAGCAATAATTTTGAACCGCTATTAATGTTTATGCAGTGCTACTGGAAAATGAAAACAACCAAAATGATGAAGGCTACTTTTTCTTTTTTTTTCAAATTCTGTACAAGTCAAGGCAAATGTGTGCTGGCAAACTTTTGGTACAAATGCATTTAAGTTAGACGTGCACCAGAGAAAGAAAAGGACACACTTGCATTAAAGATAATGGTGACAACAAAGCAAAGTGTTCAAACTTTGTGATAGCAAAAGTGTTCATTTTTTCTTCTTTCGTGCAATACATGCACGCACATAATAAATATAAACAAAATATGAATTAAACTGGACGTGCTACTCACATTTGCGTGCAAGTAACAAATATAGACAAATACAACAACCTGGACATGAATTTAGTGCTAAACATTTTCACGCATCAAATGAAACAAAACAAAAATATCTGGACAACATAGTTTGCATGCACAATAAAAACAAGAAGACCTGGCCAATTCTTACATTCTAAGGCTACTCTTTTTTTTTCAAATCTCAATTTAAAATTTCTATTTTTATTTTTTTTATTTTTTTATTTATTTATTTCGTCGGTAATCCAAAAACCAAGGTTGTTACAACGTTTTTCAAAAGTTGGTGTCCCATTTATAATTCTTGGCAGATCACCAGGCCGAGTTAAATCTGGTTCAATTATGTCAACACGCTCACAGAGAAAAACCTATAAAGTAGAGTTTTTGTTGTTAAAATATAATGTATATCATAGGTAATTTAGACACAATAAAAATTTGCAAAATTTATGTTTTGTACTTACTAGTGGGAACATGGAGCATCCCGGCTTATTCCTCGGATTTATTTTAAAAGCTTTCAAAGCTCGTTGAAGAGAACGATGAATAGATAATGCTCATGAAACTTCATTTATTTTCTCTTCATCTACTATATATGGAACACGCCCCCAAGGTAAATATCATTGATTATTTGGGAAAAAAGAATGATTTCACTACAAGAATTATAAGTAATTTTGGTAAATCATTTTCATTTCCAATGCTTGTAAAGACAGTTTTGATGGCAGGAAATGTTTTTTTCCAGGTAAAGGTAAATAAAAAATAACAGAACTATCTTGTGGTGAAATTTTTAAACTTTTTCCCCAATTTTAAAAGTTTCTTCTTCTATAGAAAATGTTTCTATTATATCATCTAAAGTAGTAGATGATTTTGTAAATTTACTTGTAGTCAAACATTCAAAAAATATAAGATAAATGAATTTTTCAAAAGGAGTTTGATTGAAAAATTCCATCTGACTTGAAGTAAATGCTTTTGCTTTATTTATTTTTTAAATTCCTTTTGACATGGCCATTAGGCTGCATCTGTACTGATTTTTGTCTTACTCCTTTTTTTGGGAATTTCTTTTTCTCTTCTTTGTTGCTGTGAATTTTGAGTTCTATACAAATAAAATTATGTACTGTATTTAAAAAATAGTTATGCTATATTTAGCTATCATTCTTCATATGCAATGTATGCTATTGTATTTTAAAATTTCAAATGCTATATGCATTTATCATTTTTCATACATAATGCGTACTGCTGTATTTCAAAAATTATAATATTATACTAATTTATCATTATTCATTTAAAAGATATGATATTGTATTACAAAAATTCTAATGCTATATCAACCTATCATTCTTCATATGCAATACATGCTAAATTTAACCGTCATTCTTCATATCCACTATAGGCTATTATATTTCAAAATTTTCAAATGTTATATCCAACTATCATTCTTTATTTGCAAGATATGTTTACGTATTTTAAAAATATAAATGCTATATTCGAACTATCATTCTTTATGTTAAGTGACACTAGTGCACTTTAAAAGGTAAAATGATATAACTATCATTCGGCATATTCAATTTATTGTATTACATTTAAAAAAAAGTTTATATTAAACTATCAATTTGTATATTATTTATGGATTTTTAAAATATAGATGCTACTTTAAAGTATGATTTTGCATTTTCATTGTACGCAACATTACTTTAAAAATGAATATGATAAATTCAAGTATCATTCTATGTAGCGATCCGTAACTTCAAACACTTCATCTTTGAATATCTGAACTTTTGAAAATTGGTTAAGTGTTGTAAAAGTGATTTTTTAACCTTGTTAAACCCCTTTCAATCAATAACTAATGATATACAACTTATTTTGAAATTTGTTTACAAAAATAAATACTTTGAAGAAATATCGATAATGTGACCGAAAATTCTTTTATCGATAAATGAATTTTTATTAATATAAGTTGTTCAAACCTTATGTACATTTCTAAATAACATATGAATTCTTAATAGCTAATAAAAATATTTTGACTAAATATGGTTAAATGAACCTGCTTTGGAAAGCTTCTAAAAGGTGCGAGGTGGAGATATTTTGAGTGAAGATGTTTGTATTGGCTCATGAAGTGGAAAATAAGTCACATGGAGGGACATGGATGGGGTGCTGGCTTTGGCCGGCTAGAAGAGGTGAGGGAAAAGTTATGGTGACCCCTTGAGCATCTATATAAAGGACCCTATAGATCTTGAAATCATTTTCACAGTTTTAGCAACTTAAAACAAAGCTCTTCATCTCTTATTCTCTTCTTCATAAATTCCTAAAAATTAGTAACAAATCAACCTAACTATTCACCAAACTTTTGATAGAAGCCTTAAAAAATATAGAAACAACTATTAGGACCTTGGACCTTGAAGATTTGGAGCACACAAGCCCCAACACATCATGGCCGTGAGCACCTAAGGCCATTTGTGCCTAGGTAGTGAGCAAAGGGTGAAGGTATGAGGATTTGGGGAGCTTGCAAGGTTGAGGTAGGAAGTGGAAGCTAGGTCGAGGTTTGTGCTTGGTTGTTACTTGTTGAAGGTTGATCAAACTCATCATTTGAATGTATACGAAGTGTATATATGCTTGTTTTGAACTATAGTTATATGCTTGAGTTTATATTGCTATATCTTTTGTGATTCTTGCTTTGGAAAGCAAATGGCATACGTAATTGATGTATTTAGATTCATATGACTCTCTATGACTTGTTGCATAGCCTTGACATGAAGCACATAGGGTTTAGTTAGACTTTGATCGAATAAGATTTAAATATTAAAATGGTTCTGTAGCTAGACATTATAAAAGTAATTAGAATTATATTCGGCATTTTCTATAACAATCTGCAGAGAGACCCCTAAGGGTTTCTCGCTATGACCATGATGCATATTGATTAGTGCAAAAACATTGGACCTTAAAAAAATTGTTAGTATATCGAAAAATGACAAAAATTTTAAGTACATAAAACGTCCCAGTTCATAGCCTGTTACAGCCCTCAAAGATAACATTTTGCAGCTACTGCAGTAGCTTTGAACCCATCTTACAGCATTCTGGAAATGCTATAGTTTCTATTTTGAGCTTTAATTGTTTAAAAATGACTTTTATTTAAGTATTTCTCTCCAATCTTTTTACCAGTCTTTTTTGACATATATTAGTGTATTTTAAAAGTGGTCTAGAATTTTAATATATTTTTAATATATTTATTTATGAATTGTTAGAGTGGAAGGTTTATTTCAATAAAAGAGAAACATGCTTTTATAATTTTCAAACAAATTATAAAATAGTTATTTTTAAGTACTATATTAAATAAATGTTTAAACCATAATTATAAGTATTTTAAACTATATTTTAAGTACATATAGTTTTTAGAAAATTAGTTAATTATTTTATTAATTTATTAAAAAGCTTATGTAATATAAATATGTTTTAAATTGTTTTATATTTTATTAAATATCTTAGCTTATAAATAAATTAATGTGTGTATATATATGCCATTTTAAAATAGTTTTTAAATTATAAACAAATATTTTACAAAGGGGTTTAGGAGTTTCTTAAGTAGCTTAATCGTGTTTTGTTTTGTTTACTTGTTTATGGAAAGTAATTAATACTATACCTTGCACTAAAAGCCGACGAAGTACGCTTATCTATCTATGAGAGTTAAGAATGATGTTCGAGTTGGTTTAAAATAAATAGTGCTCTAATCTCCCAACTTCACTCATGATCGTAGGATAGTAAGTTGAGAAGGTCGAAAACGTGATAAGTATTCAAAACTTGATTTCCATAAGCGATCGTTTTAGAACTAGATAGTCGATTAATTGGCTAATCGAACTTGACCAATTAACTTAGGAAGTATATAAAAGCCTCACGACTTCATATGGTTTGAGATCCCTTAGGGAGGACTCATTGGTATGAAATGTCTCTAGCTTTAGGAATTGTATATATATGAGAGCCCTCGGTGAGGACTCCTTTATTTATTGTTCGCTTACATCTAAAAGAACCGAAGTTGAGTTAATTGAAAATTCATCGAAATAGTTTTGAAGAGTCCAAGATTGGATAAGTGTATACTTGCCAAATATCACTTCAAAACTAGTATACGGGTCCACCTTTTGGAAGCGGTTGTGAAGTGGAATGTTATAGAGTTGAACTGTCTATCTTAATGTTAAGTCCAAAGGAGAGGTTAGTGTTATATTTCAGACTAATGCTATAGAGTTGAACCATCCATCCTAAGGTTAAGTCCAAGGGAGAGGTTAGCGTTATCATTTATCGGATGACTTGTACTGGAATCCATGGAGAGATTCGTGATTTGTTCGAGTGATGAAGACTCGTGCGACAGATGCCGAACATGACTTCACCATCGGAAATGGCTAAAGATAGGGTAGGATGCATAAATTAGGGTTTAGTTAACCCAAAGGGCTATATCAACTCATATTTAGAGAAGCTTATCGATGTTGCTAGTGGGAGTTTTTAATACTTGATTCCATGAGTTCGGGCGTGGGCCAGTTGTGTTTACCTTATGGTATATTTTATCTATAGATATACGATGCTCGAAAGGTAGTTTCTGATCCTTGTGAATGGGGACCGTCTTCAGTTTACTATGGGGACCTCCATGGAATATCCATATGTGAACGTACCTTAGTAGTTTTAGATATACTTCTAATATTGTTGTGTTGTGAGGTGCAAGCAGCACAACTATTTTCTGATTTATATTCTATACTATAAACACTATCTATTATATCTCTATAATTACTTATCAGATTGTTTGGTTTCTTTTGAAGGGAAAACTATTACGGTAATCCATATGGTCTTAAAGTTACTACTATATAGATGCATGTATCTTGAATTTCCCATACCAAACTTATGTCTGATACGTGGTTTTTATTTTTGCTAAATTCCTCATGTACTCTTTTCAAATAGGTCAAGTAAAGCAGGTTTGACTTTGGACATTTCAAAGCTTCATGAGACAAGTTGGAGGCTTCCACCTATCTTTCTATTTCTATTTCCATTGCACTATTATTATGTATGTGTCAGCAATATAAGGACAGACAGTTATAACTGTTCAGGTTGATGATAATACTTAGGTTTAGTAACTCTGAAATTACTCTGTACTTTGGAGTAATCCTTTGTACTCTCTTTTTGGCTAATGTATTTATGTTCCTCTATGAGATTCTTATATTGTATTCTCTCTTTCTTGTTCTGTTTCTTTTTATTTTTACCTTGATAATCTATCTCTCTGGCACTTGGATGCTCGATGCATGAATACCGTGGATGTATTAGTGTCGACATTCAAGGATTGAAAAATTTGTTGGGTATTGCTCATTAGAGATAGGGTAAGTGGTACCCTAGAATGAGTTGAGTGTTTTATATATATACGAGAGCGTATTTGTATTTTTCTATAAACCTACCCCTTTATAGTATTTTTTTAGGAATTTATCTTTCTTTGAAATAACTTTATACTTAAGTATCCTAAAGTCATTTTGCTATGTTCAGGTAGTAAGAACTATTAGCACTAGAGCTACTAATGCTAGAGGAGGAGGTATATGTAGAGTTGGAAGGAGTAGTACTATTATTATGGTGGGAACCGGGCATAGAGGAATGTCGCTCCTATCGAGGAACCAATGGTGAATGTTGTGGAAGAGGTTATGAAGATCTGGCCATAAATGAACTTTGCTTCGCTATGCCGTGACTTTGAGAGGTTGGACGATAAGAGGTTCAATGGCACTGAGACAATCATCGAGGTTCACACTTGGCTTAGTTTGTGTGAAAGGATAGTCAAAGACATGGACGATGATGAGATGAAGCATTGTTTGGCATCGCAACATCTGACAGATGCTGCTATGGATCGATGGGGTTCGATTAATGCAGATGTCTAGGAGAACGACTTCTCTTAGACCCAATTCAAGGAAGTGTTTGACATGATGTTTGTTATGAAGGCTGGAAAGACTGTTGTTTAGGAGCTTCCTAAATCTGAAGCAAGGGGCTATGTCAGCTGCTGAGTATAAGAATATGTTCAATGCAATAGCTCGGTTCGGGCTTAGGTTTGTAGATAGTCCGTTGAAGAAGAATAAGATGTTCATTGTAGGTATGCATCCAGAGTTTCAAAGGGACATGAAAAATCATATTCATGGATCGTTTGTGAATCTGACAGGTATGAGTTTGAGGTTCGAGAGTTTAGCTCTAAAGCCGTCCATATTTGCACCAACTGGGAACAACAAGCGTAAATTTTGGCCTGTGAAGGATGTTTCCAATTTAGCTTGCTATAAGTGCAGATAGAAGGGAAATTTTGCTAGGAATTGTAGGTCAGGTGGAGGAGGACAAGTATCAAAAGCGCCAATTGTTAAAGCGCCATTAGTCAAAGCATCGATTGCAAAGGTACTGAAGCTTGAGCCATAGGCAGCCAAGAGGCAGTTTGCATCAAGAGTAGTTAAAACTGCCACCAGTCGGGTCTTTTTGTTAAAGATTGTCCTATGCTTCAAAAAGGACAACAGCCTAAGGTTTTCGCTCTTGCTACAACACCTTCCACTTCTGCAGCTGTGGAGGAGAATAAAGTCCTTGAAGGTATACTATCTATTTATGGCATTCTAGTTTGTGCTTTATTTGATACTAGTGCTCCTCTTAGTTTCATATCCCGCAATCTTATTGATAGACTATAACTGGAGTCAGTTATGGCTTTGGACTCTGGTTGTGTGCCGAACCCTGTGGGGATTTGGCCAATCTTAGTATGATATGCTTAGAAGTTTTGGTTACTTCTTATGACCAACTCCTTCCATGCAATATGTATGATCTTGGTTTTCTCGTTTGATGTGTCACTTAGGATGAATTGATTGTCTCAAAATCATGCAGTCTTGGATTGTGTTGAGCGAACTGTGGCATTGAAGAAGGGAATGGAGGTTCTGGCAGTGGCTTGTAAGGAACCTGTCTCGATATTGTGTAGTTTTCTTTATTCTCTTGATGTGGCAGAAGAGGAGTTGGGTTTGATTTTTGTTGTGTAGGGGTTTACGGATGTTTTTGAGGAGGTTTCGGGTTTACCACCTCATTGTGAGATTGAATTTCGTATTTATTTGGTTCGAGATGTTAAACCTATTGTATTGACGATGCATAAGCTGTTAATACCACAGATATTGATTTCGATGACAACAACCATATAAATATAGGTACCGATATTTTTTCAAGTTGTATAGAATATTTTACAGGATACTATACAAGTTTACACAAGTACAGGATAATCGAGTTTTGAAAATTGATAAGTAAAAGGACTAGAGATCAAGATTCAGAGATGATCAAGATATTTGAAGACTCGTGAGTTTAGAGGCAAAGACATGAAGAGTTCAAGACTATAGTTTATAGTAAGGGATAGTTTGGCTCACATCCCTAACAAGTTTTAAAATAGATAAAACATCCTTCACAACCAACATTTACGTTTCCGCTCCCTATTTTCAAATTCACGCACGCAAAAATACACAAATACCCTTTATGTTTTAAACTTTTCAAACGTGTATAACTTTACAAAAACCTGATCAATATACCGTTTTCACCAAAAAATCACAAATTTTATGATCTTTAAAATGAGATCCATTGTTGATACCAAAATTTTATATTTGTATTAAAGGTGCAATTATTTCAAATATTTACAGACAAATCAGCAAATATTTAACAGTTCGATTTTTTTTCAAATTCATAAAAATTGCACAAAATTGCAGATATTTCTGCAACTATATGGTATAGTTGCAGAAATGTCTGCAACTATTGGGTATAGTTGCAGAAATTTATGCAACTATATTGTATAGTTGCAGAAATATCTGCAACTATTGCGTATAGTTGCAGACATTTCTACAACTATTGCAAATAGTTGCAGAAATGTCTGCAACTATTGCGTATAGTTGCAGAAATGTCTGCAACTATTGTGTATAGTTGCAGAAATTTCTGCAACTATTGCTTATAGTTGCAAAAATAACTGCAACTATTGCGTATAGTTGCAGACATTTCTGCAACTATTGCAAATAGTTGCAGAAATGCAACTATTGCAAATAATTGCAGAAATTTCTGCAACTATTGCGTATAGTTGCAGACATTTCTGCAACTATTGCATATAGTTGCACAAATGCAACTATTGCGTATAGTTGCAGAAATGTCTGCAACTATTACGTATAGTTGCAGAAATTTCTGCAACTATCGTATATATCTGCAGAAATTTGTTGCGATTATTTATAACTGCAAATATTAAGAATATCATATTTCATAAAAAAAACTTGATTCGTCTTCAATTTAATTGCAGTTTTTCATTTAAATCGAAAAATAAGAAGAAGAATTAGAGCTCGCACAAACGCAGGGTAATTTGGGGAATAAATTAGCGGAAAACAGAAACAGGGACATAGAATATATATTCTTTATGACAAGGACCCGCTTTGAAATTAAGTTCCGTTTTAAGGATGCGTGACTAATTTTCACTTATAGTAATAGATAATAGATTAACTTGTTAAAGTCTTTGAATAGCAACTTTCTCTTCTTTGGATACTCTCTTATCAAATTATTTATTTTATTATCTAAATATCTATTTATTTTTAAAATATCTTTCAACAAATATTTTATAAGAGTTTTATATATTTAAAAACTATGTTTAAAAGTTTCAAAAATTATTAGAATAATATAAACACTTTAAATGAATTATTATTTTTCAAAATTGACAAGGGTATGTCGGCATAAGCTACATAGGTATATCGACATATGTACCATTGAAGAGGTGTCTTTTGAATTTTGAATAGTTGTGATTTTTGGTTACATCACTTCGCGAATAGACATGTCCCTTCATACACCATATAAAGGGGACTTAAAAACGAATTTTATTAACTACTTTATCTACTTTCTTCTTACTCCAAAATCTCATTATATATTTCACAAAATCAATTTTATATACTCTTCAAATTCACTCAAATTCAATCTCTACTTTACACATTCATTATCTACATTTACCCACTGATTTGAAAGTATTCTCTCATCAATTTAAAGATCAAAATGCTATTAAAGGGCAATAGGATATTCTATATTCAAAGTACAACTGTTTTTATTTGGAATCACCAACTCTCTACTATTATTTATTTGCGTGTGCTTGCTTCTCGTTCAAATCAAGTGGTTGTTCTTGTTGCTTGTGATGGGTGTGCTTGTTGCCCATTTAAATCAAGTAGTGATCTTATTGCTCGATTAAATCAATAGAGTCTACCCCAAACTCGAAAAATCAAGAGGGTGTATCTCGTTGCCTTGAAATCGGAAATGTATTCTAGTTTGCTTGCTACCTGTTTAAAATAGGCATTGGAAAGGAAATTTGTATGTATAGTGTACATGACTGAACGTAGGATTGGTTACTCCAAACCAGTATAAAACTCTTGGTGTCATCTCCTTTACTTTTACTTTACTTTACTTATACAATATATGTGTGTGTGTGTGTGTGTGTGTGTGTGTGTGTGTGTGTATCTGTGTGTGTGTGTGACTGCCTATTAATATACATCTATGTCGATTATCTGTATTTGAATTTAAATCCTGAAATAATTTAGTAAAGTTCAATATAAGTTATAAAATACTATTTGCCCCCTCTAGAGTTAAAGTATCCTTAGGATCCATTCACATTAGTACTACATCATTTTCCTAACAACCCGTAAATTTTCGAACATTTTTAATTGTTTTATTAATTATATTGAAATTTTGAGAAAGTGTAAACAATAAAATTTTGAAATAAAAATTTAATATTTGAAATGCGTCGAGTTAAACATAGCAACTGGTAAATTTTCATCCGAAAATATGAAAGTTTATTTCGTGTGTAATTTTATTTCAATTTAATCAGTTAGTACATCTATATAATAGACTCTGTTATATACCTATTTTGGTGCTTTATGAATGTATATAAAGTTAAATACATATGTTTGAGGTCCACATATTGCCTTAGTATGGAAATGTGTTAGTTGAATAAAGATACGTCATGTTGTTTTATATGTATATCTTATTATATATATCTTATTATATTGATTTCAAAATATAAAGGTGGATTTGTTTTTTTTGAATAATAGGGTAATTGACTATTTATTTGAATATTTTAAATGAATATTGGTTTTAGAAAAATAACAATATAATAATGTATATTTTTCCAGTTAATATCAAAATTTATTTGATTCATTTTCATCGATTTTATATACCTGCTTTGATCGTCAAAAAAATTCGTGCCCATCTCACTTTGCTCTGGATTCGTAACTCTTTTCTGTGTCAAATCTCTCTAGCCACGAAAGGTGAGCAATCACTCACGATTAATGTTCTTTTATTTATTAAATTTGATTTCAATTGAAACGACAATTGAAATATGCTGATGTTAGTTATTTACATTGTATATATGTTATTACCTGTATTAGTTCACTTGTGACATCTGACACCATTATCTGTTATTTATACGATGATAATCCAGTTTGGTTGATAAATGATTGACTGTTGATGTTGACATTGGACGTTAAATTGTAAATGTTGTAAGCGATAAATAATTTGAAATTGAAATTGACGTAGGATAGTTAGATTTGATATATGTGATAAATTTGATTTGATGACATTTGCATAATATGACCTCTTTAAATGTTTAAATAAATTGACATGTAGAAATATGGTAAATTAAACCTTGAACCATTTAAATGTATGTTGTTTAAATCAGTGTAGTATGAAATTGAATAGTAGGTATCAAGTGAAGAACCGTATTAATATTAGTGTAATAATCTTTAATCTACATGAAATGATAGTGTAGATTCTAGAAATGATTATATTAATTTGCACAAACAACAATGTAAATTAATACGATTATTTCGGGATTATTTGAATTTATTTATTGGATTGTTATTGATGTTTGCTATTGCTTGTTTATTTACTTTGACACCATCCCAGTTATCACACTGCAAGTTCCCTTTGCTATGCTTTGATTTTTTTGAATTGAAATGGAATCGGGTTGAAATGATAAATACCCAAAATAAAAACTTTGACTTAGGATAGATAATTAAATAAAACCCGATTGGTCAATAATTTGATTTAAAAATAAAATAAAGATTTTATTTGAATAAATAATATGGTTTTGAAACGAAGTTGGAATTTGAATTTTAATCAAAGGAAAGGTTAATATTTAATAATCTGAATCAAAATATTAACATACTAGTTGATGAAAGAACGTTGTTTTAAATTTGGAATTATTAATAATTAAGTTAAAATTATTTAATAATTAAGTTGAAATTATTTAATAATTAAGTTTTGAAATTATTTGATAATTAAATAAAATTGAATTATTTGATAGTTAAATAATATTAAACTTCTTGAATTAATGAAATTAAGTTCTTTATTAATTGAGTTTTGAAATTGTAACCAAGTAAATAAATAGGTGAAATTGGATTTCTTTAACAAGAAATAAAATGTGATTTAGTGGAATTAATGTAAGACTTGTAAAATAAAAAAAATAAAAAATTTGATTTGACGAATATAATTTAATTCAATTTGATGTTTTAATATAATGAAGTTGAACTTAAGTAATTGATTTAATGAATTGGAAATTAAATAGAAATTGTCTTGAATGAAAAATTTACTTAATGAGTATTGAATAAATTCGATCAATGAATTTAAATTGATTTGAATGTTAAATTTAATTAATTTAAATGATTTCAAAATGAAACTTATATACGAACTTGAATCAATAGTTGAATTATTTTACATAAAAATTGAAATTGAATTATAAGATTTTGAAATGGTAATTTGGAAGTTTTGAAACGTAAATTATGGAAATTAATTTAGAAAGACAAATGAAATGTTGGTTTACAAATTCTATTTGAAATTGAATTTGATTTGGTTTTGAAATATATTAAACGACCAATCGGTGTAATAATTACGAAAGTTATTAAAGAGACCGGAATCAGTTAGGGACATACTCTCTGTCTAAACCGAAAACCACTTTAATAACTATACGGGTAGTGTGATCCAGAATGAAGTGGTTTGAATGATGTACGTGATGACTGAAGAAAGAGAACGATAATGGATAGCCTTGACACTTGTGTCAAATTGGAAATGACTAAAACAGGAGCCGTGCCGGGCCAAATGGGGTTAGCTACCTCGAGCGAACACACTTCTTCGTAAACTACTCATTACTTGTTATCGATTGGTGCACCCTCGAATTTTAGGAGTGTTGTTTCATGGTGTTGCGATCGTTGCGGCGATGCGTTCTCACCAGTCCGGATCAGGCAAACGGTAGTTTCACTACCTTGGGTATTGCCTCATGTGCCTTGTCATACTTATATCCCTATATACGCGACCACTACGATTTGTTTTGTGTTATACCTATGGAGTACTCCCTGATATCCCACTAGTTTACGGTGGAGTTTACAGTGCTATATAGACTATGACGCTTATATAAAATGTGTTAAGGGGGATAATGGTAACGCCTTAACACTATTTTGATATTTTATATTACTGATAGGCATTATCTACTTATCGTACACTACTACATAGTAGATAGTTTAAAGGATCCTTAAAGGATGGTTATTCCAAACATCCTTTGAGTTACTTGTATTTCAGTTTCTATTTCACTTGAGTTGGATTTATTGATATAAGAATGTTAATCCTGACTCGAGTGTTTTGTGTTTTGCTTTACGCTCGGGTCAGACTGAGTGTACCAGTATTCGAGACTCACCTTTGGAGTTGGAGCTTCGCTTCGAGATCCAGCTATCTATCTAGTTTCAGATATCCAGTTGATTCTAGTGATGTATTCCGATATTGTATTTGATTATTGTATTCGAGACTTCTGTTGTACCTTATTTAACTCTGATATGTATATAGTAGCTTCATGAACTACTATCTTTTGTTTCCGCTTCATTTATTACTCTGTGTCTGTGATTATTTTATTTACTGTATATGTTCAGTTTTGCCAAATTTAAATTAACAATTCGGTATTTTGAATTATTCAAGTCCGACATGTGCGGATGCAAATAGTCCAAAATAGCGGGTCGTTACAGTTGGTATCAGAGCTTTGGTAGCTCTAGGCAAAACTTAGCATATAGGGTAAATGTATTTACAGAATCACTTTCATTCGAGTAGAATCTCTTCCTTTTGACTCAATTCCTTTGAATTTTGGAACGTTCCCTGCGGTTCCAAAATCCATTCGTGTCCCTCACTATTCGCCTTCTAATTCCGGAGTATCCCATAACTCCACTTTGAATGACCTTTATAATGAATCGGCGGTCTCGCCAATCTTCGAAATTTTGTAAATGGGTGAAACTCCTTTACAATAGGCATTGATTTACCGGAGATTCCTGTATCCTCGGTTTACAATGCTATCTATCTCCTGCTATACCTGAATTCTATTTCTTAAGATCGAATGTAGATTTGCCTTGAAATTCTGCATCAATCTTATTCTTGAAGTCACGGACGACCTGGTTAAGGTTGCCCGCGAAGTCATACAAACTTTATTAAATTTTCCAATTTGAAAACATATTATGTCAGTCTGCTCTGTTCAAGTGTTTTGGAAATCCTATCGATAGCATTGATCAGACGAATCGATCGAAAACCCAAATCAGCATCAACAACTCAAACAACACAATATATAAAACATTTTTAATATAAATTTACAAATACACTTCCTCGCTCGACGATACAAGAATGGATTCAAAGCAAGGATAGAGATTCAAATTTGAGGAACTCAAATCAAAGAGGATTTTTGATTCGAAGATGAGTTCGAAACAAAGATATGTTGATTAAATAACAAAGAAGGTCCCAGGATCGAAACCTACTCTGTGGGTTATGGGCCCACCACGCTTCCGCTGCGCGTGTGTATGGAGGAGTTTCTGGCAGAGGTGAGACGCGGCCGGAGGGGGTGAACGGCGTCGTTGCGCGTGTGGCCGGAGTGGGGCGGTGGACGAGGTGAATGCGGGGCGGTCGGTGGAGGTGGAGGCGCGTGCGTTTCGGGAAGGGAGGGGAGGCTATGCGAATGTATGTGGAGTGGTCTGGGAGGTTTATTTTCTCAACATAGTTTCATTTGAAACTTTCAGTAGACAACAAGAAGAGAGGAGGAGGAATAGAAATAAAGAAAGAGAAAAGAGATTTCGTACCTGAGAAGTTTTTTTTTGAATGAACAGCAAAGACTAACTTCCCTTTTTAATTTTTCTTTTATCATATCCACATTTGGTATCAAAGCTTAGGTTTTCAAAAACTCATTATTTTATTTTTGAAAAGTATAAGTGGCTAGTAATACTGGTAGTACACTTTTAACACTTTTATTGAAGGACAATCAATTGCTAGACCCCAACTATTTAATAGTAGTAATTACACTTACTAGTCATGTAGGATGAAAATTTATTTACAATTCAATGGTTTAGATATTTGAAACATTACATAAAGTGAGTACACTGAAGCCCAAATTGAATACTCAATATGGACCAAAAGACACAAGCACTCAATAACTGTCGCTCTAGCATATTTTGTAGACTTGATGAACCAGGTTTTTATGGATGTGTTGAATAAGTTTTTTCTTGTGTTTATAGATGATATTCTAGTCTACTCTAAGACTGAGGAGGAGCATACTCGCCATCCGAAGATTGTACTTGAAACACTAAGAGAGCATGTGTGCAAAGCTAAGTTCTTGAAGTGTCACTTTTGGCGGTCTGAAGTTAGGTTCTTAGGATATGTTGTTTCGACGGATGTATTTATATTGATCTAGAAAAGGTTGTGGTTATTTAGGATTGGAAGAGGTCGGAAAGCACAATTGAGATTAGGAGCTTCTTGGGATTAGCAAGTTTTTATAGGAGGTTTATTTAGGATTTCTCGAAGATTGCTTTACACTTGATGAATTCGACAAAGAAAGACCTCAAATTTGTCTGGATTGATAAATATGAGCGTGCATTCAAAGAGTTGAAAAGCATGGTTGACTTGCACACCTATTCTGACTATTCCGTACGAAGATGAGGGTTTAACTGTTTATACAGATGCTTGTGGGATAGTTTTAGGTGAAGTGTTGATGTAGCATGGAAAGGTTATTGCTTATGCTAGCCAACAGCTAATGCCGCATGAATCGAGGTATCCGACCCATGACTTGAAGTTGTTAGTAGTTATTTTACCTTTAAACATAGAATGCATCACTTGCTAGGTGAGAAGTTTGAGTTGTACACAGACCACAAATTCTTAAAGTATCTTTTCATCCGGAAGGACCTAAACATGAGACACAACGGTGGTTAGAGTTTCTTCTAGAGTATGATCTTGATATTTCATATATGCCCAAGAAAGCAGATGTTGTAGCTGATGCACTTAGTAGGAGGTATGCAGTTATGGAAAATGTAAAAGTTCGTCCAACCGTTATTAGTCGTATCGAAGGTAATCAACAGAGGGAAGTCCGACCTACAAGGATAGCTAAAGCGGTAAGTGAGAATGAGGCACTGGAGAGGTGGCCGGGATGCAAGATTGATAGCCGTGGTATAATAAGGATGAACGAAAGGTTGTGTGTTCCTGATATTGATGGGATTGGGTAAGATGTATTAACAGAGTCTCATCATTTGTGACTTACGATACTTCTTGGAGTTACAAACATGTATCAAGATATGAAGTAGACTTTCTGATGGAAAGGTATGAAGAGGGAGTTTCCATCTTTGTAAGTAGGTGTGCTAACACCAACAAGTCAAAGACAGCAATTAGAAGTCAGTTAGACTGCTTTAGCCACTTGATATTCCAAACTGGAAGTTGGAGCAGATATCTATGGACTTTATAGATGGGCTACCTAGGTCGTGGAAGGGTAATGAAGGCATTTGGGTTATAGTAGATGGACTAACTAAGAGTGCATACTTCTTATTGGTAAAGATTATGAGGACGACTTCTAGTTTAGATGCGTTGTATATCAAAGAGATCGTCAAACTTCATGGAGTTCTTTGTAATATTGTGAGTGATAGAGATCTGATATTCACAAGTGAGTTTTGGAAAGGGTTGCATGATGCCTTAGGAACAGAGCCGAGTTTGAGTACAGCTTGCCATCCACAGACTGATGGGCAAAAAGAGTGGGTTAACCGTTTCTTGGAGGACTTGCTTTGGGCTTGTATATTGGATTTTGGGGATTCGTGGGAAGAACATTTACCTCTTATTTAGTTTTCGTACAACACCAGTTACCAGGCTAGCATTGAAATGACACATTTTGAAGCATCATATGGCAGGTCTTGCAAATCTCCATCGTGTTGGGTGGAACCCAGAAATCGTTTAGTACTCGGGCCGAATATGATTCGAGAGGCATCTGATAAGGTAATGGAGATTCAAAAATATATAAAGGAAGTGCAAAATTGGCAGAAGAGTTATGCAGATCAGAGGTGCAGGGATTTGGAATTCTCAGTTAGGGACTTTGTGTTCATAAAGATTTATCTAATGAGAACTGTTGTTTGGTTTGGAAAGATGGGGGAGTTAACTCCTCGTTATATAAGGCCATTTCCTATATATGAGAGGGTTGGTACACTTGCATATAGAGTCGAGTTACCAACTAGGCAATCGAGTGTGCATAATGTGTTTCTTGTATCGCATTTGCGTAAGTATGTGCACGATCTTTCTTTGATAGTGGATGCGTAACGACAAGAAGACTTGGAGATTGAGCCTAACTTGACTATACTGTGGTAACTAGTTCGCATTGTTGATCGAGGTGCAAAACGATTAAGGACTAAGGTAGTGAAGTTAGTTAAGGTACAGTGGAGCGAGGATACTAGGGATTGTACTTGGGAGACTGAGGGAGTCATATCCGAAGTTGCTTCTAGGTTAGCGGTTTCTTATCTTATTATAGCTTCTGTAGCGTACTCACGCTTGAAGTGGAGTCACTTAGTATGCATCTTGGTTTCAATGGTACCCTATATATGTACTTGTTTATTTTGTTCAATTATGTTGTTGTTCTTGTTTGAATTTCAAGGAAGAAATATCTTAAGTGAGGGAGAATGTAGCGACTCGTAATTTCGAACACTTCACCTTTGAATATTTGAACTTTTGAAAATTGGTTAGGTGTTATAAAAGAGATTTTATAACCTTGTTAAACTCCTTTTAATTAATAACTAATGGTAGGAAACTTTTTTTAAAATTTGTTTACAAAAATAAATAATTTGAAGAAATATCGATAATGTGATCGGAAATCATTTTCTCGATACACGGATATATGTTGTTTAAGCTTTGTGTACATGTCTAAATAACATATGAAGCCATTAATAGGTAGTAAAAATATTTTAACTAAATATGGTTATCTAAACACACTTTGGAAAGCTTATGGAAGTTGTGAGGTGGAGATATTTTGAGTGAAGACATTTGTATTAGCTCATGAGGTGGAAAGTAAGTCACATGGAGGCACATGGAGGGGGTGATTGCTTTGGTCGGCTTGAAGAGGTGAGGGGGAGGTTATGATGACCCCTTGAGTGTCTATATAAAGGACCCTATAGCTGTTGAAATCATTTTTACATTTTTTTGCAACTTAAAACAAGCACTTCACCTCTTATTCTCTTCTTCATAAATTACTAAAACTCAAAACAAATCAACGCAACTCTTTACCAAATTCTTGCTATGAGCCTTAGAAAACATAGCAACAACTATTAGCAACTTGGAGCTTGAAGATTTGGAGCACACAAACCCTCACATATCAAGACTGTGAGCACCTAAGCCCATTTTTCCTAGGCTGTGAGCAAAGGATGAAGGTAGAAAGATTTTGGGAGCTTGCAAGGTTGACATAGGAAGTGGTAGCTAGGTCGAGGCTTGTGCTTGGTTACTTACTTGTTGAAGGTTGAGAAAACTCACCATTTGAACATATATGAAGTGTATATATGCTTTTTTTAAACTATAGTTATGCGCTTGACTTTATATTACTATATCTTTTGTGATTCTTGCTTTGGAAAACAAATGGCATATGTAATTGATGTATTTGGACTCGTATGACTTTCTATGGCTTGTTGCATGGCCTTGACATAAAGCATATATGGTTTGGTTGGACTTTAGTTGAATCAAACTTGAAAATTCAAATGGTTCTATAGCAAATAGTCGTCATAGAAGAAATTAGAAATGCCTTGTGTTCGGCATTTTCTATAATAATTTATAGAGAGATCCTTAGGAATTTCTCGCCATGACTGTGATGTTTATTGAGTATATTGGTTATGAAAAAACCGTGGACCTTAAAACGATTTTTAGCATATTGAAAAATGGCAAAACTTCAATTACGTAAAACTGCCCTAGTTCATGGCATGTTACAACACATAACGATAGCATTTCTGGCTCTATTTTAGCCCTGGACCTATTTTTATATCATTCTGGAAATGCTATAGTTTCTATTTGAACGTTGATTATTTTTAAATGACTTTTAATTTAAGTATTTATCTTCAATATTTTTATGATATTAGAGTATTTCAAAAGTAGTTTGGAATTTTAATATACTTTTAATAATTAATTATGAATTATTAAAATGGAAGGTTTATTTTAATAAAAGAAAAACAAGCTTTTTATAGTTTTTAAATAAATTGTAAAATAGTTATTTTTAATTACTATTTTAAATATATGTTTAGACCATAATTATAAGTATTTTAAAGTATATTTGAAGTATATATATTTTTAGAAAATTAGTTAATTATTTTATTATAGTATTAAAAGGTTTATGTAATATAAATATCTTTTAAATTGTTTTTAGAATTTTATTAAATATCTTTGCTTATAAATAAACTATTATACACACACAGATAGATATATATATATATATATATGTGTGTGTGTGTGTGTGTATGTATATATATATGCATATATGTGAATGTGTATCGTTTTCAAAAGGCTTTTAAATTATAAACAAATGTTTTACAAAAAGGTTTAAGAGTTGCTTATGTAGCTTAATCGTGTTTTTTTACTTGTTTATGGAAAGTAATTAATACTATACTTAGCACTAAAAGCCAACGAAGTAGGCTTATCTATCTATGATAGTTAAGAATGATGTTTGAGCATGGTTTAGAAGCAATAGTGCTTTAACCTACCAACTTCACTCTTGATCGAGGAATAGTAAGTTGAGAAGGTAGGAAACGTGATAAGTATTCGAAACTTGATTACCATAAGCGAACATTTTTAGAACTAGATGGTCGATAAGTCGACTAATCAAACTTGACCAATTAACTTAAGAAGTATATGAAATCTTCATGGCTTCATATGGTTTGAGATCCCCCATGGAGGACTCATTGGTATGAAATGTCTCTAGCTTTAAGAATTGTATATATACGAGATCCCCCGGGGAGGACCCTTTTATATATTGTTCGCTTATTTCTGAAAGAACCGAAGTTGAGTTAACTGGTAATTCATTGATTTAGTTTTAAAGAGTTCGAGTACTTCAAAACTAGTATATGAGTCTATGTTTTGGAAGAGGTTGTGAAGTGGAATGTTATAGAGTTGAACTGTCTATCCAAAGGTTAAGTCCAAGGGAGAGGTTAGTGTTAACATTTCAGACTAATGCCATAGATTTGAACTGTCTATCCTAATGTTAAGTTCAAGGGAGAGGTCAGCGTTAGCATTTATCAGATGACTTATGATGGAATACATAGAGAGAATCATGATCTGTTCGAGTGACGAGGACTCGTGTGTGAGATGCCGAACGTGACTTCACCATCAAATATGGGTAAAGACAGAGTAGGATGCACTTCCTAGGATTTAGCTAACCCAAAGAGGTATATCAACTTCATATCTAGAGATGTTTATCGATGTTGCTAGCGAGAGTTGTTGATACTTGGTTTGTGTTCGATAGTGAGCCAGTTGTGTTTACCTTATGGTATATTTCATCTACAGATATACGACACCCGAAAGGTAGTTTCTGAATCTTGTGCATGGGGGCCGACTTCAGTTTACAGAAGGGACCTCTATGGATAATCCATGTGTGAACATACCTTAGCGGTTTCAGATGCACTTCTAATATTATTGTATTGTGAGATGCAAGCAGCATAGCTATTTTCTTATTTATTTTCTACAGCCTAGAAAATATCTATTATATCACTATAATTAATTATCAGATGGTTCAGTTTCTTTTAAGGGAAAATGATGATTCGTACGGTAACTATAACGACCGCCCTACACCTTCGGTACCCAATATACCTGTATAACACGTTATAGAGGTACCTGGCTGATGCATGATGGTAGCCAAGGGTGTAAAGTAGTAAAAATCCAAGCATAGAACTTCTAGAATATTTTATAGTGCATAGACAAAATATAATATAATAACATAGGTGTAAAATAGGCGAGACAATGATATAATCAAATGAACCATAAATAAGAACATCAAAGTGCACCAGGTTTACAGACTATACAAAAAACAGAAATAAAGAGTTTATGTATCCCAAATCTCCAAAACAAACTCTAAAACTATCTCTCAAAATATAATTACTGATATAGGTCCACAGTACCGCATAGCGGAATATAAGCGATAGTAAGCTCCAAAGTATAGATATATAAATGCGTAGACTCCTGCTCGTACTCCATACAACACCATGCGCTATCCAGACCAGCTATCCCTAGTCTACTCATTTAAGAGTACTTAAGATAATAAGAAGCAAAGCATAAAACCTCGAGTCAGACAACAGTTTGGTGTGAGTGGTACAACATCTCAAAATACTATAAAAACTATATATATCAATAGTGGCATAGGGTATGAAGAACCATACCTGACCTGTTCCTGCAACCAAAGAGTTAGCACATAATGAACATAATATGCTACTCTACGAATATCATAAAGGTATACTACAAACTAAGGATGATGACTGGTGTCCAGGTATCCTCATCCCTAATACCTATCTCCAATGACATCCTTAGAGTGATAGACTACGGAAGAAGGCAATCAAAGCAACCATAAAATCCATCAAACAATCCATACTATTACTCAATCTATTATAGATATATGATAACTCGTATGGCCTTTCCCATGCCAGGGACTCCCGATTTGTAGTGTACTCATCTTTAGCCCAAAGTTAATTCTATACCCTTTCCTCGATCCAGGGTATGCGGAACAAAACAACCGATCCGGTGTAGCCAAACAAAGTACCCATGAGCGTCCTCACAATATCCGTATTTTCGAGTACATCAGAAAACACTCTAAGTATCAACGATCCTTTAACACGCATATCCAAGCACTTTCCTTGCTCCATCTAGTTTCCGTTATCTTCAATGAACCATTCCACGTTCCTTTATTCCATGATAGAACCACTCAACATTCTATCCACGGGCCTCCCTTCATAAAAACCACACTTTGTGGATAATCATTCTCATGACTTCCTTCAACATCGAGCCTTCATCATCGGAACCTAACTTCATTTAGCGTCGAATTGCCATCATCGAAGTCCCAAAGCTATCCCGAAGTATCAATCCCTGTCGTTTGGAGTTGCCTACTTCACTTTATATCACCCCAAGAACTCCGGAGCATGCCATGAAGAAGTTTTCGAAGTGCCGCCATATCACAAAGGGAATTGCTCATCTTCCATACTTTGTTCGATAGCGCCGAGCCAAGCCTAAAGGCGCCGAAAGCAAAGCTCGAAGCACCACCAGAAGCACCGAACCAATTTCACTGGCCATAACCGGAGCAAAGCAACACTCTTCCCAACCCAAAGCACTCCCTAGAAACACCAAACACATTTTCTATTCGAGCTCGGACCGTGTCTCCTCCAAACAAAACACGAGCACACACACCAGATAAAATATTTTGGATGGTCCCCCACACTCTAATACCACCGGAAAATATTTGCTGTACGGTTCTTACCCTTGCTAAACTGAAGTAAACCCGAGCTGATCCACCCTAAACACCGAGCCCATCCTCACCGAACAAGGACACCGGACCAAAATGCTGTGACTTCTTCACCTCCTAATTTCACATCGATTCCATCACTACGCTATGTTCTTCGACCTTAATGCCTTCCATATGCAATGACACAACTCTCAAAAATCTCGAGTAAATCTGTCGAAGCTCGGTTTCCCGGTTCCTAACTCTAAGTCCTTCCGATAAGCATTTTCAAACATAAAAGCATATACGCAAACAACGCACATGCACCAAACAACATTTGAACATGCAAACATACAACAATTCACAACAAACAATCCTATAATATGTCTCTAACCTAGGCTAACACACATCAAGGCAGCCATGCATCAAATTAATAGGATTAGAACATTCTAAATTCATTTTTACTTTAGGCTTCACTTTAAAATAGCATTAAAACTTAATTTTGACTTTAAAAATGGATATAGATACATATATAGTAAGGTGAGAGATGATGAACGCTCACTAAATTGAAGGAACTGGGCCAGCCCGCAGCGGAAGAAATGAGTGAATTTCAAAAAAAAATAGCCATTTTGGATCTTTAATGGGCCTATGAAGTCTAAATATACTTAGAACTTTTCTAAGTTTCTTTTAAATAAAATTAATATTTAATTTAATTTTATAAGTAAAGTTTTACTTTAATTTAATATGCATGTAAATTAGAGTATATCAAATATACTCTTATGTACATATTATGTGTAACGGTAACTTGTTAAATTTATTTAGAGAATGAAACTTTTCATTTCCTATCTCTTAAATTATTCAATTAATGACAGGGCAAAAATTTATTTAAAGAAGGAAACTTTTCATTTTCTTCATCTTAAATTATTCAATTAATAAGGGGGCACATTATTTATATGGAGAGAGAAACCTTTCATTTCTCTCTCTTTAATTAAACTGATTGATCATATGAATGTCATTAATTAGCAACATGTATATGACATGAATGTAAGTATAAACAAATATATATATTATAGTGTAAATTTTGTAAGTGCAACATAATAGGTGTTATCAATTGATGGCAAGGTGTAGACATATAAACAAAATTAAATGGATAGCCAATCACATAAAGGAAAAAAATGGGAAATAAATAAAGGGTAACAACGATGATTAAATCAATTCCCATTTTTTAACTTAATTAATGCAGCATTTAAATGACAAATTATAGGCATTATAATATAAGGATATAAACAGTCGAAAATAAATGTAGGTATATATTATTGCCTCATTTAAATTGTTTCCTCCTTTTGGAAAGAAATCTATTCATACTTTGGCAATATGAAATACATGTAATAAATTTTATATATGCAAACATACATATAAAATTAATCGTGTGTATATAAGATTAAATCAAATCTTTCTGCTTAATAAAAATTAGAGATTTATAACAATCCATTCAAAAGTTGGTTTATTGTCAAAACATTAACTATATGTATGTAATATTCAATAAAATATCTCTAATTAATACAAATTAGAGACTATAGTAATCAAATTAAAATTTAGATTTATTACCAAAACATCTTCCTGTTTTTTAATTTCCAAAACAATACAAACATAAAATGCATACATCTAAACTTTCAAATTTAAAATCACATTTTGTTTTATATGATTTAAAACATGAATCTTCAATAAAACACTGTAATATTCATAAACAAATTTTAGCTTAATTTGTTAAAGTAAAATCCAATCAAAACAATATGAAGATACAAAATTTTAGATCTAAAGGATTATCTTTGAATTGAATATTTGCAATATAGATCTATAATAAAACATTGTATTCAAACATATATAAATTTTAATTTAACAAAATAAGCACCAATTGATAAATTGAAATTTCAAAATTTCTAATCTAAAAATTAGACTTTAAATTAAATTTTTAGAACATAGTTCTAAAACAAAACACTATATTTAAACATATATAAATATTGGTTTTGATTTATTAAATAAAACACCAATTGATTCATTCAACAAACAATTCAAGCTACACAAACAATTTTCAACTTAAATGAGGCAGTGATATGTACATACAAATTATGATAATTAAATTTCTCTTTCAACAAACATTACATCAAATATCATTATCTATTAAAGAAAAACATACCTTATTACCAAAAGCCTTGAAGCACATCTTGTAAATGGACCCTCCTTAGGATGTTGTCTAGAAGTCACACCTTGAATGATGATACCTCCTCAGATCTTTAAGATCCCCATCCTATCCTTGCAAGAGATGGATGAACCACTTTTTTTTTAGAGTGACGGGTGTGTAGCGTGGAACTACACAGCCGGTTAAATAGTAATATTATATAGTACTAAAGAGGTCGATCGACATGCCCGATCGATGGCCAAAAAATAGAAGTGAAGCCACTAACTGTACTGAAAATACAAGAGTATCATTAACTATTACATGTTAACTGTAGTACGAGATAACTCCCTGTAGGCCAAGACTATCTTTCCGGAGATGCGGTGGTGCTTCCCTGGGATTCTACTGGTTGGACGCTGCACTGTGGGAGGCTCAGGCGGAAGGGTGCGGAGTGGCTTTGACCTGTTATAGCGGAGAAAATATGAGTGATACTTCTACAAGTTCCCTCGAAATGTCGTGATGGTTTTCCAAATACAATGGCATTCCTTTCTTTCCAGATGTACCAGCTAAAGGTTGATATGAAGGCGTCCATCAGCAGACTCTGCTGATTGAGCTGCCAATATTCGAAGTGAGAGGTCACACTGGGAATATACCCTAGGAGATAGGCACTAGTTGCCGCCCATATTGAATATGAGAAATCACATTCAAAGAAGAGGTGAGTTACTGATTCGTTCTGGGTTGAGCAAAGGACGCAGCGTGGGTCAATAGGGATGTTGAGTTTGATGAGTCTGTCTTTGGTATTGATTCGGCCTGAAATTAAGCACCATTGGAAGAAGGCTATACGAGGTGGGAGTTTGCAATGCCAAACCCTGGGGTAGGAGAAAAGGCGACCGGGGTGGATTAGATATTGATAACAGGAGGCGACTGAGAATCCTTTGGAAGGTGCAAGGGCCCAGAAAAAAAGGTCATGGCTGTTGGAAGGGCGGATCGACAGGAGGATATTTGTGGCAGAGAGAAGTTCAGGAATTAGGTCTGCTTCGAAGATGGAGGGAGGGAAAAGGTGGTCAGGACCTAGGGTGAGATAGTCTTTAACCGTTGCATTGGGGAGGGCGGTGTGTGAAAAGAGGTTGGGTAGAATTTTAGCGAGTGGTAGTTGATCAAACCATGTATCTAACCAGAACAGGCATCTGTTGCCGCTTTCTATTTTCACCTGGAACAGTGCTTTGACTCTGGGTAAGGTATGAAGGACCCCCGACCAGAAGGGGGATGGGTGGGACCGGATGGTGAGGTGGAGTGCCAAGTGAGGGTTTGATTGATAATGATAACCTAGGATCCACGATTTCCAGATGAAATTTCCAGGAGTAAGTAGTCTCCAGAGCCATTTGGACAGCAGCGCCTGATTGAAGGAGCGAAGGTCTGTAATCCCCAACCCACCATGATTGCGGTGCAAACACACCGTCTTCCAGTTCACCAGACATTTTATTTTGCCTCCATTCCAAAGGAATGTACGTCTGATTGAGTCGATTTTCTTGATAACCCAGGATGGAAGCTTGAGGATGGACATCCAGTATGAGGGGATAGTTGATAGGACCGATTTGACTAGGACGAGACGACCTGCAGAGGATAACGAGTGTGCCTTCCAGGTTGCGAGTCTGGATTCAATTCTGGAAATTAGAGGAAGCCAGTCTGCGCGGTGGAGGTTGGAAGGACGGATAGGGATGCCTAGATAGGAAATGGGGAATGCGGCTAAGTTGCAGTTGAGTAGGGATGAGATTGTAGGGCCGAGGTTTGCGGAGTTGCCTAGCATGATGACGGAGCTTTTGTTAAAATTGATGGAGAGGCCAGAGATTGTTTCGAAAACATATAGTGCTACCTTGAGGCAATGGATGTGGTTGATGTCGGTAGAGGCGAATAAGATCGTGTCATCTGCAAATTGAAGGTTAGACACAGCTAAATCGGAGTTTTGGAGCTGGATACCTTTAAAAAGATTATTGGTCGATGCAAGCTTGATCATTTGGTTGAGCACATCTGCTACCAGGACAAAGATTAGGGGAGAGAGCGGGTCTCCTTGTCTCAGACCCCTAGCTGATTTAATGTGACCACCAGTGGAGCCATTGATTGAGATGGATGAGGTACTTGTGTTTAATATCGCTTCGATCCACCCACACCATTTTGTCGGGAAACCCCTGTGCTTCATAAGGTCCAAGATGAAGTCCCAATGTACCATGTCGAAAGCTTTGGAGAAATCTAGTTTTAAAAGGGTTCCAGGGGTTGAAGTTCTATGACAGTAGGAGACAACTTCTTGGGTGGCGGCGACGCAGTCTAAAATGTTTCTGCCTTGTATGAAGGCCGATTGTTCCGCCCCAACCAGGGGGTCGATGGCAGCTTGGAGTCTGTTGGCAAGGACCTTCGTGATTATTTTGAATGTGGTGTTAAGGAGACTGATTGGTCTGAAAGCGGATAGGGTGTTGGCACCAGGGGATTTGGGGAGAAGGATGACGTTGGCATAATTGAGGCGGGCAATTGAATAGGGATTGGCTTGGAATTCTTCGCACATGTCAAGTATGTCGGTTTTGATGGTTTCCCAATATCGTTTAAAGAAAAATGGGCCGAAACCATCCGGGCCCGGGGCCTTATCATCTGGCAAGTTTTTGAGCGCGGCCCAAACTTCCTCTTCGGTAAAGGGGTGGTCAACAGGAATTGAGGGACAGGATGGGTATAGGAGGTTCCAATCGATGGGGGGTATTGCCTGCGAAGCTAGGCCTAGGATACTACGGTAGTATTCGGTGAAAAGGCGGAGGTGGTCCGACGTTTCGGTGAAGCTGGAGTTGTTGTGCACTAGTTCCGAGATGTAAAGAGATCTACGTCTGCCATTGGCCATACGATGGAAGTAGGAGGTGTTTCTATCTCCCTCCTCCAACCATTTGGCTTTGGATCTTTGCTTCCATCCAATTTCCTCTTGTTTGATTAGTCTATCAAGCTCGGTTTCTAAAGTCTTCAGTTGGGAGTGTTCGGTTGAGGTGAGGGGTCGAGATTCTTCGAGAATATTGAGATCTAGGATGGCTTCTTGGGTGGAGGAAATGCGCGAGCGTAGGGAGCCCCAAATATTTTTGGCCCAAGGTTTGATGATCTTTCTGAGTGAGCGGAGTTTGGAGACTACTCTGGCGGTTGCGGAATTGGATGGCACAGGTTGGGACCAAGAAAACTGGATGAATTTGTCGAAGGAGGGTTCCATGGTCCATAATCGTTCGAAGCGGAAGGGGCGATTTGGGTTTGGGGATGATCCCGAGTCCAGGATTAGTGGACAGTGGTCGGAAATGGTCGAGGCTAGACCGGATACGTTAGAAAGAGGGTGCAAATCTTCCCAATTGATATTGAAAAGGAATCTGTCAAGCTTGGCTAAGGACGGGTCCGATCTACGGTTTGACCAGGTATAAAGTCTATTGGTGATTGGTGGGTCTATTAGGGAGCCGGAGTTGATGAAGGAGTTGAATGAATCTGAGTCTTGGGAGGCATTTCCGGAGTTTCTTTCGAGGGTGTTTCTGGTAGTATTGAAGTCTCCCCCTAGTAACCAGGGGCCATTGAGATGTGTGGCGAAAGTGAGGCAGTTGTTCCAGAGGGTATTTCTATCGGTGGGGTTTTGAGGGCCGTATATGTTGGAAAAGAAGTAAATGGTGTTGGTTTGGATGTGGCGGAGTGAAACATGAAGAGCAGAAGGCTGAAGGATGGTTTGGCAGTGAGACCAAATGGATTCATTCCAGAGGGTGATTAAACCACCACTGGAACCATTGGCATTCAAGTGGGCCCAACCAGAAAGATGGGCCCCACCTAGCTGTCTAATTAGGGTAGGAGAGGGGTCCACAAGTTTAGTTTCTTGGATGAGGAGAATATCGCTTTTGTGTGGGGACAGTGTGAGATTTAGGGCGATTCTTTTATTGGGGTCCCCTAGGCCCCTGACATTCCAGGTGATAATCTTCATTGGGATGAGGATGAACGCTCCAGTTCTAGTGATTGCATGGCAGCGAGATGTTCCTCTCGCAGTTTCACCCCCATGCAACGTGCAATTTTTTTATTTAAAATTTTATTTGCAGAGGAAAAAACTACGGGTTTGAAAAAACTACCAGGGTGAGATGCAGCTTTGTGTAATCTGGCGCTTCGTCTGACAGCTGTGGGGGTGATCATTGGAGATTCTTGTCCGGTCCGAGGTGGAGTGGGTGCGACTGCTCTATCGTCCGGGGGAGCGTTGTTCTCGGATTGGTTACCCAGGTTGTGGGAGTTGACTGGAGACGGGGGGATGAGTGCAAGTTGATTACAGGGGTTGGGAACAGGAGGGTGGCTGTGAACTGCACTGTCTTCCATGGGAGATGGTGTAAAGTTTTCGGATTGGTTTCTTGGATTGTGAAAATAGAATGGAGGCGGGTGCGAAGATGAGGGGATGAGTGCAAGTTGGTTACTAGGGTTGGGATCTGGGGGAAGACTGTGTATGGGGAGTTGGAAGGGCCAAGGATTGGACAGGTCCAGGTCTGCGTAAGGGTTCCAATTGGGTTCTTCAGCCGGCCAGCTGTCCCAGCCTAGAGGACCCATTACTTCAAAGGAGTTTTCAGGAAGGTTTGGGGCCACGGGTTCTGGTATGTTTTGGTGGATTGGGTCAACCATAGGGATGTTGTCTAGGGGGGAGAGAGGGGCGAAGATGTCCGGGTCGAAGTTCATAGCATCGAATCTATCCTCCGAGTTAAGTTCGTGTGGGGGGATGTGTTCATCAAAACATCTGAAGGCCTCCTCCAAATCAGTCCCTATTGGTATCGACTCAGGGTTTCGGTTTGGATGCTCGTGTTCCCATCTGTCGACAGTGAGGAGGTAGTCATGGTTGTTTAGGTTTGCAACGATAGCGGTGGGGGTGGAAACACCTGAGAAAAATTGCATTTTGATGTATAGGTATCGGTGATCGATCAATGCCCAGTTGCAGCAGTCGAATTCGACGAAGCGACCTAATGGGTTCAATGCGGAGCGCACCGCGTCGGCTTTGTCTCGGAGGAGCTCTGGAAAGCCCTGGACGCGGGCCCAGGTGGTTGGTTCAAGGTTGACAGAGGATGGTTCCGGGTCTGACCAGGGTTGAATGAGGATGGCCCCGCCTGGTTTGGTTAAGGTTCGGAGTTGTAGGGCACGGATGAGTGTTTCGTGTGTGGGACAGCAAAAGACGAAGCTGTTGTTGCTTAGAATCCAAATGGGTAATTCGTTGTGTTGAAGGGCGGTGGAGAGGGCTTGGTGTAGTGATTCTAACGTCCAGATTCCGTTGATTACTGTTGCGGTGAGGTAGAGTGTGGAGTTGTCCATTGAAAATTGATGTGGAGAAGGAGCAGAGGTTCTGGGTTCAGTATATTTTTTGGATTGAGGATGGAGCGGGGAACGAGGAGACTCAGGAGTTTTAATTGGTTTGAGAGTGCTTTTGGGCTTGGCAGTGTAATAATGTGGCGCTGGGTCCCGATGCAAATGAGCTGATATTTTGTTTTTTGTGGGAGGGGCAGAGGCACGCACGGGATACGAGGCTGCTGATTTGTTTGCCTCGGGGCATGCAGATTGCGAGTGACCGAAGAGATTGCACTTGTAGCAGATCTTTGAGTCTCTGCAGCTTCGGGCCAGGTGTCCTCTTCCGGCGCAATTTAGACATCGTCCCTTAGATTTTAAAAATTCTACCATGGCGCGTACATTATCGAAAGACGGCAGTGATCTTCGACGTTTCTGTTTCGGAAGTTCGAGAATGAGTGGTGGGAGGGCGGCCACTTGTGCGTAAGATCTTTCTGGGATAGTTTTGATATTGACTGGGTGGGGTTGTGATGAATTGGTTGAAGTAGCCTTAGTACTTCCCGAAGTCGGTTGGGTAGAGTTGGACTTATCGCAGAGATGGGAGACGTATCTTTTGGGTACGAATGAGATTGGTGGGGGTTTGTCGAATGGTGCTGGAGCTGGTGGAGCGGTTACTGGTGGGTGGGAGGAGGGGTTGGAAGGGTTTTGGGATAGGGTAAAGGAGGAGTTTGGAGGGGCTTGCGGAAGATGGGAGAGGGAAGCCATTGATGATCTGTATACAAATGGTTAGATACTTATGATGGATGAACCACTTTTGTTTTGTTTTTTTAATGTTTTCGTATAGAGTTAAAAGAATTTTGGAAATTTTGTTTTGTTTTTTGTCATGAAAAGTTAGGAGAAGAGAAAGAAATAGACTGAATGAGAAAGAATGAATTGTACGTACAGAATGAATTAGGGAATATGTTTTATTTGAAAAAATGAAATTTTTTCCATTCTTTCATTAAAACTTCCCTAATTAATTCCGTTGATCATTTCTCTCTCTCTCTCTCTCTAATCCTTTCTTTACACGTATATCATTAAATGACATAAAATTTCCTTAAATCATGTCGTCAAATGACATAAAATTTCCATAAATAATGTCATTAAGTGACATATAATTTCCATAAATCATTTCTTGCAATTATCTTTAAATTACATCAACATCGTATATCAATGCGTGCAAATATAACTTTTATAAATGTATTAAAATAATTACCAAAAACTTTCGAACATCAAATAAATAATAATTAATATTTCTCAAATATGATTAATTTAATCAATTTACAATATTTTATAAATTAATTAAATCATGTGATTTTTCAAAGAATTCATCATTACGGTTGTGCGACTCAAAGGTGTAAATTCAGTCAGCGATTGATATCAAGCTATTAGAATATTAACGTTCACACATCACTTAGCAGGTGACATGACATTTTGGCCGAATTTATCGCTTACACGTCTTTGGTAAAATCCAATTTTACTTATTATAAGCGGTACCTAATTGTAACGAACCGGATTTCCAACCCTCGAAAATCGACACTAATACGTCCACTGTATTACATGCCGAGAAATCAACTGTTGGAAAACCCGGTTGTTAAGGGAAAAAGAAAGAAGAAAGAAGATAAGAAGTAAACTCAACAACATAGAATCTGTAACAACCCAAAATTTGAACTATAATAATTAATTAACAAATTAATTAGACAATAAAATAAGTTAATGACATTTTCGAAATTGAGCCATGGTAGTTGCACCATTGGGGCCGTAGTAATTTTCTGATCGATTCCATATATAATTTGTCGAAATCCAAGCTAGTATGAAGAAGTTACGCAATAAACAAGAATTCAAGATTTTATAAGCAAAAACGAAAAAAATAGACCCTTAGGGGTCGACCATTGTTTTGGTCAGGTCAACCTATAGGTCGACGCCCAAGGTGCTTAGGTCGACCCGCATACATCTTAGGTTGACCCACACGTCTACCTAGACGCTATTTCGTCCAAGTATGAGCCGATGAAGTTAAAACTTGATTTTCGTGAGATCCTATGCGTTCGTGCTTGCATTTGAGGGTCCCTAGTAAGCCTATGACATGGTTGCACCAGATTTAATCTTCAAATCCGATGGCCTAAGATCCCTAAGCCACACTATAAATAAGACCCTAGGCCTAGCTATTTTTCTCATTCGGATTTTCTCCCAATTGGGTTCATTGCCCAAGGCTAAATCCTAAATAGAAAATTTTTCTAGGGAGAAGAACTTTTTAATAAAAATATTCTATGCCCTAGAAGTGGATCCAGGAAGGCCAAGGATCAGAGCTAAGGACCACATGTGAGTGTTATGTAATTATTTTAGATTTGTAAGCAATTTAAAATAATAGGGTTCTCAATAGTTGTAGTTTTTCTACAATTTTGAGACAGTTTTTATATAAGTTTATTTACAGTCAGTTTTTAAGTAAGTTTCAGAAGTTCTTTTCAGTCTATTTTATTCAGCTATTTTATTCAGTTATTTATAGTTATTTACATCTGTTTTAAGTTGGAATTTATCCTGTAAATGTTAGATTCTATTTATAGAGATTTAATCCTTTTTTACGCGAATAAATTAAAAAGAGAAGAATTCGCATTAAAATAGAATAACACTAAATTTACAAAAATCAGATGTAAAATGAGAAAACTGAAATAAAAATAGAGATGGACTGAAATAGGAAAATTTAAGATATTTGCAAGCATAATTATAACAAGTGGTTAAAACTAAAAAGAGAAAATAGAAGAATAACAGCTGCAAGAACAATTATAACACAGGTTATAATTAGAAAGAAAGAAATAATAGAAGAGGCTTATTTTAAAACTTAGATCTTGGATTAAGTTAATAAGCAAATATAGCAGAAATAACAGAAGAGACTTATTTTGAAACTTAGATTAAGTTAATAAGCAAATATAGAAGTAGGGCCGTATCGGCAGCATCCCTTTCAGATCTAGGACTGATGGTCTTATAATAGTATGTGAGGCTGGGACACGCTTATGCTGATTAGAGTAAATAAGTGGCCAATAGATAGAGGCTCAAATCTGGGGATTTGGGCAAGGGGCGCAAAACTAGAAGATTGTTTGTTAGGACCAGTACCGACAGCATTTCCTTTCAGGTCTAGGACTGATGGTCTCACAACGGTTAGGTGAGGGCAGCATTCCCTTTCAGGTCTAGGACTGATGGTCTCATAACAGTTAGGTGAGGCTGGGCACACTTATGCTAACTAGGGTAAATAAAGGGTCAAATAAGGGGCGATAGTTAGTGTGTACCAGCGATGACCGAGCGTGCGGCATCGATTAGGGTAAATAATTCACTACTGCGTCCAATGTGCTAAGAGGTGTCTTTTGCTATGACCAACAGGATTGGTTCACAGTGACACAACAGAGATAGAATAGGCCGATCAAAGGGTAGAATTAGGATTTTAGCCTAATCAAAGCATTTAAGCCAAGTGCAAACAATCGAAACAATCAAAGCAAACAATCAAAGCAAGCAGTCAAACAGAATCAGAAATAGTATTTTATCCGAGTTTTATCTTTTCTGTTTTTTCCTTTCATGATAGAACTATTGCTTAGTCTATTATCTTTATCTTGCTTAGAAATACTAGTAATTACTTTCACTCACCAGACTTATTGTCTGACCCACTTCTCTATTTCCCTTTTTCCTTCATAGGCCAGCAGAGTCGAGGACAGTAGCTTCAGGTTGCTTGGAGATCCATTCTCGGAGTTTTATCATTTCAGATGTATTCTTCTATTCTTCATCTTTTTCATTTTGCTTATGATGGATTGGAACTTGTGAGAGGGATCATTATTATTGTTACTTTTGCACTCTAATTATGTGAAACCGAGGTGTATTTTTCATGAGACATGAATTTGAGATATTTTGAGTTTTTGAGACATGTTATGTTTTTATGACTTATTTGAAATGAAGTTTGATTTTGAATGATAAGTTATTATTTAAATGTTTTCGCTGTTTTTACTTATTTATCTTGTGAATCTTAGTCTCTGTGATGCTTTAGATATACCTATAATGCACCACATCCTTTGGTATGCCTTTTTTAGTTATATTAAGGGGTGTGGGGGTGTTTCACTTGGTATCAGAGCCTAAGGTTACAGGATTCCTAAAAACTTGTTTTAAAAGTAAAGTATTTTTCAAAAGTAACATATCTTTAAAAGTATTTTTCAGAAAGAAACTATTATTATAGAAATGGTTTTCAAGTATAAGAGAGTTTTATAAAAATCCCCTCAAAGTCCAGTTCAACCTTCTTTCGATTCTTTTGAGCCAAAATTTTCTTTTCTTTGCATAGAATGGCGGACGCCCCAAATCTTCCAGAGGGTGTCCAAGTCCCTTGCTGCTTCCGTAGATACCTCCAAGCTATGGCACCAGAGGTGCAAGGGCAAGCGCCCAATGCAGCACCGGCGGGTGGAGGTCCCGTTAATCCACCTGCAGCAGCCAATTTTTCTAAGCTATGCAAGGACTTCGCTATTCTAGGAGGCAAGATGTTTTCCGACACGGAGGATTTCATGGAGGCACGAACTTGGTTGAGGAATACAGAGCGGATATTTGGGCTGTTAGGATTGGAGGACCGACAGAGAGTTCAGCTTGCATCTTGGCAGCTGAAGGGAGAGGCTTCTTAGAGGTGGGAAATTATAGAGATGGAAGGTAGAGACATAGGTTGGTTTGGATTTCGGGAATGGTTTCAGAGAAAGTTCTTGTCGCAAGCTGAGGAAAGCATGCAGTTGAAGAAGTTCATTAGTCTAAAGCAAGGGAGTCTTTCGATGAAAGAGTACATAAATCAGTTTAATGAGTTGTCACAATTCGGGATGGAGCTTGTTAACACACCGCATAAGAGGGCCATCGAGTTTGCTAAGGGTTTGAACCAACCCCTCCAAGGGTTGGCATTGACACATGTACCTATAGTAGCGGTGTATGAGTCACTTGTGGAGATGGCTCCCATGTCAGATGTAGCTAAGGAAGAAGAGGTTAAGGAGGTTCCTAAATGAGAAAACTCTAAGAAGCAGTGGTGGAAGAATAAGAAGGATAAGGACAAGAAGAAAGGAGGAGGACCTAAAAAGGGACAAGTCAAGAAAGGCGAGAAATGTCATGGCTGTGGATTGGTTGGGCATTTCACAAAGGACTGTAAGAAGGACACAATGAAGGGGAGGTGTTACAACTGTGGGCAGCCTGGACACCTCAGTAGAGCTTGTCCTCATAGAACGGGGCAGAGAGCGGGCACACCTATGGCGCAAGTATAGGCTTTGGATGCAGCACCTTCTAGTAGTGGACCAGATCGAGGTAGTAAAGTCTCTGTAGAAGGTTTGATCTCTATTTCGAATTTTTCTATACGGACTCTTTTTGACTTCGGAGCATCGCATTTTTCATTTCTAGTTCCTTGGTTGATTGTTTGCACTTAGATATTTCTTTAGTTGTAGACCCTATAGTTGTTTCAAACCCCGTAGGAGGATCGACACATTTATCCATGATTTGTAGGGGTTTGAAATTTTTTATACTAGGCGTAGAGTTTGATTGTGACGCCTATGACTAGGATTTTTGGGATATGGGATGATTTTAGGGATGGACTGGTTATCCACTTTTGGTGTGATATTGGACTGCGAGAGGAGAGTCGTTAGACTAGAGACATGTAGCGGAAGGACTCTCGAGGTTTCTTGCGACCTACAAGGGTCAGTCATGTTGAGCTTCCTTTTATTCCTTGATTCATCACTAGGAGATTTAGATTCAGTTCCAGTCGTTAGAGATTTCCCAGACGTTTTTGAAGAGGTTAGGGGGCTGCCCCCTAAGAGAGAGATCGACTTTAGGATTTATTTGAATGACAATGCTAAGCCAGTGGCATTTCCCATGAGACATATGGCTCCTAGGGAGAGGAAGGAGCTAAGTAAGCAGATTGGTGAGCTATTAGAGAAAGGCTTCATCAGACGGAGCATATCTGAGTGGGGAGCACCAGTCGTCTTCGCTACAAAGGTGGATAGTTCCCTTCGACTTTGTGTAGACTATAGAGAGTTGAATAAGCGCACGAAGAAGAACCGTTACCCACTTCCTAGGATAGACGATCTTTTCGATCAGTTGGTTGGCTCTTCAGTATTTTCTTAGCTTGACTTAGCCACTGAATTTCATCAGCTTAGGGTCGCTGACGACAGCATCGATAAGACATCATTTAGGACACCCGATGGATTCTTTGAGTGGTTGGCTATGTCGTTTGTGCTGACCAATGCCCTAGCCTATTTGTAGATTTGATGAGCCATGTTTTTTGAGATGTCCTAAGTAAGTTCGTTGTAGTGTTTGTGGACGACATTCTGGTGTTTTCCAAGAGTAAGGAAGAGCATGGCATTTTGGGGTACCGCCGGTCACGGTGCATCTATAGATAAAATAACACCAAGAACCTTGCATGGATCTCCTGCCAACACAAGACCGTCTTACCCCTTGCTGGATAGTACGGAATATGATCACCCCTCCGTTAATGGGCCTCGAAGAATACAAATGAGAGATAATAGCGGATCTAGATAGAGATGATCATACTCTACTTAAGAGCGACCCACTTAGCCCTGCTGCATCTTCCCTGTTATAATCATTCCCGGTTGATGTGGCTTGAGGCTACGATTACCTTTCAAGAACATTTACACTTAAAATGCTTATTGCCCTCCAATGATAATGTGCAGATAGCATTCATCCATACAAGTCTGTTCTGGGTCTGAACGAAACCGAAGTCACTAGTCCTACTACATCCATCTTGGAATCACTCTCAGGATTAGCAGCGATTAGCCCTTGCACTTCACATCTCTATCTTCGATTCCATGCTCTTCACGATGTCTTCACTTCAAAACGCATTCGTTGGATCAAAGTGGTTTTTAGATAACACATCCAATCCTGGTCTCTTCGAAACAACGTTCGATAATTTCAAGTAAACTCAACTCCGGTTCTTTAGGAAATAAACAATTAATGATAAGATCGGAGATCACCTCCTAATCGTTAGTGGATGGATTTACTTATCATTGTCCTAGAAGAACGAAACAGGATTTATACGCACAGTACAGCATCATCGAAGATGACTATGCCATATAACTCACAAGTCTCTCCTAGATATTTCCAAAGTTACATTTTGGGTCCAATTTCGATAGTCAGTTATTTTAGTATCGAATAACAAACATTCAACTAAGGATTTATTTCATAGGGAAAACTAACATTGGTTAAGCATATAAGCAATCACTAGCCTCGTTTCATAAATCTTCATAAATAAAAGCCACTTTGTAACTTACTTGTATATATTACAAAGATATACTCGCGAATTACTATATTTCAATACTTAGAAATATCCATATACTTATCTCAATGGTATAAGTATATCCACAAAATTTAGAATGTTTTTTATTCGATTCTCCAATCATTTATAAAATTCCTTATAATCCTTCTTAAAACATTTATAACTCATTTTATAAATCCTCTAGACCATTTATAAAATTCTTTTATACATTCCAATCGTTCGTAAATTCTTTTTGAACATTTCAAAAATAATTTGTAAAGCCTTTATAAATCCATAAAACCATTTGTAAAACTTTTTTCATGAATCTATAAACCCGTTTCTAAAATTGGTTTATAAATATATAACCATTTATAAACTCTTCCACCTTGCAAATACCCCTTCCTTTAGTTCTTCAAACCATTTTATAAACTCCTTTTCAAATTCCAAGTCTTTCGACTCCATTTCCGGGTATCGAAAACTTTTATAAACAATTTAAATCATTTACTTCAAAACATCACTATATAATAATAATTATTAACAATGAACATTATAAATAAATGGGAATTGTTAAGTTTAAAACATCTTAAAATAATAATTAATAATTCCAAAATATTGTTTAAGAAATAATAATAATTAATCTTTACCATTTTATAAATAATAATAATTTATGTCAAAACCTTATTAATAAATCCTTTTGTTAACTTCAAACCATAATTTTCTTGAAATAATTAGCCTTCTAATGTTTAGATAAATTCTTTAAAACCATATTACTATAAACAAATAACTTTAAACAATACTAATATAATTTAAATAACTTTAAAATAATATTACTATAATTAGTTAACTTTTAAAATAATATTAATATAATTAAATAACCTTAAAATAATATTACTATAATTAAATATCTTTAAAATAATATTATAATTAAATTACTTTTAAACAACATTGCTATAATTAAATAAATAATCCTTAGAACACAATATTTCCGAAATCCAATTTTGGATTTAAAAATCGTTTCTCGACTCAAAAACCAATTCCAACTTAAACTATAATTTATTGTATTTTTAAAATACTAATTTGAGGCTAATAGCCACCCAACACTTAACCAACCTCAATATTGATTTTCTATCACTACTAGTTTTTAGTTTTCAATATATAATAATGTTATAACCATAATATCCACAATCATGTTTATTTTTCAATAATCCATATAAAAATATATTATCGAAATAGTTCAACAATAGTGAGGAATCCTGTTGGATCCCTCCAACTTGTTTCCCCTGCATCACAAACGTTATATAATCATAAAATATAAATTAACCTATTTTGAGGCGGGATTCGTATACAAAGGGTCATCCGCTCTTACACGGGAACGTAATAGGGTCTCATCCACTCCTATAGGCGGGAATATATCCGAACCAACTAATAGATATAATAATTCATCCAAACAGTCATTCAACAATTTTTATCAACTATATATCATACTAGTTAACCAAAAAGGTGAGTTGAACTCACCGAAATTTTCTGTCGTCGCCGAGGGGTTTCAGTTTGGATTTTAGCCCAATTTTCGACAGTCTCCAAATTCGTCCAAACCAGTTCTATCGCGAAGCTTTCGTCATTACGAGCGCAACGCAAAAATTCGTGCCTCAGTTCGATCTCATATGAGAGAGTTATTGAATTTTTTTAGTTAACGAGAATTAAATATTGATAAAATCCACTAATCACTTTAATAATCAACTAATTACATAATTAACCTTTCTTCCCCTATATAAAATTATTCCCGCTATCACCTGCTTTCCACTCCACCATTGTAGCATGGTTCTTCCCATCTTTCTCCCTCGTCTCTCCATGATATCACTCACCGTCTTCACCAGCGATCATCTCTTGCCGATCTCCACACGGCCATGCCCACCATGTCCAATTCGAGCTCCCCTATAAAAACACGATCGCCTTCCCTAAAGTTGCAGTGCCACATCGCGGACCCCACCAATGGTGATCGGACCACCCAAAATTTTGACCCGAGTTGACCCTTTAATCGCGAGACCAAATCAATGCTTCGATTCCCCTAACTCCACACGAACAGTTCGATAATGCCAACCCTAGCTCCTTAACCCATTCGACTGTCCACTGACAAACACCCTGAACTATAGTCGTACCCTCTTATACTCACGTTAGGATAGATCCATTCACCATACTTTCAAAGATTCAAGTTTTGTAATTAATGGTTGAGTATTTCTTTTTTTTCTCTTTTCTTTTCCTGGTTTGAATAATTTAAACGAGAGAGGGCAGAGGCATTTAAAAGGAAGATGGTATGGTCATGAACAGGTGGGAGTGTGGGGGTATGGTGATGGTGATGGGTCAATGGTTGTGTATAGTCAAATCTAAGTAAATATATTATTTAAATTCAAAATATCTAGCTATATAATTTTGAACCCCAATCGAGACATGTCGCTTGGCGTTCTATATGTTATACTCCTATTCAGAATGCAATGGGACTAGTTTCGACACCTGATTCGATCGTATGCAGAAGTTAGCTTTTTTAGCCCAATTATTATACTAAATTTTCAATATTAAATTTTACGCATTTCGATCTCACACGACCAAACGGTACATCTGAATGCCATGAAATTTGACTGCGTATTATAATTCATTATAACGGACCCAATGGCACTAGTTTCGTCGAAATCCAAGACAGTGCCCCGGGAGGCTATTTTCACTCGTTAATTAAAACGAATTATTTTTAAAAACCACATTAATCACTTTTAAATCTAAATTAAAAGTATAATATATCCATTTTATTAAATAGAAATTAAATAAGCTTTTAAATCATTTTATCCAAATAAAAATCCAAGATTCAATTATTTAAACGATTTTCAATTATTAAATTCAACAGTTAAATTATCCAATAAATCATTATATTTGAAATTCAGGTTATTTATCCTATAAATTAACTTTATAATACTAAGAATCAATTAAATATCCCAATTTCAAATGATTGAAAATTCTGGGTCATTACACTAATGGTGACAATTATTTACACCAATTCTCTTCGTCAAAACTATATCACTTTAGATTTATGGAATTTGGTAATGTTCAAAATTCCAATATCATTTACATTCAACTTTTTAGTCCAAACACAAAGTCCTTGGTTCAATAATAACAATTATTATTAACCAAAATGCTCTGGCAAGAGACTTTGACTTTGAGTTGACTTCAATTGACTATGATACTAACCTCATATAACCGAGGAGACGAATCCTCACTTGAATAGTGTTTCACTTCCAATGCTTCCACTCGACCCAACTATAGTTGTTCAATGGACGTCGTGCCACGATTTAACTATAATCAAAGCAGAGCTTCCACATTGTAGATCAACAGTATTCTCAAGTTAAGAGAATTGTGTAAATTAGTCACATCGATTTCTCTGCTTGACCCTAGTTATATTAACCAACAGAAAACTATCGAGTGAGTCATTCCGTTATTATCTAATAACTATCAGTACGTAACCCCTCGATTCCCCCAACAGTCATAAGTAATACACTGCCCAACATTTGGAGATCGTTATGTACTCTAGTCTCAACGGATACATCGATATCCAATCTCGATGCATCTTGACTAGGAACATTTAAAATGGTATATTTGTTTCATTGTGATAAATTACTCACAGTTACAACACTTTGTAACTGTTATCACAAGACATACCGTTTATGGATTTTCTATTAAATATACTTATAATTAAATTGATTAATTAATATAAACACATTATATCGAGTATATAATAGAAAGAAAATACCTTTATTTCGAACAAGATTGGTTAATGAGTTAGATATATGTAATGAATTACATAATTGCCCCCTAAGGCATACCCCTAACTCTATCAATCTCCCACTTGCACTTGGGGTTAATTATAAAATCTTATTCCAACTTCTACAATCGATTTTCTCAAAGCCAATTGGATTAGCATTTTTGTGAACGGGTATGCTATTATGTTTTATTTATCTACTCTGTCAATCAACTCTCTTAGACGGTGATAAACTGTTTATTATATGGAACAATTCAGAGTATGTCTCTTGACTTCTAGTGAGTTCTAAGTTCTATTACGAACCGTATCATGACATTATTATCATATAACAATGTTATGAGATTCTCAACATTTGGAGTCGGCTCAGTTATAAATTTGTGCACTTATAATTTTATATACATTATTTTTATTGCGGCAATATTAGAGGTGATGTACGTAGCCATTTTTCATTGAATAGGTCACAGTCTTTTATTTGGACATTTCCAACTTAAATATTCTTAACTTGAATTTATTATTGACATACTACACTCAATATGACTTATGAAGTTTGAGTTCGAACACTCCTTCATAAGGAGTTTTTTTTTTGTAAACAATTCTCTAGTATTTCATAAATATACAAGAACACTTCAAACAACCATTTAGTGATATCAATTTGGATTTGATATGTGACGACCCACCTTTCTGATCCCTGGAAACGACACTTAATACATCCTCGGTATTCGTATGCGTTGCCCAAGCATCAGAAAGATAATTTGTCTTAGGGTGAAATAAAGAACAAAACAAGACAGAATAGATAAACCTCACAGCGGAATGGTTACATATAATATAAAATGATATAGTACAAAAGGTTACTCCTTATAAGGAATCATCAGAGTTGTACAAAGAATACTACATCTAATAGATTGATAGCTATACATTCTAACTTTTCATTTTTAAGATACAAAATACACCTACATAATCATACATCGAAAAATAAATAACTAGATAACTAAGGAGCTGCCTGCTCGATCACCGTCTTCAAAGAGCTCCAAAGAAATCCAACTATTCTCGGACTACCCAAATATAATTGATTACCCGAGAGTTTAGGGAAAATAAACAACTCGGGTCAGATAAAATGTTTAGTATGAGTAAAACTTTGAAATAATAGGAAGTGCATTTAACAATAATATATGGGACCACGCCGTTAACGCGGAACGGGTTTTCTCCCACATAAACAACAACCAAACCTAACAAAAATGGAAATGAGCAATAAGGAACAAATCCAAACATAGATGATGGGTACAATTAGTATAACATTCAGACTTGAAAGAATGGAAATAGCCTGAATAAAAATCCAAATTGGATAGAATGGATAAAATAAGACAACAGTCCAAACTTGATAGAATAGACTAAATAAGATAACTATCCAAACTGGATAGAATGGACAAAACCAAATAATTGAACATCGCGAAGAGTGGTTGACTCTTCCCGTTGTAATTAAAGAAAACAAATTCAAAGGTTAGAATCAAATAAGAAAAGGAAAATTTCCAACTATGACTAGGAAGGTGCACCCCTCTTGGAATATACCTTTAGTAATATACTCCTGAGAAGCTCATTTACTCTGTGACACTTCTCAGGACCCTCCAAGCCGGACCCCGCCAGACCTTATCGAGAATCCAAATATTTCACATTGAAATCTTAATCGTTTTTCACTTGACGTTACACAAAAATCTAGATGAGATGCGAAAATACACTAATGGGAGCAACCCCACATAGCATGGCCACCTCTCGCGCTTTTGGTTTAGTCATTTCCGATGAAGGATAACAAAGCTCAACGGAGCAACACATCGTTTTAGAACGACGATAATAAAGAAGCTGAGGTAACCGATAGTTGGGAAACCAACTATCGAGGATATAAAACGATCGTATATGGAAATTAAGTCTTGTATACTTATCACTACTCATCGAATTCCAACTTATACTATCTCTTGGTTAAAAATAATTCCGGACAAGTCAAGGTAGTGTTACCTCAAAGTCATGTCTCACGATTATTCTTATCTTTCAAAATAGCGACAAGTGTACTTCTTCGTCGTTTAGTGCTAAGTATACAAATAAATCATTCCTATACAAGTGAATCGCTTTTTGAAAATTAATTCATTTCCATTAACGAATCAAACTTTTTTCTTTTAAAACCTGAATTCGTGCTTAGCCTCACATTATAAGTATTAGCTTTAAAACACTTTGTTAAAAGAGTTCACTAACTTCAAAACATCAATTTAAAAAGGATTTAATAACTTAAAACATCCTTATTACATTGAATAATTAACTTTAAACTTCATCACACAATTCGATTTTTGAAATTCAAATGACTTTAAATAATAAAAAGGGTAAACCACTTTAAACCTTATTAATTCAATTAATTAGTAAAATATAATTAATTAAATTAATCAATAATTAGTTATCATTATATAAAATGAATACAAAGCCAAAACTTACTTGTTACTTTGATAAATTCACTTTGAAACTTCATAAATTAAGTTGATTAATTAACCACACTAACCTTTAATTAAAAAGGGTAAATAACCTCTAAAACAACATTAATTTAATTAATTAGTTATAATTAATTAATTACATTAGTTAATTAAATTATTTAATTAATAATTAAATATCATTATTTTAAAATGATTAATAAATTTTAAATCATCATTAAGGGAAGATTAATTAAAGTTAAAACACATCGATTTTCCTTGTAAAAGTCATTAATTAAAAAGATTAATTAATTATAAAACATCATTAACTAAGTAATTAGTTAAATTTAAAACACATCATTAGTAAGTTAATTAGTTAACCTTAACCTTATTAATTAAATAATCATTATTAAAATAATTAATTATTTTTGAAAACATCATTAATCAAAATATTGCTTAACTTGTAAAATAATTCCAAGCACGAAGATGAAACCAGAAGGTTTGATATGAAGTGATATTCAGAAAGTGCGGATACAGCGCCTATCGCTATACGGGCAGTTCGGCAAACAAGTTTATAATATTATCAACACAACCAAACATCACATAGCAATGGCTTAAGCATATATACAACAAGAATTCATAGCCAATAAATATGAACATTAATATAGTTTTAAAGCTTTGGTTTTAGAGGGTTAAATTTTACTTACTAACTAGTTTGCTAACTAACATTTACTTAACATGTTTGCATCCATCACACTTATACATTTCCAAACCAAACATGAAAATATTCACAACATATCCAAACCAAGCAAGCAATATATATCACAATGTAACTAAAGTAAAATATTTCCCAAAAAAAATTAAGAGTTTTACTCACCGAAAGCTATCCAAACTTGAAATAAGCTTTAAACTTGTAGAGCTTAGAAACCACCAAAAATCAACTCGAAAAGGGTCATATTCTCCTTGGTTTTTAGACATGTTACACTCAGAATTTGGTAAAATGATTAAAAGAAAAGGTTTAGGAAATTCTCTCCTCTATCATTTAAAAATAATAATTACTCAAATGGTTAAATTTTGAGTAAGTTATGGCCAAAACAGTGAGGGGTATTTTCGGACATCAAAATCTAGGTTCAAAAACACTCTTGCAAAAAATGAATTTTTGGAGCATCTAAGCTCGAAATAAGAAAAAGTGGTAAACTACAAAGTAGTAGCCACTGGAAATATACATGGTTTAAAAAAATAAAAACTTGATTTGGCATAGTCTGGAGGAAGTTATGGCCGAATGAAGTGGAAGTAGAATGGAGATGTTTTTAAAATGAAATGGATGAGATTTAACAAGTTTGAAATTATTTGAAAAGTTTAAAATTGGATTTTTAAAAACTTAAAATTATGAATGGAAGCCATTAAAAGGTTTCATGAAGCTTTTAGGAAGATGAAGACTTTTGAAAAAAAATGGAAAAAAAGAAAAGAATAAGGGAAAAGAAAATGGAGAAAAGCTTTTATACAAAATGCATAAAGCAAATTACCATTATACCCTTGCCCTTTGCCCTCCATTCATATGCTTCCACCTCATAACCAAGCCTCCCTCTCCTTGTACTCACATTTTTTTTCTCTTGTCCCCTTCCATGGAAACCTTACCCAACATGCATTTATAAGCATTTGTACTAAATATCTTTCTAAGTTGCCAAAAAGTCACATCATGTTCCCTTAAGCATCTTATTCTTTTTAAACTTGATATACATTGGTATAAATACATATACATACATTATACACACATATATACACATATTAACTTATCTACAGAAATATATATTCACACTAAAAAGTTCACAAGGTTTCCGATAACTTTTTTTTGCCGACGAAAAATCGAAATTCGGAAAACGAATTTCGGTCACATTTTCAATCTTTCTTCGAACTAATTATTTTTGTAAACTAAATTTGAAAACTATTTTATCTTCAATATTTATTATTTAATTTTTTTTATTTTAATTATAAAACCAATGATTTGAATATTTAAAATTAATTAAATATTCAGAAATTAATGTGGTGAAATTTTGGGTCGTTACATGATATTTGCTTCATGTATCAAATACATAAACAAATCATGACATCGTAGACAACATAACATGTATGATAATTCCTTTTTGCCAATGCCAAGGAATCAATCTTACATGTTCCGTATTAAACATTTTAATAAGGTATCCTTGCATATCATTTGGGTTATTCCCGATATCTTTTATACTTACTATAAAAGACATCATTTATTAATCCAATGTTGAGTATTAAAACAACTAAGGCTGATTTTAACACAAGTACATTGTTAAAATCAACAATGTGTTGTTTACTTATAGTTTAGAAATATCAATGTACCTTTTAACGTTCTTTCTTATGAACAAACGCTTCCTCTACACTTTGATTGAAAATCAAACTATTTGGTATTTCTATCAAAATACTTATTCAATCTTGATGCTTATAAAATGATACTTTCGTATTTTTCTCGGATCATATCCAAAGACTCACAAACTCAATATCGCTCCCACTGACTTTGAGACATTTTTAGTTAATATGTGTAAACAGCTTACCCTAAATCGTTATTTTAAATTTTTTGTTTCAATACATATGCACCAAAACACTAGGACTTATCAAGCGATAATTTTATGAGTAAATCTGAATTGACTTGAACATGTTGAATATTGAATCTATTATGCTAATTTCAACAATTGAAATTTGAGATATTACTCTTATCAACATTGCTTATTTAATTCCAACTGCTTTAGTATTGCTCATAAAGACAAAGTCGTGGTCGATGGATCATATCCCTTCAGGTACGACCACCAAAATCTATATTTTGATAGCATACTTGGAATTCTTTCGAATTTGCGCATCATACCATATAGAGTCAACACTCTCATTGGTTTAATTAAACAATCTAGGATTATATATTTTTGACATTAATAAGAAACTCATAGTTGCTCTTCGATGCACGAGAATATTTATTAGACATTCTAATGCTATGTGTTCGTTTAGGTTAGTTGATTTCATTTCATCTCATATAATCAGTTTTATCTATGGATCGTATCCACTTCCATTTTACTACCAATCATTCCTAAAGAAATTTCTTCACAATGAAGTTGGTATATCTTGAAACAACAATTGTTTCTCAGTGCAATAGAATAGGTATTCATAAACGTTTTATGAATTTCTTTATATATAAAACTGATTTGGTTTTAGTTTACAAAAATTATGTTCAAAACATAAATATATCATCCAATGACAGTCTTTTCAAAATCCCTTTGGGGAGATTCATACAAGATCCCTCATGAAAAATTATTACGTGCAATCTTTCTTGTAACAACCCGAGATTCCACAATCGCTTTGTTATCATAAAATGACGATTTAATTTATTTGACAATTGTAATTGGAATTATATTCGAGTTGTAATTCGTTTACCAATTACAAATTCTTTTAAATAATTTTGTTAAAGGATATACGGGCTTTAAATAAACATTTCCCTTTTTATATTTTTTTTTTTTTGCTCAGCCCATTTCTTGATGTTGTGAGATAAGGGCCTATGCCTGTTCCCTCCCCTTAACTCATTTCTATTCGAACCCTAAACCTAAAGCAAAAATGGTGGCCGCGACTTCTTCGATCTTCAATTAGGGCTTTGGTATCTCAAAGGCGATTGACTTCGACTTCGTTTTGCTCGATCGAGTGAGGAAACGTGTTGCTTGCTCGTCGAATTAAAGGTGAGTGGATAACCGCTCACATCTAATTCCAGCTCTAGTTTATTTGCGTTCGAATTTGATGATTTTCAGTCGTATTTGTTTTCCTGAGTTGATTTCTTGGTCACGGTTTGAAATTATTGCTTTGATAATAGTTTCGTTCTTTTCTCTTTAACTTTGGGGCTTTGTTCCCTTAAGCGCTCGTCTTTGCTTTGATCTTGCTTGGCTTCGACTTCGCTTGCTCCTTAGGGTATCTGAAACTTTGTGATTCCAGAGTTTCGTACTTTCCTATTTCTCAATCTTCCTGATATATTTTTAACTTGAGTACCACGGTTTCGATTCTCCTTGATTCTCACGGCATTTAAAACTTTCCTATTTTTAAATCTTTGACCTTTGACAATTTCAAATATACGAACTTGATATTTCTTTGTTTCTGTTTCGTGAATTTTGAAACTTGCTTCTTTGTTACTTCATATATTAATCGATGTTGGCATTGTTTGATATTTCTGTAAATCCTTTGTGAGCTTATGGCCATCTCTGTTTTCAGTGCTTGCATTCATGTTTGTCTGAAGTCTTCATTGTTGAGGTATTTTTGCATTTGTGTATTTTTGATCCTCTGGCCCTGTGAGCTTTGTCTCTGGCCATTTTTACTGTGCATGTAGTTGATGATGTTGTTTGTGTCAGTTGCTTCATTTTCTTAGTGCATTGCTCCCTTGCATTCATATTCAGATCATATAGTCTGCATTGCTTGACTTGGTCTGGTTTGGTTTGCTTTTGCTTGTTCATTGGATTTTGTACTGATTCGCATTGAGTTGCACTGTTCGTCCACTGTTTCACCTGACCATTGGTAATCTTCACTGAGTCATTCTTGGTTTGTTATGCACTGTTGCACTTCACCTGATGTTGTATGTAGCTATTCACTTGAGTTTGAAGTTGTTGTCTCATTCAGTATCATCAGTTGCATTCACTATGTGATTACCACTATCATCAGTTTTAGTTGCATCCCTCTGGTCTCTTCATTTTTGACACTGTTTTGTCTGCAGTTGTATATTATTTGATCCATTGTTTTGATCCACTTTGTATAATTGTTGCTTGATGTCACTCATATGCTTGTACTACTGTGGTGTTGATGTATGTTTGTCTGCTGCCACTGCTAGTCAGGCTTGCATGTTCTGGTTATTGTTGCATACATAAACTTGATGAATTGCTTTGTTGCATCTGTAGTAGTTCAATCTTGACTTGGAGCTGTTGCACTACCTCCATTCAAAAGTTTTTGTTGCGGTGATGTTGATGCTCTCTTTTCTTGTTCATTGTAGACTAGTCTGCATTCATTGTTTATCACTTGTTGTAATTTGAAATTATTTGACAAATTCGGTGTGACTTCACATATGTGCATATATACAATAGGATGTGTGTATGTATATATTGTTGAATCGACACTTTTAATTGTAGTTATTTGGTTGAGTTCACTGTTGAGTTAGATTTGTACTGTCTCTGACCTTTTGGAACTTTTGTTCATCTCAGTTGCATTTTGTGGTGATCTGGTGCCTATAGGTGCTTTCATTTTGAACTAATTAAATTCAATTGCAGTAGTATTTTCGCTTGATTCTGGATCTGTACCATACCATTGTATGATTTTGGTAGTCGATGAATTCTAATGTCTTCGGCCTTGGATTGAGATTGCTGTATATTTGTTGTTTCACTTTGTCGATGATACATTGATGTTGAGACAGTGACTTTGAAAATTGAGCCTTCATTTGATAAGTGTTGCGCACTTGATTTTACGATGTTGTAGTGGTTTGACTATCAACCTGGCTCGATTCTCTTACTGTTTCATTTGTGACCTGACATGCTTCAGTTTCATTTTTCCTTGTGTTGAACCCGATCTTTTTTTCTTGGGTTTGACCTTGTGCTCGCTTATGGATTTTTGTTGATCTTTTGCGTATTTCGTATGATGTATTGGCGAGGCCATACACGCGTGCGTGTACGGCAGCCAATCGAATTTTTGATGGTTTTAGAGTGACAATTTCAATTGTTTTAAATTGATTTAGTCAATTTGATAAATTGTTTATTTATCTCTGTTGATGATTTAAATCTGCTGATTTTTGTTAAACACTGTTAAGTGTTATATTGACCGTTATCCGGTTTCTTTGTTTAAAGAATCGGATAGACGGGAATTATTGTGACTGTCGTCTATTTAAATTATTACTGCCTATATGCACTAATAAACTGGTTTGAATTAGAATGGCCTGGGTATTATTTTCTTTTGAATGTAATACTCGGGTCAGACCCGAGTTATTTCAGGTTGTAGATTTCTTTCTTTGAGTTGCTGTTCGGGATTTGAAGACTTTTCACATCTTCTGAAGTTGTCATTGTCCTTTTGTAGTAGTCGTGTCATTGTATAGAACGATATGTATTCATGTATATTAGTTGATAATGTACTTGTATATATAACTTCTAGAGTCGACAGTTGTAGTTGTATCATATGTATCGTGTCAACTATATTGTAACTGACATCGGTTATATATATATGAGATTTTTGTTAATCTGTGTTCCGCATTTATATTATCTGTGTTATTGTTATATCTAATGTCCTAAACTACTATGAACTATCGTAGTTTGTTTTATACTGATAATTGGGTGTGTCGATGGGAGTAAATAAATAATAGATGAAAAATAAAAAGTATATACCACTCCTATCGAGATAACCAATATTAGTGTAAGGCCAACTACGGATGGTCGCTCCTATCCAGCCTTATTCTTCGTAATAATAGACAGTATTTCTTTTAATACTCTTTGTTATTATGAGCATAGAGGTGGGCGTCACAGTTGGTATCAGAGCTTGGGGTTTATGGACATAATATAAAACTTAACTCGGAAGGAACATATGTTACAACTATTGGTCGATGTTTTATTTGTGCTGGAGTCAAAACTAAAGTTTTGAAATTTGGATGAAATTTTTAAATAACTTTATTTAAAAATAATAGTGAAATTCTGTTCTGATGATTTGATTGATTTGTGTTCTGTTTATCAGAGTGCACAGCGGAAACAGTGAAACTGTCTTCGCTGAGTACAACTGATAATCTTTTTGATTTAAAAATCAAAATACGAAATCGATATGAATTTCATTTGTTGTTTACATAGCTGTAATTATTTTATTTCTTTGAGAACTTCGAATCCGAATTGAGGATTCAAAGAAATTGCAGATATGTGATTTTTGTTGAAATTTCCGCTGGCTTTCTTTTGTACTAATCATCTATTGATTAGATTTTTGCTGTTTTAAATTATCTTCATTGAAGATACATTTGAATGATTCTTTGTTCATTTTGTAGTACGTGCAAAAATTTAAATTGCACGTTATTGCATTTATTTTACGTTGAACCGATGCTTGGTTATGAAACGTATTTTGTTGCCGTTATTTTTACAACGGAATTTTACACCAATGCTATATTTTGAAGTACGATGTTTTGTGGCATTTTGATGAATGAGAATTCACTGACATTACATTTTGATGTAGATTGTTTTGATGTGATTTTGACGTTTTAAAACTACTGTCGCTTTGGCTTCCGTAACCATCAAATTTTAAAAAGTGGATTTTCAAGCGGTTATTCCGCAATGCTGATTTGTAACCGTTTTTACGGTATTTTGAGAAGTACAATTTCCTTATCGAAATTGTTACTGATTTGCTGTTTTAATCACGTGATTGGAAAATCGTTTTAAAATGAAAATTGTTTTATAAAATTTTAGCAGTTTGCGTTTTCAAAAGAATGAGAAAGCGACTTAAACGATTCAGCAAAATCGAGGATTATGACCCCTTTCTTTTACTGATTCGCTTAATTCCGGACTTGTCCGTTTGAGAATGTAAAATGTATTTTTACAAAATACACAATTTTGCACTTTCAAGGAAACGATGAAGAGAATCAAACGATTTAGTAAAACACGTGGTATGGGACATGTGCGTTTGCTATTTCGGTTAATTCCGGACTCGTTAATTGAAATATTTGATGATTTTGTGTGCTTTCGAGCCACTCTGCGGACCTTCGGGTCATTTGTTGGGCTTTCGAGCCACTCTGCGGACCTTCGGGTCATTTGTTGGGCCTTCGGGCCACTCTGCGGACCTTCGGGTCAAATACCAGTACTAGACCTTCGGGTCACTCTGCGGACCTTCGGGTCAATCTGATGGGCGCCAAAATTATGTTGAGTACTTGGTAGGCTTCGGCCACTCTGAGATGCACGTGCGGCGAATTAAAAACTCGCCATCTGATAGGATCGATCCAAGCTTTTATGTTGATTTTCTAGTCTTCTTAATTGATTTCTAGATATTTGTTGTTTCTAATTATCTGCAGGTAATTAGATATCTGATGTTATGAGATTTAATTATCGTATCGGTAATTAAATATTTGTTGTTTCTGATTATCGCTTGTGATAATTGGATATTTGTTGATATGAGTTCTGATTATCGTTTTTGATAATCAGATATTTGTTGCTTTTAATTATCACTTTAGATAATTAAATATTTGTTGATTTGAGATTTAATTAACGCTGTTAGATAATTAAATATTTGTTGATTTGAGATTTAATTATCGTCTTTGATAATTAAATATTTGTTGCTTTGAGATTTAATTATCGCTTTAGATAATTAAATATTTGCTGATTTCGAATTTAATTATCGCTTTAGATAATTAAATATTTGCTGATTTGAGATTTAATTATCGCTTTAGATAATTAAATATTTGTTGCTTTGAGATTTAATTATCGCTTTAGATAATTAAATATTTGCTGATTTCGAATTTAATTATCGCTTTAGATAATTAAATATTTGCTGATTTGAGATTTAATTATCGCTTTAGATAATTAAATATTTGTTGCTTTGAGATTTAATTATCGCTTTAGATAATTAAATATTTACTGATTTCGAATGTAATTATCGCTTTAGATAATTAAATATTTGCTGATTTGAGATTTAATTATCGCTTTAGATAATTAAATATTTGTTGCTTTGAGATTTAATTATCGCTTTAGATAATTAAATATTTGCTGATTTCGAATTTAATTATCGCTTTAGATAATTAAATATTTGTTGATATGAGATTTAATTATCGCTTTTGATAATTAAATATTTGTTGATTTGAGATTTAATTATCGTCTTTGATAATTAAATATTTGTTGCTTTGAGATTTAATTATCGCTTTAAATAATTAAATATTTGCTGATTTCGAATTTAATTATCGCTTTAGATAATTAAATATTTGCTGATTTGAGATTTAATTATCGCTTTAGATAATTAAATATTTGTTGCTTTGAGATTTAATTATCGCTTTAGATAATTAAATATTTGCTGATTTCGAATTTAATTATCGCTTTAGATAATTAAATATTTGCTGATTTGAGATTTAATTATCGCTTTAGATAATTAAATATTTGTTGCTTTGAGATTTAATTATCGCTTTAGATAATTAAATATTTGCTGATTTCGAATTTAATTATCGCTTTAGATAATTAAATATTTGCTGATTTGAGATTTAATTATCGCTTTAGATAATTAAATATTTGTTGCTTTGAGATTTAATTATCGCTTTAGATAATTAAATATTTGCTGATTTCGAATTTAATTATCGCTTTAGATAATTAAATATTTGTTGATATGAGATTTAATTATCGCTTTTGATAATTAAATATTTGCCGATTTGAGATTTAAGTATCGCTTTTGATAATTTAATATTTGCTTATTTGAGATTTAATTATCGCTTTAGATAATTAAATATTTGTTGATTTGAGAAATTTGATTATCGTTTTTGATAATTGAATATTTGTTTTCTGACTATCGTATGAGATAATCAGATATTTGTTTTGTCTTCTGATTATCGTTTGAGATAAGTAAATATTTGCGATTTGAAAATTCAATTATCGTTTTTGATGATTGAATATTTGTGACTTTTGAGATTTGAGCTTCGTCTTTTTATCTGGCGATTCAGGTGAGTAATTTGATTTACTCACATTCAATTCGTGCCCTGTATGGGATTTCGGCTCTGTTTTTCCTTCTCTTTTAGTTGTTGGAACTCGATTGTTCTTGCTTTTCTTAGTCGTCTGATTTTGATCCCTGATTCCCACGATGTTGATTCTTTTGATTTGAAGCAGTCGAACCTTTTGATTTCTTATCTAATACTTCCCCGCTGACACTTGCTTTGCTTATACATTCGAAATTGCCATGCTCTTTTGGTTGTTACCTTTTATCCATTTATTCCCTATGATTGCGTGGACGCAATTTTTATAAGGAGGGGAGTCTGTAACAACCCGAGATTCCACAATCGCTTTGTTATCATCAAATGACGATTTAATTTATTTGACAATTGTAATTGGAATTATATTCGAGTTGTAATTCGTTTACCAATTACAAATTCTTTTAAATAATTTTGTTAAAGGATATACGGGCTTTAAATAAACATTTCCCTTTTTATATTTTTTTTTTTTGCTCAGCCCATTTCTTGATGTTGTGAGATAAGGGCCTATGCCTGTTCCCTCCCCTTAACTCATTTCTATTCGAACCCTAAACCTAAAGCAAAAATGGTGGCCGCGACTTCTTCGATCTTCAATTAGGGCTTTGGTATCTCAAAGGCGATTGACTTCGACTTTGTTTTGCTCGATCGAGTGAGGAAACGTGTTGCTTGCTCGTCGAATTAAAGGTGAGTGGATAACCGCTCACATCTAATTCCAGCTCCAGTTTATTTGCGTTCGAATTTGATGATTTTCAGTCGTATTTGTTTTTCTGAGTTGATTTCTTGGTCACGGTTTGAAATTATTGCTTTGATAATAGTTTCGTTCTTTTCTCTTTAACTTTGGGGCTTTGTTCCCTTGAGCGCTCGTCTTTGCTTTGATCTTGCTTGGCTTCGACTTCGCTTGCTCCTTAGGGTATCTGAAACTTTGTGATTCCAGAGTTTCGTACTTTCCTATTTCTCAATCTTCCTGATATATTTTTAACTTGAGTACCACGGTTTCGATTCTCCTTGATTCTCACGGCATTTAAAACTTTCCTATTTTTAAATCTTTGACCTTTGACAATTTCAAATATACGAACTTGATATTTCTTTGTTTCTGTTTCATGAATTTTGAAACTTGCTTCTTTGTTACTTCATATATTCATCGATGTTGGCATTGTTTGATATTTCTGTAAATCCTTTGTGAGCTTATGGCCATCTCTGTTTTCAGTGCTTGCATTCATGTTTGTCTGAAGTCTTCATTGTTGAGGTATTTTTGCATTTGTGTATTTTTGATCCTCTGGCCCTGTGAGCTTTGTCTCTAGCCATTTTTACTGTGCATGTAGTTGATGATGTTGTTTGTGTCAGTTGCTTCATTTGCTTAGTGCATTGCTCCCTTGCATTCATATTCAGATCATATAGTCTGCATTGCTTGACTTGGTCTGGTTTGGTTTGCTTTTGCTTGTTCATTGGATTTTGTACTGATTCGCATTGAGTTGCACTGTTCGTCCACTGTTTCACCTGACCATTGGTAATCTTCACTGAGTCATTCTTGGTTTGTTATGCACTGTTGCACTTCACCTGATGTTGTATGTAGCTATTCACTTGAGTTTGAAGTTGTTGTCTCATTCAGTATCATCAGTTGCATTCACTATGTGATTACCACTATCATCAGTTTTAGTTGCATCCCTCTGGTCTCTTCATTTTTGACACTGTTTTGTCTGCAGTTGTATATTATTTGATCCATTGTTTTGATCCACTTTGTATAATTGTTGCTTGATGTCACTCATATGCTTGTACTACTGTGGTGTTGATGTATGTTTGTCTGCTGCCACTGCTAGTCAGGCTTGCATGTTCTGGTTATTGTTGCATACATAAACTTGATGAATTGCTTTGTTGCATCTGTAGTAGTTCAATCTTGACTTGGAGCTGTTGCACTACCTCCATTCAAAAGTTTTTGTTGCGGTGATGTTGATGCTCTCTTTTCTTGTTCATTGTAGACTAGTCTGCATTCATTGTTTATCACTTGTTGTAATTTGAAATTATTTGACAAATTCGGTGTGACTTCACATATGTGCATATATACAATAGGATGTGTGTATGTATATATTGTTGAATCGACACTTTTAATTGTAGTTATTTGGTTGAGTTCACTGTTGAGTTAGATTTGTACTGTCTCTGACCTTTTGGAACTTTTGTTCATCTCAGTTGCATTTTGTGGTGATCTGGTGCCTATAGGTGCTTTCATTTTGAACTAATTAAATTCAATTGCAGTAGTATTTTCGCTTGATTCTGGATCTGTACCATACCATTGTATGATTTTGGTAGTCGATGAATTCTAATGTCTTCGGCCTTGGATTGAGATTGCTGTATATTTGTTGTTTCACTTTGTCGATGATACATTGATGTTGAGACAGTGACTTTGAAAATTGAGCCTTCATTTGATAAGTGTTGCGCACTTGATTTTACGATGTTGTAGTGGTTTGACTATCAACCTGGCTCGATTCTCTTACTGTTTCATTTGTGACCTGACATGCTTCAGTTTCATTTTGCCTTGTGTTGAACCCGATCTTTTTTTCTTGGGTTTGACCTTGTGCTCGCTTATGGATTTTTGTTGATCTTTTGCGTATTTCGTATGATGTATTGGCGAGGCCATACACGCGTGCGTGTACGGCAGCCAATCGAATTTTTGATGGTTTTAGAGTGACAATTTCGATTGTTTTAAATTGATTTAGTCGATTTGATAAATTGTTTATTTATCTCTGTTGATGATTTAAATCTGCTGATTTTTGTTAAACACTGTTAAGTGTTATATTGACCGTTATCCGGTTTCTTTGTTTAAAGAATCGGATAGACGGGAATTATTGTGGCTGTCGTCTATTTAAATTATTATTGCCTATATGCACTAATAAACTGGTTTGAATTAGAATGGCCTGGGTATTATTTTCTTTTGAATGTAATACTCGGGTCAGACCCGAGTTATTTCAGGTTGTAGATTTCTTTCTTTGAGTTGCTGTTCGGGATTTGAAGACTTTTCACATCTTCTGAAGTTGTCATTGTCCTTTTGTAGTAGTCGTGTCATTGTATAGAACGATATGTATTCATGTATATTAGTTGATAATGTACTTGTATATATAACTTCTAGAGTCGACAGTTGTAGTTGTATCATATGTATCGTGTCAACTATATTGTAACTGACATCGGTTATATATATATGAGATTTTTGTTAATCTGTGTTCCGCATTTATATTATCTGTGTTATTGTTATATCTAATGTCCTAAACTACTATGAACTATCGTAGTTTGTTTTATACTGATAATTGGGTGTGTCGATGGGAGTAAATAAATAATAGATGAAAAATAAAAAGTATATACCACTCCTATCGAGATAACCAATATTAGTGTAAGGCCAACTACGGATGGTCGCTCCTATCCAGCCTTATTCTTCGTAATAATAGACAGTATTTCTTTTAATACTCTTTGTTATTATGAGCATAGAGGTGGGGCGTCACATTTCTACTCGCACAACCTGCCAACTCCTTGGCTAAGGATATGCCGAGTTTCTTATAAACCCTTATCTTGTAAAATTTTGTAAACTGTTATTCAGATGAAATAATATTAACCGTGTGTACTACCCTTAAGTACATTATTTCATAGAAAGAAACTAACTCAACTTCACTCACAATTAATCGTACATTGTCTAACAAAGTTCGATTACTCCATATCGATGCATCATTATGTATCACATGAAGGAGTAATTTTGAGATTGAATCTTTATTCATTTTAGGTACGTTTGGAACATTTTCCAATATAAAAACTCATTCAATCAAATCAAATCATTTCTATCGCATGTTATTTTATTTACTTCTGTTTTAAATTCTATAAGTTTACCATAGACATACTACATGTGTATCAAATATCCATGTCCATGTCGATGATAATTCATCGGTGAATATGACGAAGTACGTGGAACCGTTTTGGTATTTATAGAATTACGATTGCATACATCTATATGTATCAATCCAAAGAGTTCATCAACTCTTATGATACCCCCACTAAATGGGTTCATAGCCCCTTATTGTTTGAGATATAATTAGCAAGTATCATATGATTCAAAATCATACAATAAAATTATTTCTCAAAACTACGGCTTAGTCTATAATTCCAAAACAATTGTAAATAATATTAGATACTTTTGTACTTTCAAATGCATCACTTTTGTTATAAAATAAAATTACCACATTATAATTTTATTTCACAAAGAATATTCATATTGAAATGTAGCTATGTCTATTTTTTTCCAGTTGATACCCAAAAATAATCATTATTTCATAAAAAATGTATGGTAAGTTTCACGAAAATAATTTTCATACTATGATGCAATTAATAAGTGCTATATGGTATGCTCCCACTATTTCCACCATTACTATAATAGTGTACTAAATTCAGAGGTCCGTCATTCACTTAATACAATTTGCTTATTTCATACACTACAACTATTTACAGTGGAGAGTTCGTTGATCAAATATCTTGAGCTCAAAGAAATAGATCTCATATAAAACAATTTTCTATATGAAAATACATTTCAGAACAGAAATCATATTTCTTATTCCAATATTAAGTATCAATTATTATTAAAATTCCCATTTCCAATGTTTCTATATAAAGAAGAAGTGCATATTCATTCTATTCATCCCTACCGTACCTTAAATTACATTTATTTTTATACATTCGTTTTCCTTTCAAATGGTCAAACTATTCAAAAGAAAATTTTACTACAATATCATAACAAACTCCTTAAAAAAGCGCATTCGATTATCCTTAACATTTAAGTACATCAAATATGTTGCACTTTACGTAAACCGATCAAAATGACATTTCAGCGATCGAGTTCTTAGATCCATCTTGTAGTTTTTGGTCTTGTGTTACATTAACACAACATGATCCCTTTTGTAATCAATCAGATTGAATACTAGATCTCACACTAAGGTTTATTTGGTTTTTCAGATGAACTGATTTCATTGAAATATTGTACATTACAAACTTTGACCGTTCACTATATAACTTTTATATGCAATGGTATATGGATCAAATATCCATAGTCTTGTATTGCTTTTATATTTAGAAACTCATAGAATGCAATACATAGTCTTGACCAAATAAATGTGTAAGTGACCAAACCACGAATGTATTCAGTAGTTGTAAAATAAGCCACTTGCATGGGTGTAGAACATGCAATAGGAATTTAATAGTGGGTATTATATTTTCGTTTGTCAACTTTCAATTCAATTCGTTTATATATGTTAATTGATAAACATTTTATCAATCGTATTAAATGTACAAATTTATCATTGTAGATAATTATAACATTATTCAGCATATGTTCTTACAATATTAGAAAGATTAATTGTTACCATTTTATTTTTCTAATAAGGCTCCCACTAGTCTTTTATGTTTCTCCAAAACCTAAGATGAAACATAGAAGTCTTTCGACTTTACTAGTGGGTGTTAGGACTTGTTTGTCTTGGTATTCTGACCATGAGTTTGCTCAACAAATCATAGCCCCACAAATGATGGATAGCTCCTTACCGGTTGTATCACATACAACTCCTAACCCATTTTTCCTTGTCCTAATCTCATTTCGACCTTGAGTTTGCTCAATAAATCGAAAGAGATTATTCGCTCATACCTACCATATTGTGATGGCCTAATTATAGTATATATACCTTGATTTTTCTCAACAAATACATATAGTTATCTTACCTCATCTATTCAATATATTAATAATACTACACATAACATCCCTAGCTTGAGTTTGCTCAACAACTAAGGAGTATGCAAGTAATTTATTAATATATATATATGGTAGAGGACAACATTATATTGAGGTGTCAGACACATCAGAAATCACATTATACATTTATGTATGTATTTATTCCTTAAGTCTATTTGGGTTTCTTTAATGTTCCATCTTCAGTTTATACACTCATATTATATCTGTTTCATTATTATATAACTTTTATATTTTAATTAACTTATACCCTAATCTTATGTATAACATTTTATTAATTAAATCTTAATTAATTAATTAATTCTTTAATTAATTTTAAATTAGTATTCCAATACAACTTTTATATTGGACATATCTATTATAACCTTTATAGTTAGACACATATATCTTATAATTGCATATTTTTAGTTAATTAACTAACCTTTAATTACTTTATTAATTAAATAATTTAATTAAATTATATTGATTTTGAAAATTTATCTTATATACACACATGTATGCTTATGTTATCTTAAACACTTTAAAATAACATAACATATATCAACATATATAACAAATGCATATAAGTATTAATTAATTAACTCATTTAATTAATTTATATTATTAATCTTATTAATAATTTTAAATTTTGAAATTAATATTCACATAGTTTCAAACATTTTGAACTTTTCATTACATTTTCAAACATTTTGAAAATTTATGTTATATTATAACCTTTTATAATAAATATGTTTTTATTTTAACTTTTAAATCTAAAATCATGTCTTAATTTTTAAAAATATTTTGAAAATTAGCCCAAGGCCCAATTCAAATTGGGCCTTTTTTATTAGGGGCAAACTTTGGGCTTACATCACCTTTTAGGCCAGGCAGGTAACTAGGTAGGGTAAGATACTTGATTACCCAATTCCAATCCTAGACATCACCTTTCTAGACACCGTACTAAGTGCATTAGCTTAATTAGTTGGCCCTAACATGACTAATTTAGACCGCATAGGCTATTGGGCTCTGATACCATTGAAGGAACTGGGCCAGACCGCAGTGGAAGAAATGAGTGAATTTCAAAAAAAATAGCCATTGTGGATCTTTAATGGACCTATGAAGTCTAAATATAATTAGAACTTTTCTAAGGTTCTTCTAAATAAAATCAATATTTTATTTAATTTTATAAATAAAGTTTTACTTTGATTTAATGCGCATGTAAATTAGAGTATATCAAATATACTCTTATGTACATATTTGTGTGTAATAGTAACTTATTAAATTTATTTAAAGATGAAACTGTTCATTTCCTATCTCTTAAATTATTCAATTAATGACGGGGCATAAATTTATTTAAAGAAGGAAACTTTTCATTTCCTTCCTCTTAACTTATTCAATTAACAAGGAGGTACATTATTTATATGGAGAGAGAAACCTTTCATTTCTCTCTCTTTAATTAAAATGATTGATCATATGAATGTCATTAATTAGAAACATGTATATGGCATGAATGTAAGAATAAACAAATATATTATAGTGTAAATTCTGTAAGTGCAACATGATAGGTGCTGTTAATTGATGACAAGGTGTAGACATATAAACAAAATTAAATGAATAGCTAATTAAATAAAGGAAAAAATGGGAAATAAATAAAGGGTAACAACGATGATTGAATCAATTTCCTATTTTGTAAACTTAATTAATGCAGCATATAAATGACAAATTATAGGCATTATAATATAAGGATATAAACAGTCGAAAATAAATGTATGTATATATTATCGCCACATTTAAATTGTTTTCTCCTTTTGGAAAGAAATCTATTCATACTTTGACAATATGAAATACATGTAATAAATTTTATATATGCAAACATACATATAAAATTAATTGTGTGTATATAAGATTAAATCAAACCTTTCTACTTAATAAAAATTTGAGATTTATAATAATCAATTCAAAAGTAGGTTTATTGTCAAAACATTAATTGTATGTATGTAATTTTATTTTTTTGAGAAATGTGTGATCCTCTAGAATAGAGGAGAGCACACATGTACATATATATATATCATCGATAACAAAGGAGCTGCCAACATGCCTGGCAGTGAAAAGTCATAACACAGAAAAATCTAAGAAAACAATCACATGAAACTTCTTGAATGAGCTCCTGCAAGGCCACCGCCCATTACACCTCAATATCGAACTCAAGTAAGGCCACCGCCCAATAATGAAGTGTTAGAATTACCCAAAATAATTCATGGTGCAACCAAGTGCACAAATGAGATCAACAAGCAGCTCCACTAGAGAATGAACACCTCACTGCAAACGCGGATGAACCAGAATGAAAGCCTCACTGCAAATGTGAATGATCCAAAATGAATGCCTCACTGCAAACGTGAATGATCCATGGTGCAACCAAGTGCACAAATGAGATCAATAAGATGCTCCACCAGAGAATGAACACCTCACTACAAACGTGGTGCAACCATGGTGCAAACGCGAACGATCCTACAACCATTAATCCTGCGATCCTGGCGGTAGCAACCCTGAGATCCTGCAAATAGCATTCTAGCACCATTTTCCTGGCGGCAGCAACCCTGAGATCATGCAAATAGCATTCTAGCACCATTTTCCTGGCGGCAACAACCCTGAGATCCTGCAAATAGCATTCTAGCACCATTTTTGGCCAAAACCTGTATCTGCGGATGGAACTATACAAAAATATAAGAATAATACACACATATGTATATAAATGAAATTTATATACATATATTTGTATATATATGAAATAAAAGTAATAAAACTAAAGTTAAAATTATAAGACAGTAAAGAAACTAAGGTAAGAGATAGACTAATAAAAGGATCAAAACTCATTATGCAACATCTTAACTTACTCTAATGTTATGAAATAGTGATCATGAAGTCGAAAAGGCATAAAATTTAACAAAATATGTAGTTAAAAACTTATAAAACTTTAAAATCAAAAAATATTAACATTATGCTCCTTTGGTCAAAAGAACATTATGATAATCAGTAAAATCATTATTCGAATAATTATTAATGTTAAAAATATTGTTATTTTTTAAATAACTTAATGCTATTTCTAACCTTATTAAGATATTCTTTAAAATGATAATTTTTAGCCAATCTATATTTTGGATTTGAGATCCAATTGAAACAAAATGATGCTATTGAAAAAATCAATCTATTAATATAACTATTATTATTATTAAAGTCTCTGGTTTCTCTCAAGCCAAATATACCAACATATTATAATGAATAAAGTATCTAGTAAAAATCTATTTTCCATTTTAAACTTGTGACGCCCCACCTCTATACTCACACTAGCCAAGGACACTACGAGGTAATGCCGTCGACTAGCGCGAAGAATAAGGCTGTTGAGGAGCGACCATCTGTGTAATTGCTTTGTGCGAGTACCAATATGTCAGATAGTATGACTTGCATTTCATTTCAAGAGGAAATCTAACATATCAAATACAAACTCAAAGCTACTACACAGTGGATATGTGGGCTTCGAAAACAAATATAGAAATAAGCATAACACAAATCAGTTACAGATATTCATATCACAAAGGCGGAAACAGATATGAATATAACACATAGAAGTGTACATCAAAGTAGTGGTCATACAAGATCAACTACATCACAAAAGAATAGGTACAAATGCTAGACAAAAGAATAAGTATACATCAAGGAGTCTCTATCTCGAATGTATAACAACAAAAACTACTAAGCTAAAGTAGTTAGCCAAAAGTCAGGTGACGGACCCTGATAAGAAGTCAAGCAGAAGCACCTGAAATACCTCGGTCTGACCCGAGTATTATTTAAGAAGAAAATAATAAACGGATCAGTCTAGCTATAAATATCATATAAAATGAGATAGGATAAGAGATATGACAAAAACGTATGATAACAATAATGCCATACCGTGACAAGTATACATCAGATAATAACAAAAATCATACAATATCTCAAATATTCTCAAACACTAAAAAGAATGACATATTCTTTAAATTATTCACCAAAACACAAATATTGACAAAACATATCAATGCCAATCGCAAAAATCGGTGAAACACAAATTCTAGAAATCATCAACTAGAAATCCAGAAATCACAAAAAGGGGAACGCCTATCACAAACGGGAGCATGAAAACTCACCAACACGCGTATCACAAATGGGTCGCTATCCCATGAACCGAACATCGATGCACCTAAAAAGATACGCCCCGTGCACAGTCGAACATCGACGCACCTAAAAAGATACGCCCCATGCCTAGTCGAACATCGACGCACCTAAAAAGATACGCCCCATGCCTAGTCGGACATCGACGCACCTAAAAAGATACGCCCCATGCCTAGTCGGACAGAGACGCACCTAAAAAGATACGCATCATGCCTAGTCGAACATCGACGCACCTTGAAAGATACGCCCCATGCACCGACTTATCGAGCTGATTGCTCCACGAACGGTCCAAAGACCATGGGTCGCTAGCCCATAAAAGTGAGCCAAACTCTATAGAACGGGGTACAGTCCCCCACGCGGATAAAGAGACACCGCACATCGCTAGTCTAAATCACCAAAGGATCATCATTGATCGATAACTGTAAATTACACTAAGCTAGCAAATAAATGAGTTTAGCTTCATGTCCCATAACCACTGGCCTAACTTAAAAATTTACGAACAAATGGTAGATTTCCACTCGAAAATTGTTACGAGAATTCAATCGAACAAGTCCAAGAATTAACCGACGAAGTAAACGCAAGTGTTTCATACCACTTGTTTTGCTAAGCCGTTTAATTAGATTTCTCAAACGAATGAGGTAAAGGTTTGTATATACTAATAAATTGGAAAACGGTTTTAAAAACGAGTTTTGTATTAAAAGTAGTATTGAAATCATCTTTGTGAAAGCGTTTGAAAATTTACTACTAGTATAGAAACCTTTGTATTTTTAAAAGTGACAAATCACAGAAAACGATTGTAGAAACAATCGATCACCAAAAATTCACATTCAACGACCTGAATTAAATCCATAAAAATCGATATCAGATCCATCAAATGGATATTCCCAAAAATCCAAAGAAAGAAGTCATCAAAGTCGATAATAAGTGATAATAACTAACCGGATCAACGAAATCGATTAAAATTGGAAATCCACTCAAAAAACAGCCAAAATAGGCAAAATAAAAAATTCCAGACGTCTGGTTGAAAATCCAAACGTCTGGATTTAGGTTCTGGAATTATATATTTTCCCTGAAAACCTTCCAGTCGTCTGAAAGGTTGTATCAGACGTCTGACAAGTTGTATCAGACGTCTGAAAGGGTGTACCATACATCTGATTCTGTTCTCTGCATATTTTTTTTCATCTGCTGCCTAAACCAGATGTTTGGACCTTACAACCAAACGTCTGGTTGCCTTTTCTGGGCAACATTTTGCCTAGGCCATGATGGCCAAAATGATTCGGGGGCGATCGGACGAGCAACGAAGACTAGGGATTTATGCCGAGCGACAACCCAGCCTTATAGGCTATTCGATACACCCCAAATATCATAACCAAACATCCATAGTAGGATTTTCATAAAATTGGACTTCAAAAACCAAAAATTGGAAAATTCACCAAATCAATTCAAATCAAAAGCAAATGAACATGAATAGATGTTAGGAATTCATACCCAACAACAATGGAAGTTATAGACGTAGATGTGAGTTAAAGAACTCACCTTTAAACCCAAAAACAACGAATGAGAAGCTTTTAAGACAAAGGAAAGATCAACCACTCTTTAACTTCAACTATAGAGGCTCCAATCTATGATCATAGGCAAATATTTCCTAAATTAGGTTATAGGAATTTCTGGAAATTGGAGAGAGATTGAGGTGGAGAAGAAGAAGAGGATGCTTACCTAAGCTTCTCTTTGATTTTGGACTTGAATTTGTATTTCCTAATCAAACTAGGATTTAGGAATTTTAATTTACTATCTTTTCCCCCATTTTTACTTTAGCTTGAGAGTGTTAGGAAATAAGGAGTAGAATGAATGAAGAGTAGAGGAGTTAGGGTATTATGTTGGGTTAGTGGGCTGAAACCCAAACCCAAAGCCCAAAATAGAAAAATAGCAAAATTCTACTCAACTCCAATCATATCGATGTTTATACTCAAAAAAGTTGCAAACGCCATTTTGGACTCAATGGAGGTAGTCTCGAGTCCCAATTCGACTGTTTACAAAAGTAACATTTCGGACTTTAATCCGATTAACGATGCTATATTTAAATAAAACATTTAAATATACAATCATAAAATATGCGGGTTGTTACAAAACTTAAATCTTAAGTTATTCCTGTAAAAATCATAATCAGTAACTTTAGTTGTCAGAATAAAGATAAAGATTTTAAGAGTATTGTTAAGAATGTAGCAAGTATCCATATAATCGTAATATATATGATTAATACCTTCAAAATACAATTTACAAAAAGTACATTTATTATCAATTTGCAAATTCTTTCTTTTTAAAAATTCAATATTATTTAGCTTCCCATGCATGATTAAACACATATGAATTTTAGCTTTCGGTGGTGCATTTTCTGTCCAAATAAGATTGAAAGTGTTATTAGTAAAGCCTGAGAAATTAAGAAATTTATATAAAGAATTTGAAGTGAATTTAATACTTTTATCACATTCCAAGTTAATAATATCATTTTCGTTATCAATATTATATAAATTCAATCTTGCACATAATAAAGAAAATTGTCTAAGAGTTGAACATTCTTAGATTCTATTAAAACTAAAGTTCCAAGGGGGATCATTATTCGGAGAAAAAACATCTTTAATTAAAGCATTTTTAAAGTTACAAATTTTAAAAAGCTCTTTAAATTCTACCCTAAGAGGAATGACATATAACCAACAATCATGCTAAAAAGATGTATTATTTCCAGAATGCACAATCATATTAGTACCAAGGTTATAAATCTCATGACATTTTAAAATTCTTTTCCAAAAATTAGACAATTTATTATTAACTGAAGGTGTAATTTGGTATAAATTATTACTACCATTAAAATAATGTTTAGATATAATTTCTTTCCAAATAGAATTATCATTTATATCCTTAAATTTCCATAACCACTTCCCAAATAAGGACAAATTCATGTTACGTAAATTAATAACACCTATTCCTCCCTCCTTTTCCGATTTACAAACTGTTTCCTAGTTAATTAAACATTTTAGGCTACTGTTAGGATTATCTCCGCTCCATAAGAAATACCTTCTTATTTTATCATTTTTATTGATCACCCAATCTGGGAAAAGATGCACAGACATCCAATAAATCGAAAGTGCAGATAAAACAGAATTGATGAGAACTAATCTACCTGCTCTCGATAAAAACCTCCCATTCCAGTTAGAAATTCTATTTTTAATTTTATCTATTATAATTAGCCAGTCATCATGCCTAAGTTTAGTTGGTCTAATAAAAAATCCAAGATAATCAATAGGGAAATTCATGGTTTTACAATTAAGCGTATTAGCTACTAAACCTTCAACTTTATCAGTGTCATTTGATATTAAAACCGAACTTTTACCGTAATTAATTTTTAGACCCGAAAGAATTCCAAAGTTGTATAAAATAAATTTAAGGGTAATGACGTGGTTAGGCAAATGAGAAGTAAATAATAAGGTATCATCTGCAAATTGAAGAACAGAGAGACCATTATGTGAGATTTCACTACCAATGCACCCTAAAGAACCATTTCCAACCGCCTTTTTAAGTATAATAGCGAAAACATCTGTAGCTAAGTTAAACAAGAGAGGCGATAAAGGATCACCTTGTCTTAAGCCACGTTTTGATTGTATTTTATTACCTAAAATTCCATTAAACATTATACTAGAATTACCAGTTTTAAGCAAAGTCATAATCTAACCACTCCATTTACAACTAAAACCTCTAGCCGGTAACATATCAATTAGAAAATCACAATCCACCGTCAAAAGCTTTCACAAAGTCCAGTTTTAGAAGCACACAAGTAATATTATTCTTACAACAGTGATTAATGTATTCTTGAACAGCAGCCACTCCATCTGTGATATTTCTACCCTTGATGAAAGCGGTTTGTGAACAATCAATAAAATCATTAATTCTTATGCTAAGTCTATTTGCTAAAACTTTAGAAATAATTTTAACAGAACAATTAATTAAAGAAATTGGTTTAAAATCTTTTAAATTATTAGCATTGATTTTTTTATGTAATAGAATGACGTTTGCAAAATTGAATCTTCCTAATTGTAGTTTTCCATTATAAAATTCATTAAACATGCTAATTAAATCAAATTTTAAAACATCCCAAAATAATTTGTAAAATAAAACAGGAAAACCATCGGGACCCGGGGCTTTATCATTAGACATGCCGTTAATAGCCTTCAAAATCTTCTTTTCAGAAAAAGGATTATCAAAGTCAGTAAGGTTAATTCTAGATTCAATAGGATAAAGTTTATTCCATCTAATATTTATTCTATGCTTATTCTTATTACTAAAAACATCCCTATAGTAATCAGTAAATGCCTTATTAAGATCCCTTTGATCAACCAATTCAACGTTATTCACAAAAATAGAATTTATTGTGTTGCTACGTTTTCTACCATTAGCTATATTATGAAATTTTTTGTATTATTATCACCTTCATTAGATTTCTAGATCTCTGTTTCTACATAATCTCTTCTTTTTCTAAAATTGAATTAAGCTCTTCTTTTAAATTAGTGAGTACATTACGCTCTCCAAGATTTAGTTGTCTAGTTTCTTCTATCTTGTTAAATTTAAGCATTTCAGAAAGTAAATTTTATTTTTTAATTTTAACACTGCCAAATACATTCTTACTCCAATTTTTAAGAGAATTCCTAAGACCCCTAAGTTTTAAAAAAAAATTTTTGCAGAGTTATCCGAATTTCTGATATTATAAAAATTCATTGATATCCATTTATTTTTTAATTAGATTAGGGAAATTAGATTCTAATAACCACATTTTTTCAAATTTAAAAGTTTTATTAACAATTTTGTGATGATCACACATAAGAAATAGGGCAATGATCAGAATATGTATACGACAAACCAGAGACTCTACAAATAGGAAATTTATCTTCAATTTCATAACTGACGAAAAATCTATCTAGAAGAGCCATAGAAGAGGACTCCCTAGTATTACTCCAAATGAATTTTCTATTAGTCACTAGCAATTCAATCAAATTGGTATTTATAATAAATTGGTCAAATTCTTCCATAGAAGAGAAATAACCTTCCCGGGGTGAACGTTCCCCTAAAAAACGTGTAACATTGAAGTCCCCACCCATAATCCAAGATCCAGGAGTGAATGATCTAAATTCCGGACATTCATACCATAGAACTCGACGACCAATTTTCGAGTTTGGTCCATAAACATTAGATATATTTAATAAAGAGTTATCTCTAAGGTTAATGAGAATAATATGTAAAGAGTGCTGTGTAATATTCAATAAAATATCTCTAATTAATACAAATGAGAGATTATAGTAATCAAATTAAAATTTAGATTTATTGCCAAAACATCTTCCTTTTTTTAATTTCCAAAACAATATAAACACAAAATACATACATGTAAATATTCAAATCTAAAATTACAATTTGTTTTATATGATTTAAAACATGAAACTTCAATAAAACACTATAATATTCATAAATAAATTTTAACTTAATTTGTTAAAGTAAAATCCAATCAAAACAATATGAACATACAAAATTTTAGATCTAAAGGATTATACTTTAAATTGAATATTTAAGATATAGATCTATAATAAAACATTGTATTCAAACATATATAAATTTTAATTTTAATTTAACAAAATAAGAACCCAATTGATAAATTGAACATGCAAAATTTCTGATCTAAAAATTAGACTTTAAATTAAATGTTTAGAACATAGTTCCAAATTTAAACATTATATTTAAACGTATACAAATATTAGTTTTGATTTATTAAATAAAACACCAATTGATTCATTCAACAAACAATTCAAGCTACACAAACAATTTTCAACTTAAATGAGGCAGTGATATGTACATACAAATTATGATAATTAAATTTCTCTTTCAACAAACATTACATCAAATATCATTAAACATACCTTATTACCCAAAACCTCGAAGCACGTCTTGAAAATGGACTCCTCTTAGGATGTTGCCTAGAAGTCACACCATGAATGATGATATTTCCTCGGATCTTCAAGATCCTCATCCTACCTTGCAAGAGATAGATGAACCACTTTCGTGTTTTTCTTGATGTTTTCATATGGAGTTGAAAGAACTTTGAAAATTATATATTTTTTTGTTTTTTCCCATGAAAAGTTAGGAGAAGAGAAAGAAATAGACTAAATGAGAAAGAATGAATTGTACATACAGAATGAATTAGAGAATGTGTTTTATTTGAAAAATTGAAACTTTTTCAGTTAGGAGAAGAGAAAGAAACAGACTGAACGAGAAAGAATGAATTGTACGTACATAATGAATTAGAGAATATGTTTTATTTGAAAAAATGAAACTTTTTCCATTCTTTAATTTAAATTTCCCTAACTAATTCCCTTGATTGTTTCTCTCTCTCTCTAATCTTTTCTTTACACATATGTCATCAAATGACATAAAATTTCCACAAATCATGTCATCAAATGACACAAAAATTTCCTGAAATCATGTCATCAAATGACATAAAATCTTCATAAATCATTTCATGTAATTATCTTTAAATTACATCAACATCGGATATCAATGCGTGCAAATATAACTTTTATAAATGCATTAAAATAATTACAAAGAACTTTCAAACATCAAATAAATAATAATTAATATTTCTCAAATATCGGTTAATTTAATCAATTTACAATATTTTATAAATTAATTAAATCATGTGATTTTTCAAAGAATTCATCATTACGATTGTGCGACTCAAAGGCGTAAATTCAGTCAGCGATTGATATCGAACTATTAGAATATTAACGTTCACACGTCACTTAGCGGGTGGTGTAAATTCCAATTTTACTTATTATAAGTGGTACCTAATAGTGATAATTATTTACACCAATTCTCTTAGTCAAAACTATATCACTTTGGATTTATGGAATTTGGTAATGGTTAAAATTCCAATATCATCTACATTCAACTTTATATTCTAAACACAAAGTCCTTGGTTCAATAATAACAATTATTATTAACCGAAATGCTCTGGCCAGAGACTTTGACTTTGGTTGACCGTGATACTAACCTCATATAACCGAGGAGACGAATCCTCTCGCGAATAGTTTTTCACTTCCAATGCTTTAACTCAACTTAACTATAGTCGTTCAATGGACGCCGTGCCACGATTTAATTATAATCAAAGCGGAGCTTCCACATTAAAGATCAACAGTATTCTCAAGTCAAGAGAATTGTGTAAATTAGTCACATCGATATTCTCTGCTTGACCTTAGTTATATTAACCAACAGAAAACTATCGAGTGGGTAGTTCCATTGTTATCCAATAACTATCAGTATGTAACCCCTTGGTGCCTCCAGTAGTCATGAGTAATACACTGCCCAACATTTGGAGAGTGTTATGTACTCTAGTCTCAACGGATATATTGATATCCAATCTAGATGCATTTAACTAGGAACATTTAAAATCATATATTTGTTTCATTGTGATAAATTATTCACGGTTACAACACTTTGTAACTACTATCAAAAAACATACCGTTTATGGATTTTCTATTAAATATACTTTTAATTAAATTGATTAATTAATATAACCACATTATATCAAGTATATAATAGAAAGAAAATACCTTTATTTCGAACAAGATTGGTCAACGAGTTCGATATATGTAACAAATTACATAATTGCCCTTAGGGCAATACCCCTAACTCTACCATAAATAACCAAAAAGTGAAGAGTTGCATGCAAACTGAGGCAAATCTGAAAATCGACAACAAAAGCCTAATTTTCCCTCCCCAAAATGTAGATTTGGAAATCTCTGATGAATCTCCTTGCTAATCTACCCCTAATCTATGATTTAGACTTGATTTGGAGGAGAAAATATAATGTTTTGGGTGGAGAATGAGTTGATGGAGGCTTGGATCTATTTGAAAAGTGGTAAAAGTGATTTGAGGACAATAGTTCAGCCTATTATAGCCTCCAAACCCGAAAGGGGTTAGTCGGCTTGCCCTCAAACTCACTAGTTACCTGCTAAGCTGCTCCATAAACTATCAATCTTCAAACAACCATATCTCCTAGTCAGAAAGTCCAAATCGCTACTATGACCATTTTACAGAAATAAAAACCATCATATCTTTCCAATGGAAGTGGTCTTGGATGCTTGTTATCCCGCCTTTTGGCAAGGCCGTGACACCAAGAACTTGACCAGAAACCAATGACGGTTCGTCTTGGAGATCGGTTATGCACAGGCTCACTACGGATATCGACGAATTTCGTCCGAGTTTGGATCAAGCTACAATTGACAAGACACGACGAGCAAAGTCATGAAAGTCAGCACTCCAAATTTCAAGTCAATCCGAGTTCATATGCTCAAGTTATGATCGATGCAAGTAGGATGAAAACAGCCTCGACTTCGTATCCATCGTCTGGCCGCTGTTCGAATCGATCGAATTCGTATCCATCGTTGAGCCCTTGTTCGAATCAATCAACTTCGTATCCATCCTAGGGCCTCATTTCGACTCGATCTCGTTCGAGTCCATGAAGTAACCACAATTCGTATCCATCAGAGGAATATGCCTAGTTCGTATCGATCGGCCATTCTCCTGTTCGCATCGATCAGCTGATCTCTTGTTCGTATCGATCAGCTACCCTCTGTTTATATCCATCGAGCATTGCACTATTCTTATCCATCACAATGTTGCTTGTTCGTATCCATCAAGTCGAAGTGACTTTGATCGATACGAACAAGGGCTACCTTTATCGATGCGAACAGAGCCACCATCATCGATATGACCAAGCCACCTCCATCGATTCGAACAAGGCATGCTACAGATCGATACGAAAGAGCAAGCTGTTGATCGACTCGAACTGGGCAGTGGACTTCGATATGAACGAGGCGAAGTTCAAGGACGACTCGGCCAACTCGGCGAAGAGAGTGGATCGATACGAAGAATGCACGCCACGTCACCACCTGGTCACACGCAACCAATGATTCGAAATGATCGAGTTGAACTGGTCGATTCGAACGAAACAGCCTGCCGAGTAACTCCAATTCGAATCGATCATAACTCGAGATCCACAAGTCCAAATGCTATGGAATTTTCACAGAAGCTTACGCGCATGCTAAAGAATGTTCACACCAAATTTTGACTCCATTGGACGCAATCTTGATCGATACGAAATTCATTCGTATCGATCACGGATCGAGCCGAAACTTCACAAGCTTGGTCGTGTGGGCCCGCTCACATGCCAGAAGAAGTCTCCCAAGATCTGAGCGAAATATCAGCCTCCTACACCTATAAATAGACCCCCGGGGCTTATAGAAAAGGGATCTTTGAATTCTCCAACGCCCAGACTCTGCCGGATTCAATTCTAAAGTCCATTGCTGCTGCTGTTAACGAATTTTACTGCTGTAATTCATTGTTATCTGCTGTAACCTGCTGCAATCAATTGTAATCATCAAAGAAACATCAATAAAGCGATCAATTTCATAGTGGACGTAGGCAACACGCCGAACCACTCTAAATTCTTGTGTTTCTGTGCATTTTTATCATTCTCATATCTGTTTTTTGGAGTTTTTGTTAGATAATCCTCCTTTTCCATTTAATTTCTTCATTTTATCTCTTCAAAAACTTCTGAAGAGTGTTGTGCCCATTTTTGGTACAAACACTTCGATGCTTTCATTGAGAGAAACCCCGATTTTTCTCCTACTCTTTGGATCTGCTATCGATACCGGATTGCATAAATCCAAGAAGAAGATCCAGATCTCAGACCTTGAAGCCATTCCATTCTATTCAGGTTTGCATCAAATCTAGGAAAGGACTTCATCAATTCATCATGGTAAGCACACGAACTGCTTCTACAGCTGCTGATCAAGAAGGACGGGACAGACAGAATCCCATGCAATTGCCTCCATCCAGCCAAGATGCCGCCGGACCTTGAGATCCATCAGGCCCAGTTACCAGACAAGAGTTTCAGATGCTGCTTTAAGAGTTGACCCAGAGTCGGTAGCAACTTACTGAACAACTGCACGCCAACATAGAGTTGACCAATCAGCTGAATCGCCAAAGGCGCAGAAGATCCAGAAGGGATCAAGCTTCTTATTCTTCCACGGAGAGTTCAGCCTCATCTAATGATCATCACTGATCCACATGCCCACGGCTGGATGTAAGCTACACCCAGGCCACAGGACACCAACTTGCCTTGAATCTTGGACAACCTAGAACTAGACCATCCACCAGTCATCATACCGGACCTTCATCCCGAGGAGGTGCCGCTCCTTACCATGTCACAGGCAACCTCGCCACCACCACCACTACCGAACAAGGAGTTGATGCTAGAAATCAAGCTAATCTGCATCATAACCAACGAGATCAAACTCCAGAACCTTATGTCCCTGAAAACGTTTAACCAAGGAGGCGAGGCACGGACCGTCGACCGCGTTCGGTCCAGACTCGCGCTATGGAACCCGACCACACCTTGGCACAGCATGCTCCAAATATCCGGATGCCGGATATACCGACGATGATTCGTCAGATGATCCGTGAAAGTCAGGGTCTCACTAATGACGACTGGGGAATCTCCCGGAGTCATACCCCTTTCACTGATGACATACTATATGCTGAACCACCTCGGCGCTTCAGGATGCCAACTTTGCCAGTCTATGAAGGAAATTCTGATCCAAATCAACACATCCTGAAGTATGAATGGCTAATGAATGCTGCGAGAGCTGATGATGCAGTCAAGTGCCGTAGTTTGCCCATTTCCTTGGGGGGCATTGCAACTATGTGGTTTACTCGTTTGCCACCACGATCCATCTCTAATTTCGACCAAATGGCCACCAAGTTTGTTGAACAATTCCGTATGCACGTAGCGAGGCCTAAAGATGTTAATACCCTGTCTAATTTCACTCAAGCTCCCGGAGAAACACTCAGACTTTACTTGGAGCGATTTCATTCTGCGTGTGCAGAAATAAGCAATCCCAATGACAACTCTATCCTAATGGCATTGACTACGGGGATTGATCCTGATTCCGAGTTCGGAAGTTGGTTAGCTGGGAAGCCGCCTGCGTCATTGGACCGTTTCTATTCCAAGGCAGCCCAATTCTTGAGAAGGGAGGATGCAAAACAGTCTAGGAAGAAGGATGACGCAAGACCCAGCATGGAAGGAATTCAAAGTAACATCGCAGTTAAACAATCCGGGGAGATTTCCAGAAAAGTTCAGTTGAATATACAAAACAAATAGAACCAGCAGAGGGATAGTGGAAATCAAGGTAAAAAACGAGAACAAAATCATGGTCCATGACGTAGAGCCCCCATGTTCGACAATTATACACCATTGAATACGTCGCTGGAAAATGTGTATTTACAGACTTGTAATACCATGCAATACAAGAAACCTGCCCCGAAGCCATCAACAGAAAGACAGGTCCAAACAAGAAAGTTTTGTAGATTCCATGAAAGTTATGGCCATAATACGAATGAGTGTCGTCATTTACAAGATCTCATTGAAAAACTGATACGTGAACGAAAGTTGGATTAGTATGTGCGGGCGCCGCAGTCAGGAGGTGCAGGTCCGTCGAATCAGAATCGTGCACCAAATCAAGAAAGACAAGAGGAACCCGCTCGAACTGGCGGGAGGTTGGTTATTAATACAATAAGTGGTGGTCCTCATCCAGCAGACCGAAGCTGGAAGGAAATGGAGTCGTATGCCAGCTCTATCAAGCATGAGGACTTCGAGTGTTATAGTAGTTTTGATGAAGGGGCTCCGGCCAAACAACAGAAGACGATGACATATGACATTGTGTTCAGAAACAGAGATGCTGATAAAGTCGTAGCCCCCACTATCGATCCACTGGTCATCTCAGCTCAAGTGGGTCCTTCTTGTATGAAGAGGATCTTAGTTGACAGCGGAAGCTCTGTGAATATTTTGTTTAAACGAGCTTACGACCAAATGAAAATGGAAGCCAAAGACTTGAAACCTTGTCAGTCCCGAATCCACGGTTTCAATGGGAGCGCTACTATACCCACTGGAGTAGTGGAACTACCAGTGGAGTTGGGAGTTGGAGAATGCCGAAGAGTGCGGATATTATAGTTCGTTGTGTTGGACATAGACTCCCCTTATAATGCTTTCCTGGGCCGACCGGCCCTCGCTGAATTCATGGCAGCCATTGCCTCATGGTGTTTGACTTTAAAGTTTCCCACTGATCGTGGAGTGGGAATCATTCAAGGAGATCAGGCTGCTGGGAGAGCCTTTTATGTTGCCGAGCTGCGGGAGGCGCAGCGAAAGGAGAAAGGAAAGGGCGTAGAGGAATCTCTCTGCGTCCGTTTTGCTGATAATTGACAATTAATGCCTGGGCCTAGGCCCGGGCACCCCAACCAATTCCAAAGGGATCTTGACCCAAGAGAGACTGAAGATGAAGGAGAATCTAAAGAAAGTCAAGCATCCCCGGCCGAACTGACGATTGATGTCCCAATTGACAATAATGATTATTCAAAGATGATAAAGATTGGCTCTCAGCTAAGCCAGTAGACTCAAGAGGAATTGGTTGAATTTCTACGGGCGAATCTTGACGTATTCGCCTGGACGCATTCTGATATGTGTGGGATCTCGCCGGACATCGCGAGCCACACTCTGCATATTGATCCGCGGCATGTCCCGATCAAACAGAAAAGGCGTGGTATGGATCCAGAGAGATCTGCCGCCCTTAAAGAAGAAGTAGAAAAGCTTAAAGCAAACGGGTTCATTCGAGATGCGCTATACCCCGAATGGGTGTCGAATCCCGTGCTCGTCTGAAAGTCGAACGGAAAATGGAGAACATGTGTTGATTACTCCGATCTGAATAAAGCTTGTCCTAAAGACAGTTTCCCGCTTCCCAGAATTGATCAGCTCGTAGACTCAACAGCTAGACATGAACTCTTATCCTTTATGGATGCGTATTCTGGCTACAATCAGATACCAATGTATTTACCTAATCAAGAACATACCAGCTTCATAACCAATATGGGACTTTATTGCTACAAAGTTATGCCATTCGGACTCAAAAATGCCGGGGCTACTTATCAACGATTGGTCAATCAGATGTTCGCCAATCAAATCGGGAAAACTATGGAAGTATATGTAGACGACATGCTTGTGAAGTCACGATTTTCCACTGACCATATTAAAGACCTGGAAACTATGTTCAACATACTTCGAGAATACAGAATGAAGCTCAACCCACTGAAATGTCATTTTGGAGTTGCATCAGGAAAATTCCTAGGGTTTATCGTCAATGCTAGAGGGATCGAAGCTAATCCTGAAAAGATCTGGGCTATCAGAAATCTTGAAACTCCGAAAACTATAAAACAAGTCCAGAGTCTCAATGGGAAAGTAGCAGCATTGAGCAGGTTCATTTCAAAGTCCATTGACAAATGCATTCCCTTCTTCGATCTGATCCGAAAAGGAAAACGAAACTTTGAATGGACCACGGAGTGTGAGGGCGCTTTCCAAGCACTAATTCAGCATCTATCCACACTACCTATCCTGTCAAAGCCTATTGATCATGAGAAGTTGTACGTTTACTTAGCGATATCAGAAAACGCTATCAGCGCTGCATTAATTCGAGAAGAAGACAGGATACAGAAGCCATTGTACTACATTAGCAAACGATTGACTGGAGCTGAGAGGAATTATCCAAAACTAGAGAAGTTGGCTTATTGCCTTGTTATTGCATCAAGGAAGCTTCGTCCATATTTCCAGGCACATCCTATTATTGTTTATACCGACCAACCGTTACGACAGGTCCTTACGCGGCCTGAGACGTCTGGTAGGTTACTCAAGTCGAACATCGAACTGAGCTAGTTTGATATTACTTATACTCCAAGGCGAGCCATTCAAGGACAAGTCCTAGCCGATTTCATAGCTGAATTTACCATTCCAGAGGACTTGCCCGAAACCAGTGAATCTCCCGAATACGTCTGGAAGCTGTACACTTATGGTGCATCAAACGACCGGTGTTCGGGCGCTGGTGTTGTACTTGAAAACCCCGAAGGCTGATCTATATGTTATGCATTAAAGTTCGATTTTCATGCAACCAATAATGAAGCTGAATATGAAGCCCTCTTAGTTGGACTAAAACTTGCCAGAGATTTGAGAATTATCGTTGTGGAAATTTATTGTGATTCGCAATTAGTTGTGTGTCAAGTTCGGGGAGAATATCAAGCGAGAGATCGGAAATACTGGATCAGTTTGATTATTATGCCATTTATTGTATACCTCGAGAACGTAATCAGAAAGCCGATTCATTGGCGAAGTTAGCCAACACAGGTGAAGCTCAGCAAATGGGACTCGTTCCCGTAGAGATGTTAACTTCCCTAAGTATTGACCGGGCAGAAGTAGATTGGGTATGTGAAACTGTTCCCGATAAGGAGTCATGGATGGCTCCATTTAGAAATTACCTTGAGCACGGAACCCTGCCAGAGCGCAGGAGTGAGAAGAGACAAGTCCTTCGGAAGGCCTCACGATTCACCATCCAGAATGGAATCATGAACAGAAGAGGGTACTCTGTTCCTTTACTCCGGTGTATCGCTCACGATGAAATTAAACGAGTATTACACGATGTACACGAGGGAGAATGTGGCGATCACACCGGGGGGCAAGCACTAGCCAAGAAAATACTTCGATACAGATATTATTGGCCGACTATGAACCGCGATGCGTCAGATTATGCAAGGAAATGTGATAAATGTCAAAAGCATGCTCGAATTCCTAGAGCCCCACCTACTGAGATAACGCAAATGGTCAGCCCATGGCCGTTCGCAATATGGGGCATCAACATCATTAGTACTCTACCTTTGGCAAAAGGTGGTGCGAAATACGCCATCGTCGCAGTTGATTACTTTACAAAGTGGGCTGAAGCTGAACCTCTTGCTACCATAACGATGAAAAAAGTAATCAACTTTGTAGTCCGCAACATTATCTGTCGATTCGGTCTCCCACACACCATTATTACTGACAACGGAACCCAATTCGACAGTGCTGAATTTAAAGATTTCTACAAACGGTTTCACATTCAAAATAAATTCTCTGCAGTTGCACACCCTTAGGCGAATGGACAGGTCGAAGCGGTCAATAAAGTTATAAAGTCCATTCTGAAAAAACGACTGGAAAAGGTCGGGGGCAAGTGGGTCGATGAACTTCCTATGGCTTACCGAACAACCCACAAGTCCGCGACCGGTCACACTCCATTCTCTCTCTCTTATGGTTCAGAAGTTGTTATTCCATTCAAGTTAGAAGTACCTTCTCATCATGTGACATATTATGACCCGAAGACAAATGCTATATTACTTGCTGAATCTCTCGATTTACTAGATGAGAAGCGTGAAGAGGCTGATTTGAGGGCAGCCGCGTATCGAAGTCGAGTCGCCCGATTGTACAACGCCAAGGTTCGCCCGCGAACCTTTGAACTAGGCGATCTCATCCTGAAAAGAATCTATCCGGTTCCTTCGCATATGAAGCCGACATGGGAAGGACCGTATGTTATTGAACGAAGGTTCGGAGATGGCACATTCAAATTATCGACCGTTGACGGTCTTACTCTGCCAAGAGCCTGGAATAGCGAGAGTCTTCGTCGCTACTACACATAACAGGCTATGTTTATTCATTTAGTTTATTTTCCATTTTGCAATTTGTTTCTGCATTTTGAAATTAGAATTTGTAATAATGCAACTGACTTTGCCATATTTTCTTATTTCAGCAATAAAATGCAATCTCTTCGAGCCAGAGCTGTAATTTACTTGAAATACTTCATATGAACATCACCATGCACGGAGAGCTATGTTTCACCATTCGGTGGGATTTATTCAAATAGGGAGTGACTGTGATGCAACCGGTCACTCGCTAAGTGAAACCCAAGCTCGGGGACAAGCCATCACACCAAAGTCAAAAAAGGATTGATACACGACAATCCTTCGCTTAACTCCAGATTCCTAGAGTGCGAACTGCAGTATAAACTTACAAATACGTCTACGAAGAGGGTGGATCCGTCCACCCAACGACTTCGTCCATATTCGAACCAAGTTTGAGGAGGGTGGACCCGTCCATCTAACGACCTCACTTGTTAACTCAGGGTGGATGTGATCCGACCATCCACGATCCTGGTACACCTTCCATTCCCAGAGTGCGAGCGGAATCCAAAAACATACAACAGATGTGACTGACCGTCTGTTCACCACCTCCGAACTCCCAGAGTGCGAAACGGAGTATAAACATCAACTCCGGATTCCCAGAGTGCGAAACAGAATATAAACATCAACTCCGAATTCCTAGAGTGTGAAACGGAGTATAAAAGACAACTCCAAATTCCCAGAGCATGAATTGAAGTATAAACCCTAACTCCAAGTTCCCAGAGCGTGAATTGGAGTATAAACACCAACTCCGAACTCCCAGAGTGCGAGTCGGAGTATACATGTCGGCTCCAAGTCCCCAGAGTGCGGACATACAACTAAAGCTTAAACCGGCGTGACCGACCGCCGGTGAACATATGGAATCCCTGGAGTGCAGATATGATCGCCGATAATTAAACGAGTGGGGTTGAACCACTTAATCTCCACTTGTTCCAAACATCCATTCAGCGGCCCTAGACTCAACGTGTTGTAAGTGAAATGCAATCGCTAGCTGATGTTCAACAACTCAGCCCCAAGACTGGGGGGCAAGACTTAAGCATCGACCGTTGATTGAAGCAGTGCGACGTCAAAATTCAACCCCTTCCCGGTCTTAAACCATGTCCACAGTTTCCGGACCTGGCAAACAAAAACAAACTTGACTCGAAAGCTGAAGCTTCACAAGTGTACTTCAGATATTGAAACACTTAGGCAAATACACAATAACTGAGAAGAAGCCAAGAAAAAGAAAAAGTTTCATTTCTACTATTTATGAAAGAAATTCATGTACAAGTTTGTTCCTAAAAATCCTACTAGCAGGGGCCGTACCCGCATCTATACACGGCCAACAAAATGAAAGTTAAGATAAACCAAGGAAGCATGTCTAATCTTTCTTCTTCCTCGGCTTCCTTTTTGGTGTAGACCCGCTGGAGCCGCCACTACCTTTCCTCTTTGAGCCTTTACTTTTCAGTGGTCGGTCTCCAAGCGAGGGCATGATCTAAACATCCTTCTCCGAGCTCGAATGAATAGGGATGCTTCCTGCGGGCGGAGTCGGAGGAACATGATCAAGTGTAGAAGGTGGGATGGACACACTAGCGTCGAAAACTGTACCGCCAGGCAATATCATTCTGAGCGGAGCTGGGCCAGGTGCCGCCATTCCACCTCCAAAATTGCCACCGCGACCCGCTGCTTCCATTTCAACGTCGATTTCGGCCAATATCTCCTCTTCAGTAACCGCTCGAGCCTCGCTGGGAGCATCAGTAGTTGGCATCGAAGAACTTGTAGCAGGAGCGCATCCACCCATAACAAATGGCAGGTCGGCATGAGGATCACCATGACGGCGAAAGAGTTCCTCCATCAGCTGCTCATCAAAAACAAGTGAGCTCCCCTGCATTTCGTCAAGTGGCGCGGTAACAGTTATAGTGGTCGCTTCGGTCACAATAGCCTCCTGCATCCGATATGATTCTTGAGTGATAGGAGGCACGACCGGTGCAGCATCGGTCACTGGACAAAAAAAAGAGAACTGTTAGAACTTAATTCAAGTGACGATTCCGACTTAAGACTGATATGTGGAATGTTCAGAGTACCTTCTTCAATTTGGCTTGTGGACGGGTGAACGGCTTCAGCGACTTGCTCTGTAGCCAGAGACATCTGCAGCTGATCCGGATTGTAAGTAGGAATGGCTTGGGGATCGACCGTAGGCAAGGATTCAGGCTAGGTTGACGCTGGGATTTCAAGACTTGCATCGTGGTGTTCAACCCCGGAGCCTTCTCCAACTTCCAAGTGCTGGGTGCCGAGTCTCTCCTTCTCATAATAAATCACTGTCTCATGGAGAATCTTCCTCTCATCCTCATTCAGTAGATGATTCTCGAGCTCGAACTCATCAATAGACTCACCCAGATGCACCGCTTTCTCCTCCTCAACCAATCGGCCCCAGGCGTTGTATAGATGTGCCGGATAATCATCGAGCCAGGCTAGACCCCTGTGCCTTAGCACGTTAGCGTTGTAAACAACAAGAAGGTCTTCAATATCAGCTTCTAGCCTGGACTCGGCCGATTTCACCTTCTCGTCAACCTCAGTCTCCACCTCGCGAACCTTAGCCATGGCCGCATCCCGTTCACCCCAGAGCAAGACAGCCTGTTCGCACGCCTCCTGGGCTGCATTGTTTGCATCATCCCTTTCCTTGGCCATGCCAGAGAATTTGGCCTTGAGCTCGTTGAGTTCCTTGACCGCCGCATCCCATTCGGAGGTGACTGTAGTATTTCGGTGGCCCATCTCCTCCACCAAGCCAACGTGTGTCTGCCTCAACCTATCCGTCGCCACAGTCGCTTTATCAGCTTTTTTGGTGGCCTCAATTTCAGATTTCCGAGAAGACTCGGCCTCAGTATTGAGAACTTGAATGATCCGGTCCCTTTGAGCGATTTCGGTCTCCATTTTTTCAATCGTTTTAGCCCGCTCAAAGGCCACCTTAGAAGCTTTCTCTGCGGCCTTCGCCCACTCTCTATATTGGGAGTAGATGTCATGAATGTAATCATGTATCGTGTTCTCCGCCCCCGACGGAATTCTCTTTAAGTGAGGTGGGAAGACGTAGCCGTCGAAGCATATGTTCGGGAACTCCTTCCTCATCTGAGCCATTTTAATGGCCCCTTCTCCTGTGGGCTCAGTTGGGACCTGCTATGCAATTATGGAGGCCGTGGTTTCGACTCCCTGGAGATGAGTTTCGGATCTAGAAGTGTGAGAAGATGGCCTGTGTCGTGGAGGCTCTGGTGGACGTGAAGTCTGAACAGGAGGTGGAGATGGAATTCTAAGAGGTGGAGAGCAAGACCTAGATCGGTGTCTGTATTCTCTGTCCCTGTCCCACTTGTACCTCTCTTGATTGGAGTACCCGCGATCGCGGTCTCTATCTCAATCTCTCCTGCGGGGATCATAATAAAAAGAAGAAGACTTTCGAGCCGAGCGAAGGCTCCCAAGCATTGATCCTCTCCCGGACATTGTACCTGAAAATGAGAAACGAAGGAAAAGTTAGTGATCTCTTGGGTTGGACGATTTACAGTTATGGATCATGTAGTGCAGTGAAGTGTGTGTATGTGCAACCCCCCGACCAACCGGAAATGTCGGTCGCACTCATAGAAAGCGACCCACTCAGCTCAAGAGCATTGTCTAGCTCCTCCATCCCGGTGTCGTGTTGAAACGACACATAATCCAGAATCAGAATATCAGCGAGCCCTTCGAAAGGATTCTCTACTTGCGGGGCAGGAGCCTCCGAAATTCTAATCCCCGGGACGGGCAAAGACATAACCACGGATTTCAATCTCACGGATTTAGAACGCTTATGAGCAACTGCCTTGCCTTTTCTCCTTCCAACTGAATCTTGAAAATTGGAAGAAGGCCCAGCTTGGAGTTCGTTATCAGTGGGCGTTCTCTCTGGAGTAACTTCTTCAGCTATTACGACTCTGGGCGCTTTGCGTTTCATCCGCTTCTTCGAGACCGCTCTAAGTGTCCCTTCCAGCCTTATGTTTTGCTTCCGTTCAATCAGGCCGACAATTCTCAGGTTTCTGTCGATCAGAACCAAGTCAATGCTCCTCTCTTCTCCCGGAACTGCTTGGAGGATCTGAACTAACTCTCTGAAATATCCACCATTGGGTCGTGAGATTGCGGCTGTAAAAGAATAGAAGTATGTCAGTTTTGAAAACGATTACTATTATCCCGATAATTCATGAGAAGGACTACAACACTTACGTCTATCCAACCATCGCCTAGCGAATCCAGGGGGGCATCGAACGTAGAACCATTCCATTTTAAAGTAACTCAGCCTTCCCCAGGAACCTGTTACTATTTGGAAGTTCCTGACCGCTTCCAAGAATGTGAAAGAAGGTCTATCTCCGCGGCTCTTGATGTTGAAGAGATATCTAATCTCGATCGGCTTTGGTGGTCGAAAGAGAATTTCCATAAACAGAATGAAAGTGCTATTCAACAAGGCGTATCCGTTGGGGTGTAGTTGGGATGGGGTGATTCCAAGGAATGACAGCATTTACCTTATGTACTGATTAAATGGAGGAAGTGTCCCCGCCGTGCAAGCATGACGATTGAAAGCAGTAAACCCCTCCGGGGGAGCATGCGGTCTATCATCTGGCCCTGGCAGTAATACATCATCAAGAGACAGACCATGTCTTAAGCATATCTGTCCCAGCATATCTTCAGAAATGCCGAACGGCACAGAGTCTTGTAGACGACAAATGAACCGGGCGCTTGGAAACTCGTCCGGTGCTGGATCTATGACTTCGGCCTCGATGGCCGGTATCTCGATTATTGGAGGGATTGAACCTTGAACTTCCTGTTGTTGTGAACTTGTTCCATGACTAACTAACTTATGAGAAATCATCATTAGACAAAAATAACACTCGCATTTCCCCTAGTGTGAAGTGTGTGAATGTGTTGTGTAGTGCAGTGCTGTGAAGTACTTGAAAAGATTCAACAGAATTAGAGAAAATGTCCGAACGACGAGACTTCGAAATTCAATTGGAGTGACTGTCATCGCTGACTGTCACAACCATACCACCTAGATTTCGGAGACCGATCCGGGTTAAAGTTCGTTAAAAGTTTATTAGAATCCTGTCAAATTATAGTTCCATCGACAAGCTTCGCAAGACAGTCAGATATGCCATTCTAAGGTCGAGTCCAATTATGCAAGTTTGAAGCTCGTCGGAGTCAGTTTTTCAAGTGTGCAAGAAGTTACAAGTTCTTTAAGTTTCGATTCGTATCGGTCACAAAAAGTCCGGTTCGTAACGATAATTCGTATCCATCTGCATGCGAGTTCGAATCGGTTAAGCTGAAGACTTCGAATCGATCCGGGGTGATCATTTCGTATCGATTAGGACTAGCAACTTCTTATCGATCGAATCCTTTGATTTCGTATCGATCAGGGCCAATTAACTTCGCATCGATCAGGTTGTAACGGAGTTCGTATCCACCGCAAACATGCTTTGTACCCGTGTCGATTTGAAGTGATGGAAGCAGAATCATGAGGTCAACGATCGATACGAAGTCACAGAAGGGAGGATCGATGCGAAATCCCAATTTTTCTAATCCTCGATCGATATGAAATTCAGACTGAGCAATTGCTTCGTCTTTTTCCTCACTCCTTCTTCCCAAAATGGACGTGACGCCATTCCTTTCCTCCTTCAACCATGCTCCAAACCAACTTTGATCTCAACTCCGCTGAAGGTCGGCCGCATGTGTGTATGAATTAACGGTGGGATTCGAATCTCGTCGTTCGTGATACGAATTCGTTGACTCGTTACCTAATTACAACTGCTGATTGGAGAGATTGAGAGGTTGATTCGATTCGAAGGCAAGCGGTTTTCCTTTTCCATGTCTCTGGAGCAATATGAAGACGAAGCGCAGAAGCAAAAAGCAAAAAGTGAAAAATGGCTAAGTCCACGATATTTATATGGACTCGAGTGTGAAGAAAGAAACGATTCGCCTCCCAGTAAATTCGACCGGTTACAAGATGTCGCCACAGAATCGATTCGAACAAGCTATTCGAATCCATCAATTCGAGCCTTTATCGAAGCGAAATTCAAAACGAAGGCTTTTTCTGAGCCACCCAAATCCATCGATACGAAGCCATTATTCGTATCGATCATTTTCGACTCCATCCCCAGTGCAACGATATGGACTGTGTAGTTCGAATCCATCAAATCACAGCTCCCAGAAGCCAGTACCCATCGATATGAATTGTTTATTCGTATCCAACGACACAAGGCCCATCGATTCGAAATACACAAAGAGGGCTGTTCTAAAGGCATTGAACTCCATCGATACGAACGATCGTTTCGTATCCATCAAACCTCACATCCATCGATGCGAAATGTTCATTTCATATCCTTCAACAAGATGTATACAGATGCTAAGACAATGTTTCAAACTTTTTACATCGATTCAGGAGAGGATCGATACGAAGGAACATTCAAAAACAACCATCGAGCGTTATTACAATTCGAATTTCACATCAGTTCAGGAGAGGATCGATACGGAATTCGATACGAGATAAACTGACAATGGCTCGTGAGCATGCGACGTTAACGTGAGTCAGATTAACATATATGCATATATGTCGGACTAATATTCAACTTTTAACATTCACAGGAATTAGATACTTATCTGATAATGATTACAATGACAAACAGCTAATCGCTAGCATACAGTAATCAGTTGCAGCAATACAGGGTACAACAGTTGACAGTCAACGGTTTACATCGCCAAGGAAACCAGTCAAAGATTACAACTTTCAGCGAAAAGACGATAACTGTTCAAAATAAAGACTGCATCTTTTCAAAGCACGTCATGTTTCCACAAGACGTACTTTGGGGGGCAAATGTTATCCCGCCTTTTGGCAAGGCCGTGACACCAAGAACTTTACCAAAAACCAATGACGGTTCGTCTTGGAGATCAGTTATGTGCAGGCTCACTACGGATATCGATGAATTTCTTCCGAGTCCGGATCAAGCTACAATTGACAAGACACGACGAGCAAAGCCATGAAAGTCAGCACTCCAAATTTCAAGTCAATCCGAGTTCATATGCTCAAGTTATGATCGATGCAAGTAGGATGAAAACAGCCTCGACTTTGTATCCATCGTCTGGCAGCTGTTCGAATCGATCGACTTCGTATCCATCGTCGAGCCCTTGTTCGAATCGATCAACTTCGTATCCACCCTAGGGCCTCATTTCGACTCGATCTCGTTTGAGTCCATGAAGTAACCACAATTCGTATCCATCAGAGGAATATGCCTCGTTCGTATCGATCGGCCATTCTCCTGTTCGCATCGATCAGCTGATCTGTTGTTCGTATCGATCAGCTACCCTCTGTTCGTATCCATCGAGCATTGCACTATTCGTATCCATCACAATGTTGCTTGTTCGTATCCATCAAGTCAAAGTGACTTTGATCAATACAAACAAGAGCTACCTTCATCGATGCGAACAGAGCCACCATCATCGATGTGACCAAGCCACCTCCATCGATTCGAACAAGGCATGCTACAGATCGATACGATAGAGCAAGCTGTTGATCGACTCGAACTGGGCAGCGGACTTCGATATGAATGAGGCGAAGTTCAAGGACGACTCGGTCAACTCGGCGAAGAGAGTGGATCGATACGAAGAATGCGCGCCATGTCACCACCTGGTCACACGCAACCATCGATTCGAAATGATCGAGTCGAACTGGTCGATTCGAACGAAACAGCCTGCTGAGTAACTCCAATTCGAATCGATCATAACTCGAGATCCACAAGTCCAAACGCTATGAAATTTTCACAGAAGCTTACGCGCATGCTAAAGAATGTTCACACAAAATTTCGACTCCATTGGACGCAATCTTGATCGATACGAAATTCGTTCGTATCAATCATGGATCGGGCCAAAACTTCACAAGCTTGGTCGCGTGGGCCCACTCACATGCCAGAAGAAGTCTCCCGAGATATGAGCGAAATATCAGCCTCCTACACCTATAAATAGACCTCCAGGGCTTACAGAAAAGGGATCTTTGAATTCTCCAACGCCCAAACTGCCGGATTCAGTTCTAAAGTCAATTACTGCTGCTGTTAATGAATTTTACTGCTGTAGTTCATTGTTATCTGCTGTAACCTGCTGCAATCAATTGTAATCATCAAAGAAACATCAATAAAGTGATCAATTTCATAGTGGACGTAGGCAACATGCCGAACCACTCTAAATTCTTATGTTTCTGTGCATTTTCATCTTTCTCATATCTATTTTTTGGAGTTTTTGTTAGATAATCTTCTTTTTCCATTTAATTTCTTCATTTTATCTCTTCAAAAACTTCCGAAGAGTGTTGTGCCCATTTTTGGTACAAACAACGCTATTTCGGCTTCTATCAAAAGTTATAGTGTCACTACATGTTTTCAATGGTAAAATCGTTCAAAAAAATTCAAAAAATAGGAACTCTCACTAGTAGCCATTTCCCTAAGTTATAGAATCATACGACCTCATATGAATTTAAAAATAATATTTTACGATCTTCCGATACGTAAAATATAGATCGTGACACTATCCTTGCCTTTAGGAATTTCGCCCCCAAATTCCTAATACAAACAAGGTGAAATCAAACATAGCTACCCCATGTGTCTAATATTCACAAGCAACTATATCAAACATCAAACAGGCCCATAAAAGCCGGTAAAAATATCTACGTCTACCCAAGAATGCAGGATACTAAACTGCCCTATATGATATTGTTTGCACCAAAACATGGCACAAACATCTAAAGAACTAGAATAGAGAAAAAAGCCAAGAAATTAAATAAAATCATAAAATAACAAGTTACATAAATTTTATAGTGGTTCGGCCGATCATTGCCTACCTCCACTTAACTTTTTTACTGATTTGGTTGCTGTTTACAAGAGGTGTTCTAACAGATCGGTGATGATTCCCGAGATTATAGAAGAAGTACAGTTGTTGAGAGAGCCAAAAGGTCCTCTAAATGATTCCCATCTTCCTCCATTTATAGCTGAGGATCACCGAAATTTTATCACCCATGTTCTCACCTGCTTTCCTTACTTCATGAGAGTACTAACTGAAGAAGATCATGGCCACATCATCAACATTCAAGGATAGGTACCGATCCATGAACATGCTTCCTAGACCACGACCTTCCTCTTACGAATATTTGGTTGACTTATAACTTGGTCTATGGCATCAAGTTGTGTAGATATGAGCTTGAATTTGAGTGAGTTCCTTAGCTCGGACTTCGATTAAAGCTTTTGGTTTGCCCATCAATCGTTTGAGTTGCACCTTGCTAGCGAACCATCATTTAATCACATGGTTGAGTTGATGAGGACCTTAGCCATGCATTTCATAAAGATCAAGAAGTTTTGGGGTGACTTCCATGGTCATGGATTGGTATTGATCCATAACTTTGATTGGTATTCGAGCGTGGACCTTACACTTGGGTTTGTTTAGCATGTGTAACACCTCATAAAATTAACCCTAATTAAATAAGTAAAGTAAGAGAAATTCAATTAAACATGGTAGGGATAAGAATGAAAATTCTTATAAAATTTGGAATTTGACCATGAAAGTATTCCACTGCGTTCATGACGAAATTCTGATCTGTTTTCATATATAATATGCTGAAAGTGGAGCTCAATCAAAGAAGTTATGAGCGTTTGAAGTTTTCATACTTAAATTAGTTTAATTCGAATTTTATTTCAAATGAGTAATTAAATTTGAAGTTTGAATTTCAAAAATTAATTATGATTAGACTTGGAGGTTAAGTAAATGTTATAGTTAACAATTAACATTAAAAGTTAATTAAGGATTAATAATACACAACAGAAATAAAAATTATGTTTCCAAATTTAATGGAGAGGCCGACCCCCTGACCTCTACAATTCGACCCCTAGCGGTCGACTGTTAGTATAAATCGACCGCTCCTATTCAGTAGAGCCTAGGGTGTTTATACCTAGTTTCCTTCTACGGTTCTAGTATGTTTCAACCCCTATAAATAGAACCCTACCCTCTCCACTTTCATTCATAAATAGTTTGGAAATATCAGCGAAGCTCTGTCAGTTTATCTCTTCTTAGATTCAGAAAACACCTTTAGGGTTTCAAATAAGAAATCCTATATACCTTTTCTTTGTTTATTATTTAATTTCTAAACCTCCTCTCTTCCATCCTTTCTGAATCTAATATATATATAGATATACAAATCCCTTGCTGTATATATCAAAAAGAAGAGAACTGAAGGAGATTATAATGGGCGTTGCAAATCCAAAGAGAAGCAAAGCTAAGGACCAACTATGAGTGAAAATCTTAGTTTTTCTATTTTCGTAGTTGAATAATATATTTGGATTTGATATAGGCCTTATGGAGTTTTGGATTACGAAAACATCATATTAAAGTCCTTAAATTCCCCCAAAGCGAAATGTCAATTCTTAGGATTGGAATTTTAATTGTTTTGTGTTAAAATAATGGAGTTTCGTGGATTTTAAGAGTTTATGTATTCTACTCTATTCCACTTCTTATTCATTTTCCCCAAATCTGATAAGGGATTTAATTGAGAAATAGTTTGTAAAGCACGAATCTTTATTCGTAGTTTACACAAGCCCATTTCTATAAAATTTAATAAAATTTCCCTTGTCTAAATTCATATAAAAGAAGTTAAATAGAGCGTAGAATTGATTAGATTTTAAGTTTTCAATTTTGTTTTATTCCATTGTTTTAATTGGAGATAAGTTGGATTTAGATTCTATATACAAGTCTATTTATTGCAAGTTTAGATATGAGTATTGAATCCTTGTTATGGATATTAGAATCCCCTGTTATGGATATCAGAATTTGGACATTATTAGTAAATTGGAAGAAAAAAAGGAAAGACTCGTATTATTATGGTTAAAAAGGAATTGACATTTAACATTAGTTAGGGCGTAATTTCTGCATGCATAGATAATAAGCGCGTATTTATTTATATATTAATTAGTGAAATAAATGTATAATTGTGTAGTTAATTAGGTAATAATTGTCAATAAACCCCCCTTAGGAAGGTAATTAATATTTTAAGGCGTAATAAGGAAGAGTCCTTATAAGGCCTTATTTACGGAACGGTGATATGAATATTATATATAGTATTTAAATTATGGCTAAGTCATAGGGATGCGAGGTCTGTCAAAAGGCACATAGAAGTCTGCCCAGCTAATCTGGCTACAAATAGTGTGACTTTAGGGCTGATGCGAGACATCTCCTATGATAAGTATTTGTAATGATGTGAGGTTAGTCCCAGTTTCTATAGAGTAAACCTGTCCAGCTAATCTGGCTACTAGTTCCAATGAATAGTCGAACTAGTGTGAAACATCATTATGAGTAGGAGTCATAATACAAAAGTCCTGCTTTGGGGTCTTGAGGTATAAAGTGGTTGTTTGAGGGCCTACCTCTTTTCCTCAAATGAAGTAGTAAATGACCAAGGGGTTAGTCATTAGGCACGATAGGTGGTATCTCGAAAGGGGTCTGCTTTGGGATAAAGTATTAGGTGATTGATTGAGGATCCGCCTTTCCATAAAGAAGTAATAAGTGGCTCAAGAGATTCCATGCGATGTCAGCTAGATAGTCAACATTGAGGAGTCTGCTTTGGGCATATGTATTAAATGATGGGGTGTACCTCAATTAAGGTTTTAAATGGCGAGAGTCTGCCTATTTTCCAATAAAAGGTATTAAGTGGCTTGGGTACTATCTCTGCATTGTTCGACATTTATGACATTGGTTATGGGTTATCGGATTTAGAAAACTGCTTCGCGAGTGGAAGGTATTAAGTGGTTGTTTGAGGACCTACCTCCTTTCCTTATATGAAGTATTAAATGGTTTAATTACATAAGGCATATTCTTAATTAAATTATACTTCCCAAGTACTAAAAATAGTATGGCTCAAGATTTCTATTCACTAGAAACTTGTTGTTCTGACTCCTTCCTCATTACAACATACGTTAGAGAAGGAGTTGGTGATGCTTGAAGATGACGAGAGTGAAACTTGTAGAAATTAATATCAATCTTCTTACGTTATTTTCTATTGTACCCATGAGATGTATTTTTGAACTAATTGTTGTAACGGTTGACATTATGTAATATTTTGTAACATTTGAAAATAATTTGAAATAAATTGAAATAAATGGGTTCTATTACTATTGATATTTTATTCCTTCCATTATGAGTTCTAAAAGAATAGATAGATAGCTCTGTTTTGTTATTTTTATCAACCAACAGCCAGCTTTAGAATGGGTCTAAGTTTTGATGAGCCTTTTCTAGGTAGAATTTAGACCTGTTCCAGAGTGGGTTATTACATTTGGTATCAGAGCTTAGGTTACCCGATCAAAGGGGAAAAGTACGTACAAGTGGCGTATTTGTTATTTTTGAATTTTTTTTTCAAAAACCTTAATACACACACACACAAATACTTATTTTGAATTCACGCCTAACTTAATAAATTCCGACTATAGTAGTAGTTGCTACCATATTTTTAAAGGGTGGGCGAAGCAACTATGAGTTGGAAAAATATATAGAGTTGAATTTATACTTCTTTGTTGGACCTAGAATTCCTTATCATCGTGGACACTATAAGCGTATTAAATAATATGGATACGAATCGTAGAAGGAAAGGTTGTAACTCCAAAAATTTAATAGGAAATGAATGTGCAATAAATGAGGATTACAAGAAATTGAATAAGTTAATGAGACCATTAGGGTAATTATGGGAAGACAAGGAAAAAGTTAAATAGGTAAAGTTTAATAGGCAAATAAATATCTTTAGTGAACATCCGTTAAGATAATAACCATTTAATATGGACAAAGTGACATTTATGAGAGTAGTAAATATTAATGTTAGGTAATAGTTAGATGTTATAAGGCATAATATTCGTAAACATACAGAATTAAGGAATATAATAGTGAAACAAGCTTCCGTAAGAAGGTATTCATTAATCACCACAAGAAGATAATTAGATTTTTAAGATGATTGAGTAGGGAGTTCAAAGTGAAGAACAATCAAAGCTAATTTTTAACCCTTGAGAAGGAAAGAGGTAAAAAGTATTTTGAAAACTCCTTGAATGTTTTTAAAGAGCTTTTCAAAAGATTATTAAGTAAAAATCTTATGTATTGTAATTTGAATTTTTTTAGATAGGAAGTGACTTTTGACAGCTTTGGAAATATATTACCATTCGTAAAAAGTTTAGAAAGAAGTGCTGAAACATTTTAAAAACAAAATGGTAGATGATTTTTAATTGTAAATTCAATGACTTGAAAAGTTGAAAAAAGAAGGTTTTCATTTGTTAACTTCTCAATTTAAAGTTTGTTGGATTAAAAGTTTTCAACTTTTGGATTTATCATTTTTAGATTCTTTTATTTTTATGATTTCTTCTACTTTATAAATTTGGATGTTCTTTCCCTTAAAATCCTTTTTAAAAGGGTGTATAGATGGAAATGACACATGATTGGAATAGGGAAGTAGAGAATAGAAGGTTAAGAATGTCTGATAAGGTAGGTAGGAGGAACATTCCCGTTTAAGGAAATGTAGAGAATGATAACTGGAATTTAGGTAATAATAGAATTGTGAAATTTAGTCCATTGATAAATATTATAGGACATGAGTAATAGGAATAAGATAAAAATTATCTTTGCCTACTATATTTTTCCATTGTTTAAAGTTATAAAAGGTAACTTTGACAATTGAAAGGATTTGAATGATGATTAATTAATGAGTTGGGTATTTTTGGAAAGGAAATTGTGTAAAGATGAGAATTTTTATATGCATATTTTCTAATTCAGATTCAAAACTTGTTTGAATAAGAATATTATTGGAATTGATAAGAAAAGGATTGCAAGGGATTTTAAGAGTTTTGAACAAAGTTACAAAAAACATTTTGTCAAATAACAGTAAAATTTGAATAATAAGGCAATAGATATTAATCTATATTTTGGAATGATATACTATTATTTTGAAATAATAATTGAGAAGAATCTATTATTTTGGAAATGATAATTCGTGTAACTAGAAAACTCTTTGGAATAATAAAGGTCTAATTTATTATTTTAGAATGATAATTGAGTTTTAAATATTTTGTATTAAAGATCCTATTTATTTTTAAAAAGCAAGTCTTTATTATAGTTATTCATTGAAAAGGGTAGTTTTCCATGGTTACTTTTTGAAAACCATGCAGTCTTTAAATGATATGAATTGAAAGTCTAACATTTAAAGAGATAAATCTTTAGTGAAGAAAGTTTTAAAAAGAAAAATTATTTTGCTCCAAGGAACTAAGAAATTTTGAATTCTTGGTAAAGGTTTCTAAGTTCATATTTTCAAAGATGGAGATTTTGAGTTTGGTACTTCATGTTTGTGAAATTTTGAGTTTTTCAAGAAATGGGATCCTAAATGCTGTTTTTTTATTTAACGTGATAAGTTTATTTGTATGAAAATAGTTTATTTAAAATTATTTTGTATGATTACTAAATTTCTGGTCTTATAAAAATAGTTTTATGGAGTAGATAAGTATCATTACTTAGGTAGGACAAATTAAGTTTTATAGGATGTGAATAAAATATGAATAGAATGTACAACCTGATCTGGAAATTTAAAATCAGTCCCAAACCTTTACTTGAAGAAGTTGGTAAAGTGTAAAGATATTCCAAATCTATAATCGGGTTGTGAATTAGGTTACCTTAGATAGCTTAGAATGTAAACTTCTATATTTTAATTTATTTGGAGCAGTTACCATGTAGTTTCCATAAATCACCATATTCCAAAGTATGTATTAAAGCACGTTGTTTGAATTAACAAATATTCCACCAAAAAGGAAAAAAGATGTGTAGGATATAGATATCCTTTCCATTTGTTTACACTATCTCTTTCAATATAAGATGATGACGATGACGATGATGATAAATCTTTGTAAATTCAAATAAAGTAAAAATCCCATTTGTGGTTAATTTATAGGAGATTATAATGGTAGTCCTTACTAAGTATAACTCTAATAAATTAAAAATGTGGAGATAAGCTTTCTAGTTTAGAAATTAGTATACATATAGTTACACTTAACGACTAGGAATAAGAATATATATATATATAGCATAAATTACGACTATATGCATATTAATTAGTAATTAACGGATTAGGATTTATGGACAATAATTATAAATTTAACGGGCAATAAATTTGTAATTAATGAGTGGAAAAAGGAATTAAATGGGGACTGATTAAGGAAATTTGATATGACATTTATGAATGACATAAATTTCAGTAATCAATGGATTTTGGAAACCTGAAGAAGGTTAAAGGGATCATATAAGGATTAATTGGGAATGGTCCAATTTCAACTGCTATGGGAATATTAATTAAAGCAATGGATGGACCACAATTATTAGAACTTGAAAAGGAAAATTAAGAAAATGGGTAATAATGGGATGACATATTAAGAAATACCCATCTTAATTTAGTGGAGAATGTTAGGACCTCAACACAATTTATACCACTTGATAATAAATGGCATTCTTCCAACAAAATTGTCTTTTAAAGTTCTTGGGTTGTAGCGCTAGTTGTCTTCCATAGTTATTGGAAAAGTGTATAATATGGTATAAAATATATCCCCTTTTATTCCTGTGTTGACTTTATGAATGAGATTTAAATCACTTTATAAATATATATATGTTAAGAAACAAAAAAAGTAAATAAGGAAATTTTATGCGGGCACTTAACTAGCGATAAACCATAGGTAAGACTGGAAGTTAGTGAGGAAATTAGATTAACAGCCTAAAATGGTAAATGTTTCAATCCCAAAACATTAGAATTTGGAAAAAATAAAACCTAGCTAACAGAATAACACCATTCAAGGAAAAGATTAAATTTATAGGAATGTGAATAGAATTTTCTATTGAACAAGAATAAATAAGAAGGTGATAGAATTTTCCGTTAGAAGCAATAAAACAACATCATCTCCAACACAACTTCATGGAGCTGCGGTTAACATCATTAGTGATAGGGACCCTAGGTTTACCAGCAAATTTTGAAGGAGTTTGCTGGTAGCTTTAGGAACTTCGTTAAATCTAAGCATCGCCTACCAACTGAAGACTGATGGACAAACTGAAGGAATGGATATGAATATGGAGGATTTGTTGGGAGCTTGCATCTTGGACTTTGGAGGACATTAGGAGCATCACTTACCCTTAGTACACTTTGCATATAATAGTAGTCACCAATAGATGATTGGTATGACACTCTTAAAGCACTTTTTGGGAGGCCATACAAATTGCCAAATTGTGGGAGGGGAAACCACCAACAAATTCTACTCGGATTAGATTTGAATTGCGAGACTTCGGAAAGTCATAGTTGATTAGGCAGCGTGTGATGGTCGTAAGATTTGGATCGTAGGAATAGTTGGCACCAAGATTTATTGGGCCTTTCCCAATATTGGAAAAAAGAAGAAAACTTGTAAGTTTGTAGGAGCCCATGAAGTTTTTCACATTTTGTATTTGAGGATACCTTTATAGCACAAACATTGTAGTAGAGCGTAATCAATTAGGGGATTTTGAGATAGAGTCATTGGCGTCTTGTGCCACTATAGGCATTATGGAGCACAGAACTAGAAAGCTCCACAATAAAGAAATTAGATTGGTTCGAGTACAATTGGGAGAAAATTTAGTGGAAGGCATGAGGACTTCTCGTCCTAAGCCTTTCTCTGGTAAATTTTATCTCCAAATTAGGATGTTATTACATTGTGGTTGATAGATTGGATGGTAGAAGATGGTTGCTATACTTATATACTATCACTTTACACTTATGTAGAAATTTTTAGGCATTTGCATACATACTTGCATGACACGATTACATACTCATGCTAGGATTGAGCTCATTATTAGTATGTCTGCAATACATAATCACATTGCACTTTGGTTGAGTAGATGGTTGTGTAGATAACTTGGATGTTATTGTGCGTTATGATGTTCGCCACTTGAAATATTTCGGGACGTAATCCTTTTTAAGGGAGGAGAATGTAACACCTCATAAAATCAACCCTAATTAAATAAGTAAATTAAGAGAAATTCAATTAAATATGTAACGACCCATAATTTTCGATAATTAAAAATAGTTAATTTAATAAGGTTTTGTGATTTAATGTTGGAAGAAATAAAAATTTGTGATTTAATAATAAGAATATAATTGGAATGAAATGTAATAGTATTAATTTAAGGTAATTGATAACTGCTTTGAATGTGATTCCAATTAATTGAAATGATTAAAAAGTTATAATTGGTTATAGATTGTAAATTAATTGTAATAATGTGTGTATTAATTGATAAATTGGATTAAAGGAGTAATTGATAATCTAAATATGTATAAATTTATGAAATAGTATGTAATTAATTTATAATTGGTAAAAGTAGTGTTGTGGTAGTAGTTATGGCATTTTATGTAGATAACAAACTTACAAATGTTATTAAATTAAGAAAAGGTAACGATTGTCATTTGTTACCAATTTGTTTAATTGTTGAACTGAATTGGAAACCAATTGAAATTAAATGTTACGTGAATGTGATTTAAGACGATAACTGTAAAAGGTGAATGCAATAAATGTACAGAAATGTCAATTATAGTCATAAGGCAATGATTGATTTAATAAAAAGATTAAAAACCAAGATAAGTTAATTTATTGGGATTTTTTTTTAATTAATATGAAATTGACAAAAATTCAATAAAATTGAAATATTGCAATGAATATGGTTAAGGATGATAATTAGAAAATATTAAAGTAATATGTAACGACCCGGATTTTTTTAACGTTGAATTTAAGATATTTAAATGGATTTAAATATTTAATTTGGATTATAAATTGATTTTGGAATATGGAGGAGTTGGTTTGTATTTAATAAAATGGATTCAGAACTTAAATATGGGTTTATTGAATAATTTAATTATTGAAATTTTATAACTGAATATGGGTATAAATAGTGAATCTTTGGTTTTAAGCCTGTAAAAAAATAATTTGAAGGCTTGTAAAATTTATATTAAATATACTGAAGGCAATGCAACTTTTAAAAGTGAATTTAAAAGTGATTTGTTCAGTTTTAAAAATATATCGTTTAAATTGACATTTAAAAATAACCTTCCAAGGCACAGTCTTGAAATTCGACGAAACCAGTTCCATTGGATCCGTAATATTGTATTATTATCGGATTTCAAATTTCGTAGTGTTTGGAGTTATCGTGTGGTTGTACGATAGTTAAACGCGTTGAAATCTATATCGAAATTTAATATAATAACTGGATCCAAAAAGCTATCTTCTCCATACGATCGAGTTAGGACTCGAAACCTTTTCCATTGCGTTCGGAATAGGGGTATAACATTATAAACGCCTAGCGGCACACCTCGATAGGAGTTCAAGATTCTAAGCTACGAATTCAAGTCAATTTAAATTTAAATTTAAATATAATTCATACTTTACTGACTGGTCAAATAAACTTCACGTCGAAAATTTTACACCTCTTTTCGAAAATCACTGTAGCCCTTCCTAGCACGCAACTTTCTTTTCGAAATTACGTTTTCCTTTTCAAATCACATCGTTCCCATTTTTTTAAATATCTCGTCCCTCTCCCTTCTTCATTTACAAATCGGGAGTCAGAAAATAATGGTCGATAAATAAATCGCGTACCTTATCTTCGTTCCCCTTTTATTCTTCACGAATTCGAAATCAAAAATCAAGTACCTATTCCCACTTCCTCTTTCAGCTAAAATCAATGGCCGAACCAAAAAAAACGAAATCACATGGCCGAAGGCAACTTTGAAGTCGCGATGGCTCGTGAGGGGGCGGCATAGTCGACATCGGGGTTCGCGAGGGGCTACTGAAGCGCGCGAGGAGGTTCGCGATACGGAAAAGGTTGGGAACTGCGGTGACGTGGAGGACAAGGCAGAGTCGCGTGCAATGGTTTGTGCAAATCTGGAAGTGGCGAGCGTGTGGGCGGAACGATAGCTTGGTCGAGGCGTTGCTGAAGCGCGCGGGTTGTGGCAGAGTTGGCCGAGCGTGGTGGCGAGTTCATCAGCGAAGGCGTGAGCAGGGACGGTTGTGTTCATCGATTTGGGGAGGTATATGCTGTCTTGACTTTGAGTATACGATTTGTTAATTTTATTAAAATTTGTAAGGAAGTATATACTGTTCTTTTTAACTGGAAAAAATATATATAACAGTAAGCTTTATAAACAGTTGAATTATATATATATATATATATATATATATATATATATATATTTATGTATATATACAGTAAAATAAATTACTACTGTTATTACAGAAAAAAAAGATTTTTTCATAGAAAATATGTATTACAGTGAAGTATAAAACCATTTCTATTTTAATATATATATATATATATATATGCTAGAAAGAGATTTTATTTCCATTAGGATTTAATGAAAATATATATATTTACAGAAAATAGAAAATAATGTATGTGTACATAAGATTTAGAAAGTAGAAATTTTGAATGGTAATATAGGTTATTTTTATAAGTGTATATGAAGTTTCAAAAGGAAAAAAAATACAAATATCCATTTTAAATTACTAGTTACTTTTGAAATAATGGATTTAATGATTAATCTGTCCAATTAACTTATTTAATTTATTTTAGTTACTAAAAGATTTTTAGAAAGGGAAATTATTAGTTTTAAATTTAAATTATTAGATTAAAATAAATTTATTAAACGGTAATTGATTGTTCGATCTGTTCGGATATTAATAAAATCATCTAATGTTTATAGAAGGTCGAAAAATCGTGAAACCGAGTCAAGATTGAAGCGGATTGCAAACAAAAATCAAAGGTGAGATTTTCTCACTCATTTGGATGACCTTATTTAAATTTAAATGTTAAATTTAAATCATTGGATGTTTGGTTGAATATAATAATTATTGTCTATTGGATTATATTATATATTGGAGTGATTGATATTCCCGCATTATATAGTGGATGAGACCCCCACATAATAGCAGATGACCCTTTATACCGCGATATCCCCCTCGAAGTGGGATTGGTATTTTATTTGTTGACTAACATCTGTGGATGTAGGGAAACAGGTTGGAGGGATCCAACAAGATTCCTCAAAAATATTTATTGTTCATATATATATATATATGTTGATATATGTTATGATAGATAAATTGATATGGTTTGTGTCAATTGAATTATTAAATGTTAAATGGCATTGGAATTTAAAATGGACATTTTAAATACCAGAAATAATGAAATTGAAGGAATTTAAAAGGGTAATTTGAAAGAAATTATTTATATTGAAAATTGTATTTGTTCTAAAGGGAATTAAATAGAATAAAAATATATTAACTAATTTGGGTTATACTTAATTGGTTTAAGTAGGGATTTGAAATTAAATTAAGGGTTCGAAGAGATATCTGGAATCGATAATTAGTTTTTGAAATAAAAATGGAGTTTTATTAAAGAATAAAATTATAAAATGGAATTTTTAAATAAATTTTTTTAATAAATAAATGGAAAACTCAGGGGAGTTTATAAAATTATAAACGGGGTTTATAATGAGATAGAAAGATATCAATGGATATGTTTTAAAAATAGAAGTGAAATGGTGAGAACTTATATCGAGGAATTGAAATAACTTTGAAAGGAAATAGTGGAATATATTTCGAATATGAGAATGGTGATAAATTGGATAGGATCGATGGGATACGAATCCAGAGAATTTTATAGATAGAAATGGGGAATATTGGATTTTCTAAAAAAATAAACTTTTGTTGGGATAAACTCAAGTTTTATAAACCAACCTTGTAAATTAATTACCAACTGGATATGAACTTTAATACTTTTAAGATATTGATATTTTAGTTTTACCTTAAAACCCTATTTTGGAAATAAAAACCATTATTATATTTATAAGTATATATGTTTTAAATGTTTTAAATTCAATTTTAAATCCTCTTGGGATGAGAAGCGAAATTTATTAAATTTGATAAGATTGTAGAGGAAAGACCTTATAGTGGGGTTTATGGAAACTTAAAGTATAAGATAAGAGTTTCAGAAGGTGGAATAAAATTCACACAAAGGGAAGTAAAAGTGAAACTGGGATTTTAATAAGCAAAGAGGACTTTGAAAATATAAAAGGAATTAACTAAGGAATTCTGAGATTTATAGAATCTGTGTGAGACGAGCTTTGGAAATTTACAAATAAAGTTGTAAAAGATTTTTTAGAAAAGAAATAGGGAATAAAATGAAGAATTTTCAAGTGTTGAATATTAAATGAAGTGGGAAAATATTCTAAGTATTGAAAAGGATTGAAATTTATTCCGTGTGAATAAAAGGGGTTGAAAACTATTTTTAAAGTGTTGAAATATGGAAATAATATCTTGTGAAGATATTTTTGAAGATAAATAATTTGGGAAATTATTTAAGGTCTGATTTTTGCAGTGGATGTTATTTGATAGTTAAATAACCGACTATCAATATTGGCCAATACGCTGATCATTTCGAAGAGACCGGGATCGGGTTTAATTACCTGAAAACCACTTCGATCCGGTTTGTACGTAGCGAATGTAGACCATGAAGATGATGAAGACGGTATTTCGGTTTGTCCAGACCCAGGATAACTTGTATGGATGAATGCTTTTAGAACATCGTCAGGCGGACGCTGAGCATTCTAAGTGAGACTCGTTCTTAAAAAGGTAACGCATAGCCTCAAGCCTCATCAACCGGAAATGGCTAAAACAGGGGAGGTGCAGCAAGGCTAAGTGGGTAGCACCCAAGTAGGGTAAGATTTCCCCAGTCTAGAGGTCCCTTTTTATTTCGGCTGTGTGGCGGTTGGTCGCTCCAACCGTGGGGTGGTCTTATTCGGACTATCCAGTAAGGGGTAGCTCCGGTCTTGTGTTGCAGGAGGTCGGGAGTGATCCTCGGTACTCTAATCTAGGCCAGGTACTGTGACGGGCAGTACCCCAGTAGCCCTGCCATTGTATGGAATCCAATCTCCAATAAGCGCCCGTACGATTTTGATTGTGCCCAACTATTGCTGAAACGTGAGATGCAAGCATTTTAGCTAGATTCTATTTTACTTTCTATAGACATTATTATAATATCAGATGAATTTGATAAAATGTTTTGGTTATCGTAAGGTAAAAACCCGACATATTTATTTGTGGCGTGGTCTTACGAGATACCTTTGTTTTCAAAGGATTTTCAAAGAAATATAATAATCCAATTGAGTGTGATTTTCTCACACTGGTTTTCCAGACTGACTCGGGTGTTGTTTTATTATGATGCTCGGGTCAGACCGAGTTGTACAGATTCAGGTTAAAAGCTAAGGAGCTCAAGAGATGAGCTGGATGGCAGAGCGTACTTCCGTATTTGATTATTATTCCGCTGTGTAAGGACAAGCTATTTGAGTGTCCAGATTTGACGTAATGATTGTATACTCTGATAATGGTATGTGAATATAACAGTACAGATTTCTTTGTATTTAAAAGCTGTTATTCTATATTATATTTTGTCCACTGCGATTGTGAGATTCTGATGTTTTTTATCTTCTTCTTCTACCTCTTTCTTCTTTAACCCTGAAGACTCGTATTTCCGTTCACTTTTGAGTTAAGTTGATGTGGAATATTGTCGGCTCAAAGGGGTACGGATTTGTGGGCCTTTACATAATAAGACATAAACCAATGTTAACTATGCTCATAGAGGAATGAATGATGAAATAAAAAGGACTGAAATCAAGTATAATCAATTTATTGGAATTAAATTTTAAATTAGTTGGATTTAATTACAGTTGAAATTGAACACTGTAATTAGTATAATATTTAACACTAAATTGGTATGTAAATTTGTATTAAATTATTGTAAATGTCTAAGTAATCAAAAATGATAAATTTGGTTAAATATAAAATTTTAATTGGAAAAGTGATCTAATTAATTTAATAATAATGTATTTAATTAACGTGAAATTAGCCATTTGGCCACTGACTCGGATTTCGATGAAACCACTTTCATCGGATCCGTAATGGTGAATTATTGTAGGATTTCAAGTTTCTTAGTGATCGGGCTTGCTGTTTGATTGTACGGACTAGAAACACGTAGAAATCAATTTAATTAAATTCAATTGAAATCAATTTGAAATAAGCTGATTCTAAAGCTAACTTCTTCATACGATGGAATTAGGACTTGAAACCTGTCCCATTGAGTTTAAAATTATCGAAAACATCTATTTTGATATAAGGGATGGCATACTTTCGTTACGGGGTCAGAACGGACTTTTTGGGTCGCGTAGTTGTTTCGATAAATCCAATCTAGTCCATTCATTTCTAAATTCATATCTGCCTATATATAGGCCGTTATAAACCCTAATTGTTTCTTATTCCTTATTTTAGTACGTACAAGTTCATCTGTCCACATCTCTCTTCTCAACGGCAGAAACAAATTCTGGATTCAAACCCTATTTCAATTTCAAATTCAAACTCCTCAAAACAATATCAAATTATATATCGATTTGAAGCTCTCGACGAGCGCAACCCAAATCTATGATTTGTTTTTTGATTTGGATCATGGTTTGGCCAGAATTGGCCAAAACATTCTTGGCCATTCATAGGCCACAACCTCGATTAACGACGGATCTGCGACTATAGGACGATCGGGCAGCGCCATTGGATAGAGGGGGTCGAGCAGGTCGCATCGATGGTGTTCGTTCATCGTCGGCGTGCTCAGATTCGCCATGATGGGCGTTTGAATGGAGCGGCGGTCGTATGTCTAGGGGACGCCGAAATTGATGGCGTGGGCTCGGTCTGGGGCAGCTCGAGGCGGAGTACTTGGTAGCGACGTCAGATTTGGCGGTAGGCGTACGAGTAGGCGGCAGAAATTGGTTTTTGCATGGCAGCCGTGGTGTAGCAGTCGAACGCGATGATCAGTAGAGGAGTTAGGGTTCGCGTGTCCAGGTATGACGTGGAGGGTAATTGTATTTTATTTTATTATTTATTTTCAATTTAAAAACTCGATGTTCTAACTCATGTAACTTTTGCATACGTGTTCGGATTCAAGCGCGTTTTGCTCCACTGCGATCGTATCAAAATTTTGGACATATTGGAACTGGTTTGGACAAATTCTGAGACTGTTCAAATTTGGGCCCTATTTTGGATTTCAAATCGACTTGAAATCAAAGGTGAGTGTTTTGAACCACTCACAACTTCTAGATTATGTTACGGTAGTTAAATTAAATTTATGATGTAATTAGAAATTGATTGGTTTATGTTTAGTATATTTAAATTATCGTTCCACTTAAATACGACTTTTATTGCATTTAATCGTCATTTAATTTATTACTGAATTTAATTGTCAATTGAATACCTGCCGATGAAAATCATTTATCTATTAATGTTTATTGGTTGATTTGGATGATGATGTGATGTATGTTTGATTTGCTGATACTGAATGACTGGATGTTATATTTTATATTGTTATAACACTGCAAGTTCCCTATGGGTTGAAATGATACATACTCGAACGAGCATATAGAATAGGGGAAAATCGTTAAGGGTTGAAATGATAAACCCAAGGGATTTTCATTGAAATAAATTTGGGATTGCGGGTTGAAATGATATATACCCGTAAATTTAGATATTTGCGGATTGAAATGATAAATATCTGTATCACTTGACCATAGGGTAGAGAATTATATACGGACACCGGATTTGTTAAATTTAATGATTTTAAATCTTTAAACTTTGAATCCAGTTTAACGATAATTGAAATAGAATTTGACTGATACAAATTGAATTAATTAAGTAATTACTTAAAGGATTTAAATTGGAATTCTAAAGTTGAATTTGAAGTATAAACAAAATTATCGAAATTGAGTTATTAAAATGTTGGAACCGTAATTTTGAAAATCTATTAAAATTGAAATAGTTAAATGGGATGTTAATTTCAATTTTATTATCTCAATATAAGCTGTAAATGTTCTTTTAAATTCTAATTTTTAGATTTTGAACTATTAGAATAAGTTAATCTATTTTAAACCAACTTAATCAAATTAAACTATTTAATTTATTTTAATCTAATTTAACCTATTTTAAACTAATTAACCTATTTAATCTATCTTAATCTATTCTAATTTATTTTAAACTATTTCAATATTTTTAATTTATTTTAAATCATTTAAACTTTATTAAACTATATTAAACTATTTTAATTTATTTTTAACTATTTAATCTATTTTAATTCCATTTAATCTATTTTAAATTCATTTAATCTATTTTAAATCTAATTAATCCATAATAAACCTATTTAACCTTTTTTTTAAATCATTTAAACTATTTTAAAACCTATTTAAAGTAGTTTAATTTATTTTTATCTATTTTAAATTTATTTGATCTATTTTAAACCTATTTAACCTAATTTATATCTATTTTAAAATCATGTTAAACTAATTAAACTATTTATAACTATCGAAATTATCTTCTAAATTTCAGATGGTGTAGAGTGGAAATGTTTATAATTAAAGCTGATTTTAAAGCGGATAAGGTTTAAAAATGTTATAACATAAGTTGGGATTTGAAATGATATTTGCCGGTGAAAAGACATATTTAAGTAAATATGATTTTGAAAGTAATTATGATTTTGAAAGTGATATGGTTTGAATTGAATATGATATTTTGATATCAATATGAAATGGTTTTGGAAACGTAAAAGAACCATCTGGTGTGTAATAAGTGGTTGGTTGTTAAAGAGACCGAGATCAGATATTGTCATACTCTCTGCCAATACCGAAAACCACTTTAACAACTATGCATGTGGTGGAGATTCCAGAAATGAAGAAGGATGGTTTGGTGTACGATTTTGTATGAGGTATTTACGTGAACCCGACTCCCGTGAATCAGCTTAGATGTGACTAAAACAGGAGCCACGACGGGCCAAGTGAGGTCATTCCTCCTATCGGACATGATTCTTCGATACCATATTATGACTTTGTGATGATTTGGTGGCCACCCCTTGATTTTGATTATGGGAGTGTGTTCCAAGGTGGGCTGTAGTAGCTGCTATGCGTCACCACCAGTCCAGATTCGCAATTGGTATATCTACCCTGGCATTGCCTCGAGTGCCATGTTTACATGCCCTATCGCGCCTTCTACGAGTTTTGTTTGTACCATACCTATGGAGTGCCCTCTGATAGCCTTCCAGTTTATGGAGGAATTACGATACTGTATAGACTATGGGAATATATAAAAATGTGTTAAAGGGGAATTGGGTAACGCCTTAACGCTATTTTAATACTTTACTTTACAGTAGACACTATTATAATAGCGTATTGTACTACATAGTAGATAGTTTAACGGATCCTTAGGAGATGTAAATCCCGAACATCTCTTAAGTTATTACTCTCGCGTTGACACTAGATAGGAGATGTCAAACCCCGTAAACATCTCCGACGCCGTTACACTCATATTTATTTACTGTTGATTTGACTTACATAAGGTCTTTAAGTTCTGACTCGAGTGTTTTGTCTTTTCAATTCGCTTGGGTCAGCCTGAGCTTTTCAGTTTATCGAAGACTGCTTTCTGGAGGACGTAGACGAAGATTTTGTACTATTATTATGTACTATATTTATTCCACTGCATCATGTTGTTCTGCTGCATTTATTTATTATTTATTCTTGTTTTATGTAACTCTGATCTGTATTATAAAGGTTTAATCAATGTTATTAGTAAACAGCTTCATGAACTGTTTATTTGATTATTATATTTTTTCATTCCGCTGCGAGATTCTGTATTAGTTTCTTTCTTTCTCTGCTTTTTCTTATTTACCCCATAACAATAAGCCCTTTTGAATGGTTTGAGTCTGACGTGTGTGGTTTATCGTCGATTTAAACCGTCCAAAAAGGCAGGTCGTTACAGTTGGTATCAGAGCTTTGGTTTAGTGATAACCTTAGCTTTGTGGGGTCTGACTCACATAAAATAGGGTAGAAATACCCTAGAATGAGTGTATATATATGAGAGAGCGTATTAGTTAGTGTTATAAAAGGTTTTTGTATTGTGTTAATTTGTTCTGTTTTGTACTCATAAATTCCGGTCGGTACATGGGACGCTGTGGCACCGTTAGGGATTTCTAAACACTTAATAGGACAGATCGACACAATATTGTTTTGAAATATAGGTAAATGAAATAATTTTGCCTATTATATATTTTGTATATAAAATAATAAATTTTAACACTGATATAGTTGGATGTAATATGTTATTTGTTAAGTAGAGAAATTTTATAAATATTAATTGAAAAATAAGATTTACAAATAAAATGAATATAAATTGAAGCTTGCGAATTAGAGTTCCAGGATTTTTGAAATTTCGTTCAAAAGATTTTGGAATATAATATTAGTATTATTTGGAAGTATTTTCAGATGTAAATATTTCAATATGATTTGAAGGAAACATCTAAAACAATTTTGGAAGGAAATAAGTTCTGTACTCCCCTCTCTGTCGTTGGAAAATAATTTCGGTGATGAGTGCACGCATCATCGACGTTCATTTTCGAGTTTCAAAGTGGGAAGGCTGTTGTAGTAGTTTTACTACACATTTGTTTTGATAAAAAATCTTAATTTTTCTAAATATGATTGGATATATATAAGTTATGAGTATATACCTACATATATTATTTTAAAATGATTTGAAAATGGAACCCGGTATTTAGTTCTTAAGTTTCTGTAAACTAGTAGTTTCAATTATTGTAATGAATGGAATCTTGACTATATTAATAATTGGAAACTTCTAAAATGAAAATAAGGAATTTGATGTTAAAATGATTAATGAAATAGATAAGAAATTGAAAATTTGTAAACTGTAAAGAAAAAGAAAATGGAAATAAGAAATGGTAACTATTGAACATTTTGTTAACTAAATATAAAAGAGAAACTTGGGTAATATTCAATTGCATTCTAAAGGACACACACACACATATATATATATATATATATAACTTACCAAATTATTAAAAGTTGAAATGTTAATAAGAATATGTAATAGAATGTTATACAAGTAAAATTAGCAAATGAAAGGGTTTAATGGAATTTCTTCTATAAATAAGAATTCTAATGTTATAAATTGTTATAAACTAAAGTTAATAGTTGAAATGCTACTAATTAAATGTAATAAAAGTGAATAATGTAAGAAAAATGATTATAAGCTTAAGTTAACATTTAAGCTATCTATAATCAGATTGAATAGTAAAGGTGAATACTGTAAGTAAATGATTATAAACTTAAATTAATGATGAAGCCATTTATAATTAAAATTAGTACTATATTAATTGAATGATTATAACTTCAAAAAACATTGAAATGACTTAAAAATGGATTTAATATTCAATAATACCATATATGGAAGAATGAATGTGAAAAAGAAATAATCTATTAATGGTGAATTAAATTGTAAAGAAACTTACCAATAATGGATAATCCAATAATTGAGATAGAAATAACTTATTTAAGCAGTGAAGGTAAAGTAATAAAATAAAAGGAAAATGGCATTGTATGAATAAATGAGAAATAAACTTTTGTGCGTAAGAATGAATGTAAATTAATGAAAATAAGCATTATATGAATGAGAAAAGAACAGTAAATGATGTGAAACATACTTAAATAACATCGAAATTATTGTTTGTTTAGCTTATGGATTGGTTGGGAAAGGATACTTCTATTTTGTATAGAGATGTATAAATACTCTATAAAGTTTTATCTACGACTGTTGAGTGTATGGTTTACTTCATAGTTTATTTATCATTTTATTTGATTAGAAGTTCTGAACCCGAACAAACAATTTGTTTTGGTTGTTATGGATGGATGATTGATTTCTTGGTTGAAATGATTTTTTTACTGTTTGTTTGCAAATGATTATTGTAATGTTTTGTTTGTTATTTATTGAAAAAACTTAAATGTTTCTCTTATATATAATTATTAACTCTGTTGGATTATATAAGTGAAATACAAGTTTATGGAAGCAATTGCTATTGCTATTGGTTTCATAAATAAGTGTTGTTTGCTCGACAAATAGGTACATTCTCGGATTACGGTTTTCTAGCGATATTATATAGTTTTTCCCGTGGTTTAGGATACTTTATTTTGAAATATATGATATATATTGTTATTATTGACATTACTATTTCTCCCAGACCACTCCGTACAAAGGAGACTTTGCTGAAATTTTCTGTGAATTTTGGACATAGAAATTTTTTATGGAAGTAAAAATGTTTTGCAAACTTTTATTTACTTGTATATGAAGGATTTAATTGTTTATAAGTTGATATTTTATTTAAATTATTTAATTATGTAAATTAATTGTTTATAAATTTAATATTTTGAATAAGATATATTAATTTCTTAATTCCTTTTTTCCTTTTTTGAGGACGAAAAGTTTTGAGTGGGGGAGAGTGTAACGACCAGTAATTTTCGATAATTAGAAATAGTTAATTTAATAAAGTTCTGTGAATTAATGTTGGAAGAAATAAAAATTTGTGATTTAATAATAAGAATATAATTGGAATGAAATGTAATAGTATAAATTTAAGGTAATCGATAACTGCTTTGAATGTAATTCCAATTAATTGAAATGATTAAAAAGTTATAATTGGTTATAGATTGTAAATTAATTGTGATAATGTGTGTATTAATTGATAAATTGGATTAAAGGAGTAATTGATAATTTAAATATGTATAAATTTATGAAATAGTATGTAATAAATTTATAATTGATAAAAGTAGCATTGTGGTAGTAGTTATGGCATTTTGTGTAGATAACAAACTTACAAATGTTATTAAATTAAGAAATGGTAACGATTGTCATTTGTTACCAATTTGTTTAATTGTTAAACTGAATTGGAAATCAATTGAAATTAAATGTTACGTGAATGTGAGTTAGGACGATAACTGTAAAAGATGAATGCAATAAAATGTACAGAAATGTCAATTATAGTCATAAGGCAATAATTGATTTAATAAAAAGACTGAAAACCAAGATAAGTTAATTTATTGGGATTTAATTTTTTTAATTAATATGAAATTGACAAAAATTCAATAAAATTGAAATATTGCAATGAATATGGTAAAGGATGATAATTAGAAAATATTAAAGTAATAAGACATAAACCAATGTTAACTATGCTCATAGAGGAATGAATGATGAAATAAAAAGGACTGAAATCAAGTATAATCAATTTATTAGCATTAAATTTTAAATTAATTGGATTTAATTATAGTTGAAATTGAACACTGTAATTAGTGTAATACTTAACACTGAATTGATATGTAAATTTGTATTAAATCATTGTAAATGTCTAAGTAATCAAAAATGATAAATTTTGTTAATTATAAAATTTGAATTAGGAAAGTGATCTAATTAATTTAATTAACGTGAAATTAGCCATTTTGGCCACTGACTCGGATTTCGACGAAACTATTTTCATCGGATCCATAACATGAATTATTGTAGGATTTCAAGTTTCGCATCGATCGGACTTGTCATTTGATCATACGGACTCGAAACGCGTAGAAATCAATTTAATTAAATTCAATTGAAATCAAATTGAAATAAGATGATTTTAAAGCTAACTTCTTCATACGATGGAATTAAGACATGAAACCTGTCTCATTGAGTTTAAAATTATCGAAAACATCTATTTTGATATATGAGATGACTTACTTTCGTTATGGAGTCAGAACAGGTTTTTTGGGTCGCGTAGTCGTTTCGATCAATACAATCTGGTCCATTCATTTCTAAATTCAAATTTGCCTATATATAGGCCGTTATAAACCCTAATTGTTTCTCATTCCTTATTTCAGTACGTACAAGTTCATCTGTCTACATCTCTCTTCTCAATGGCAGAAACAAATTCCGGATTCAAACCCTATTTCAATTTCAAATTCAATTTCAAAATTAAACTCCTCAAAACAATATCAAATTATATATCGATTTGAAGCTCTCGACGAGCGCAACCTAAATTTGTGATTTGTTTTTCGATTTGGATCATGGTTTGGCCAGAATTGGCCAAAACATTCTCGGTCGTTCATAGGCCACAACCTCGATTAACGGCGGATCTGCGACTATAGGACGATCGGGCAGCGCCATTAGGTAGAGGGGGTCGAGCAGGTCACATCGGTGGTGTTCGTTCATCGTCGGCGTGCTCAGATTCGCCATGATGGGCGTTTGAATGGAGCGGCGGCCGTACGTCAAGGGGACGCCGGAATTGGTGGCGTGGGCTCGGTCTGGGGCGGCTCGAGGCGGAGTACTTGGGGGCGACGTCAGATCTGGCAGTAGGTGTACGAGTAAGCGGCGGAAATTGGTTGTTGCATGGCGGCCATGGTGTAGCAGTCGAACGCGATGATCAGTAGAGGAGTTAGGGTTCGCGTGTCTAGGTATGACGTGGAGGGTAATTGTATTTTATTTTATTTATTTATTTTCAATTTAAAAACTCGATGTTCTAACTTACATAACTTTTGCATACGTGTTCGGATTCACGCGCGGTTTGCTTCGCTGCGATCGTATTGAAATTTCGGACATTATGAAACTAGTTTGGACAAATTTTGAGACTATTCAAATTTGGGCCCTATTTTGGATTTCAAATCGATTTGAAATCAAAGGTGAGTGTTTTGACCCACTCACAACTTCTAGATTATCTTATGTTAGTTAAATTAAATTTATGATGTAATTGGAAATTGATCGGTTGATGTTTGGTATATTTAAATTGTCATTCCAGTTAAATACGACTTTTATTGCATTTAATCGTCATTTAATTTATTACTGAATTTAATTGTCAATTGAGTGCCTGCCGATGAAAATCATTTATCTATTAATGTTTATTGGTTAATTTGGATGATGATGTGATGTATGTTTGATTTGCTGATATTGGATGACTGGATGTTATATTTTATATTGTTATAATACTGCAAGTTCCCTATGGGTTGAAACGATACATACTCGAACGAGCATATAAAATAGGGAAAATCGTTATGGGTTGAAATGATAAACCCAAGGGATTTTCATTGAAATAAATTTGGGATTGCGGATTGAAATGATATATACCCATAAATTTAGATATTTGCGGATTGAAATGATAAATATCCGTATCACTTGACCATAGGGTAGAGAATTATATACGAACACCGGATTTGTTAAATTTAATGATTTTAAATCTTTAAACTTTGAATTTAGTTTAACGATAATTGAAATAGAATTTGACTGATATAAATTGAATTGTTGAAGTAATTACTTAAAGGATTTAAATTGGAATTCTAAAGTTGAATTTGAAGTATAAACAAAATTATCGAAATTGAGTTATTGAAATGTCGGAACCGTAATTTTGAAAATCTATTAAAATTGAAATAATTTAATGTGATGTTAATTTCAAATTTATTATCTCAATATAAGTTGTAAATGTTCTTTTAAATTCTAATTTTTAGATTTTCAACTATTAAAATAAGTTAATCTATTTTAAACCAACTTAATCAATTTAAAATATTTAATTTATTTTAATCTAATTTAACCTATTTTAAACTAATTAACCTATTTAATCTATCTTAATCTATTCTAATTTATTTTAAACTATTTCAATATATTTTAATCTATTTTAAATCATTTAAACTTTATTAAACTATATCATTTAATCTATTTTAAATCTAATTAATCCATAATAAACCTATTTAATCTTTTTTAAAATCATTTAAACTATTTTAAAACCTATTTAAAGTAGTTTAATCTATATTTATCTATTTTAAATTTATTTAATCTATTTTAAACCTATTTAACCTAGTTTATATCTATTTTAAAACTATATTGAACTAATTAAACTATTTATAACTATCTAAATTATCTTCAAAATTTCAAATGGTGTAGAGTGGAAATGTTTATAATTAAAGCTGATTTTAAAGCGAATAAGGTTTAAAAATGTTATAACATAAGTTGGGATTTGAAATGATATTTGCTGGTGAAATGACATATTTAAGTAAATATGATTTTGAAAGTAATTATGATTTCGAAAGTGATATGGTTTGAGTTGAATATGATATTTTGATATCAATATGAAATGGTTTTGGAAACGTAAAAGAACCATTCGGTGTGTAATAAGCAGTTGGTTGTTAAAGAGACCAGGATCGGATATTGTCACTTTCTGCCGAAAACAACTTTAACAACTGTGCACGTGGTGAAGATTCCAGAAATAAAGAAAAATGGTTTGGTGTACGATTTTGTAGGAAGTATTTACGTGACCCTGACTCCCGTGAGTCGGCTTAGATGTGACTAAAACAGGAGTCGCGCCGGGCCAAGTGAGGTCATTCCTCCTATCGGACATGCTTCTTTGATACCATATTATGACTTTGTGATGATTTGGTGGCCACTCCTTGATTTTGATTATGGGAGTGTGTTCCGAAGTGGGCGGTAGTAGCTGCTATGCGTCACCACCAGTCTGGATCCGCAATTGGTATATCTACCCTGGCATTGCCTCGAGTGCCGTGTTCACGTGCCCTATCGCACCTTCTACGAGTTTGGTTTGTACCATACCTATGGAGTGCCCTCTGATAGCCCTCCAGTTTACGGAGGAATTACGGTACTGTATAGACTATGGGAATATATAAAAATGTGTTAAGGGGGATATGGGTAACGCCTTAACGCTATTTTAATACTTTACTTTGCAGTAGACACTATTATAATAGCGTATTGTACTACATAGTAGATAGTTTAACGGATCCTTAGGAGATGTAAATCCTGAACATCTCTTAAGTTACTGCACTCACGTTGACACTGGATAAGAGATGTTAAATCTTGTAAACATCTCCGACGCCGTTACACTCATATTTATTTACTGTTGATTTAACTTACATAAGATCTTTTACTTCTGACTCGAGTGTTTTGTCTTTTCAATTCTCTCGGGTCAGCCTGAGCTTTTCAATTTATCGAAGACTGCTTTCTGGAGGACGAAGACGAAGATTTTGTACTATTATTATGTACTATATTTATTCCACTGCATTTATTTATTATTTATTCTTGTTTTATGTAACTCTGATCTGTATTATAAAGGTTTAATCAATGTTATTAGTAAACAGCTTCATGAACTGTTTATTTGATTATTATATTTTGTCATTCCGCTGCGAGATTATGTATTTGTTTCTTTCTTTCTCTGCTTTTTCTTATTTACCCCATAGCAATCTGCCCTTTTGAATGGGTTGAGTCTAACGTGTGTGGTTTATCGTCGATTTAAACCGTCCAAAAAGGCAGGTCGTTACAAAATATGGTAGGGATAAAAATGAAAATTTTATAAAATTTGGAATTTGACCATGAAAGTTATTCCGTTGCGTTCACGGTGAAATTCTGATTTGTTTCCATATATAATATACTGAAAATGGAGCTCAAACGATGAAGTTATGAGCGTTTGAAGTTTTTGGGTTTAAATTAGTTTAATTCGAATTCGAATTCAAATGATTAATTAAAATTAAAGTTTGAATTTTAAAAATTAACTATGATTAGACTAAGGGGTTAAGTAAACGTTAAAGTTAACAATTAATGTTAAAAGTTAATTAAGAAATAAAATAATATGCAACGGAAACAAAAATTACATTCCTAAATTTAATGGAGAGGTCGACCTCCTAACCTCTACCTGTCGGCCCTTAGTGGTCGACCGGTGGAATAGTGGCGGTTGACCGCTCCTATTCAGTGGAGGCTAGGGTTTTTAGCTAATGAACGTTCCTGATTTATCTGTTTTAACCTAGTTTCATCGTACAGTTTTGGTACGTTGCAACCCCGATAAATAGAACCCTGCCCTCTCTACTTTCATTTACAAATATTTTGGGAACATTAGCGAAGCTTTATCATTTTATCTCTTCTTAGGTTTAGAAAACACTATTAGGGTTTCAGGTAAGAAATCCTATATACCTGTCTTTGTCTATTATTTAATTTCTAAACCTCTTCTCCTCCAACCTTTCTGAATCTAATATATATATATATATATATATATATATAAATCCCTTGTTGTATATATCAAAAAGAAGAGATCTGAAGGAGATTATAATGGAGGTTGCAGATCCAAAGAGAAGCAAAGCTAATGACCAACTATGAGTGGAAGTCTTAGTTTTTCTATTTTAGTAGTTGAATAGTATAGTTGGATTGATATACCTTGGGGAGTTTTCGATTATGAAAACATCATATTAAAAATCCCTAAAATTCCCCCAAAGCGAAATGTCAATTCCTAGGATTGGAATCTGAATTGTTTTATGTTAAAATAATGGAGTTTTGTGGATTTTTGCAATTTATGTATTCTACCTTCTATTCCACTTCTTATTCCTTTTCTCTAGATCTTATTAAGGGATTTAATTAAGAAATGGTGTGTAAAGCATGAATCTTTATTCGTAGTTTACACTGCTTATTTTTATAAAATTTAATAGAATTTCCTTATCTAAATTCATACAAAAGAAGTTGAATAGAGTGTTGAATAGAGTGTAGAATTGATTAAATTGTAAGTTTCCATTTTTGGTTTATTTCACTGTTTTAATATGAGATAAGTTGGATTTCAATTCTATATACAAGTCTATTTATTGCAATTTTGGACATGAGTATTGAATACTTGTTATGGATATTAGAATCCCTTATTATGGATATCAGAATTTGGACATTATTGGTAAAATGCAAAAAAGGAAAGACTTGTATTATTACGGCTGAAAATAAATTAACATTTAACGTTAGTTAGGGCAAAACCTCTGCATGCATAGAATAATACGTGCATATTTATTTATATATTAATTAGCATAATAAATGTATAATTATGACATATAGTTGCGTAATTAATTAGGTAATAATTATCATTAAATCCCCCTTAGAAAAGTAAATAATATTTTAAGGCCTAATAAAGAAGATTTCTTAAAAGGTTTTAATTATGGAATGGTGAAATGAGTGTTATATATAAAGAGTTTAAATTATGGCTAAGTCATAAGGATACAAAGTCAGTTAAAAGGCATACGGAAGTCTGCGCAGCTAATTTGGCTACCCGCATTGTGACTTTGGGGCTGATGTGAGACATCTCCTTTGATAAGTATTTATAATGATGCAAGGTTAGTCCCAAATTCTGTAGGATAAACCTGCCCAGCTATTCTGGCTACCAATTCCTACGAATAGTTGGACTAATGTGAGACGTCATTATGAGTATGGGTCATAATACAAAGCGCCTGCTTCGGGGTCTTGAGGTATTAAGTGGTTGTTTGAGGGCCCGTCTCTTTTCCTTAGATGAAGTAGTAAATGGTCAATGGGTTAGTCATTAGGCAGATAGATGGTATCTCGATAGGGGTTCGCTTCGGGATAAGGTATTAAGTGACCGAGGGTCCGCATTTCCATAAAGAAGTAATAAGTGGCTCAAGAGATTCCATGCGATGTCAACTTGATAGTGACCATTGAAGAGTCCACCTTGGGAATAGGTATTAAATGATAGGGTCTGCCTCAATTAAGGTCTTAAATGGCCAGAGTCTGCCTATTTTCCACTAAAAGGTATTAAGTGGCTTGGGTACTATCTCTTGCATTGTTAGACATTTATGATGTTGGTTATGGGTTTTAGGATTTAGAAACGTGCTTTGGGAATGGAAGGTATTAAGTGGTTGTTTGAGGACCTGCCTCATTTCCTAATCTGAAGTATTAAATGGTTTAATTACGTAAGACATATTCTTATTTAAAATATATTTCCCACGTACTGAAATAGTAAGGCTCGAAATTTCTGTTCACCAGACACTTGTTGTTCTGACTCCCTCCTCATTATGACACAGGTTAGAGAAGGAGTTGGTGATGCTTGAAGATGGCAAGAGTGAAGCATGTGGTAGTTACTATCTCTGTTTTTGTGTTATTTTCTGTTGTACACATGAAATGTATTTTTGAACAAATTATTGTAATGGTTGACATTATGTAAAGTTTTGTGACAATTGAAATGATTTAAAATAAATGGGTACTATTACTATTATTATACTTTATTCTTTCTGTTGAGAGTTCTGAAAGAATAGATAGATAGCTCTATTTTGTTATTTTTACCAACCAACAGCTAGCTTTAGAATGAGTCTAAGTTTCGATGGCCTTTTCTGGGTTAGAATTTAGGCCTATTCCAGAGTGGGTTGTTATAGCATGCCGCCGTTTTGGGAGTCTTTGGCAATATGGTAACTTTGTATCTTAACTTTGTTTGATATTCAAGTTTGGCAGTTAACAATCTGGATTCCTACTTGGTAATTTCTATGTTTAATCGATCGAGCTCATCAAATAAACCATGTTCACAAGGCTAGATAACATTTTCCTCCCAAAGCTTGCCTTGCGAGTGGAAGGTATGCTTTGCTCAAGATCAAATATCGAATTCGATGAAACATTAGTGGTTAAATTTTCTGGCTATCAACCCACCAAACCATGGCGAATCATCCAGTTCCTTTGGATTCACCTGTAAATCAAAGATCTCTCCGACCATTATAGCTAGGAAAATGAGTATAGGCTCGAGTGCTAGCCACGGATAATCATTCCATGTTCCCTTAATATTATTATATCATGTGTTGTGTCATGAATCAGATTCATCCCATGTTCATTCGGGAGTTAGCAATCACGCGTTAAAATTAATGGCTTGATTTGATAATCGTAACAAATCGTTTTAAGGTCAAATTGCATTCAAAACCAAAGTCTAAATTTCGATTTCTTCGGGTCATGTATCAATGACTAAATCAATTCCTAATCACTCCGGATCATTAGTTGAAATCTCGATCTCTCTGGACTTTTAACAGAATCCACAGCCTTTTTAGGCCGTTAGTTAAATCTCGATCTCTCTGGACCGTTATTTCAATCCATGATCTTCCCGGATCATTTAACATCCAACTAGGGCTCGATCTCTCCGTACCTTTACTGAGTTCAATCTGCTTGCTCTCTGGCAAGGGGACTCAATGATCGAAGCAGGTCCATTTGCTCACTTTTCGGTGAAGGGATGTACTCTCGTACAAGCCCAATTTGCTTGCTCTCCAATAAGGGGACTTGTACCTTATGGTCATTGCCCCATCCATTGAGCAGGGTTACCACGATCAATATTAATCATCACATTCAAGTGGATTTCAAAAATCAAGCATTCATTTACAAAGTTCAAATTCAAACATCAAACACACATCACGACATCTATCCAGGCATTACAACCTAGCTTCCAACTAAGAGCATTCCTAGAGACCAATCGAGGTACCATACACGAGTAAGTGGCTTGACTGTAATACAAAGACAAAGTGAAAAAATTGAACCATACTCCCTTTCATCCCGACCCTAAGATAACTATCCTTGATCTAGATCTGGCTGCTTTCATTTGCTACAGATGATGGTTGCTCCTGTTCCATCACAACACCTCAGTTTTTCACGTACTGTCGTAGCAGGTTGATCCTAACCTACTCCACAATCAACTCTCGAAGATGTCTATAGTCATTTGTTTCATACCCATCCAGCTCGTGGAATGGTAATACTTTCTTAACCTTCTTTGTCAGTCGATGGGTTCTCTCTTCACTGGTTTCTGATAGGGGATATGCCCACGGTATCAAGGTAAATCTGCTCCGAGGTCTCGTTCAATTCTACGGAGGAGGAGCACAAACACCCAGAGAATTAGAATAGAGAAAAATTGAAGAAAGTAAATAAAATCGTAAATAACAAGACATATAGGCTTTACAGTGGATTAGCCAATCGTTGCCTACGTCCACTTAACTTTTTAACCGATTTGGTTGTTGTTTACAAGAGGTGTTCTTACAGATCGGTGATGATCCTTGAGATTATAAGAGAACTATAGAAAAATTTTAAGAGAGCCAAAAAAGGGAACTTTTAACTACCTCATGAATCTATTCACTAACTTGATCCACGTGCTAATGGAACCGTTTTCCAACCGTCTAAACCATATTACTGCCAAGTCCATCAAATACAAAGGGAAACACTATCCTATTACATCTTCAGATGCACATAGCACCTCCATATATTGGATGTATCTCATTAAATGAACCATTGGATCGGTTTTTCCATCATGCAAAACCAACGCCGCCAACTTGAAATCAGGCAGATTTCTTGCATACCGAATGTTAGGTGTGAATGGTTTTCTAGTCACATCTTTCGGGCTTTGGTCCGGTAGTCCACCTCTCAATGCTCGCCTGACTACCTCGGAATTTTTATCATCGTCATCTAACCGAGGTCTATGCTCTATATTCTTGTTCTGCCCCCATTCCTATCGGGAAATTCTGGCACGTACTGCTCTAGCAGCACCATCGCATTCTGGTTCATGTTCTGGTGTCCAGCAACATTCCTCAAACGAGCATCTCCAAGTTCTAAGTTCAAGTCGATATTTCCTTCATGGATTTCTGGATCGGTACTGATCCGTGTCCTTGGAGCAGTACCAATCCGTGGTGCTTCTGTTGAGGTTGCTTCAACCTGCTTCACTTCGATCCCAACTGTGTTTGTACTGCCTTCTGGCCTTCGGTTCTGTTTTTTAGCTATTCTAATTGTCGTTCGTTGTTCCATTCTTCTGAAGAATCCCTCCATCATTTCTTCCAGGCGAGCTACCATTTTCTCTTGCATTTCCATCACCATTGTTTCCATTTCATCTATGGTTATGTAGATGGAAGGGAGTTAGATCTTGAGGATGCTTGCTGGTTGTGTAACATCCCCCACTTAGAGGTCCAAAACTAACGGCTGCGGATGCTGCAGTTATCCAAAGTTATTAATTCTCGGTGACCAAATACGGTAATGTTAGATACATTGATATAACATAAACACATGAATATGAAAAAATTTGAACTCATAAAACAAATTTCTCATTCCACTTAAAATCATATTTCAAATTGATTACATAATCCAAAATTCATAAACCATGTTCAGAGAATTATAATTATTACAAAATACACCAAGAGAGACATATGAAGATGCCCCCTTGGATGATCAGAGTCTAAACATAGGCAATTAAAAAACTTTGCCATTATAAACAAAATACAGTGGAATCAAAAAGAAAGAACTCCTAATAGCTAACTTGCCTCCTGTACGTCTCCGGAAGCTTATTTGTCTAAAAATAAACCTGAAAACCTTAACTCTCAAACGACTCAAAATTAATTGAGCACCCGAGAGTTTAAGGGGAAAACATAATCTTCGAGTCAGACAAAAATTCTAGTATTAATAATAACCTACCATCTTGAACCACATAGATATCTAATGAGACTATGCCGCTTAGCGGAATGGATTTTCCCCTCACTGGTATCTTAGCTCAATTTATATAACCATATACTGTGCACCTGCATCCACAATGGTTAAAACATAACATAATAAAAGATAATATTATTATATGCAAACATGCAATAAGCTCTAGATTTCCCATCCCTATTTATTTAACTATTTGTCTCAAGTTATAGTTTCTAGGGTTACTATTAACCTAATAGTTTTCATGGGCTGACTAATAACCTGGTAATTCTTTATGGAATTCCTATCCACTTTCATAGTTTTCATGGGGTCACTATGAACCTATTGGTTCCTACCAATACTATCATCCAATTATAGTTCTCATGGGATCTCTATAAATCTATTGGTATCTACCAATAACTTTCTCCAATCATAGTTTTCATGGGCTTACTATGAACCTATTGGGTTCTCCAATAACTTCTTTTATGTCATAGTTTTCATGGGATCACTATGAACCTATTGATCTCTTCAATAACTTGTCCGGATATAGTTTTCATAGAATCACTAAGAACCTATTGACCCTTGCAAATAACAATCTCTATACATAGTTTTCATGGGCTTACTATGGACCTGTCTAAACCAATAATTCTTTGATCAGTCTTTGGGCATCTTACATTCTGGTCTGTCGGACCTCCTGGATGCAATTCTACTCACACTGGAGTTAACTCACATATTCACTACTGGGTCAACCTGGCTGGTTATTCTACCCTTAACACCCCAAAATGAAGTTATGGGTTGATTATAAAGTGAATGAATTTACAGAAGAAGCACACATGATAACTGATCATAACTTAATAATATAAACATCCACGGTTTAACTTCCTTGTAATCATTTTTCAAATGAAATATGGTTTATACCTTTAACCTATTATCTTTAGCAAGGAAAGCTTCTTTAAAAATACCAAAGTTAAATGCCATTTCAAAACTCTTTCATATAGCCATGGGTCAACTTTAAAAAATGAGATGGGGTTTCTTGTTTGGAAACTAAGGCTTTCGAACTCTTAGGCCTTCTCTTTCGAAACCATAAAAACATATATTTTGAAAGTAATCAAACCTTCCTTTCAAAACACTTAAAGATATAACTTTCGAAATACTCAAATCATTCCTTTCGAAAGCATTGAAAACTTCCTTTAGAAACCATTAAAGATTTAACTTTCAAAATGCTTAAAGCTTATCTTTCGAAGGCACCTAGTTCAAGTAAAATTAATGGAGGTATAGCTTCGAAACCATTTAAGAGTATCTCTTTCGAAATCAATGGGTTTAACATTAAATATAACTTCTGGGTCAAAGAAAACAAAAATGTAAGTAACCCTTTCGAAAGCATTGATCTTCAATTAAAAGAATTAGGGAAAATGATAGTTTCGAAACCATCCTTTGGAAAGCATTGATAAAAGCGGCTACAAGAACCCTTTAGAAAGCATTGGGATGGCAGCTTCAAATTTTACAAGGGAGAAAGCTTCCCTTTCGAAAGCATTAGTTTAAAGTTATAAATAGTGCGACCTTTAACTAATTCGAAAGGCATGAAAGCAGCAGGCAAAACGGCTACAAGAACCCTTTCGAAAGCTCCTTCTCAAAACTAAATATGCAGCAACTCATTCAAAAGCTTCTTTTAAAATAAAGGCAAGTGGCAGTCCATTCAAAAGAAATTTAAAACTAACTTTAATTCCTTCGAAAGCATCTTTTAAAAACAAAGGTAGATAACGTATTTGAAAGCTTATATAATGACCTCTACCCCTTCGAAAGCTTACCTTCGACACTGTCCCTTATGCCTTTGTCCAATCCATTACGTATCAATGGCTTGATACCATGTGTATTGGTTTCGAATGAGTTCTTAAGTAGAAGTATGGTGATGAAAGGAAGCAATTGGAAGTGCCGAAGTGGTAAATTATGTCAAAACTAATTTTATGCCTTACAAAGTAACTTCTTTTCATCTAACTTGCCAATTTGTCAAAATATAATTGGTTTCCATTTCTTTATCTAAAATCCTTTTACTAAAAAGGCCGCCGAATTCAATAATTTCTAATTGAAATTATTTTAGCAAATAAGCCATTCCCTTCCATAAAACATTTAAACATTTAAGTCCTTCAAATTAAATAATTTAATAACCCTATTAGAACACTTAGAAAAAATCCCTAAAAATCATCATAATTCACTTTTAATATTATTTCTGACATATATAAATTTCAAACCCGAAGTCCTTTATATAATTGCCATAAGTAATTTTAAACCCAAATTATCTATTTCTTCCATTCAAAATTCATAATAAATTATCAATAACTTGGAATATTATGAAAATTTAAACTCATCTCCAAAATTATGTTTTACATAACATATTCAACCCTCATGGCATTCGAGACCAATTTTACATGAATTTAACCTTAAAATCGAATTATACCTTTACACAAAAATACTTGTTTAAATCAAACATGGTATATAATCAAAGCATATCATCATTCAATCCATCCAAATGGTTTTAAAAACTTAAAACTGAAATTAAATTGTTCAATAAAACTTATATGAGATGGTTTACATTATTATTCACCTTGTCTGGATAAGGAACTTGAGATTGTTCTTGCTTAATTCTCTCTCACTTGAATCCTTAGCTTCTAATTAATTTTGATCTCCTTTTCCCCTAAGGTTATGGCTGGCCTTGAACTCCTTTTGTTTGCGTTTTTTTTGTGATGTATACATGGAAATGAGGTAACTGTTTAGGGGTTGTGGGATTACGGTATACGGTTATTTCCCATATTACCCTTGCCTTACTTAGTTTTCATCTTATATACCATTCTTATGAATTTACTTATGAGCCATTTTATGAATGCACGGCCCTAATTAGTTTTCAAACCTCAATTCCCTTATCACTCTAGTCTCTACATTATTCTATTTAATTTATCTAATTAAATCTCCTAAATAATGTTATTAAAACTTAGGGGTGTTACAGGCTCCCCTCCTTAAAGAATTTCTTCCTCGAAATTCACTAAGGGTAAATACTAATCATAGCAATCATCTATAACATCTTCTAACTACCATACTAGCCTACCTGACTAGAAAACAATCTATATAAAGCAAATATAGAACATACCCTTACAGTAAATTAGGGTAAGTATCTCTAATCCTGTCTTCTGTCTCCCAAGTACAGTTCTTCTCATTGTTGCTCCACTGCACCAACTTGATTGTCATGTTTCTTAACTTCTTCTCATCTCTCGCTACAACCCGAACTGGTTGCCTAACAAAAGTCAGATCTGGTTCTACAATTAAGTCTTCCAATGCAGTCTTGGGAATAGTAGTCTCTAGATCATGCACATGCTTACGAAGATGAGACACATGAAACACATTATGGATACCTGCCAAACTGCTCGGCAACTCTACTCTGTATGCGAGCTTCCTAGTCCACTCTATAATTGGGAACGATCCAATATATCTCGGTGCTAGTTTCCCTGACTTTCTAAATCGCACCACACCCTTCATCAGTGATATTTTAATGAAACCCCTATCTCCAACTGAGAACTCGAGATTCTTATGCCTCTTGTCTGCATAACTCTTTTGTCTTGACTGAGCTTCCTTCATCCTACCTCGGTCAACTCAATCTTTTCTGTTGCCTCTCTTACCAGATCTGGACCTAAGACTAATCTGTCTCCAGTTTCCAACCAACATGCTGGTGACTTGCATGGCCTTCCATACTTTGAAAGGCACCATTCCTATACTAGTCTAGTAACTATTATCATTGGAAAACTCAACTAAATGTAGGTGATATTCCCAAGATCCACCAAAATCTAGCATACAAGCTCTCAACAAATCCTCGAGTATCTTGTTGACTCTCTCTGTCTACCCATCTGTCTGAGGGTGATATGCAGTACTCATCTTGAGCTTGATACCTAACACATCCTGTAGACTCTTCCAGAATTCGCTAGTAAACAAAGTATCTCTATCACTTATTATACTTCTAGGAATTCCATGTAGTCAAACTATGTTCTTCATAAACAATTTAGCTAAACCAGGTGCCGCCCTGGTGGACTTAACTGGTATGAAATGGGCACTCTTGGTCAACTTGTCCACTATGGCCCATATACTTTCATTTCCTCGATGTGATCTTGGAAACCCATCTATAAAATCCATGGATATCGAATCCCATTTCCATACTGGTATCTCCAAAGGTTGAAGCAATCCACTTGGCTTCCGTTTCTCGACCTTTACTTGTTGACACTTCACACACTGCTTTACCCATAAGCCAACATCCCTCTTTATACCTTCCCAGTAGAAACTCCTCTTCATGTCCTAATACATCTTGGTTCCCCCAGGATGAATCGTAAATTTGGATCGATGGAATTCCCTAAGAACTTCTCTCCTTAAGTCCTTAACGTTCGGAACACACAATCGTCCCTTCTTTCTCAACCATCCCCTCTGATCAAGATTATAATCTTTTAGATCATCAATCTCCGATCCAACCTCAAGCCTTCTAATCTTCTCAGCTAACAATGGGTCTTCTATCAACTTAGAAGCAATCTTTTCGCTCAGAACCGCTTGAACTTCCAAGTAGGATAACATGGCAGTGCTCTGATTAGAACTAGCAGTCGATCTTAACTGCACACTACAAGTAGTCAAAGCCTCTAGATCCTTCTATTCTATTAACATAGTTAACACCATATTCTGATGGTTTTTGCTAATAGCATCCGCTACTTTATTTCCTTTTCCAAGTGTATACTCTATACCAAAATCATATGCTACTAAAAACTCCAGCCACCTCTACTGTCTCGTGTTCATCTCCTTTTGAGAGAATAAATATCTTAAGGACTTATGATCTGTGTATAACTCAAATCTCTCCCTTAAGAGATAATGTCTTCATACTTTCAGTGCGAAGATCATCGCAGCCAACTTTAAATCATGAGTAGGATATCTCATTACACGTGGTCTAAGCTGTCGTGAAGCATAGGCAATAACTTTACCTTTCTACATCAACACAACTCCTAACCTGGTTCTACATGCATTTATATACACCACTAACTCTTGATTTCCATATGGAACGACTAGGACAGGAGCATTGGTCAACAAATGCTTTAACTTAAGAATGCTTCCTCACATTTGTCCGATCAAATAAACTTTACGTCCTTCCTGGTTAGCTTAGTCAAAGGCGCTGCCATTAGCGAGAAATCCTAAATGAATCTCTGGTAATAACCATCAAGTCCAAGAAAACTTCTGATCCCAATCATCGTCTCTGGTCTCTTCCAGTTGTTAACAGCTTTGATCTTATCTGGATTAACTGACAAACCCTTCTTTGAGACCATGTGACCAAAAAACTTAACATATTTCTTCCAGAAATGACACTTCGAAAACTTCGCTTTCAGTTGATGCTACCTTAGCGTCTCAAGCACTACTCTAAGATGAACTTCATGCTGTCTTTTATCCTTAGAGTATATTAAAATGTCATCAATGAATACCAAATCGAACCTATCCAAATGCTCTCGGAAAATCCGGTTCATCAAATCTACGAAGAAAGCTGGGGCATTCGTTAACCCTAAGGGCATTACTAACCATTCGTGCGAACCATACCTAGTTCGAAACACCGTCAATGGAATACTATCCTCTGCCACTCTTAGCTGATGGAAACCTGTCGCCAAATCCAATTGGGAAAGTACTCTGGCTCCACTCAACTGATCAAATAAATCATCGGTTCTTGGCAAAGGATACCTATTCTTGATCATCTTCTCATTCAACTTACGATAGTCGATACACGTCCTTAACGACCCATCCGGTTTCTTTGCAAACACTACGGCCGCTCCTTAAGGCAAACTGCTTGGTCTATTGAAAATCTTCCCTTCGAAACCCACTAGCTTTACCTTCAATTCCTTCATCTCGGTCGGTATCATCCTACTAGGTGGTCTACTCACAGGTTCTGCTCCTGGCACAAGATCTATCCGAAACTCAATGGCTTATTTCGGGGGTAGTCCTGTGACTAGCTCAAAAATATCTGCAAACTCTCTTGCTACCAAAACCTGATTCAATTCCTTTTCTACTTCCATAGTACTCAACAAAGACAAGCACTCTGATCTGAATTCTCCACCGAGTATATAATTTAGTTATGACTATTAGGATGCCTTAGCGATATTTCCCTATCTTGGCAAAATATCCTAGCATCATATCCTTCTAACAGTCCATACCCAAATTGATCCTGAAGCCTACAAAATCAAAAACATACAAATTGCATGCAAACTTATGACCTAACAAATCAAGTTCTAACTGGTCACATCTCATCGCCAGAGTTTCATACTCTTATTGATTCGCGACGCTTAAGGAAGTAATAAGGTATGAGGGTTCTAAACATAGCCTATCTACCAAACACTGAGATATAAATGAATGTTATGCAAGGGTATCAAATAGCACCCTAACAAGTATACTATGAATCAAAAGCGTACCTTCCATCATATTCTTTCCCTTCTCAGCAGCGGTTTGTCTAGCAGATGATGATCCTACAACAAAGATCTTTCCCTTGTCTGCTTTGACTGGTTCTGGAGACTAGTTCTTGTAGTGCCCAATCTGTTCACAGTTGAAGCACTTCACTTCCTTCTTATCTGCAACCTTCTTCCCTTTTCTAGTTCGACATTTATGAGCATAACGTCCCTTCTTATCACACTTAAAGCAAACTAGGTTAGCCTTCGCCCTCTTGGCAGCTCCTCCTTTTTGGGTTCCTTTATTCTTAAAGAATTTCCTCTTCTTGCCTTGAAAACCCTGGGTTTCAACCTGCTTCTCTTTCCCATAAGTAGAAAGCATCTCTTCATTCCGAATTGCCATCTCCACTACAGCTGTACTTGGATCACAAAGATGTGGCATAGTTGCTATAGAAATCTCGGGTCTTAACCCTCGAATAAACTTCTCATCTCTTTTAATAACGATGTCAATGGTAGCATATCCGTATCTGGGTAATTCATCAAACTTCGTATCATACTCAATCACCGATATCTCACCTTATTCTAAGTCCATGAACTTTCTCAGTAATACTGACTTGGCAATTTCAGACAACAACCTCTCTTCGAATCTCCTACGAAATTCTGCCGAAGTCAATTCTTCCTCGGGAACTCCCACGGTAACACTATTCCACCAATGAAGTACTGCTCCTTGCAACTGTCTAGAGGCAAGTCTCCTCTTCCGCTTATCATTTACTCCCAAGTCAGCGAAGATCCTTTCACAATGCAATAACCAGTTTTCTACTCCAACAGCATCCTTTGTTCCCAAAAATGGTTTCCCACCAAGACTGGTTTAATCCCTGCTCAGCCTGGCATAGTTATTGCAAACTGGGATCGTAGGATTAGCTCCACCAACATTCACAACATTTCCCCCAACTACTCCATCTTGCATCAGATTGACAAAGAACTGATACATCATCCCCATATCTGCTGGTGGGGTTCCAGCACCCTACGTTGGCATTTACATTTGGATTAGCATTTTCCTGTCGACCCGGATTCCTCCTGGTGTTGGGTCGAGCGTTTCCATTAGTTATGGTGCTTCCTCCACCTAGATTTCCTCTTCCATTTCCTGCCTCCATATCTTCCTTTCTTATAAATCTGCATACAGGCTAAGATACATAAAAACGGTCTAAGAGAGAGTGGGATACATACTCATAAATATATATATATATATATATATGTAACAAATACAAGTACATTACTATAACGTTAACCCAGCCCTGGTCTCATTTTTTGATTCATTGGATTATGTTTTGAAAATCTTTTAGATTTAAATTTCTTTTTAAATTTACTTAAACCTATGCTCTGATACCAACTTGTAACATCGCCCACTTGGAGGCCAAAAACTAACGGCTATGGGTGCTGTAGTCATTCATAGTTATTAATTTTTGGTGACCAAATGTGGTAATGTTAGATACATTAATATAAAAGAAACACATAAATATGAAGAAAAAAAATTAAACTCATAAAATCAATTTCTCATACCATTTCAAATAATATTTCAAATTCATTACATAATCCCAATTTCGTAAACCACATTCAGAGAAATATAATTATTATAAAATACGCCAAGAGTGACATATGAAGATGCCCCCTTGGATGATCAGAGTCAAAACATAGGCAATTAAACAACTTCGCCATTACAACCAAAATACAACGGAATCAAACAGAAAGAACTCCTAATAGCTAACTTGCCTCCTTTACATCTCTGGAAGCTTATTCGTCTAAAGGAGAACCTGAAACCTTAACTCTCAGACTACTCAAAATTAATTGAGCACCCGAGAGTTTAAGGGGAAAACATAATCTTTGAGTCAAACAAAAAGTCTGGTATGAATAATAACCTACCATCTCGGAACATATAGATATCTAGTGAGACCACGTCGCTTAGCGAAACGGGTTTTCCCTTCGCTAGTATCTTAACTCAATTTATATGACCATACACTATGCACCTACATCCACAATGGTTAAAACATAACATAATAAAAGATAATATGATTATATACAAACATTCAATATGCTCTGGATTTCCCATCCCCATTTATCTAACTATATGTCTTAAGTTATAGTTTCTAGGGTTACTAGTAACATAATAGTTTTCATGGGCTGACAAATAACCTGGTAATTCTTTATGGAATTCCTTTCATAGTTTTCATGGAGCCACTGTGAACCTATTGGTTCCTACCAATACTATCATCCAATCATAGTTTCCATGGGATCTCTATGAACCTATTGGTATCTACCAATAACTTTTTCCAATCATAGTTTTCATGGGCTTACTATGAACCTATTGGGTTCTCTAATAACTTCTTTCATGTCATAGTTTTCATGGGATCACTATGAACCTATTGATCTCTTTAATAACTTGTCCGGACATAGTTTTCATGGGATCACTAAGAACCTATCGACCCCTTGTTTTCATGGGATCACTAAGAACCTATTGGCCCCTGCTAATAACAATCTCTATACATAGTTTACATAGGCTTACTATGAACTTGTCTAAACCAATAGTTCTTTGATCAGTCTTTGGGCATCCTACATTCTGGTCTGCCTGACCTCCTGGATGCAATTCTACTCACACAGGAGTTAACTCGCTATATATTCACTACCGGGTTAACCTAGCTGCTTATTCTGCCCTTAACACTCCAAAATACAGTTATGGGTTGATTATAAAGTGAATATGTTTACAGAAGAAGCACACATGATAACTGATCATAACATAATGATATAAACATTCATGGTTTAACTTCCTTATAATCATTTTTCAATTGAAATATGGTTAATACATTTAACCTATTATCTTTAGCAAGGAAAGCTTCTTCAAAAATACCAAAGTTAAATGTCATTTCAAAACTCTTCCTTATAGCCATGGGTTAACTTTTAAAAATGAGGTGGGGTTTCTTGTTTGAAAACCAAGGGTTTCGAACCCTTAGGCCTTCTCTTTCAAAACCCTAAAAGCATACCTTTCGAAAGTAATCAAACCTTCTTTTCAAAACACTTAAAGATATACCTTTCGAAACACTCAAATCATTCCTTTCGAAAGCATTGAAAACTTCCTTTAGAAACCATTAAAGATTTACCTTTCAAAACGCTTAAAGTTTATCTTTTGAAGGCACCTAGTTCAAGTAAAATTAATGGAGGTATAGCTTCGAAACCATTTAAGAGTATCTCTTCTGAAATCATTGGGTTTAACATTAAATATAACTTCTAGGTCAAAAAAAAACAAAAGTGAAAGTAACCCTTTCGAAAGCATTGATCTTCAAATAAAAGAATTGGGGAAAAGGATAGCTTTGAAACCACCCTTTCGAAAGCATTGATAAAAGCAGCTACAAGAACCCTTTCGAAAGCATTGGGTAGGCGGCTTCAAATTTTACAAAGGCAAAAGCTTCTCTTTCGAAAGCATTAGTTTAAAGTTATAAAGAAAGCAGCCTTTAACTAATTCGAAAGGCATGAATGCGATAGCTAGGTTTCGAATTGGTACAAAAGCGGCTACAAGAACCCTTTCGAAAGCTTCTTTTTAAAACTAAATATGCGGCAACTCATTCGAAATCTTCTTTTAAAATAAAGGCAAGCGGCAATCCATTCAAAAGCAATTTAAAAGTAACTTCAAGTCCTTCGAAAGCATTTTTTAAACGCAAAGGTAGGTAACGTATTCAAAAGCTTATATAATGACCTCTACCCCTTCGAAATCTTACCTTCAACACAGTCCCTTCTGCCTTTCTCCAATCCACTATGTTCAATGGCTTGATACCATATGTATTGATTTCAAATGGGTTCTTAAGCAGAAGTATGGTGATGAAAGGCAATTGGAAGTGGCGAAGTGGTAAATTATGTCAAAACTGATTTTATGCCTTACAAAGTAACTTCTTTTCATCTAACTTGCTAATTTGTCAAAATATAATTGGTTGTCATTTCTTTATCTTAAATCATTTTTCTAAAAAGGCTGCCTTATTTAATAATTTATAATTGAAATTATTTTAGCAAATAAGTCATTCCCTTTCATAAAACAATTAAACATTTAAGTCCTTCAATTTAAATAATTTAATAACCCTATTAAAACATTTAGGAAGAATCCCCAAAAATCATCATAATTCACTTTTAATATGTTTTCAAACATATATAAATTTCAGACCCGAAGTCCTTTATATAATTGTCGTAATTAATTTTAAACCCAAATTACCTATTTCTTCCATTCAAAATTCATAATAAATTATCCATAACTTGAAATATTATGAAAATTTAAACCCCTCTCCAAAATTATGTTTTGCATAATATATTCAACCCTCATGGCATTCGAAACCCATTTTACACGATTTTAACCTTAAAATCGAATTATACCTTTACACAAAAATACTTGTTTAAATCAAACATGGCATATAATCAAAGCATATCATCATTCAATCCATCCAAATGGTTTTAAAAACTTAAACCCAAAATTAAATTGTTCAATAAAATCTATATGAGATGGTTTAGATTATTATTCACCTTGTCTGGATAAGGAACATGAGATTTGTTCTTGCTTAATTTTTCCTTTCTTGAATCCTTAGCTTCTAATTAATTTTGATCTCCTTTTTTCCTAGGGTTATGACCGGCCTTGATCTCTTTTTTTTACGTTTCTGTTTTGTGAACGTATAAATGGAAATGAGATAAGGGTTTAGGGGTTATGGAATTATGGTATACAGCTATTTCCCATATTACCCTTGCCTTACTTAACTTAGTTTTCATCTTATAAACCATTCTAATGAATTTACTTATGAGCCATTTTATAAATCCATTTAATTAAGGCACAACCCTAATTAGTTTTCAAATCTCAATTCCCTTATCACTTTAGAATCTAGTCTCTACATTATTCTATCTAATTTATCTAATTAAATCTCCTGAATAATGTTATTAAAACTTAGGGATGTTACAGGTTGTCCCTTGTCCTTGTTGGGTTCCTCTAGCAGTGGTTTTCCTGGTTGATGGTCTCATCATCCTTTTCAATCTCAAGTCTCAAGTCGTTGAATCCTATGTTCATTTCTTAGTGAAAGCATCAAAATGTTTGCACCAAAATGTGGCACAAACACCCAGAGAATTAGAATAAAGAAAAAAGCAAAGACAGTAAATGAAATCATAAAATAACAAGACACACAAGCTTTATAGTGGTTCGTCCAATCATTACCTACGTCCACTTAACTTTTTTTATTGATCTGGTTATTGTTTACAAAAGGTGTTCTTATGAACTGGTGATGATCCCTGAGATTATAGGAGAAGTATAGAAAATTGTTAAGAGAGCCAAAAAGGTCCTCCAAATAATGCCCCTCCTTTTCTTTTTATAGCCGAGGGTCGCCGAAATTTTCTGACCCATGTTCTCGCCCAGTTTCCCCACTTCCAAGTAGTGCTAACCAAAGAAGATTGTGGCCCCATCATCAACGTTCAAGGATCGATACCGATTCATACCAGGGATCCGTACCGATCCATGAACTTGCCTCCTGGACCGCGATCTTCCTCTCATGAATACTTAATTGACTTGTACCTTAGTCCTTGGCATAAAGTTGTGTAGATATGAGCTTGAGTTTGAGTGACTTCCTTGGTTCGGATATTGGTTAAAGCTTTTGGTTTGCCCATCAATCGTTTGAGTTGCACCTTGCTAGTGAACCATCATCTGATCGCATGTTTGAGTTGATGAGGACCTTAGCCCTACATTTCATGAAGATCGAGAAGTTCTGTGGCGACTTTCATAGATCGATACCGATCCATGGACATGGATCGGTACCGATCCATAATTTTGATTGGTATTCGAACGTGGACCTTGCACTTGGGTTTGTTTAGCATGCCACCATTTTGGTAGTCTTTGGCAAGTTGGTAACTTTGCCTCTTGACTTTGTTCGATATCCATGTTTGGTAGTTATCGTTCTGGATTCCTACTTGGTAATTTCTATGTTTAATTAATCAAGCTCATTAAATACCGCCTATTCACAAGGCTGGATAACTGATATTGAAAGTGATAGTAAATACAATAAACAGAAGTCTCACCAAGTAAAGAGCTCTGGATAAGCAGTCCTCATGCTCTTCTCGGTCTCGCAAGTACAATCGCCTTTTCCCTCACTCCACTGAACCTTCACCTGCTCTATCATCTTCCTCCTAAGCTACTTCGTGCCACGTCTAATGATACGAACAGGCCTATGATTTCTCGATGCTTCCGGTTCAATCTTGATATCATCAAGCTAATTTGGTTCAACTATCACGCTTAAGCCATGCACAAACTTCTGTAGGTGCAAAATATGGAACATGTTGTGCACGCCCGCCATCTTCCGAGGTAAATCAACTCTATACGCTAGATTCCCAATCCTATCAAGTATCGAAAAAGGTCCAATGAATCTCGACGCCAACTTCCCTTTAGTACCGAATCGAACAACATTCTTTAGTAGAGTGATCTTGACAAACACAATATCATCAACGGAAAACTCTAAATCACATCTTCTCCTACCAGTGTAGCTCTTCTGCTTATCTTAAGCAGCCTTCATTCGTTGTTGAATGATCTTGATCTTTTCTAAAGTCTCTCTAATCATATTTGGCCCGAGGATCGGTTTCTCGCCCGCTTCCTACAACAAGAAAGAGCGTTGTACAGTCCACCATATAATGCCACAAATGGTGTCATACCAATGCTAGACTAATAATTGTTGTTGTATGTGAACTCTATTAAATACAAACGATCGTCCCATGAGCCATTAAAATCGAGAATGCAAACTCACAAGAGATCCTCCAAGAAACGATTCACTCTCTCGGTCTGCCCAACAGTTTGTGGTCGATAAGCTGTACTGGGATGTAGCTTCATCTCCAATGCATCTTGTAAGCTCTTTCAAAACCCACTAGTGAATAAAGGTCTCGATCAATCACAATGCTCTTTGGCACACGTGGAATCACACAACCCATTTCATATACAACTCGGCCAATTCGGATGTGGTTCTACTAGACTTAACGGGTATGAATCAGGCACTCTTCGTCAATCTACCGACTATGACCCAAATGATATCATACCCTCCTTTGGTCCTCGACAATCCATTAATGAAGTCCATCAAAACATGTTCCCATGTCCACTTGGAAACCTCAAGCAATTGAAGCAAACCAATCGGCTTCTTCTGCTCTACGTTTACCAACTGGTAGTTCATGCACTTCTAGATAAATGCCCCAACGTCCTTGTTCATCCCTTCCTAATAAAATGTCTCCCTCATGTCTCGGTACATTTTATTACCACTAGGATGATAGTCAATCTCGAATGATAGCACTTGCATAGAACCTCATCCCTCAACCCATCGACATCAGGAATAAACATTCTCCCGCCTTTGTAGAGCCAACCATCACGGTCTATTCCGTATTGCTTCATCTCCTCAGACTCTACTCCTTCCTCTATTTTCGCCATGATCTCCACTAGTCTAGCGTCTTGCCTCTGACTAGTACCGATCTGCTCAATCAGGGTAGGTCTGATCATCAAACTTGCCTACATCTCTGGCTCTAACTTACACTAAGGTTTGAAGTCATGGCCAGCAATATACTCCAATTGCTTCCACTCTAGGAACATCGCTCCCAAACTGGCATATCTTCTACTTAATGTATCGATGACCGCATTTCCCTTACTAGGCGTATAGGAAATTTCAAAGTCGTACGCGGCTAAGAATTCCAACATCGCTGTTGGCGAAGATTGAGATCGTTTTGGGAGAATAAATACTTCAACGACTTGTGGTCCGTATACAACTTGAACCTCCCCCAAGCAAATAATGCCTCCATATCTTCAAAGAAAATACTATCACCTTCGAATCCAAATCCTGAGTTGGATACCTCCTCTCATGTGGTTTCAGTTGTCAACTAACGTAAGCGACAGCCTTTCCCTTCTGCATCAACACTGCACTTAATCCAGTACCACAGGCGTTTGTGTATACTGTCAACTTCTCATTCTTGCTCGGAATGGTCAATACTGACGCACTCATAAACCTCTCCTTTTGGCTCATGAATGCATGCTTGCACTTCGCATCCTAAATAAAAGTCCGATTCTTCTTCGTCAAATTGGTCAACGGCATGGCTACCTTCGAGAAGTCTTTGATAAAGCATCTATAATATCACACCAATCCTAGGAAAATCCTCACATCGGGAACATTCTTGGGCTGATTCCAATCATGAATCGTTGCCATCTTCACAAGATCAACCACAATACCCTGCCTACAGACGACATGACCTAAGAATCTCACTTCTCCCTTCTAGAAATGACATTTAAAAAACTTTGCTGTCAACTTGTGCTTCCTCAACACTTCAAGCACAATCCTTAAGTGTGTCTTGTGTTCCTCCTCTATCTCAGAATAGATTAGAATACCATCCACAAATGCAAGAAAAAACTTGTTTAGTTGATCTCCGAAAACATAATTCATAAGATCAACAAAGTATGCTGGAGCATTGGTTAGCCCGAACGGCATAACCAACCACTCATAGAAACTAGACGTCGTATGAAATGCGATGATCGACACACTCTCTTTCGCTACTCTTAACTAGTGAAATCCGACCACCAAATCTAATTAGGAGAAAACCTTCGCACCATGGAGCTAATCGAACAAGTTATCAATACGTGGGAGTGGATATTTGTTCTTCTTTATCACCTTATTCAGCTCACGGTAATCTGCGCATAACCTGAGAGAGCTATCATCCTTATTGGCGAATACTACAGGTGCGCCCTACTCAGGTATACTCTTACAAATGAACTCTCTTTTCAACATGTCATTTACTTGCACCTCTAACTCCTTTTGTTCTCTAGGTGCCATATGCCTCAAAGGCATAACTATTGGTCTGGCATCCTTTGCAAAGTCTATCGAAAATCAATATCTCGGTGCGGCGGTAATCTGGTCACCTCATCAAACACATCTTGATACTCCCTAATGATAGGCACATATGACAACCTATGCTGTGAAACCTCAAGCGAATATAGAAAGCTAACCATAACCCCATCCTCCGGTAGGCAGCCAATCACTACCATCCCCCCAATAGCCTCGATCTTTACCAACAGCTTCTCGAAATCCACTACCACTGCATACTTCCTTAGTTAGTCCATCCCTATAATAATCTTGAACCCAATGAAATCCTAGACAGAGCAATCATAAACAAAAGAACTTCGATGACTCCATAAAATCAAACCATGACAAATCATACACAGGCTAGTGGAGCCTCCAACAGGGTTCGTCACAATTAAAGGTCGGTCAACTATTTCGGGTTTCAATCCCAATCTATCTACTATGTCACTGGATATGAAGGAATGTGAAGCCTCGGTATTGAATAAAAAATGTATAGGAACATCATACATGGAAAGCATACCTTGAATCACGATGGGCTTCCCTTTCTCCTTCAATGGTGGAGTACTTGACGAAGTCAAGATAGCATCCAAAGCATATGCCTTCACAACCTGCTTCTACTGTATTGGTTCTGGACAACTTTTCTGCATATGTTCGAACTTGCCACAGTTGTAAACTTCCTCTTTCCACCAGCTTTGCAGTCTCTGATCAGGTGACTCTTTTCTCCACGATAATAATAAACAGGTTCCCATTTAGCCTTCTTCTGAGTATTCTTTTCCTGAAACTTTTCCTTTTTATATTCCATTTCTTCTTTCCTCCGTCGTCTTGTTGCGGTTTTGGTTCTTCCTTAGCGACAATAGCCGATTTGGACTTGGGGTTAAACTCTCTTGGCAAAGAGCTTTCTCGACAAATCTCTCAAAGAGACTTACTTCTCTACCAAATAGTCGTACAAATGCATAAGAAATATCTCATTCTTCCTTAATGGAGTGTCAATGAAAGACATCATGTACTTTGACAAAGCATTGAACTCGACAATGTACTTGAAAACAGACATATTCCTTGCTTTAAATCAGCAATCCTACTGAATAATTCCGACTTCTAAGTAGCCGGAACAAACTTCTCATCGAACCAGCCTTGAACTGGTCCCAAGTGAATATATTCTCAGGTGTAGCAATAGTAATGGCATTCCACCAGTTGATGGCCTGCCCATGAAGCTATCTAGAGGCCAACTTCCTTTTCATGGCATCATCTACTTCCATATCACCAAATATACACTCATAGGTATCCAGCCAATCCTGCTCTTCGATGACCGACTTTGTTTCAAGAAATGGTTTGCGTCCAAAGGTGGAGTAATCCTTACATAGTTTGGTAAAGTCAATTCTCGGTGCCTGTACCTGAGCATCACCACCAACAACAACATTTGGAGCGGCCACTTAGGCATTTTGCAGCATGTTTGCCATCATTGCGTTAAACATCATCTGCAAGTCAGGGTCAGCAGCCCCCGAACTCGCTCCTTCCTCAACTCCTGAGATGGAGTATCTCACAGTGTTTCTTATTTGCCAACTCATTCTTGATCTGTAATAAGAATGATCAGTCTCTAGGAAAGAAAACTATATCTACGGTGCTCGAGTGTGCATACGACTTACATACTATATATTTTCTACTATATAGTTTTGAAAACCAAAATATATAATAAGTACATGCTCTCTCATATACACACACATACACACGCTCTCAATCCAGTCTAGGGTGATAGCTCCTTCCCTATCTCTACTGGACCACCTTATCAACTCATGTTAATCATGTAACCTTACTCTGATACTAAATGCGACAACCGTCCTACACTTCCGGTACCCAATATACCGTTATAATGTGCTGTGAAGGTACTCTATGGACGGAGGACGGTAGCCAAGGGTGTAAAGTAATAAAAATCCAAGCACAGAACTTGTAGAACATCTCAAATCGCACGGAAAAAATATAATATAATAACGTAGATGTAAAACAGACGAGACAGTGATATAATCAAATGAACTATAAATGAGAATATCAAAGTGCATCAGGTTCACCGACTATACAAAAAATAAAATACAGAGTTATACATCCAAAATCTCCAAAATAAACTCTAAAACTGTCTCTTAAAATACAAGTACTAACATAGCTCCACGGTACTGCACATCGAAATATAAGCGATAGTAAGCTTCAAAGTATATATATATTAAAGCATAACCTCTTGCTCGTACCTCATAGAGCTCCATGCGCTATCCAAACCTACTATCCCCAATCTACTCATTTAAGAGTACACGTGATAATAAGAAGCAAAGCATAAAACCTCGAGTCAGACAACAGTCTTGTGTGAGCGATACATCATCTCAAAATATTATAAAAGCCATATATAGTAAATATGGGCATAGGGTATGAAGAATCATATCCGACTTGTCCTCGCAACCAAAGAGTTACCACATAACAAACATAATATGCTACTCTAGAATATCATAAAGATTTACTGCAAACTAAGTATGCTAATGGGTGTCCAAGTATCTCTATCCCCAATACCTATCTCCAGTGACATCCCTAGAGTGATAGACTGTGGAAGAAGACAATCAAAGCAACCATAGCATCCATCAAACAATCCTCACTATCACTCAATGTGCTCTAGATATCTGATAACTCATATCACCTTTCCCATGCCAGGGACTAATTGAAATCCCAGGTTTCAGTGGACTCGTCTTTAGCGCAAAGCGGATACTAGACCCTTACCCTCGGTCCAGGGTATGCGGATCCGAACAACCGATTTGGGTAGCCAAACAAAGTACCTATGAGCATCCTTACAATACCCATGCTTTCAAGTACATCAGAAAACACTCTAAGTATCAACGATCCCTTAACACGTGTACCCAAGCACTTTACTTGCTCCATCTAGTTTCCACTATCTTCAAGGAACCATTCCACGTTCCTTTATTCCATGATATAACCATTCAACATCCTATCCACTGGTTACCCTTTCTATAACATGCCCTTTGTGGATAACCATTCTCACGATCTCCCCTCAACATTGAGCCACCATCATCGGAACCTAACTCCATTCACCGTCGAGTTGCCATCACCAAAGTTCTGAAGCTATCTCGAAGTCATCCATCCCTATTATTTGAGTTGCCTACCTCACTCCATGTCACCCCAAGAACTTCAAGCACACTACGAAGAAGTTCCTGAAGTGCCACCATGTCAAAATGAGAACTGCTCATCTTCCATACTCTATTCAGTGTTGCTAAACCAAGCCTGAAGTCGCTGAAGCCAAATATTGAAGCACCCCCAGAAGCACCAAACCAATTTCACTGGCCAGAACCGGACCGAAGCAACACTCTTCCCAGCCCATAGCACTCCCCAGAAACACCGAACCACATTTTCTATTCGGTCCCCACCGAGCCCGTCCTAACACCGAACAAGGACCACTTAACCAAAATGTTGTGACTTCTCCAACTCCCAATTTCGCATCGATTTCGTCGCTATGCTCTATTCTTTGACCTGAATGCCTTCCATATACAATGATTATAAATCTCAACAATCTTGAGTAAATCCATCACACCTCGATTTCACGGTTCCTAACTCTATGTCGCTTCGATAAGCATTTTCAACCATAAAAGCATATACGCAAACACCACATATGCACCAAAAATATTCAAACATGCAAACATAAAACAATTCATGGCAAACCATTCTATAATATGATTCTAACCTAGCCTAACACACATCAAAACAACCACACATCAAATTAAATTAAAATGCTTTAAAATATTTTAAATTCGTTTTTACTTCAGCATTTGCTTTAAGACAACATTAAAACTTAATTTTGACTTAAAAATGGGTTTAAAACATGTCAAAACCTATAGATACATATATAATAAGGTTAGAGATGATAAATCATTCACCAACCAACCAAAAGGTGAAGATTTACGCGCAAATCGAGGAAAATCCGAGAATCGATAGTAAAGACCTTATTTTTCCTCCATAAAATGTAGATTTGAAGATCTCTAATGAATCCCCTTGCTAATCTACCCTTAATCTATGATGTAGACTTGATTTGGAGTAGAAAAGAGATGGTTTAGGGTGGCAAAAGAGTTAATGGAGGCTTAGATTTATTTGGGAAGTGGTAAAATTAATTTGGGGATGATGGTTCAGCTAATTATAGTTTCCAAACCCAAAATGGGTTAGTGGGCCAACCCCCAAACTCACTAATCACCCATTAAGATGCTCTAAAAACTATCGATATTCAAATAGCCATATCTCCTAACCAGAAAGTCCTAATCACTGTTATGACCACTTTACAAAAAGAGAAACTATCATATCTTTCCAATCGAAGTAGTCTCGAAGACTAATTCGTCTTCTATCAAAAGTTATAGCCAGTACAATTTTTCAGTGGTACAATCGTCTGGAAAAATTCTAAAGATAGGAAATTTCATAATAGGCATTTCCCTAAGTTATAGTCATATGACGTCATATGAATTTAAAAATAATATTTTAGATCCTTCGATATGTAAAATACGGGTCGTTACACTCTTCTTCTCTTTAGGAATTTTGCCCTCGAAATTCCCAATATAAACAAGGTGAAATAAAACATAGCCACCCTGCATATCTAACATCCACAAGCAACTATATCAAACATAAACATGCACGCAAAAGCATGTAATAATTTGCACCCCTACCCTAACATGCAGGACACTAAACTACCTTATGTGATATCGAACGAAAAAGTAAATGCGATAAACAAAAGTCTCACCAAGTAAAGAGCTATGGATATGCGGTCCTTATGCTCTCCTCGGTCTCCCAAGTACAATCGCCTTCACTCTCACTCCACTAAACCTTCACCGGCTCTACCACCTTTCTCCTAAGACGCTTTGTATCATGTCAGATGATACGAATAGACCTACGAGTTCTTGATGCTTCTATTTCAATCTTGTTATCATCAATCCGATTCGGTTCAACTATCACGCTTGAGCCATGCACAAACTTTCGCATGTGAGAAACATGGAACACGTTGTGCATACCTACCATCTTCCGAGCAAACTAACTCTACATGCTAGATTCCCAATCCTCTCAAGTATCAAAAAAGGACCAGCGAATCTCGACGCTAACTTCCCCTTAGTACTGAATCAAACAACATTCTTCAACGAACAGATCTTGACAAACACCTTATCACCAATGGAGAACTCTAAATCACATCTTCTCCGATCAGCATAGCTCTTTTACCTATCCTGAGCAGCTTTCATTCATTTTTGAATGATCTCAATCTTCTCCGAAGTCTCTCTAATCATATCTGGTTTGAGTATCAGTTTCTCACTCGCTTCCCAGCAACATGAAGGAGCATTGCTTGGTTGGCTATATAACACCTCAAATGATGTCGTACTGATGCTGGACCAGTAACCGTTCTTGTATGTAACTCTATTAAGTGCAAATGATCATCCCACGAGCCATCGAAATCGGGAATGCAAGCTTTCAAGAGATCCTCTAAGATACGATTCACTTTCTTGGTCTGCCCATCAGTTTGTGTGTGATAAGCTATATTGGGATGCAGATTTGTCCCCAATGCCTCTTGTAAGCTCTTCCAAAACCCGTTATTGAATAAAGGGTCTCGGTTGCTTACAATTCTCTTCGGCACGCCATGGAATCGCATAACCCATTTCACATACAACTCGGCTAATGTGGATGCCATTCTACTAGACTTAACGAGTATGAACTGGGCACTCTTCATCATCTATTCACTATGATCCAAATGATATCATACCCTCCTATGGTCCTTGGCAATCCATTAATGGAGTCCATCAAAACTTGTTTCCATTTCCACTTTGGAACCTCGAGCGGTTGTAACAAACCACTCAGCACCTTATGCTCTGGCTTTACCAACTAGCAGTTCATGCACTTCGAGCTGAATGCCCCAACATCCTTCTTCATCCCTTCCCAAAAAAATGTCTGCCTAAATGTCATGGTGCCAGGATGTGTAGTCAATCTCGAATGATGACACTCATATAGCACCTTATCCCTTAACCCATCGACATCATGAACAAACAATCTCCCGCCTTTGCGGAGCTAACCATCACGGTCAATTCCATACTACTTCATCTCCTCGGACTCTACTCCTTCCTTTATCTTCGCCATGCTCCGCTAATCTAGTGCATCACCTCTGAATAATACGGATCCACTCAATCAAGGTAGGTCTAACCATCAAACTTGGAAACATCTCAGGCTCTAACTCGCATTGAGGTTTAAAGTCATAGCCAACAATATGCTCCAACCGCTTCCACTCTAGGAACATCGCTCCCAAATTGGCATGTCTTCTACTCAATGCATCGCCGATGACATTTCACTTACTAGGCATATAGGAAATATCAAAGTTGTAGGAGGCCAAGAATTCCAACCATTGTTGCTGATAAATGTTGAGATCCTTCTAAGAGAACGGGTACTTTAACGACTTGTGGTTCATATACAACTCGAACCTCTCCCTAAGTAAATAATGCCTCCATATCTTTAAAGAAAATATTATCACCGCTAAATCCAAATCATGAGTCGGATACTTCCTCTCGTGCGGTTTTAGCTATTGGCTAGCGTAGGCGACAACCTTTCCCTTCTGCATCAACACCATACCTAATCTAGTACCATACACGTTTGTGTATACCGTTAGCTCCTCATTTCCGCTTGGAATGGTCAATATTGGCGCAATCATCAACCTCTTCTTCATACTCATGAACGCATGCTTGCACTTCGCATCCCAAATAAAAGTTTGATTCTTCTTTGTCAAATTGTTCAACAGAACAACTACCTTCGAAAAGCCTTTGATAAACATCCATAATATCCTCCCAATCCTAGAAATCTCCTCACATCAGTAACATTTTTAGGCCAGTTCCAATCCTAAACCACTACAACCTTCGCAGGATCAACCACAGTACCCTGCTCAGAGTCGACATGACCCAAGAATCTCACTTCTCCCTTCCAGAAGTGACATTTCAAAAACTTCGCTTAAAACTTATGATTCTTCAACACTTAAAGCACAATCCTCAAGCATGTTTTGTTATCCTTCTCTATTCTAGAATATATTAGAATATCATACATAAACACAAGCACAAACTTGTTTACATGGTCCCTAAAAACACGGTTCATAAGATCAACAAAGTATGTCGGAGCATTGGTTAGCTAGAATAGCATAACCAACCACTTATAGAAACCAGACGGTGTACAAAATACGGTGATCGACAATCTCTCCATCGCTATTTTCAATTGGTGAAATCCCATCGCCAAATCCAATTAAAAGAACACCTTCGCACTATGGAGTTGATCGAACAAGTCATCAAATTTTTTAATGGTAAAACTGTTACGGTGATCCGTACGGTCTCAAAAATTACTGTTATATGGATGCATGTATCTTGAGTTTATAATACCAGACTTATGTCTGAAATATAGTTTTTATTTTTCCTAAGTTTCTCGTGTACTCTTTTGAGTAGGCGGAGTAAAGCAGGTTTGACTTTGGACGCTTTAGAGGTTCAGGAGACAAGTTGGAAACTTCCACCTATCTATCTATTTCTATTTTCCTATTGCACTATTATTATGTATGTATCAACACTGTGAGTACAGACAATTATAACTATCCAGGCTGACGGTAGTACTTAGGTTTATTAACTCTTAAATTACTCTGTATTTTGAAGTAACCATTTGTATTGTATTTTTGGATATTGTATTTTATCTTTCCGATGTGAGATACTGATATTGTGTTCTCTCTTTTCTGTTCTGTTTTTCTTTTTCTTTTTACCGTAACAATCTGTCTTTCTGGCACTTAGGTGCTCGACTCACGAATATCATGGATGTATTAGCATCGATATTCGTGGGTCAAAAGGTTGGGTCGTTACATTCTGCATAGGCAATGTATACTACTGCATTTGAAAAATAAAAATATTATGTTCAACTATCATATGCATAATCAACACATGCTACTGTTTTTTAGAATATAAATGCTATATTCAACTATTATCATCTATATTCAATATATGCTACTGCAATGAAAATTTACATATTCTATGTCCAACTATCATCCTAAATATTAAGTGCATGTTACTATAATTTAGAGGTTCAAATGCTATATTCAGCTTTCACTATGCATATTCAGTGCACGCTAGTTTAGTTAAGAAAATATAATGATATATGTGACAACCATTATGCATATGCAACACATGCTATTGTGTTTCAAATATTGAAATTCTATATACGACTATCTTCAGCAAAACAATTCATGCATATTGTTTTTAAATCTATAATGCTATTTCTAACAATCATTTAATATTCACGTGTTGAAAATTAACTTTACAGTAAACTTAAACATAAGTAATTACCTTTGACGTTTTGTTTTTGTCAATACTATTTTGATTTTGATGTTCGACCTTGTCTCCTTTTCTTTGTTTCTTTATTTGTTTTGTAGCCCTTACCTTCGCTGCTATTGGATTCAATTGTTTGGGCTTTGCCAATGTCGACTTCTCTTCAACTAATTTTGAAGCCATAGTCACTACATCAAAAACATCATTTTGAAACAGTAAAAAAAGAATTCAATTAATTTTAGAAACATTTTTTAAGTGTTTTAGATTTGTATGCCGTTATTTTTTGAAATACTGGATTAGTGTTTCAAATTCTAAATCTGAAACAACTATTAGGTGTTGTGGTTTGAGAATTTGCAACACCTATGAGGTGTTGCAATTTATACAACCGAAACCAATTAAGTGTTGTAGTTTGGAAAACCACACCACTGGATTAGTGATGTGGTTTAGAAAACCGCAACACTCATTGAGTGTTGCGGGTTTGAATTCGGCAACAGCTAAAAGGTGTTGCAATTCGAATTCATGTGTCAATTTCATCTCAAACAATATGATCCATATTACAACCATATCAACACCTACGCAAAGATGTTTCACAAACTCAAATATATAAAGTTAATTTCTATTGAAATATCATATGTAAAAGCTTTATAATACTCCAAGCAGAATTCACAAGCAACTACACAAATATATCTTCATATTACAATCCTGAATTTCAATATCAAATGATATAGAAAATTAACATGGTCAAACTGAGAACAATGCTGAAACATCTGAGTCATTTTTAATCCAAAGTTATTAGTCAAATTCAAAAATTTCATATGGAACCGCATAGAAGTTTACATAGTCTAAAATCAGTCAATTGAGAAAGTATCAAGTTCATCATATACCATGTCGCTTCTCAACATTCATTAAAGAAATCAATGCAAAAAATTCGCCAGAACACTCCTCAAGCAGGGCACCTAAATTAGCCACTTGCATAGAACCAATGCACAAATTAAGACAAATGTGAATTATCACAGAGTAGAAATTAAAAAAATAAATTTTTTTATCTCCACATAAGAATATATAAACTTAAGAGTATGAATATAGGATCATCATTAGCAATTGCACTAAATGCAAAAATAAACATAAATTGATTAAAGTTCAAATTGTAATAATGACTTAGAATCTAACTTCATGATGTAATAATACAACCAAATGGTCATCATAACCAACGAGGCTATTAGATATATCTTTCCTTCGTTGACATCCTTAACATTTGTAACATCAATTTATTTCAACTTTTTCCTATTCTATACAACTTTCTAAGAGCTCTATAGGGAGAGCAGGCAAAGGCTTATTCAAAATAGTAAAAAATATATATGCTACCACTATGCCTGATAGGTGGCCAAAAGAACAAACTGGACCGCAATACGAACAACTAATAAATAGCAGATCATCAATTTAGAGCTTATTATTAAAAGGACAAATGTACATGTTAACAATATCATGTTATATAAGCATAAAAATTAATAAATAAATATTGCATAATAAATAAATATTGCAAGATGATGGTCGTGAACAAAAGAATTACAAATAAACCACGGTGCAGGCAAAAGGATGTTATTGGTGTGGCGGGCTACATAGTAGATTAGTGCAAGCACTGCAACAAAAAGAGGACCGTGCTATAGTAGGCTATGCAGATCACAAGCAGGTCGTGAACAAACATAGCATGTATGCCTGCTTGAGCAGGATGTTCTAGCTTGACATCTCATGAGCAGGACGAACAAGTTTGACTAGTGAAGAACAAATGGTTGAAGTAGCTAAATAAAAGTTTAAGCAAAATATATTAGTGCCAATAAAGGGTTAGTCAGATGATGCAAGAAGTGTAGGCTAGTACAGACTATTGTTTATGCTTGTATACAAAAATTAGAGAGCAAATACACCAAGGAGTTAAGAAAAAAGTAGGCATAAACTAAAGCAGGTGTAATAAGATCTAAAGCTATTGATGGGCGAAGAAAAATAAAAAAGAATTATTATGAAACAACACCTGAAAGGAGTTGTTGTGTTAAGGTATTTGATGTGATTGAGCATATGAATTTCTTCTTCTTCCTTTTAAGATCCAAATTTGAAGCTCTAAAGAGTAGCTAAATCTGAAGGAAAAATTGTTACTGCAGTTAGAAGTTCATGGTAAGGCTGATTTACAAAGTATAAGAGCTCCCGCCGTCAAAGACTACAGGCTGTTGATGTTTAACATCCAAAGTTAGGTTTCCAAGGAAGATACTTGCTTTACTAGGTAAATAATAATTCCTGCAAGAAAAGTATGACAAAAATACGTTGACATTATTGGTGGAAAAAGAATTTGGACAATAGCGCCTTGCTTCTAAACCAAAACAAATATGATTGGCAAACATTGTAGTTTAACAATTAGTACCGTATAAAGTAAACAATTAATCTAAATAACATATAGTAACTAACATTACAAATATGTAGCAAGAATTTTACATTAATTACCGGTATGAAATTCAGGACATAGGAGCCCATGTCATGCCATAAGAAGGGACCAAATCACCTCCAAAGAAGCGAAAACCTCCTCCTCTCCTACTTAAACAATGACCAATCACATGTTATGTAATCCCTTGCTCCTTCAACTATGAAATCACAATTTACTGCTCACTGCCAAATTTTAACACACCATCAGTCGGAGTATTCACGTTAGCCCTTGGACCTTGCTGGTCATAAACGCAACTATTCAAATGCAACAATTCATTATAAATCCAAACAATCTCTAGTAACATAATCCAAAATAGAAAGTAAGTACTTATGGCCTGCTGATTTTCACAGCCTAGCTTTTCACAGCAGCCGCCTGCCGATTTTCACGCCCCACCAGCTTTTCGCCCATGCCACCCCCTTGTCTTCCGCCTACCTCCATACACGCAGCCTTATGTGTGGCGTCCTCCATCCATAATAACAGTCAACCCCCCCTCCCGATCCGCCTCCTATTTCCCCAGATCCTTCGCCTGGTTTTCCCCCTCTGTTGCCGACAGTCTCCCCTGTTGAGAACGAAGATGGCTTCACCCAGGTCAGATCCAGAAAGTGGAAACGCCAAACTCATGTTTTGCAGCAGAATCCTTCATCAAATCAAGCCTCCAAAAATATCCAAAATAAGAATTTCTGCCCTCCACCACATCAGAATGTCCATCATAATTCTGGTCAAATCAACAATAACCTTAAACGCCCCACACAATCCGAAAATAGAAATCCCGTTAACAATTGGAACTTTTCCACTTCGTCGAACCGGGCATGGAATGAAGTTGTCAAGGGTAATAACGTTCCAGTCTCTATTCCTCTAAAGTTTTACTGTCCCCGTGAATTCAATTCGATGAAATGTACCAAAATGTCAGTAGAGGTTGTTCAGGATGCTAGAAAGCAATGAAATAATGCTATCGTGATCTACATTGTTGGTCCTAAGCCATATTATCCATACTTCAAGGATTATATATTAGAGTATGGAAACCTGAGAAAGAATTTTCTATTTTCTCTAAGGAGAATGGATTTTATGTTATTAAATTTAACAATAAAAAAGATTGTGATAGAATTTTGGAAAGTGGTACATACTACTATAGTTGATGATGATGAAAAGGTGGTCTCTTGGTATGCAACTTAACAAAGAACTTCTCAACTCCATTCCGATTTGGGTTCGTTTTTCTAACTTACCTCTTAATTACTGAACTGAAGAAGGGATTAGTCATATTGCCTCAGTTCTTGGATCCCCCATCAAACTGGACAAATTCACGGAAGGTATAATAAAAATAGCGTATGCTAGAGTCCTAATTGAAATTAACAACTTCTTTGAATTCCCGAATAAAATTTCTATTTTATCTGAGAAAGACGAAATCAATTAGCAAGAATTGACGTACGAATGGAAGTCGTCTCTTTGTTCGAACTGCTCTAGTTTTGGACACAATGAAACTCAATGTCAACTTCAAAAGGTTTGGAGGCCTAAAGCCTCTCATTAGGATCAGTCGACAGATAGTTCTGAAATGAATATTGATGTAAATGTCCAAAATGAAAATAATGTGATGGACAATTCTACTAACAACGATTCTAATATGAAGACAGTTAATGCAGAACAAGAAATCCTTCATAGCAACTGTCTAAATGTTGATAGAACTTGTACGATGAAGGAACAAAAAAATTATGAAGTTCACAATGTCCAGTTGGCAATCTTAATCCCGACCTCTAATACAAATTTAAATCAAAATATTTAATCTACATAATAGAATAAAGTAGTACAAGTAGATAGTAGTTGTAATAATTATAACAATAGTGAAGCAGTTGAGATGTATGATGCGCATCCTGACCCTCCTCCCCGCTCTGCAACTGAAGACCATAGCTTTGAAAATTTGTTTGCTACTAGAACAAGATCAACACGTAAGATCAGATCAGAGGAAGTGCCGTTTGAATTTAAAGCCACCACCTCATCAGATGTTATAGATTACCCTACATGGACTAGTTTGGTTAATCAGCTGAAAGGAAAAAATAAAAAGTCAAAAAAATCTAAGATATTAGGGACTGCTACTTCCCCTACTGACAGTAGCAACACAGAAAGCAGTTTATAGATGGAGTTCCACTTTAGAACATATGGGGCTTAAATGCCCCCTCTAAACAGATGGAGATTTTATATCTGTTGAATAGTAAAAAGTTTTCTTTTCTTGGCATTCTAGAAAATAAGCTATCGCTTCATAACATTGACAGATTTATGAACAGAGTCAGTAATATATGGAAGCATTCTCATAATATTTCGAATGGTCAAAGAAGTAGAATTTTAATTCTATGGGACTCTTCACAATGGTCGAACATCATTTTACATTCTAATAACCAATTTATTTCTTGTATCTTACATAATGTGAATGGTCTTAGTGTTTTATGCACCACGGTTTATGCTTTTAATGATGAAGTGAAGTGCATGGATTTATGGAAATATATTGTTGAGCAGTCTAGAAATTTCAATCTCCCTTGGATTGTGGCGGGCGATTTCAATGCTATCCTATCGTTTAGAGATAGAATTAATAATGGTCTATTAAATTCAATGGGTGATCAGGAATTTATTGACTGCATCTACTCAGCTAATCTTGTGGAACCAGATTTTACTGGTAATTTTTTTTACTTGGAGAGGAGGACATAATTTTTCAATTCATAGTAAAATAGATCGTGTTTTTGTTAACTCGCTATGACTGGATAGGTTTTGTCAATTTGGTATAAATTTTGGAAATCATTCCTTAAGTGATCACTCTCCCATTATTATCAAATTTTTGCTACATAACAAAATGAAGAATAGAGTACCTTTCTAATACAACAACTCTTGGCATCTTCAAGTGGGCTATCAATCTTCCTTACAAGATGCTCTGATGCATGTTTTTCATGGTCATCCGCTTTATATCCTCATGCAAACTAAAAGATGCAATATCTGCTTTGAAGACCTGGAGCAAAAATAAAAGTAACATTCATAAAGTGGTTGCTCAATTAAAAAATAAGGCCAATGATTTATATCAACTTCTGGTTCACAGTCCACTGAATGAAAGTTTGATTGATCAATACGCAGCTAAAGACGATCAGATTCAATCCTTGATGAGAAATATAGCTACTGAAAATGAACAAAGAATTAAAATAAATTGGTTGGTTAAAGGGGATAAACCTACAAATTTCTTTTACAGCTGGGTAACTGATTCTTTACCTAAACGAAGGAGTAATATTATTCTTAACTCAGATGGAACTTGGGCTTCAGCATCAAATAAACTTGCGGGTGAAGCAATTAATTACTTCTCGTGTCTATTTACTTCATCACAAGCTACAACTCAATTTCCAGACATTATTTGCAAGAAAATCCTATCTGATTATGCTAGGAACAATTTATGCAAACCATTTCAGCTAGAGGAAATAAAAACTGCCTTATTTCATATCAATGACAACAGCACACCTGGGCCAGATGGTATCAATTCAAAATTCTACAAGGTGCACTGGGAACAAATCAAAACTGATATATGGAATGCTATGAATGGCATCCTCAATTCGGGTAAATGTGTTAGAGAAATCAATCATACATTTATTTGCCTTATTCCAAAAAAAAACTGAAGCGATTGATATGACTGAATTTAGATCGATTTCTTTATGCAATGTTTCCTATAAAATCTTAGCCAATCTTCTTTGTAATCGAATGAAAGATTATATGAATGATCTTATTTCATATAATCAGTATGCCTTCATTCCTGGTAGAATAATCATTAGGAATTCCTTACTAGCATATGAAATGGTTAGAGGATTCAATAGGAAAAATTCTAACAATTTTTGTCTGAAAATTGATTTGCATAAAGCCTATGATAAAATTAATCGAAAGTTTATTCATCACATGCTGATTTCTATGGGGTTCCTATTGGTATTTGCTGATCTCATATATGAGTGTATTTCTACTCCTTCGTTTTCGGTGTTAATTGATGGCTCCCCCTTTGGATTTACCGAAAGTGCGAGAGGATTAAGACAAGGTGACCCTCTCTCGCCATATTTATTTTCCATTTCTATGGAATTCCTCACTATTAATCTTGATGTGGAATATTTGAAAGGTAATTTCACCCCCATATACAAAATTGAGCCTATGATCACTCATTTATTGTATGCGGATGATATTTTAATTATGGCCAAAGCTACCATTAAGAATGTTGAGAGTATCCAACACATTTTTCAGGTGTTGAAACTCTTATCTGGGCTTGACTTAAATGAAAACAAATCTACTTTGTTTTTTAGTAAAGGAGCAAATCACAAACAACAAATTGCTGATTTATTAAACATCAGTATTGGACAACTTCCCGTGCTCTATTTAGGCATCCCATTATCAAACAACAAACTTAAAGCAAGGAATTTTGGATGCCTAATAGACAAAATAAATAAAAAATTCAACATTGGAACAGTAAAATGCTCAAAATAAGTGATAGAATTGAATTAGTAAAAACTGTTATTCATCCAATGATTCAATTTTGGTTGCAATTCTCCCAACTTCCTACTGCTGTTACGCAGAGAATTAATTCTATCTGTGCTAATTTTATATGGAAATCTAAAGCTCACAAGATGTGCTGGGATGAAGTTTATAAAACTAAAAATGAGAGTGGCCTTGGTATCAGGAAAATTGAAGATGTTGCTAAAGCTGTTGCAATTAAACTGTTATGGAAATTTATACAGGGTGATTCACTTTGGGAAAAATGGATGTATAAAAATACTACAATAACAAAAAAAATTGGACAGTTGTTATGGATAACAATGCCTCTTCTACTTGGAAATCCCTTCTTAGAGCTATACAATGGTGCAGCGGGTTAATTGATAGAAAAATTGCTAATGGTAGTAATACTGATGTTTGGTTTGAACCATGGCTTAATGGATACTCTTTGGTGCATAAGTTGGGCTGGAATTTCATGTCAGCTGCTGGTAGCTTATAACAGGTAATGAATGGAAGAATCAACTTGATGGTGTTCCTATTCAATTTCATCAAATAGTGCATAACATCAAAATTCTCAATCACATGCAACATGATTATTGGTTCTGGATTCCTAACAGTAATGGGCAATTCACCTTGAACTCGGCATGGAACCAAATCAGGTGCAAACATGTAGAAATAAATTGGACCAGTATAATATGGGATAAACATCGTGCTCCAAAAATGTCTATCTATGCTCTTATGGCTAGATTAAATAAATTGGATACTAAAGACAGGATTAGCAGATGGAATACTGGTTTTAACCTATCTTGTGTACTGTGTCAAAATCAGAATGAAGACAGAGACCATTTATTCTTTAACTGAAGTTATTTGAGGCAATTACTTGATGATATTAAGAATAAACTTAAAACTAATCTCGAAAACTCCTATGATATCAACCAACTATTGGATTTAATGTGTCAAAATCAGAAAAGTAGTATATTTCACAATCAACTCATTAATATAGCCTATAATTCCCTGATTTGGCACATTTGGTGTGAAAGAAACACCCGTATTTTTAAAGGAATCGAAATGACAGCTCAAGTTAGGAAATTGCTTATAATTCAAGACTGTAAACAATTATTCAACATAAAGTGGATTCTACAATGAAAAGTAAGTATCTTGGACTTATCTTGGCAGATTTCGACATCACTGTCGATTCAAATTCCAATCACCGACCTCCTTAAGCTTGGTGATGTTTTAGATCTCAATATAGCGGCGTCATATTCCTTTTTTCCTCCAAATTTTGAAAAAAGAGGAGATTCTGACATTTCGGGACGACAATGGTGATTTCTCATATTTGAGATATTTTTCTTTTTAGTTACTTTAAGTTTATTCTCTCTCTGGAACCTGCGCGCAATGGCTCCTTATTCGAAGCTAGCTTCATTTATTATTTTTGTTTTTTATTGTTTCACGTGGCTTGCTGTAATGCTTTGTAGTTTGTTTTTGGTCCAAGTTGATCGTATGGATGGTTTTGAGTGTGGCTCCACTTTTATTACTCCTCCATCTATTTGACAACTTGGTTTCTGGCTTTGTTTTCTTTTTTGTTGTATTGTTAATATATGGACATGATATGTACTCTTTTCCCTGGTAAGGTACCCATTTAGGTTAGGGGGTTGCAAGGTTTTAGTGAGGCATATTATGGAAGTATATGTGTACTATTTTGTTATATAAAGTACCTTTTTTCAAAAAAAAATAGAAAGTAAGTTGATGTTTGTATTGAGTGCACTTAATTTTGTGCAATACTTGTATTGGGTCATTTCCCCTTACTTTTTAACATAGAGTAATCTTCTTCACAATTATGTAACAAATGTTTGTTTGAAATTTTCTAAGATATGCCATTTTGGACCACCGATTAAATATGTACAAGATACACACTAGTATTATATCCAGATGCAGAAAAAAATTAAGATTTAATAACTTAGAATGAATTCAACATTGTTAGCATCACCTATTCTAGTTACTTTTAAACCAAATTAAGATACAGCTAGTGAAAACAAAATTAATATGCAAAAAACAAGTGTAGGTATCGAGCCATTCATATATGTATTTCATTGGGATCTTCCTTAAGCATTAGAAGATGAATATGGTGGTTTCCTCAGCCCCCTAATTGTGTAAATCTATATCAAAATATAATATGCTTAGTTCATATATTATGTCAAGAAATACCATCATTACATTAAGTATGTTGATTCCACATGGTCCATATACATACATACATACATACATACATATATATATATATAATTGTATGCAAATGACATATCAAACCTAGTATTTTTGTATGGAGGAGTTCAAAAATTATGCTAATGCATGATTTGCAATGTTTGTAGTCGAATTGGATCACACTAAATGAACCATGGAAATTTTTTAGCACGTGGATACTCAAGTGGCGTTTATTCTCTGGTCGATGCTCACCATGGAAAAATAGTAGGTACGGCGTGGGCAATTCAAGAATTGAGCCCTATATCACAGCCCATCATCAATTGTTAGCTCATGCTGCTGTTGTTAAGTTATATAGAGATAACTACCACTTAAATGTTTTGTAAACTGTTTTCTACACTTCCACCACGGGTTTCAGAAAACAGAAGTTATATACCTTAAACAGTCAATAGTTTGTACCTTATTCCAACTAAAAAGAAGATTGCGAGGCAGCCATGAGGCCCCTCGATTTCATGTTCGGTTGGTGAGCACAAATATACTGTGCATATTCATTTTGTATGCAAAAATGAAAATGAAAATTCGAATTAGTAAGTTAAAAGAAAAATTCATATGGATGTAGCTACATTAATGAGCTGTTCCTAATTATGTATTCAAATAAAAGTTCATGGATCCCATAACATATCGAGATTATCTATCTAGCATGAAAGGTCATGTTCATGATTGACTATCGCAAATAACTAAAAAGCAGTCAGAAATGCTCAAGAGGCCTTATGATTTTTTAGGGCTCTACTATTATACATCAAATTATGAAAAGAGTTTGTACAGTATCAAGGCTAACAATAGTTGGGAGCCGATGGAAATGTTTGTCAATCAGTTATTTAACTATTGATCTTTCGGCTTCCCTAATTTGTACAAATGATTTTCTTCTGTCCAAGGTACTCACAAGTTCACGAAATGGAACAGCCATTGGTCCTCGGGTAAGAACTTTATTTTCTTCCTACTAAACAAAACACATATGTATTTTTAAGCACCTTCACTTGCATTCTAGCTACACAAAAATACATTATGTTTTAGTTGAGAATAAAGTATAAACATAATATACAAGTTTTTAGAATTAATATATAAATATTTAAGGAAAATGATGGTGTAATTAATGCAAACTGCATCAGATAGCTATTTATTTATCCGTATAGCCTTAAAGAATTATTGATCCATATTATAAGATGTGGCCTTACCTAGTTACATTCATAACCAAGAATGGTAACCATGTTTCAGCTTATAAGTTTTAACATAATGAGAAACCATAAATTTAATTTGATTGAATAAGCTATTTTTTTCCTTCTATATTACTTACAAGGGTAGACAAGAGGTTAGCAATTTGACAATGCCATTAGAGAATGCCTTGAAGGATGATGTGAGAATAGAATACTATAAACAACACCTGGTGATTAAGCCCAGTAATAAACTAATGGTTGAAATATCTATCTGTATTAATAAAGAATGCATACAACTAGATGATGAGATGAACTTAAACTGGGCTTAATCACCCAAAGATCACATTTTTATTTAAGATGAGAATAAATATCTTTATTTTATTTCAAATGTAATGTTTAAGGCCTTAACATAAAAGAATGATCAGTATAAGTTTGTATTTTAATCTGGAAAGATTGTTATAGTGCCATTATAATTTGGAAAGATTGTTATTTAACACTAATGCAACCATATCTACAAAATCTGCATTATGACTATACTTACCTAAATACACAATAAATCAAAATAGCTGGGACAATAACCAAAATCAAGCATATCCATATCAACTAGTGCAATTTCAAATAGGAACGATTTTTTACCAAATTGAATAATGATTTCAGCAGCATCACACAAAAGCATATCAAAATTGTAATATCCCGGAAATTTTAACAATATCAATTTAATAATCTGTTGAATAATTAAATTGATATGGATAATCTTTGATAATAAAATTTGAATTTAATTTAATAATCTGATTAAATTAGTATTAATTGGGAATTTTATCTTTTAAAAGTTAATAAGATATTTTCTATTTGAATATATATATTTATTTATATATATTGTAAATATAAGCTTTGGGTAAATTGGGAATTTAGATTTAATTTAATTGAATTTGAATTTAAGCTTTGAAATTCAAGAGAATAAATATTTAAATTGTTTTGGAGTTTAGAAAATTGTATAAACTTTTAGTTATAAATAAATTTAGTTTTCTTTCTTTAAAAAGTAATTTGTATATATATAGATAAGTATTTTATAAATAAGAAAAGCCATTTTATATACTTCTAAAATAAATAAATATGTAAAAACTACTTAAGAGACATATGTCATTATCTTAAGTTATTGTTTTAACAAGTGTAATTAAAAGATGAACTATATTCACAAGTGTCTTTATTTTTTTTTTTCTTTTATTTTTATAAATTTCAACTTCACTTATATAAACATATGCATTCTCTTTACTTCATTTTCTTTCTATTCTTATTTTTCAAAACAAGATAAACTCAGTTTCTCTAATCGAAATCTGAAACAAATCAATATTACTTTTCAAGATAATCCTCTAAACTCAAATCAGAGAATCAAACTTCTCAAACCAAATCAAAGCCTGTAATTCATTTATTTTCAAAAAGCAAACCAAAGTCTGTAAACAAATCTTCCTTAAGCCAAATCCTTCAATCTGTAACCAAGTTACAATCTGAAATCAAAGACAAGGGACTGCAACATTTTTCTTCATCTCTGCATCATATTCAAAGAACCAGCCTACCTTCATTTCTTTCAAATCTGGAATCATTTTAAGGCCTGTCTGCATTCATCTCTTCAAAATGGAAATCAAGCTTGCATGTTAATGAAAAGCAATTTAAAGGCAACAATTCAAGTTTTAAATCAAATTCAAGAAGCATGCAAGTCCACAGTTTTCAAAAGCTAAAATCTGGAAGCTCTGTTTCATTTTTTCAATCAGGTGAGTAACAATACTTTTAAAAATTTAAGGATAAAATCAAGTTGCATGCTTACCTCTGAAAATAAGTTATCTGTGAATATATTTTTAGGTATATCTCTATGCATGCATGTATATATGTTGATGTGCATATATGTTACCTGTGAAAGCTCTGTTCTTCAAATCTTTTTGAAAATCTGTGAATAACCTCATTATTGAACTTAAAGTATAAATTAGTTTGAATATTAATGCTGTGATTAATATTGTATTTGTGAAGAATGATTGCATGTTTAAAATTTGCTGAAGTATGTGGTATGCAGGCATGTGAATATTTATACTCTTCTGTTTACAGTGTTTTGTTCAAGTCTTGATTTAAAGTTAAAAAAAATCTTTAATCTTTGTTTAGACTTAAGATTCAGAAGAACATTGTTGTTCATTTCAAACTTTAGTTAGGATTCTATTGAATTAAATTATATTATAAATAACTCAGGAACTCAAGGAATTTGTGATAACTTTAAATATGAAAAAAAAAATTCGAACTTCATAATTTACGAATTCCGGAGTATAAATGGAATTCTTGTATCTAAATATGATTTTTAAAGGTTAAATCATCATTTTTCGAATGGAAATAAAGGAGCAGTTTGTGATTGTTCAAATTTCGTATGATTGGCGAATTCAGATGATTTAAGAATCTATGGGGCACGGGGTTTCGAGTGGAGGTGAAGGGGCTTACGAGAATGCAGGGAAAAATGGATGGAGATGATCTCGATCATCGAGGCGATAGCGGCGAGCATCTGTAATTCGTAAACCTAGTTTTTGATCAGGTTTTGAATTCGATCATTTCTGACTTTATGGTTGTTCGAGTGCTTTGTGGCTTTGGGAAAACGTGGCTGGGACCATGACGAAGTTATGGCCAAGGTTTCAACTCAAACGATGATCGAAGGGAGAAGATCTGGCCGTTGACAAGTTTTGGTTGAATGGAGCTGCCTGTTCCAGTTTCATTCCAGGTGGAAGTTTTTAGCTCGATTTCGTATTCATAATGATTTAGGTGAGCTAGGTGCTCGAGTGTAACGAGGAGGTGGTAGGCGAAGTGTTGAAGTCGGCGGTGATGGTCGGCAGTCGTTCTGGCGATTGTGCATGTGCACATGTACATTTCGTACATCTGGAAGAAGTTGGGTTAGAGGAAGAAGGAGATGAAGTCTCTGTGACTCGAAGTCATGCCGTGATTGTTGGGATCTGGCTCGAGTTGTTTCCAGGGGAAACTCGAGGAAATTGGATTCTGGTGAAGTTAAGTTTAACAGAGGGAAGTCTCGAGTTTTCGCGTGTAAGGCTCGGAGCAATTGGGTTTCGACTCGAAGTAATTCAGTTTGTCTCGGGTAGGTTTTGTGTTCAGTTTTAAAAGGCTGACAGTATTTTAAATTTAAAATGAGTTTTTAAAACTTAAAAAAAAGCAGGATTTAAACTATGTTTTAAATCAAGTTTAAAATATGGGTTCAAGTTTATTTTGTATCACAGATGTGAAATGAATAAGTTTGTATTATAATATTTAAACAAAATTAAGATGTTTAAAGTAAAATTAAAAAGGTTTGAATTTTAAAGAATGAATTTAAAAATCTTGTAAATTCTTTTATAAATGTTAAGTGTTCTTTAACATTTGGTTTTTAAAAGGGAATTGTAAATTTAATTTAAATTTGGTTAAAGTTAAATTTATAATTTATTTTAAATCTTTAATTTGAAATGAAATAAAAGAAAGATTTAAAAGTAAAAGATTTCAAAGCCTTTTGTAAATGATAATTAAAGTAGTTATAAATATTTATACTTTAATTTAGAGGTTTAATGATATAGGAATCATTAAATAAATAAGGTAATTAAAGAATGATTTGATAATTTAATTAATTAATGATTTGATTAATTAAATAATTAGGATGATAAGTAAATTAATTAATTTGGGATTAAAAATCATTCATTTAAATAAGTATAGATATTAATAAATGATTAGAAATTAATCAAATGATTAAAGATTGATTAAGAAATTAATTTGGTAATTAGAAATTAATTAATTGATAATTAAGAATTTATTAAGTTATAATTAATAATAGTTGATTTAGTTTAATTACTTAAAGAAAGTAATTAAAGAATTGTTAATATTAATGAGAAATCATTAATTAAAGATTATTAAATACTTAATTAATATGATTAATTTTGATAATCAATTAGATTAAGTAATTAATAATAATCATTTATAAATTGGTTAAGTAGAATTACTTAATGGAAGTAATTAAAGTAATTAATTACTTAAGGTAATTAATTAGATAAATTTGATAAAGTTAAATTAATTAATTAAAATTAATTTAAGAAAATCACTTGGTGATTTGTTAGGTAATTACTTAAATGTAATTAGTGAAGTATACTTACTTAGGAAAAGAGTAATTAAAGGTAATTACTGGATGTAATTAAATGGGGATAATGAAAGTAATTTGAGTTTAATTACTTTGAATAATTAATCAAGGGATTAATTAAAAGATAATTAATTAATGAGTAATTAATTTATGAAAAAAGTAATTAAGAGTAGTTAATTACTAAATGAGATCAATCAAAGGTGATTAATAAATGTGACTAATTAATTATTAGATGTAATTAATTTAAATAAGATAATTAATTAATGATGTAATTAAGGATTGATTAATTAAGATTAATTAATAAATAATAAGTGATTAAAGTAATTAATTAATTATTAATTAAGGATAATGTAATTAAATATAGTTAATAAATTAATGAAGTAATTAAAGATTTATTACTGTAATGGATTAAGATAATTAATTTGTGGAATTAATTAAGGATTAATTACTTGAAGTAATTAAAGGATTATTAATCAGAAATGGTTAATTAAGATGGATACTTAGAGTAATGATTAATTAATTGGTTAATTAATAATTAAGTAAGAAGGATTTATAAAATGAAATAATTAATTTAATTCACTTTAAATTGATTAGAGATGATATAAATCATTACTTAAGGATGATGAATGATATTGAATGCTTTGCATTGTTTGATATCTCTGATGAGATATGATTGATCTATGATATAGATGCTTTGGTTGAATTGAAATGATAATATGAATTATCTGTTTGGGATAATGTAGATTATCTATTGTGAATTATCTATCTGTGTGTAAATAGATAGTAGAATTGAATTGTTTTAACCTTTAAAACAACTTGGCCTTAAAAGATACGCTTTGGATTTCGATGAGACCGGGATCGGGTTTCCGTATACCGGATTTCCAGGTCTGGAGACCCGAATACCACATCGATCCAAATTAACGATAGGTCGTGAATCAAGTGAAGATGAAGATTCAGAGTGCAAGGGTTATTGTCGTTAACTCTGAGGGTGATTCCAAAACGAGTGTAACGAGATAATGCCTTCGGTTTCGTTCGAACCCGGAACGAACTTGTATGGATTGAATGCTTTCAGCACATCGTCAGGTGGACGATGAGCATTCTAAGTGATGTGTTCTTTTCTAAGGTAATCGTGACCTCAAGCCTCAAAAACCGGGAATGGCTAAAACAGGGGAGGTGCAGCAAGGTTAGTGGGTAGCACCCAAGTAGGACAAGGTTACCTCTGTCTAGATGTCCCTTTCTATTTTCGACTTAGTGGTGCGGTTGCTGATCCCAACCGTGAGGTATCTTGTGCGGGAATTATCCAGTAAGGGATGTTCCGACCTTGTGTTGCAGGGGATTGGGAGTGATCCTCGGTACGGTGATCTAGGCCACGTACTGTGACGGGCGGTACCCCAGTAGCCCTGCCATTGTATGGAATCCAAACTCCAATAAGTGCCGTACGTATTAGTTGTGCCCAACTATGTTGGAATGTGAGATGTAAGCATTTCAGCTATTTCTGTATTTTACTTGAAAACCCTAGACCCTATTATAATACAATCGAATTTCCTATCAAATGTTTTGGTTAGCGTAAGGTAAAAACTTACCCATGTTTATTTGTGGGAAGTCTTACGTGATACCTTTTCTTTCAAAAGGTTTTGAAGTTAAACAAGTTTAACCTGTTACTCACACCAGACCCATGTCTGACCCAAGTTGTTTATTTCTGTTTTATAAACTCTTGGGTACTCAAATTTTTACGAGTAGCCAAGGGATTCAGGTTTAGCTTTGACGAGTAATCTGGAGGAGCAATGGAGCAGGAGGCTTCAGCGTTGTAGATATAGATAGTAGTTTCCGCTGTGTTGATCTTGTTTAGATCTTTGTTTTGTATTGAGATGTAATAACTAGACAGATGATTATAACTGTCTAGTATATAATGTGTAACTCTGATAAGTGTTGTATATGATACTATGTAATATTTATGTGATATAATATATTTTGTTCGTTTCCGCTGTGAGTATTTGTGTTTGTTTCTTTTCTCTTCTTCTCTTTTCTATTCTCTATCCCTTTCTTTCTTATTAATGATGCGTCATTCTGTGGAATGAGTGGCGGGTCGTTACAAAAATCATATCAACAACACTCAACCGTTCAAAGTAACGAAATGGAATTTATAAAGATTTGATTACCTCCTCTAAAGAGATTTTTTTTTATATATAAACATAACACTGTATTTATAAACTGTACTGGTAGGAATTAGCAATGCTATATATAACAAGCATTACAATATAAAAAATAAATGAACACCCTTAAAATAAGCACAATAACATTCAACATCAAATACAAAATATTCCAACGATTGTCAAATTGAACAACACAATAAACACAAAAATGCTACCTACATATATCAATACAAAAAAAACATAACCAAAACGACACTCATACCTTGATTACCATTTTTAGCAGTATCAGCTAACAAAACACCGGGTCTTCCTTTAAAGCAGCTGGCTCTAAAAAATTCAATGAACGACAATACTTGAATCCAAATAAACAAGAAACCAAGACAAACCCTTACAAATTGATTGCTTGAAGAATTAATGTCAATACCAGGATTATATTTTTGCAAAACATTAAATCATTGTGTGACATGGCATCATCTACATATATTTCTTTCAACGCCAATTGCTTTCCATTGTATGCATAGTAATACAACTAACTAAAATTATACTATCTTCTAACCTCTTTCATAATATCTTTTGGTTTCTTCATCGGAGCATCTCGAATTTGATAAATAATTAATGATTTCACAAATCTACTTGAAATATGAACTTTATTAACATCTCTAATACCAATAATGCATGAATGATCAAAATTATGGGTTCTTATAAAAAATGGGAAAGCTGTCCGGGATCTAAAGAAGCATTAACATAAAACTTACAACCATTCGTAGACTAAAAACAAATAACTGAAATTCATTCAGGAGAATTTCTAACAAAAGTCATATCATATTCATTTCTAATTTGATAAGCCATTAAAAACTCCCTAAAATATCAGCCTCCACTAAAACAAAAACCAGAAAAATCCATAAGAGTTGTTTGAGAACATTTATTCAACATATCTTTTAAATAACAAGACGAATCAAGATGTGAATCATTATTTCCAGCAGCACGATTACTAACTGAAGTACTTTAGACACTAGAAGTACCTAAAATACTACCACCAATACTCAATTTCAATGCACAAACATTTGACTTAACGGTAAACTTAAAATATTGGCTCCTCTTAAACAATAGAAAACAAGCAAATCAGAATCAATATCAAGAATAATAACCTTATTTTCAAGAACATAAGATATCCCAATAGAAAAAAGAACTAAAATGTGACCAAACTTCATAAATTTCACTCTTAACATCAAACAAAGAATAATCCATGGTAAGACGAGTAGAATAACAACTCTCATTATGTTCAAAAACAACTAAAAACTATTTGACTGAACAATGGGGTCATCATTACTACAAAACAAGAAGAAGAAAAAATTAGTAAAACAAAATAAAAACAAATAAATACATAAGATAAATATGTTGTATAATACGACATAGTAACGCATAATGATACAATTTATTTTTAAAATTTACCATGATGAATTATTAATGATGAATTCCAGATTAACATAGTAATTTTATGTGTAAAATGCATCATAATGAATTAATAATGCAAAATGATAGTTTAATATAACATTACATATAAAAACTGTAGAATATACTAGTGTATGATTTTTGTTTGATGATAATAAACATATATATATATATATATATTCGTTTAAATGTATTTGTTATTGTACTATTTTATTTTTCCACATAATTAAATAAATATTTGTTGAATAAAATAAATAACTCGGAATTCTTATTTAAACAAATATTTTATTACAAATTCAAATAGTACAAATTTGAGCTCTCACTACATTTACACATTTTCAATTACAATACAACTTCAATTATAACATAATTTTCACTTTACAGTTTTACATACATATTTCACCTCACTACATATTCACTCATCACTCGTATTTGATCTTCAACTCTGTTCCAGCCTGTATCTAGCATCTGAACTATTTGCAAAATAAATACTGACGCAGTAAAATTGAAAAGTAATATTTTACAATGCACAATGAAGTGTGTGTTTTGAAAATATTATTTTCCTCGGTTATTTGGGTTGTTTGTCGTTATTTTTTTAATTAATCTTACACGAACAACTTGTGACATGCACAGCGTATCACTGTACATTCCACTAGGTTGTGCACACAAATATACACTTGCTTGTTAAAATAGCAGGGACAGGTGAGCACAAGGTCAAACCCAAGCCTAGACTGGATTCAACTCAAGTGCAATGCAAAAACAACATGTGGAACCAAACCAGAGTTCAATGGAACCAGAATGCAACAACAAAGGCATTCAGTAAACATACTCATATGTACAACCAGAATTCAATCAAGCATGAACACAAGGGCTGCAACCAGACCGATTAATGAAATGACTCGAATAAAACAATTCAGAAAGTGCACAAGACATGGTCAGGATCAATAAAGGAAAAACTACAACAACATTATGAAAACAACGCAACGCAGATCGGACTCCAACCAACATGCAACAATCAAGTTCAGTTTCAATGCAGCAATGATCGGTACACTCACATATTCACATATATGCATGTATGCATATATATGCATACACATATCAGTTCAGTTCAAAAATGTACACATGAAGATCCACATGAAAACATGCAACCTGACTTCAAGTGGAACAAGTCCTAAATAACAAAACCTGTACCAGACTTCAAATGGTACAGGGAAGTGCAGCTCAACTAGACCAGTCAACTTGAACATGAATACAAGTGAACCAAATATAAGCAAGACTAACAATCACGTGAAAACAAGTCTAACAACCAGAATTGATGCGAGAGAATACATGTGCACCATACAAATGCAAGTGAACATGTGCAGTATCATCTACATGATACAAGTGAACAAGTGCATTGAATAATCAAGTGACAACAGTTTTTCAAAGAGATGCAACAAGTTCATATGCAAGGTCAAATATCAACATGTAGTGCAAATATACAAAGTGGTGCATCAGACATGAATGCATTGGAACTGGACATGGAACTCGAAGCAACTAGCACAGTGACATGTATATACATATGCAACAAGGGAGACAACAAAGCAACATAGGGTGACACACAAAGTTCTCGACTAAGCAAATAGCTAAGTACATGCATATACATGTACATCATGTATCGGTTTCGAGCAATAGAGCAATGGACACAACAAACAACTCAAACCAGAAACATCAAGCAAGATACAACATGATCAGAGTTCATCATCATTGGACAACCAACAAACAGCAAAGCACGCAGAGGCAACTCAAAGATACAAATACCAACAAAACAGTTCGACAAGTTAACATACACATAAGCATCCAAGTCGCAAATGTTCTAGGTAAAGGAAACAAGCATCAGCAATACCAAAGACAAAGTCAACAAGTCAAAGCCGAGATAAAAATCAACAGGGGTCAAACATATTTGAAGATATTTCAGAGAAATTGATATATTTGTACGTATATCAAAACGAAGAACAAGTCAAGCACTGAATAATCATTCGATCAAATAATCCATGGCCAAAGCAAAAGTCGTTCAGAAATTCATGCAAAATATATAGAGCAACATGTATACAATGAACAAGTCAGAAATCATCAAAATCATGCAATCAAGAATCGAATGGGCGAGCAAAGCATTTGATGAATTCAAACCAAAATATATGAACGAAAATTTAGGGATATTATCCCTATTTAAACCCAATTCATCATTGGCATTAAATCATTTGAGTTTAAGCAAAATCAGAGAGCAAGCCTTGAAATAAATCATGAACCAATTTATAACTCGAATCAAAGTCGAGTACAATGCATAAAATCGAAAACAGAAATCAGAGAGTTCATACCAAATCAATCCAACTCAACTTATTGAAGCGACCGAGTGGAATCAAAGCTAGGCGATCGATCGACAAAGCAAACCAAGGCGAAACCATCACTTCAATCGATAAATTGGAATCGACACTTCGATCTGAAGGAAACCCTAATTTCTGAAGAACGAAGAAAAGGAAATCGGCCAGATTGAATAAGAGAACGAAATTTCATTCTACCATAGGCCACACTAATTTTAGTTGGGCCGTGCCTTTCTTTATTTAATCAAGTTTATTTTAGGCTAAAATTGTATTTGGGGTTTCCATTTTATTTGTTTTGTATTTTCTATTTTTTAAATTTGTAAACTCTAGTTTTTAAATAGGTTACAAACTACGAGACGTAGTTTGAGAATTCACAACTTAGTGGCTGAGTTGTGGCAAGGTTTTAATCTTAGAGTTAGGTTAATCAAGTTAGCGAGTATCGTAAGTTTATGTAGTTTTGTAGGCGTCTGATTACTTAATTTCTAGTAGAAACCTTAGGGGCAACACGTAGGCAAATTTTTGCCGAAGCTAGGTAAAACTGTTTATGATCTTTACCTTCTATTTTTATTTTTATTTCCACATTAATTTTTAGTAGTAGACCCTATTTACCCTCCCCCCTCTAGGGTGAAAACGATCTTACAAGTAGTATTAGAGCTAGGAACGAAAACCATTTTCTGTTTAAAAATTTGATTTTTTCTTTCAATGGCTTCTTTTAGTAATGCTTTTGCTGAAGGTCAATCCATAGCTAGACCACCCATGTTCAATGGTGAATATGCATATTGGAAAACTAGAATGAAAATTTTCTGAAAACCATAGATTCATGGAATATTGTTAAAACGGGATATATCACACCAACAGTAATGGTGTATAATCAAGAAGTTGATAAACCTACGAATCAATGGACAGATCTTGAAAATAAACTGCAAACTGCTCATGCTAAAGCTATGAATTCTATTACTTGCTCATTAGATCCAATTGAATTTAATCGTGTCTCATATTGTCTAATTGCGTAGGAAATTTGGCACACGCTTGAAGTAACTCATGAAGGAACCTCCCAGGTCAAAGAATCTTGCCTTGCCATGCTTAGTAGTGAGTACGAGAACTTCACAATAGCAAAGGATGAAAGTGTCAAAGAAATGCATGGACGACTTTCTAATCTTGTATACAAATCAAAATCCCTAGGAAGACCACACACAGAACTGGAAATAGTTCGAAAGATCCTCAGAATTCTTCCATGAAATTTTGAAGCAAAGGTGACTGCCATTCAAGAATCAAAGGATCTGAAACCAGTTAAAGTTGAAGAACTCATCAGAAACCTCACCACTTATGAGCTAGAAATCAAATTCAAGGAAGAACGTGAAGGAGGAGATACGCGAAAGAAATCAATAGCTCTCAAAGGAACGATGGAAAGTGAAGATGATGATGGTGAAGGAGCAGCTGAACTGGCACTGATAATAAAGAGATTCAAAAGGTGGAACCGCAAATATGGAAATCCAACCCTAAATCAACAACTAAAAAGCAGAATCGTTAAAGTTCTGGACAACTTAGAAAAGCAGGAGTTCATTTGTCACAAGTGCAATAAACCTGGTCATATCAAGCCAAATTGTCCTCAAAATCAATTCACAAAGGAAAGAAACCAAAAAGGAGAATTTTTGCAGCAACTTGGGATGAAAGTGATGAAGATGATAATGAAAGCACTGGCAGTGAGAGTGAAAAAACTAATCCGTGTCTTCTAGGAGAAACAAGTGACAGCGATGATGACGAGCCAAATGAGGTATCAAAAATTATTCACTCACAATTACTTATATATTTTCATGAAGTAAATGGCTGTTTTGAAAGACTTAGGGAAAAGTATGCTAAAATTGAATCACAAAACGATAGTTTGATAGAACAAAATAAGCAGCTTGATCAATTGGTTCAAAACTATAGAAATAAGAGCCTTAAGTGTGATAAGTGTCCATTATTAGAAGAGGAAATAAAAAATCAGAAACTAGAATTAAATCGCTTGAAAATAAAATTCTGATTTTGAAAGAAAGTGAAAATACTAGGAGAGAAAATTCTATTAAAAAGTGCACTTTGTTTTTGAATGAAAATGAGTCTCTCAAGTCACAAGTCCAACAATTGTCTACAACTTTAGGAAAATTCTCCAAAGGAGAAAGATCATTAAATATGCTATTAGGGAAACAAACTGTTAATACCATTAGACAAGGACTTGGGTATACTCAGTCTGAAAAAGGTAGAAGTGATATTAATCATGTCAATCCCAAGTGCACGATTTGTGGAAAAATTGGACACAATCAAAACAATTGCTGGTACAGAACCAAACACACGAAAACCATACCAATTTAGGTTCCTAAGGGCACGAATGTAAAATCCCTTAGAATTAAACAAATCCAGGTGCCAAAAGGAACTAACATAGACTGTCTTGGTTCTACGCAAACCTTTTTTCAAAAAATTTTGTCACTAACAATCATGGACCTATGAAAACAAATAGGTCACAAAACTCTTTTCTCGTGTAGGTATGTTGGCAGGCTAAGGAACAGCAAGAGTGATACCTGCATTCTGGCTGTTTCAGGCACATGACGAGCGACAAATCAAAGTTCCTTAGCCTAGAGAAGTACAAAGTTGGCAGAGTCACAATGGGCAACAATAATAAATGTAAAATTATCGGTAATGGTAAATTAGGTAACGATACATTTACCTTAAACGATGTATTATATGTTGAAAATCTGCAGCATAATCAGATTTCAATCAACTAGTTATGTGATAAGGGAATGAATGTTGTTTTTGATTCTGATTTGTGCAAAATTGTTGACCAATCATCAAAAGAAATATTATTTTCGGGTAAGAGGAAAGGTAATATATACTCTCTATCTTTTGATAATCTCACTCTTTCAAAATGTTTGGTAGCTAAGGATGAAGAAGTAAACTTATGGCATAGACAATTAAGACATGCTAGCATGAATCTGTTAAACGAATTAAAAGGAAAAGATTTGGTAAGAGGTTTACCATCTCATGATTTCAAACAAAAACTCTATGTAAAGCATATACTATAGGAAAACTTAAAAAATAATCTTTTTATGCCAAGAACACTATAAGTATTTCTAGAGTCCTTGAACTAGTTCATATGGATCTGTTTGGACCTAACGATATTGCAAGTTTAGATGGTAAGAGATATTGTTTGTATTGGTTGATGATTACTCTAAATACATGTGGGTATACTTCTTAGCTAAAAAATCAGAAACTTTTCTCATACTTCATTAAATTCACAAAATTAGTTCAAAATGAAAAAGGAGTTTCTATTATTTCGCTAAGAAGTGGTCATGGTGGAGAATTTGAAAATTATGAATTTGAAATTTTTGTGATGAAAATAGATTTAAACATGAATTCTCTGCCCTACTTACTCCACAACAAAATGGAGTAGTCAATAGAAAGAATCGAACCTTACAAGAGTTGGCTAGATCTATGATAAATGAGTATGAACTACCTTTGTTCTTTTGGGCAAAGGCAATAAATACAGCTTGTTATGTAATGAATGTCTTAGCACTTATCTCCTTGAAAATGGGTTCAAAAGGGACTGTGTAGACACCACTTTATTTCTATTGTACGAAAATGATGACCTATTGATTGTTCAAATATACGTTGATGACATTATTTATGGTGCCACTAACAACCTTTTGTATGAGAAATTTGAAAAAGTCATATAGGAAAAGTTTGAAATGAGCTTGGTAGGAGAGTTAAAATTCTTTTTGGGATTTCAAATCAAACAAAGCGAAAAATGTACATTCATCTCTCAAACAAAATATATCAGAGAGCTTGTCAACAAATTTGGATTGAAAGATGCTAAACCTGCAAAAACTCCCATGAGCACAACAATTAAACTTGACAAGGATGAGAAAGGTAAGGTAGTCGATTAAAAGAAATATCGAGGTATGATTGCATCACTTCTTTATCTTACCGCTTCTAGACCAGACATTATGTTCTCTGTTTGTTTATGTGCACGGTTTCAATCAAATCCAAAAGAATCTCATCTAAAAGCTGTAAAAAGGATTATAAGGTATCTATTGCACACCCCACGTTTTGGTCTATGGTATCCAACTAATGGTAACTTTGAGTTAAAAGGATATTCAGATGCAGACTATGTGGAAGTCTAGTTGATAGAAAAAGTACTGGTGGAATGTGTTTTATGTTAGGACATTCGTTAGTTGCATGGTAAAGTCGAAAACATAATTGTATTGCATTATCTACCACTGAGGTAGAGTATATTGCTCTAAGCGGTTGCTCTGCTCAAATCTTATGGATGATACAAACTTCGCAAGACTATGGTCTAAATTTTAAACGAGTTCCACTTATATGTGATAGCAAAAGTGCAATTGATCTCACAAAAAATCCTATACATCGTTCTCGCACCAAGCATATAGATGTTCGACATCATTTCATTAGAGATCACATTTTCAAATATCTGCATAAATTTCATTTCAACTAATTCTCAATTGGAAGACATTTTTACAAAACCCCTTCCAGAAAATAGTTTTTTTGTAGACTTCGTCTCAGTTTAGGCATTTTAGAAATGTGATTTTATATATTTTTATTTATTTGATCTTAAATGCCTATGTTAACTAATCTGACTCCCTATTTATTATCGAAAAGATAAATATTGACTGAAAAAAAGTGATGAGTGTTGATCTTAATCATACATTATGACTTGAGACAATATATTTAGAAAATTTCTTTAAAAATTTAAACAAAATTTGTAATAACTTTTGTTGGTAAAAATTCCATGACCATCTCTATTTCTATCATATTTCTACGACAATCACTCATCAAAATCCAATATAGTATGTCAAATGTGGTATTTAAATAGGAAATTATTCATTTTTTTAGTTAGCAATAAAATCATCTAAAAGTACTCACTCTCATTTAGAAGTCCTCACGGTTATGAATGGGTGAACTACTTGGAATCTTTGATTATGTGCTTTCATGCTCATTTAAAAGTCCTCACGGTTATGCATGTATGGAACACATATCAAAATTGGATAAAATAGGCAAGTTGATTCTAACTCCATTTAAAAGTCCTCACGGTTATGCGTGATTAGAAGATGCTTGGAATTCATTTTTTAATAAAAATTGGGAATACTACCAATCTCATTTAAAAGTCCTAACGGTTATGCATGGTTAGTAAGTATTTACAAAGATTTCTGTCATAAATATACCACAAATGGACACAACTATATGGTTTTCTATGCCGACATCACCCATATCACTCTAAAATGGAATATGCACCTAACAGAGTATTTATGATTTTCGTTTGAAATTTAATATGTATACTCGATTAGGTATTAATGTTGTATTAATGTATATCACTTTATCACTCTTATCTAACACTGTTATTCTTTTGCTGATAACAAAAGGAGGAGAGAAGTTAAGATTTTGGCAACTAAGTCATATTTTTTATTTGCATATTCTCATCTTTCCATATTCTCATCTAGGTTCATTGCATTTTTTATTGTATTTCATTTGCAAATTTTTTATTTTCATGCATATGTGAAGGGGGAGCTTTATTGTAAAGGGAGTATTCAAATAGGGGGAGCTAATAGAATTCATCAAGACCAAATACATTTAATAGAGTCAAAATCTTAATATATGTTTGTTATCATCAAAAGGAGGAGATTGTAGAATATACTAGTGTATGATTTTTGTCTGATGATAATAAACATATATATATATATATTCGTTTAAATGAATTTGTTATTGTACTATTTATTTTTCCATATAATTAAATGAATATTTGTTGAATAAAATAAATAACTCGAAATTCTTATTTAAACAAATATTTTATTCAAACAAATATTTTATTACAAATTCAAATAGTACAAATTTGAGCTCTCGCTACATTTACACATTTTCAATTACAATACAACTTCAATTACAACACAATTTTCACTTTACAGTTTTACATACATATTTCACCTCACTACATATTCACTCATCACTCGTATCTGATCTTCAACTCTGTTCAGCTTGTATCTAGCATCTAAACTATCTGCAAAATAAACACTGACGCGGTAAAATTAAAAATGAAATATTTTGCAGTGCTCAATGAAGTGTGTGTTTTGAAAATATTGTTTGCCTCAGTTATTTAGGTTGTTCGTCATTATTTTTTTAATTCATCTTACACAAACAACTTGTGACATGCATAGTGTATCACTGTACATTCCACAAGGTCATTCACACCAATATACACTTGCTTGTTAAAATAGTAGGGATAGGTGAGCACAAGGTCAAACCCAAGCCTAGACTGGATTCAACTCAAGTGCAATGCAAAAACAACATGTGGAACCAAACCAGTGTTCAGTAGAACCAGAATGCAGTAACAAAGGCATTCAGTAAACATACTCATATGTACAACCAGAATTCAATCAAGAATGAATACAAGGGCTGACCAGATCAATGAAATGACTCGAACAAAACAGTTCAGAAAGTGCACAAGACATGGTCAGGAGCAACAAAGGTAAAACTACAACAACATGATGAAAACAATGCAACACAGATCAGGCTCCAACCAACATGCAACAATCAAGTTCAGTTTCAATGCAGCAATGATCAGTACACTCACATATACACATGTATGCATACATGCATATATATATATATATATATATATATACATACATACATACACATATCAGTTCAGTTCAAAAATGTACACATGAAGATCCACATGAAAACATACAACTTGACTTCAAGTGGAACAAGACCTAAAACAAAACCTACACTAGACTTCAAATGCATCTAGACTTCAAATGGTACAAGGAAGTGCAGCTCAACTAGACCAATCAACTTGAACATGAATACAAGTGAACCAAATATAAGCAAGACTAACAAGCACGTGAAAACAAGTCTAACAACCAAAAATGATGCCAGAGAATACATGTGCACCGGACAAATGCAAGTGAACATGTGCAGTATCATCTACATGATACAAGTGAACAAGTGCACTGAATAATCAAGTGACAACAATTTTTCAAAGAGATGCAACAAGTTCATATGTAAGGTCGGATATCAACATGTAGTGCAAATATACAAAGTGGTGCACCAGACATGAATGCATTGGAACTGGACATGGAAAAGCAACTAGCACAGTGACATGTATATACATATGCAATAGAGGAGATAGCAAGACAACATAGGGTGACAGACAAAGTTCTCAACTAAGCAAACAGCCAAGTACATGCGTATACATGTACATCAGGTATCAGTTTCGAGCAATAGAGCAATGGACACAACAAACAACTCAAACCAGAAACATCAAGCAAGATACAACATGAACAGAGTTCATCATCATTGGACAACCAACAAACAGCAAAGCACACAGAAGCAACTCAGAGATACAAACACCAAAAAAACAGTTCGACAAGTTAACATACACACAAGCATCCAGGTCGCAAATGTTCCAGGTAAAGGAAACAAGCATCAGCAATACCAAAGATAAAGTCAACAAGTCAAGGCCGAGATAAAAATCAACAGGGGTCAAACATATTTGAAGATATTTCAGAGAAATCGATATATTCGTACGTATATCAAAACGAAGAACAAGTCAAGCACTGAATAATCATTCGATCAAATAATCCACGGCCAAAGCAAAAGTCGTTCAGAAATTCATGCAAAATATATAGAGTAACATGTATACAATGAACAAGTCAAAAATCATCAAAATCGTGCAATCAAAAATCGAATGGGCGAGCAAAGCATTTGACGAATTCAAACCAAAATATACGAAAATTTAGGGATTTTATCCTTATTTAAACCCAATTTATCATCGGGATTAAGTCATTCGAGTTTACGCAAAATCAGAGAGCAAGCCTTGAAATAAATCACGAACCAATTTATAACTCGAATCAAAGTCGAGTACAACGCATAAAATCGAAAACAGAAATCAGAGAGTTCATACCAAATCAATTCAACTCGACTTATTGAAGCGACCGAGTGGAATCAAAGCTAGGCGATCGATCGACGAAGCAAACTAAGGCGAAACCATCACTTCAATCGATAAATTGGAATCGGCGCTTCAATCTGAAGGAAACCCTAATTTCTGAAGAACGAAGAAAAGGAAATCAGCCAGATTGAATAAGAGAACGAATATCTCATTCTACCATAGACCGCACTAATTTTAGTTGGGTCGTGCCTTTCTTTATTTAATCAAGTTTATTTTGGGCTAAAATTGTATTTGGGGTTTCCATTTTATTTGTTTTGTATTTTTTGTTTTTTAAATTTGTAAACTCTAGTTTTTAAATAGGTTACGAACTACGAGGCGTAGTTCGAGAATTCACAACTTAGTGGCTGAGTTGTGGCAGGGTTTTGAGCTTAGAGTTAGGTTAATCAAGTTAGCAGGTATCGCAAGTTTACGTGATTTTGTAAGCGTCTGATTACTTAATTTCTAGTAAAAACCTTGGGGGCAGCATGTAGGCAAATTTTTGCCGAAACTGGTTAAAATCGTGTGTGATCTTTACCTTCTGTTTTTATTTTATTTCCGCATTAATTTTTAGTAGTACACTCTATTCACTTCCCCTCTAGGGTAAAAACGATCCTACAAAAACAAGCTTGGAAATATCTCTGGTATTGTATGAACCCAAATCAGACATCAACAAATAAAAAAAACATGAGAATGAAAGATCAACAAAACTAAACTCAACAAAATAGAACAAATGTAAAAATGAACGTATATCAAAAATTTAAAAAAATAATACCTAAAATAAATTCGAAAGTGTTAAGATGGTTGAGATTGATGCAAAATCGAAATCGATGAAGTCGATCAACTAAATCGAAATCATTGAAGCAAATCGAAGTACTTGGAAATTAGAAGGATGTTGTAGAAGATTCGACGTTGAGAAATCAGAGAAGAATCGAAGTTGAGAAGAAAGAATTGATGGCGTTCAGATGGAAGGAGACGAAGTCTGAATTTTTGTTAATGTTTTTCTTTCAGACTAAAATAAAATCTGCGTCCTTACCATTAAAAAGAAAAATCTACATCTTTCAACCCAAAAATGTTAATAAGTTTTGCTCTCGAGCTATTTTCCTGAAAAATAAAGGTGTAAATTGAGGGCATTGTTATTTACACTCAAGCTTTGAATATGAAGAAGTTAATTTTATGGTCACTCGATATAAAACTAAATTGCTATGAGTGTACACATTCTATTAATAAGACAAATATTTTTACCTCTTTTCCCATAGTTAAAATATCAAAATCCTAAAAACTTGCATTTACTCTCTCCTTCTCCTCTTTTTTGAAAAAGAAAACAACGGTGAGAACAAAAAAATCCATCTTGATCTTCACAAACATACTCAAACTTTGTTGAGAAGGTGGTGGAAAGGTAATTTCATAACCTAATTTATCGTACGTTTTTTGACTATGATAAAAATTAAAGTTCAAAATTACTTGATTAATGATTTTGAAGTAAAGACTAATAATATTTAAGAGAAAATTAAGAGAAATAAAAGAAAAGACAATTAGATCAATGCAATTGTAATTTTATGAGAAAGCTAGTTTAACAAGTATCATTGTATGGTAATAAAAACTTAAAAAAAATGATCTGCTCATGTCCAAAATTGAATTATCAATAACAATATCCTAATTTTAACTATTGGTTAAAGCAGGAGGTGGGTTTGTATGAAGTTTCAATATTAGGACGTCCCCTAATTGTCGGTAGAATTCAGACAAATTTTCACTCACCCACAGATTTATTCACAGATTTGTGCATCTATGCTAAAAGTCTAGTTGTACATGTCAGTTAACGTACATTGCATTTAATATGAAAATTTTGAATTACCTGTGATTAGAATTTGATCTTGATAATTGATTCACTATCTTGACGTCTGTACACGCAGGTGATTAGATTCAAATTTGAATTACCTGTGTCCATTTATTTCTAAGTACTGTCAAGTTATTGATCGACACGTGCTATTATTTTTTGTATAAAAAGAAGATATAAAGCTGCCCCCCCGCACCATCTAAAATAAATATCATCATCAATTCTTAATTATTCCTCTACTTTGTTTTCTTCATCCACTCTTTATTTTTGAAGCTTCTTCTCCATTCCTGTTATTCTTCTTTTTGCACCCTTCCTTGTCAGTACGACCCAAATCCGCTATAAACCCTTCCTTTTACTGATTACAGGTAAAATCATACTAGCTGTTTATACCGATTTAATATTATTTCTTTGAACTGAGAATTCCTTCTGATAATGAATCGTGGCTAAATTAATGAATCACCGAACAACTTTAATTAAGAATCTCCTATTTTGGGTTTTTCTATTTAGGTATGATCACCGAACAATTTTGATTAACTGTAGCAGAAGGGTTTAATGATTCGTGTGTGCAGAAATAATTGATTTTGACTTTAGTGAAATCAAATTATTATGGATTTTAAATTTCATGTGCAGTTTTGCTTGAAATTTGAGCAATTATGATCTCTATTATGATACATTACTCTCTCATTGGCACTTCTAGTTTTCACTCTAATTAACAATTCATTTATTCTCTACTGACAGCAAAAAAATTCAGTTTAGTTCATATTGGAAAATTCGAGAGTCCATTACCGATCTAACTAAATTTTGATAATTTTGGGAACCGAGTTGATGGGCACTATATGTTCATGTTTGTGTTCGGACGATTCTGGAGAATTAATCAATTCAGATGCTTCATCGCATAGCCATTGTATTTGTTTCAGATCCTTGGTTCAACAACTTATTCAGCTGGTATGTTTTCCAAAATTTCAGTTTTAACAAAGATTGATTGGAAATGTTAGAACTGATATTTAAATTTTGCAACTTTAAACAAGTTGATTAATCGGAGTCTTGATTTTAGGAGGTACTCATATTTATTTGAAGCTTCCATTACCGTTTAATGTACACTAGATATTCCAAATTAATTTACATGTTATGTTTCATCACATCCATAAATGACCTTAATGTACACATTGAGAAGTAAAGTATATTCATCCACGTCCTTAAATGTATTTTGTCATCTTATAATACCAATTATAATTGTTTCCTAGAATGGATAATGTCCAATAATCAATTTCCGTTTGTTGCTCTGCAAACTAAGCACTCAAACTATAGAATTTATGGTTTCTATTAAATTGTTCATTAAAATGCTCACAGTTTCCCTTTATTAATGGCAACATGAGCTTCTAATCAACTGCTCAATGTACACAATTTCCTTGTTTGCATCATTAAATAGTGTGTTATTTAATTTCATTTATTTTACTTCAGTTCATTAAAATGCTCACAGTTTCTCTTTATTAATGGCAACATGAGCTTCTAATCAACAGCTCAATGTACACAATTTCCTTGTTTGTATCATTAAATAGTTTGTTATTTGATTCCATTTATTTTATTTCAGTTTAGTACATGCATACAAAGAGAAGAAACGCGAACAGACCCTTTACTTGACTTGGAGGTGGATACTTCTACATCTTCTGAAGACACTTCTATATCCGATTTCCATTCTCCGCCGACACCTTTGCCTTATGATGATCCAAGGTGCTACCGTCATCGGCATAAATGTGACATGTCAAGCCAACTGCAAAGGGAAAGTGAAGCGATTAGAGTTAGTAATGATATAACTCAAGAAATGAACACTACCCAGCAATGCAGTGGATCTAGTTATGAAGAAAAATGCAACTTAGATTGCTTAAATTCAATGTCAAAGAATACACTAGGAGATGTTGACCATGGAATGGCATATAGTTTTCCATCTTATGAAGTTGAAGAAGAAGACGAGGATGTGTGTCCTACATGTCTTGAAGGTTAGGAATCTCATTCTGTTTTTCTTTTCTATTAACACTTTCTAACCATATGGTGTCTCTGTGACCTTAACTAATTCATATGCCAGTTAATATTCTATCTTCTTGAACTGAATGTTTTTGCAAATCATATAACAAAAATAGACAATTTATCAAAAAACTGGCTAAAAGCATGGATGCAATTTTGCACCCTTGTATATAGCCGAGTTGCAAAAATGTAACATATTTTTGTAATTAATTTGAAAGAAGTACAATTAGGTTTTTGAAATGGCAGTAATTATAAATGGCCATTTAAAAAAGGGGAAAAAATACAAATGCTTTTGAAGTACCAATGTGTAATCAAACCCAAATAGATGCATATGCCTGTGAAATACTATTTTTGTAATCAAACTCCGAGTATAAGAACTGATGAATTTCTAGCGTGCTGTAATCAGTATATGTATTTGATAACAAATTAATATCTAGCATGTTGTAATCAGTATTTGTATTGAATAAAAATCAATAAGAACCGACAATAATAAGAATTTTAATATGAAGTCTATGCACGTGCGTGTGCATAAATAGAGAGCATCTATTGAGATATAAATAAAAACATTAAATTTGACATAGTGTTTTTTTTTTCCTTTTTTTTGATTGATGTAAGTTTCATGCGCTTGGAATGCTCCAAAAGACGAAAGGTATGTGAATCGCGGTTTAAATATGTATGAGTGAATCTTTTCATCTGATAGATGTAAGTTACACCTTATGCTCTTGGTATGCTTAAAAAGACGAAAGGTTCGTAAACCACAGTTTAAAAGATGTGATATGCTCAAAATTCTCACTGAAGCATTTCTTCAAACGCCTTGCATGCTAAAAAAGAATGGAGATGGCTTGATTTTTGATGCTTAACAATAGAAATTCCATGCATCAACATAATAAGCTATGAAATTCAGTTGAAAAGCATTGAAAATCTACTTGGTTGTTTAGCTCGTAAGGTAACTCATCTAGTCAAAATATTATGCCATCAATTAAGAGGTCTAAGAATCGATTTCCTGTGACTTGAAGATGCTTATCGTATATAAATCGAACTTCATTGATGCTTATAGGTGAAACCCGATTGAAAAGTACTTGTTGGTTGTGGGTTGACTTCATGTGCTTTGGGTTGATATTGGAAATGAGTTAAATCAATTTATGAGATTCAATTTGTACGACATCTAATGGACGTTCGATGACATGAAAAAAATGTAGGTATTAATTACTTATTCTATTGTGGGCTTTATTGATTAGTAACATGAAAAATGCTTAATATCATTAAGCACTCATTACGTGAGTGATTTTTAATTAGTTATAACTATTAAGTGATAGGTTCTTTTATTTTGCTTAGTGTGGTTTTTAATGCTTATTACATATAAAAATATTCAATAACAATTAGATTTTGACTGAAAATAAAAACTCATTTAAAAACTAATCGTGCTTCTAGTTCAAAACTAATACAACTGTAATCTTCTCCTCTAATCAAATTATGGTTAGCCATTGAAATCTTTGATAAAAACATCAATATAGTGTTATCTCTTCACTTAAGTAAAATCTCTTCTCCGAAGCAGACATACACAATCTCACGATTGTGCAACTATTATAAATCTCTCGTGTCATTTTTTGAAAAATATTTACGTTTGTTACTGATTGTGTGATTGTCATATTTTGTATTGATGGTTCTGTTACTGTTTTTAATGATTTTATGCTCGGTATTTATTTTCGTGAATAAATGGAATCCGTCGGTTGATATTAAAATCCTTACAGTTAGTATACAAAAGCCAGTTGTCAGGGTTGACTGATGTATGTTCGGTTTAGATGCGACTTCGATGACGGTTTAGTTCATTGAACAAGTAGCCATGTGTATTTAGTTTGTATAATAGTGAAAATCATAATAATATTAGTAATAAGGTGGAACAACGATGGAAATTTTAAGAAGTGACAATTTATGATGAAGGCTGTTATATGAAGGAATAGAGTACACAAGGTTGTGTTTGGTACTCATTTGATGCCGGATAACATCTTGGATCCTGAGAAGGAAGGGACGAAACAATAGACTTTTACAACTTTTCAGTTTGTAATTGGTGAAGATACATTTTTTATAATTGCAGAAGCAACAACTTATCGTTTTTGAAAGAGATTAAAGAGGTATGTCTGAAAAGTCAATGATGAACCACTCCAAACTTATGTAGACATTTTTGAATATCAAGGAGAACTAGGGAACCTCTTTGAAGGTACATATTAGTTTGTTTGATAAAGCTAGGTCTGAGTGTTATTGTATCATTGTTTGAAAGATACTCCGGATTTGATAATGTGCTACATTTGAGAAACCCTGAAACTATAGGATATCAAAATTGGACTGCAGAGAGTTGAGGGAACATATGAGTGACTTCAATAATAGATGTAGTAGTAGTGCATATGTTTTGTAGCTGATAAAGGTAGAAGCAAAAAGTTAAACTAAAGTAGATAATAGGAAGCGTTCTAAGCCGTGGGAGTCCATTATTTAGTGTTATAAAATCGAGGAACTCTTGCTTTATTTACAAACATATTAGTCAGTAAAGTAGTAATTATCCAAAGGGAAATAAGAAAGCAAAAGATTTTGCATCATCTACGGTGGTAGTTGTAGGTGAAATTTGTAATGCATTTGGTGAAGATGTATTCAGAACAGTCGCATCAAAGGTTGGTAATCATGGGTGGATGCTTGATTTAAATGTAGCCTAATGACCATTCATATATGCCTTTTCACTACGTTTATGAATAAGGATGGTGATGCTAGTTTGACGAGGAAAGATTCATCTTGCAAATTACGAGTTATACATATCAAAGCTGCGAAACCACTTATTTTGTTAGGGGCAGTTATTGTTGTGTTTCAGCACTCCAGCGCATCCTCGTGTATGCACGCTTTGTTGCGTGTGATGGCGCCACCTAACGAAGCTTCTAATATGATGACGTCCAGATCGAACATTCCTTCTGAAGGAACTGGGCCAGTCCGCAACGGAAGAAATGAGTGAATTTCAAAAAATTTAACAATCTTGGATCTTTAATGGGCCTATGAAATCTAAATTCATTCATAACTTTTCTAAGTTTCTTTTAAATAAAATCAATATTTTATTTAATTCATAAATAAAGTTTTACTTTAATTAAAGTGTATGTAGAGTATATCAAATATACTCTTATATACAAATTTGTGTGTAAAGTTTACTTTTAGAATTTATTTAGAGAAGGAAATATTATCCATTCTCTTAACTTATTCAATTAATGAGGGATCATAAATTTATTTAGAGAATGAAACTTTTTATTTTCTTTCTTTTAAATTATTCAATTAACGAGGGATCATACATTTAGTTAGAGAATGAAACTTTTCATTTCCTTCTCTTAATTAAATTAAATAATTGATTAATAAAATAACATTAATGACTAATCTAAATATGACATGAATTGTAAATATATTCACAGTAAATATTGTACAAGTGCAACATATAAGAAGTGTGCATAGTCAATGGTAATTGATATGTATATATAAAATAAACAAGAACAGTTTGAATAGTTATTACATGGAAATTGAAATGGAAATAAATAAGGGATGACAATGGTGATTTATACAGTTTCTCTTTTAGTAAACTTAATTAATGTAACATATTAATCATTATGTACCATAATGTAAGAATATATAAGGTAAACAATGAATTGTATGTTTACATTATTGTCTTAATTAAAAAAGAAAAATGATTTCATACTATGACATTATATGTAAGGAAAAATGAATTTTATATGAACACATACAAGTAGATCCAAATATGTATATATGGAAATCAAAGCTTTCTAATAATATAAATTAGATAGTAATTACAGTCAATTTCAAAACTTTGATTTGTTATTAAAATTCCTTTTATTCATATATAAATATCTAATGTAATAAAAAGTGCAAGTAATACATGCATGCATACATACATATATTAACATTCAAAACTAAAATTACACTTTGTTATGAAAGATTAAAACAGATCTACAATTGAAACATTGTATTGATTCCATATAAATTTCATTTTTAACTTTAAATATAATTCAATCAATCAACATGAAATTGTGAATTTTCAGATTTAAAGAAATGCAATTAAAATTAAATGTTAAAACATAGAATTAAAATAAAACATTGTATTTCAAAATATATAGATTTAGTTTCAATTTAACAAAGTAAAGAAAAACATCTAAACAATTCGAACATATAAACATTCAGATTTGAAGAATTACACTTTAATTAGAATGTTTAAAAACATAGATCTACACTTAAATATTGTTAAAACGTAAACAAATTTAATTTTAATCTATCAAATGAAAACTCAATCATATCATTCAACAAATAATTCAATCTTCATAATTTTTTTAATTAAGCAAGACAACAAGACATCATACAAATTATGAAAGTCAAATAAAATTTCATCAAACATTGCAAAATCACTATCTATATATAGAAAATGACACACCTTGCTACCCAACCCTTAAAACATACCTTGTTGATGTTGCCTTTGGTTTGCATAGTTATCCAATAACTATCAGTATGTAACCTCTGGGTGACCCAACAGTCATGAGTAATACACTGCCCAACATTTGAAGAGCGTTACATACTCTAGTCTCAACGGATACATCGATATCTAGTCTCGATGCATCTTGACAGGAACATTTAAAATGGTATATTTATTTTATTGTGATAAATTACTCACGGTTACAACACTTTGTAACTACTATCATAAAATATATCATTTATGGATTTTCTATTAAATATACTTTTAATTAAATTAATTAATTAATATAACCACATTATATCAAGTATATAATAGAAAGAAATACCTTTATTGTGAATAAGATTGGTCATCGAGTTAGATATCTGTAACAAATTACATAATTACTCCTAGGGCGTATCCATAACTCTATCACCTTCATCGTTTTTTAACGAATACATACATGGTCTTGGCCACACTTAATTGTAACAAAAGAAATTCCTAATGTTACATGTCACTAATTCCCTATACATACCACATTGTACGCCACGTTTCTTACGATGTAAGACTTATCCGTTCAACTCATGCACCCACAATGCAGGAAACACTAACAATCACCACCTTGGCGAGCATTTTCCCAAACCATCTTTGGAGCATACTGAAGAAGCTCTATAGTTAGGTCAGTCTGCTTTCACTTCTTTCTGTAGTTATATGCTTTCTAGTCTCCATATCTGGCAGGTGCCTTCCTAAGTCGTTGACTAGCACGGACGGTTCCAGCATTGCCTGCCACTCTTTCAACTCTTCTGAAATCTTCCCACTAATGGTTGAACATGAAATCTGATTAATGATGTGAACAGCGATCGATATAGTTTCAGCCCAAAAGCTTTTAAATAAGGCCCAGTCAATCTCAAACCACGAGCCTTCTCTAGTAGAGTTCTATGCATTCTCTCAGCAATCCCATTGAATTGTGGATCATTGGGTGTAGTTAAATGTCTTCTAATACTATGCTGTCATCATTATCAAGATAAGAATTTGAAGAGTTTTTTTTGGTGTCATGAGGTGACACAGTTGTGGAAGAGATTTTTTTGGTGAATTTGAAGAGATGGTCTAATAAGGTTGGTATTGCATTCACTTTCGTTGGACATTTGCATCATTCCATTAATAGGCGATGCGATGGCAATGTCAAAGATCATTAATGTATTACCTTAGGCTCTTGACATGTGGGCAGGGATGTAACTACAACCCATATGGGATGGGCAACTGCCCGGCCCAACAAAAATAAAACTTACCAATACCAGAGTCTATTTCTCCTCTTGTAATCTCATTCCCTCCATCATAGCTGTCGTCGATCAATTCAAATAGAAACTTTAGGCTCATGGCAACTCAAATCATCTTCTCCAATCAAGTGCTCCTCCAATCGGCTACCCTAATAATTGACCGCGCGCCTTCTATTAGTTTACTGCGCGACCCTAAACCTCATTGACTGCTGCCAGCTGCTGCTTGCGTTTGCTGCTAGCCTACTAGTAAGTTGATTCTTTGAAACTTTTTATTTTTAATCATGGGGTTGCTTGCGTTTGCTGCTATAGTGCTATTAGTTATTTAGTTTGCTGTTGTTGGCCTATTAGTTTGTTTATACATTCAGACATCAGACATGTTTGCTTCATTGCTTGCGTTTGCTGCTAGTGCTATAAGTTTACTGCTTGCATTTTTAACCTGAATCTTTTAATTTTTAATGTGTTTAATTTAGATTGATGAATGAATTATTAATCAATTTTATTTATTATGGTTTGAAGTTATGTCTAAAAACCAACACAAAATTTATTCTTATTCTACACAAAAAAATCTGATGTTGGTGGAACATCATCTTCAACTCCTCCTTTGAATTTGGAGTTAGATAACTTGAATTCAACAAATGAAGTGCGTCGTTCTACTAAAATTCAAAAAATTGAGGACAGTGTGAAGCATTATCCGGGATTATGTCAAAGCTATATGGATGTATAATCATAAAGAACAAGATGCAATTTGTCATCGTTATATCACAATGGGTCCGTGTCAACCCGATTTGAAAGAAAAATTCAAAAGGAATGAAGATGGGCGACACATGCGATTTGAATGGTTTAAAATTCGCAAATGGATTGAATATTCCGAAACACTGAAAAAACTTATTGTTTTCCTTACTTTCTCTTTGACAAGAATATTTCTCAACACCACAAACAAGATACATGAATTTCTAGTGAATTTAATAGTTGGAAAAGAATTGGCAGAAAATATTGTTGTTTCAAAAAACATGAAGAGGGTTCAAATTCACTACATTCAAATAATGTAACTTTGTTGGATTGCTCGAGTTTCTTAAGCAATCCTTCACAAAGTATTGAGAAGCAATTGATTTTACAATCCCAAATTGAAATAAAAAAAAATCGATTGTGAATCATCACTTCAGTGAAAGCTATCTTATGGTTAGCATGTCAAGGTTGTGCTCTTAGAGGGAATGATGAATCAATCGATTCATTTACTCGTGGGAATTTTCTTGAATTAATTAAGTATTCTGCTTCACTTTCACCAGAAGTTGAAGAAGTGACATTACAAAATGCTTTTGGAAATGCCACTTGCATTTCACCAAAGATTCAAAACGATATTATGGAAATTATTGGTGGTCCAGTGAGAAGAAAAATTTGTAAAGAAATTGGTGAATCTAGGTTTTTGCATTCTTGTCGATAAGTCACAAGATGAATCAAATATTGAGCAAATGCAATAGTTATTAGATTTGTTGATGATGAAGGTTGTATACATGAACGGTTCTTTGATGTTGTTGGAGTTGAAGACACCACTGCACAAACTTTGAAAAAAGCATACTCAAACGTGCTTGATCAAAATGGCTTGCTTGTTCAAAATATGCGAGGTCAAGGATATGATGGTGCGAGTAACATGAGAGGTGCTTGAGGTGGTCTACAAGCCCTATTTTTAGAAGAATGTCCATACGCATATTATGTGCATTGTTTTGCTCATCGATTGCAACTTTCATTAGTGGGGGCTTCTGATGAACTATGTGATATAGAGTTATTTTTTTCAAACGCTTAATTGTATTGTGAACTTAGTAAGTTCATCTCCCAAACGAAATCAACAACTAAGGGCCACTATAAGAAAATAAGTTGAAGATATGATGTTGAGCGGAACATTACATAAAAGTACATGTGCAAATCAAAAATCCTCTTTATGTCGACCTGGTTCTACTCGTTGGAGTTCACATTACTCTTTGGTTTGTAACTTGCTTAGCTTGTATAAACATGTTCATGAGGTTCTTGAAATTATAAAAAAAGAAGGTTTAAATAGAAAAATGCGTGCTGAAGCAAATGGTGCTTTACTTGCGATGTCGTCTTCATATTGCACTTGATGGTTGAAGTAATGAGAATTACCGAAGTCCTTTGTCAAGCATTTCAAAAAAATCTCAAGATATCTTGAATGAGATTCATTCACTCTCGATCACAAAGACTCTTCTTTGCAATATGAAAAACGATGATAAATAGAAAATGTTTTCGAATAGTGTTGTGTCCTTTTGTGTTAGCAATTCGGTTGCAATACCTGATATGAGTTCTTGTTATTTAGAAGGAACTAGACGTTCTTGCCAACAACGTGATGAAATAACTGTAGGGCACCATTATCGTTATGATATATTGAATGAAGCTATTAGACAAATAATGGAGCTAAATACAAGATTTTCATATACATCAACTTGGTTTTTAAGTTTGAGCTCGGTTTTGGAGCCAAAAGATAATTTCGAAGCACTAAAAGTTGATGATGCATGTTTGCTAATACCCTGAAGATTTCAGTGAGTTGGATATTAATTTTTCAGCTAATACATCGGTTGCAACATTATGAGCAAGATGTACCCCTTGATCCTTACTGTTGTAATATTGCCACACTCTCAGAGTTAAATTTGGAGTTTAGACAAAAAAAACTAAAAGAAACCCTTTTGTTCATAGATTGATTTGTCTTGTCTTAACTTTTTCCGCATCAACTTTTGTAGCCAAAAAATAATTTTGAAGCACTAAAAGTTGATGATGCATGTTTGCTAGCAAAACAATACTACCCTAAAGATTTTAGTGAATTGGATATTAATTTTTCAACTAAGACATCAGTTGCAACATTATGAGCAAGATGTACGCCTTGATCCTTACTTTTGTAATATTGCCACACTTTCAGAGTTAAATATGGAGTTAGTTAAGACAAAAAAAGCTAAAAGAAACGCTTTTGTTCATATATTGATTTGTCTTGTCTTAACTCTTCCCGTATCAACTGCTGCCACTGAACGAGCATTTTCGGCTATGAAGTTGATCAAGACACCACTGCGCAATAAAATGGGTGATAGTTTGCTTGGAAATTACATGATGTTATATATTGAAAGAGAGATAGTCAAAAACATTGATGTTGAGGCAATTGTAGATGAATTTGATTTCCGTGAAGTTCATAGAGCACGACTTAAGTAATATATTTAGTAATCTATGTCATTTTGGGTGTGGATGTTTGTAACATTTCTCTTTGTTAATGCAATTAGTTAATCTTGGCTATTTTGATGTGCATGAATGTGATAAATTAAATTATACTAAAGTAGTTTTGTTAATTTTTTTATTTGATTGGTCAAATAATCCGTCCATTGCAAGTCAGATTCCTGATTCGTCCCTGCCTGTGGGTTAATGGTTAGAAGATGCAGTTGTAATAGTGTTGTGTTTTATTTTCGAGTGAGTATATCAAGATAAGGATTGTGATCCGCATTCATAATTCTCACCGAAACATTTATCACACACCTGGCAGATAGGATAGTTTTTTGAGCTCAAACCAGTGGAGATAGCTTAATTTTCGATATTAAGCATTGTAATTCCATACATCAACAAAATTTTGATGCTAAATTTCGTAGTTTGGTTGACATGACTTGGAGATCTACCTGTTCTTTGTGGTTTAACCTCGTAAGCTTTGGGATGATATTGAATATGAATCAATGTATGCGATTGAATTTATATGAGATCAAATAGTGGTTTATGATATGAAATGAGTATATGTAATCAATTACTAATTCTATTGTAATCTTCTTCAATCAAAGTCAAACATGATTTGGCATTAAAATTCTAATGGGAAAATTAGTTTTTCTTAATCTCCACCCAAGTACAAACAATTCATTTTCAAAGTAGACGTAAGCAATCCAATGATCATGGAACCATCATGTATCTCTTGTTCCGTATATTTTAAGGAGATTTGCATTTGTTACTTGCTGTGATTGTTTGATGATTGTTCTATTATTGTTTTGGTTGTTCTATCGTCGCTTTGATCTGTTCTCATTCTAGTATTTAATTTTCACAAGTTAAAAGGAATTAGTCTATTGGTATCAAATTCCTTACAATCACTCTAGCATGTAGCAAGCACAATTTTACAGGTCAAGCATGCCTGTGTATAAGTGATCTTTGTCATATATGGTCTTTTGCAGAGTATATTTATGAGAATCCAAGAATAATATTGAAGTGCTCTCACCATTTTCATCTCAGCTGCATATATGAATGGAAGGAAAGAAGTGAACTCTGTCCAGTTTGTTGCAAGGTAACTGAAAACAATTTCAATTTCGTCGATTTACCATATTTTTCGTTGTCGGTCGACTATTATACTTTTAGCTATAAGAATGGATCTGGAAAAATGTACTGAAATGCCATTGTTGTTTTTATGATATTTTATTTCTGACTATCGAACACTTATATAATAATGTTATATGTTAACATATGTCAATCAGACGTGTAAATGGAATCTGCTGCACATAAGTATATCGCCTGGAATTTCCATGATTCTATTTACGTGAATCATCTATGTGTGCAGCCCACACAAGTGCTTTAGTTATTTTCTGTCAATGCACGAGAGACGCAGATTTTTTTCATAATGTTTAGCATTTTTTTATGTTCAATTATTGAACAAGGGGATTGATGAAAGAGACTATAGATTCAGATTGTCTGATGGGATAAGGAACTAATTTGCCAGTTATCACAGTACAGAATTTTCCCAAAAGATAAATTAGTGGTGGATCCCACTGACACAGTGACTCCCACAGCTGTTTTATCTCTGGGACAGAGATTCCACCTTGGGATAAACAACAGTTTTGTTCAAAAGAAATTCAAAAAGAATGCTACATCATTCATTTTTGCAAACTACTAAAATATGATCGCATTATAATTACATTCTTCCTAGAGATATGTAATAGCATTTCTTAACTCACTTTATACTGAACAACCCAAATTTTATTTATGAAATTTCAGTTCATTCATTAATGATTTTGGATTTAATGATTATTATTTTAATATATTTTTGGACAAAAATGTACAAGGATTTTATAATCTAATTCTAGAAACAATAGAATAGAAGAGAAGGAACAGTGCAATAAAATAAAATTTAGTTTAGACTATAATATTAATTGAGGGAATTAGTTTAGAGGAAAAACATAAGACTAATTTTAGTCTGAAGGACATAAGTTTTAAAATTTAATCTCAATATAGCATTAGATAAAACAGAATGCTATATTAAACTAGCATCGGATAAACAGAATGCTATTAAACTAGTATCGGATGAACTACACTACATGAACTAAATAACATTCATCCGCACGGTTAAAGAAATGCCAAATTAATATATCACTAAACATATAATGCTAACTCCATATAACATTGTATGCATGCGCGCGCACGCATGCGTGCGTGCATGCATGCATGCTAAGTTCATATGTATGTATGTACATACGTACGTAGCATTATATATATATGTGTGTGTGCGCGCGTGCGCGCGCGCGTACTAAGTTCATATGGCATTCATTTTCATAGTTAATATTGCATATATTTTATCGGGATGCGATATTAATATAGCATTCAGCATCCTTCAGGCTAAATTTTAAAACTTGTGTCATTCGTTTAAAAATGTGGTTGAAGTTTCTTCTTCTTCATATTTTCCCGATATTATTAATAGCACTAAAATTATGAAATCTGGATAAAAATATATTCAGAAAACAGTAGTTAAGAAATTATAAGTGAAAATTTTACATATAAAAAAGCAAAAAAATTTTAAGATATAATTTTATAAAATATCATGCCCCATACACACGAATTTCTTGTTCCCAACAAATGTGTGTGTGCATGTACGTGTATGATAAATTTAGCTTTCAATTGTATTAAAAACAATAGCACTCGTTTCTTATTTCCAAAAAATAAAGGAACTTAAAAAAAAAACATCCATTCAGGATGCTGTACTTGTTTAAAATACTTTGTTTTTTTAGTTAACAAGCATGTAATATCATATTATCATTGAACACTTTCAGCAGTAATTGATTTTTAGTTAATTATAACTATGAAGCGTTATGTTCTTTTATAAGTTCTGCATGCTTTCATACGTTACAAAAGACATTTAATAAGCATGAGTGATCGTGATAATAAGTTAAATCTAGGGAAATTAGAATGATAAGAGGAATGATCGGAATTACAAAAAAGACATAATTAGAAATGAGAGGATGAGAGAGAAACTAGAAGTGACATCTATATAAGAGAAAATAAGGAAAAGTGTGCTTAGATGGTATGAACAATTACAGAGAAGACAAGAATAGATAATGCACTAGTAAGAAGAGATGCTAATATTTACATTAACTTGAAGGAAAATGATAAAAAAAGATCTAAATTGACATGAAAAGAGTATTAACAATGATATTAAAAAGTTAAATTTAATTAATAATATATTTTAAAATAGAAAATCATAGAAATTGAAAATTTATGTGGCCGACCTCAATCATTTAGAAATAAGACGAGGTTGATGATGATAATTGTGATGATGAACAAACACTCTTAGAAGTAACCTGCAATCAACTATTAGACTTCTTATTTGAAACAAACCCATCCTAATGTTGAAATCTAAATGTTGAATGCTGATTACTGCATGTTGATCGCTAAACAAAGAATCCGTTGTTTCTTTATATTATAACAACTTCTGACTAGAACAAAAGTAAACTTAATTTTGACAACATTACACCTTTATACTAATTGTTCCTTTTCTTGATACCAAATTATAAATTTAGTTGTCATAATATTTTTTTATGAATATTAATATTCTTAAGTCATTTCTGAATACATGATTCTTATAACACAATAAACAAATTTATTTATATGCAGACTGGAATATGTACAAAAATAAATTTATATAACTCACACTTAAGAAAGTTTTCAAATAGGGGTTTTGGACCAAATTAGCATGATTGTATAATAATCTTACTTAAAAAGAAATGAAATCCCTACAGTGGAATAATCATATATCTTATGGCATTTATTTGAACCAAGCAGTTTAAAAACTTCTGACCAGTATTTTTAAAATTCATTTATCCAGTAAGCATTCACTTAATGCAAGCAAACTTGCCAAAACAAATCGGAGTAGCTTAAAATGCAAACAAAAAACTTTTCCAATATTCAACATCCCTAGTTTTGAAATTTTGAATTTAGCAATCAACAACCAATATTCATTATTTAAATTTCAACAATAAGTATTCAATATTTCAAACAAACACTACCTTAAGTCTTTTATTGCATAATGGGCCTAATGGGGAGCATTATCCTCAACGATATTATTTTTAAAGAAAAAAACTTTCCTTGAATCCGAGTTGCAAAATCTGTAAACCTTAACTCATTACTAGGTTTGTACTCATATTACTTAATTTTGTAAGAACCCATGACATATTTCTCTTGCTAGTCCTTAAACCAGATGAGTTAATAACCGATATGATCTCTCTCCTCAACTAACTCATTCAGAATTTAAGAGGACATTAATTCATAGAAGTAATATTGTTCCCAGTGATTCATGGTTACTTGAACAGAAGGTTGAATTTTACAGTTCACAAAGAGATCCAGTAATGCATTGTTTTTGGTTTTTGTGCAACAACGTTCAGTACAAGGCATATTATAAAAACTGGCCAATTTCAACAGCTATTAACCAAAACATCTGACTGCAAAGAGAAAATTAACTTATTGAAGCACATGCAACTTCCTGCCATGTAGGGTAGATTCTGCATATTGTTCTTGTTGTTTTAGAAACAAATTTCCAAAATTGTTTTGTTTGTAAATTCTCATGTTTTGGAATTACCACTGTGCATACAGCTTTGTATTTGCCTATTGTAAAACTACATATAATCCTTTGTTTTCTGTGCCTAGGTGATGGAATTCAATGAAACATAGCTCTGTGCAGTAACCTGATTTGCAAGCCACTCTATAGCAATTTGAAAATTTTAAATGCTCATTTGACTGATCTGATTCATGAGAAATGTGTTCTCTGCAACCATAATAGAAAATATATTTTTGTTATTCGCATTCATTTAACTGTATATATCATTCGATTATATTTTGAATGCGAAACAGGTGTTTGTGGTGATGTTTCTAAGTAAATTTAAACCAAAGGGGACTATATGATGAGTTGCTAAACTATGTCCATACTGTTTTTAACTTTGCTTGTATGTCCTCTACTATTATGATTTTAATGGGTTATGTTCCGCTTGTATGTATGTTAAAAGATATCTGATAATCGCTTGCCACAGCACGAAGAAAAGGACATTCTTACTTTGAATTACCATTTATGCTTTATCTAATATCTCTATTATGTTCTTGCAATTCTTTTTGCCGAGGAAATAAAGTAAAAGAGATAATCATAATTATTACATCGTACATTTCGCAGCAACTAGATTATGGTTTTTACTGAAAGAATGCACATGTAAAAGACCTGGAATGTCCAGAGATGAGAGCTTGTGTTCTGTATAATTGTATTCATGGTGATATTGTTTGAACTCAAGTTCATCTTCATTGCAACTTCCGGGACAGTCAAACTTTGGTGGTGCATTTACTTTTTCCAACTGGTATGTACATATAATAAACAAACCCAACTAATATGTACAAATAATAAACAAATCAAGACCCACTTATTAATATTGGAGTTCAAACCGCAAGCAAAGGCAAGCATCTATTAATTGCAGGGTAATAGCAGAAAAATGGACATTGCGATAAGTGTGCACCAATGATCATCTCTTCCACGCATCAGATCACTTAACTAAGTTGTAGTGTCGTTCAAGCAAAGAATACAAACACCATATAACAAACTCGAAGTACTTCAGAGTATTTCCAAGATGTTGATGAACAATACGTGTTTCTATTCATCGACAGTACCGATGACATGTATCAGGAGGATCAGAGATATCCACCTTATTAGTTAGTATGGAGAATGCCGTCTGTAGTATATTATCAACCCTCCCACATCTGATCGACATGATTACTCAAATCAGAAGCCTGGAGTCACCTCAAAATAAATTAGTAGGAAAAAAGTTAGAAACACTGTACTTACATACAAATACAATTAGAGTAGCGCTAACTGCATCACAACAACTTCTACGATATCGAAGTTCAAGGGAGGAGGAAAAAAACAATGAGACCTTCCCTTTACCTAAGTCAGACAACATATTACCAGTCGATATTGGAAAAATAAGAACGACAACAAAGTACCGAGATGCTACACATTTGATCACCAACATAATGTTGAATGAAAATATTTAATCAGTTTGTTTGGATAACATATTTGATTATATTGCGTAAATGAAGTAACAATATAGACATAGATAAACAAAAGATTGGATGAAATATTGAAAAGATAATTGAGGTGCATTTAGCACCACCGTGTAATTAATATGAAAACTAAGATAATTTAGATAATGTGCAATGGTGTTTTAAGTGACACAAGCCGTTATTTTTGGTTTAGTTGTAAGAAAAGCTCGTCTCAATAAATATGAAAATTAATTCCCTATTTTTGAAGACTAGAAAATGCAAAATAATTTGCTTTCTTGTCAAAAAATAAAATATTTAAATAAATTGTTAAAAATCCTATAAAATACGATAATAGTGCAAATGAAGTTATTTAATTAAAAATATATACTCAAAAGATGATTAACAAAGCAATTTGACTGTATATAAGAAGATTTACATATGATATTCATTAATAAGAAGAAGAAAAATGTACGATAAAGTACCATGATACATAATTTGGTGGTTTCAACCCATATAATAAACAAAATTAAGATATGAAAATTGCGAGATGAAAATACAATCTACACGCAGAGAGGCCAGTTATCGATAAAGGTAGGCTTACATTAAAAGTCGTCAATTCTAAATTCTGATTTATTTGCGCCGATATTGGATGATATAACAAAAGAAAATCAAACTGATGTACCGTGGTGCATGATGTTTGAATAATACAATGTGCTTATTTAAATATCAAAATAAAAAGTAAGAAGGAGGTCATAAAAATGGTAAAACGCACCGGAATCTAAATGTTGAAATTTAGTATCACTAAAACTGAGAAATTAAAGGTGATACTTATAAATGTTAAAATTAGAAAGAAAGGAACAAAAAAGAGAGACTATAACGGTACAAATACATATAAAAGACCATGTTATGCCTAGTTAAGGATAGTAAATAATATGTATATTGAAAGAAAGAGGAAAGAAAGAAAAGGAAAAATTAACATAGTAAGTGACATTGGAATGTCTTGAAAAAATATAATTCTAACCGAAAAATATGACTCAAGGTGGAAAATTATGGAAAAACAAAATGTGGCTGTCCAGTGTCATTTACAAAGAAGAAGGCAAGGATGAAGACTTATAAAAATAATAGTACATATTTATGAAAAGTGAAATCGGTTTGCATTTTAAAAATTGCAATATTAATATTTTCTAGTTATAGATAAAATGACAATATGCGGCTACACTTGTATATTCGAATATCATATAAAGTCTCCTTTCATGCTGCAACTGGATGTGTGTTTTTGGGCCTCATTTCCAGCCCAACATCTCTGATACGTATATTATAAACAGAAAGTAATGTATGTAATGAGAAGTATCACTTTGCATAAGAAACTTGATCAGATAATAACAGCAATTTTTTTCTTCTCACTAAATTCTCAAAATCTTTCATGCTATTAGAGCAAATTGCTTAATAGCATCACATCTTGGGAATTATAAAAGTAAACTCATCAGTTAAGATTCATCATTTGAGTTTTCTTCTCATCGGAGAATTCATCATCTGAGAAGTTGATTTAACAAAGAAGCGGTGTGCCTCGCTAGAATTCAAAGAAATTCGGCTTCATCAAATCTTAAAGGGAAAACAATCAGAAACCTCATAAATCATATCAAGAAGACAAGAAAGCTATCACAAAACTCTAAAGAAGGTGCCATCCAGGAGAAAACTTATCAGATCAAATCATCATTTAAGTTTTTCGATTGCAACAAACTTGTTTTGTGATCATTTCTTGTCTCTAAATCCAAATCTTGGTCAAGATTGTTAAATCCCTCTGCTATTATCTCTTTTCTGACTCAAGATCATCATGGGTGATGAATCAAATTCAGCAACCTCTGCCAATGTAGGCAACTCTCAACAAAATGGTACAGAAGTAGAAAAGTTAGTCAAAACCATCAGTCTACAAAGCCAACTGGTTACAGTTCATTTGGATGAGAATAACTATCTTTTGTGGAAACTTCAAGTTGAGACAACAATCCAAGGGTATGGTCTCGAAGGTTTCATTCTTGGAACCATTCCAATTGCACCAAAATGTATCACTGATCAAGAAAACAAAGTTGTCAATAATGAAGAATTGTAAAGCATCATAGACAAGACAGACTCGTATAATTCATGGTTGCTTTCTTCAATAAGTACAAATCTACCATCTCATGTGATTGGGTGTAAATATGCTAATGAAATATGGACAATTGTAGAAAAGGTTTTCAATACTCAATCTGCAGCTAAAGTTATGTATCATAAAAGACAGCTTCATAATATCAGAAAGGATAACCAAACTATGAGAGAATATATATCCAAGGTCAAAACAACTTGTGATTTGTTAGAAGTTACAGATCACAAAGTTTCAGATTCAGAACAAATTCTAACCATACTAAATGGTTTGAGTGATGAATATGAAGCAGTTGTTGCAGTCATAGCTTCTTAAAAGGCCCTACCATCAATTGATGATGTTCACTCAATCTTGCTTGCACATGAAGCAAGAATTGACAACAAGAAGCCACAAGAACCAGAGTTTTCAATCAATTACACTACTAGTCACAGAAAAAAAAATCAAAACAACAATAGAGCAGATCAACCAACACAAAGAGGTAGTTATTCTAACAGATCTAGAGGAAAAGACTGATGGAACAACAACAATAGACCAAAGTGTCAAATCTATGAGAAAATAGGTCATACTGCTATAAGATGCTATTTTAGATACTCAAATCAGAATGATAACAACTAAAGGAGTAGCAATTTCAGTGCTAATGTGTCTCAAGCACATCAAAGTTCAAACACTCAAGCAGACAACAATAAAGGTCACGGTTCAAGTGAGACAGCAAAGCCTGAACACGTACAAGATGACTGCTAGTATCCTGATTTTGGAGCAACTAACCACATTACTAGTAACCTTGACAACTTGAATCTTCACAACAAGGAGTATAGAGGTAATCAATCTATTTGCATGGGAAATGGTGAGTGTATTAAAATTTCTCTTATAGGTAATGCTTATATTAAAGGTAAGAAACAATTATTCTTGCATGATTTGTTAAGAGTACCAAAGATAAAGAAGAATCTTATGAGTGTATCACAGTTTGCGGAAGATAACAATGTTTATTTTGAATTTTTTCAAAAGTATTGTTTAGTTAGAGACATACTAACTAAAGAAATTCTTTTGCAGGGTGATGTAGTCAAAGGATTAAACAGATTTAATTCTATTGACTGTACCAGTCTTGCAAAGGTGCAAAAACATTGTAATTGTGTGAGAAAGAAAGCAAAAAGAATGTATTTGACCTTTGGCATTACAAACTTGGTCATCCAAGTGTAAATGTTCTAAGACAAATCCTTACTGAAAATAGAATATCTTTTGATAACATTACTTTACCTTATGTACGCACTTATTGTCAAATGAGTAAGAGTCATAAGTTAGCATTTAGTGACTCATCAACAGAGTATTCCAAATCACTAGAATTAGTTGCCACGGATCTTTGGGGACCAGCACCCATATGTTCAGATTTTGGATACAATACTATATTTCATTCATTGATGCATACTCTAGATATACTTGGATTTATTTCCTAAATGCCAAATCTGAAACATATAGTGCAGTAATAAACTTTATAACCATGGTTGAGAAACAAACCAATTCCCATGTTAAGATTATACAATCAGATGTGGCCAATGAGTATAAAACACTCAATAGTTTCTTTTAAAAAAATTAATTGTTCACAGAACTACATGTGCCTATACATCTGAATAGAATGGTCTAGCTGAAAGGAAACACACGCACATAGTAGAATCTGGACTTACTTTACTTGCTCAAGCCTCACTACCACTAAAATTTTGGACTAAAGCATTTAATACTACTATGTATTTAATCAATAGATTGCAAACAAATATCTTGAAAGGGATTAGTCCAATAAAAAATTTATATGGTATTAAACCGGACTATTATAGTTTAAGAACCTTTAGGTGTTTATGCTTTCCTTATTTAAGACCATACAATACCAATAAACTGAATTTTAGGTCTAAACAATGTACCTTTTTGGGGGTATGCAACAAATCAAAAAGAATACAAATGCCTTGATGATAGTGGGAGAATTTTTATTAGTAGGCATGTTGTGTTTAATGAAAATATCTTTCCCTTTAGCAAATCAGAAATAAAGACCACCAACATGGTCTATAATCCAAAGACTTCAATACCAGAATTACCTATATGTTTAAAAGCAGAGGATCAACTAGAGATGATGAGAACCATCGGTGATCATAGTTATCAACCCGCAATATCTGCTCAACAGGGTCATGAACTTACAAATGATCCTAGTCAAGACTGTCAATCACCTATTCAAGCAATAAATCAAACACAACAAAATGAAGAAAATATGCAGCAAAGCAGTTCAAGAAATAGTTTAGATCATACCAATTCAGAAGCTCACCTCACACTGAACCTCAAAGGAGACCAAGCCAACCCATGATTACAAGAGCCAAAAGTGGCATTTTTAAACCAAAGCTATACACTGCTAGCCCAAGTTCACATGAACCAGATACCTATGAACAAGCTGCAAAAGATAAAAACTGGAAAGCAGCAATGGATGAGGAGACAATGCTCTTATAAAAAATAAAACATGGGATCTTATATGTCCACCAGATGATAAAACATAGTTAGGTGTAAGTGGACATACAAAGTAAAGAGAAACTCAGATGGTACCATCAACAGATATAAAGCAAGGCTAGTTGCTAAGGGGTACACTCAACAATATGGATTTGATTTCAATGAAACATTTTCTCCAGTGGTCAAACCATCTACCATCAGACTTATTCTTACCATTGCATTGCACAAAAACGGGAAGATTAGACAATTGGATGTCAATAATGCATTTCTAAATGGCATTCTACAGGAGAAAATTTATATGGAGCAGCCACAAGGATACAACAAGAACATGAAATATGTGTGCAAGTTAAATAAGGCAATATATGGCCTTAAGCAAGCACCAAGAGTCTGGTTAAATAGACAGAAAACTACATTAATAAATATGGGATATCAGTCTACCAAATCAGATAACTCACTATTTACTAAAATCAATGAATCATTGACTGTTTACATACTAATATATGTTGATGATCTAATTATTACATGTAATGATGATGATGAAGTCAATAACCTTGTTCACCATTCGAACTAACAATTCTCAATAAAGGATCTTGTTAGTCTCAATTACTTTGTAGGCATAGAAGTCAAAAGGAAAGCAAACTCTGAAATAATTCTATATCAAAAAAAATATCAGAGTTGCTGACTAAAAAAAATGGATGGTGCAAACCCCCAACAAACACCAATGATAAGCAATCAACATCTACTTAAAAACAGGGGAGAAACCATATTTAATGTTAAACAATATAGAAGTGTTGTAGGGGCATTGCAATATGCAACTATAACACGACCAGATATTTCATTTAGTGTTAAGGAAGTGTCTCAATTCATGCAGAATCCTTTGGATGAGCACTGGAAAGCAGTGACGAGAATTCTTAGAAATCTCAAAGGGACTTTGGACTATCACTTAAAGCATGCACTAATCTAAACATAACGGGTCATGCTAATGCAAATTGGACAACAGATCCAAACGACAGAAATTCAACTACTGGCTACTATATATACATTGGAAACAATCTAATATCATGATGTTCAAAGAAATAATCAACTATCTCCATATCCAACACAGAGCCCGAATATAGGAGTGTAGCAAGTGTCACAGCAGAAATTATATGGTTGCAATCAATATTAAATGAGTTAAAGATGAATTCAGAAGTCAAACCGATATTATGGTGTGATAATCAGAGTACGGTGTTCATGTCAGCCAACCCAAAACTACATTCCAGAACAAAACACATCGAGATAGATTTATATTTTGTTTGTGAAAAAATCCTAAAGGGAAATTTACAAGTTAATCATATACCCGCTACCTACCAGAGAGCGGACACACTCACCAAGGCATTATCTACAAAGATCTTCATCTGATTTTGATCTGATTTAGGAACTGAGCAAAGCAGGAATTAATCCAGTCGCAGTTTGTTATAATCCAAGCAAAAGCATGGAAGCACAAAAGGCATTAAGCTGAAAGTTATTATCTTTCTTAATTTTCTTGCAACTCAACCATCAACCTAAAAGTCGGAGAAAGCAGACTAAAGCCTCTCATCAATTGATGGGATCCAAATAAAATTCATCTCACTCATTCGATTTTACTCTCAAATCAGAAAATTTGAAGACATAAGAAAATTTGGGGATTTTCAACCCTAACCCTAATATCGGTTTAAGGGGGGGAGATAAAATGATAATATGCAGCTACACCTGTATATTCGAATATCATATAAAGTCTCCTTTCATGCTGCAACAGGATGTGTGTTTTTGAGCCTCATTTCCAGCCCAACATCTCTGATACGTATATTATAAATAGAAAGTAATGTATGTAATGAGAAGTATCACTTTGTATCAGAAACCTGATCAAATAATAAAAGCAATTCTTTTCTTCTCACTAAATTCTCAAAATCTTTCATAATTTCTGCTATTCAATTTAATTTTTCCGATAATCACCAATAGAAAATAGATCTTATTTTTTGTTTGGTCTACTATTTTCTATTCACAAGCATTCATTCACTAAATTGTGCATGTATGCAATGGAGATTTAACATTAACAGTAATATTAATGTTGAAATATTAAACTTGATTTGTTATGGTTAATTTCTAGAAGCTTCTTGTTATTATAGTTTCTAGAGTCTTCTTGCATTTACTGTAGTTTGTTGAGAGCTATTCAATTTTCTAGTAGAAATAAGAATTATGTATGGAGTCATGTTTCTAGAATTATTTAGAGAGTCGTGTTTCTAGAATAGTCTATGGAGTCCTATAAATAGATTAGCTATCTCATCATTTTGTATCAAGCAATCAAGCAAGAAATCTACCATCAATAAAAGGAAAGTTTTCAACAACAAAAAAGCTTCTTTCTTATATTCTTTCCCTCTTTCTCATAAAAAATATTCAACAAATTAGTATCAGAGATTTAAGATTCTTTAAAAAAAAGATAGAGATGACGAATAACGGTGTTCCCTTACAAGTTCTAATGCTCACCATGAACAATTATGACAATTGGAGCTTAAGGATGATGACTCTTCTTGGAGCACATGATGTATGGGAAATAGTGGAGAAAGGCTACACTGAACAAGAAAATGAATGTAGCTTATCTCAAACTCGAAGGGTTAGTTTGAGAAACTCAAGGACGAGAGACAAGAAGGCTCTCTGTCTAATAATCTATCAAGCATTGGATGATGATACTTTTGAGAAAGTTTTGGGATCAAAGTCAGCAAAAGAAGCATGTGAGAAGCTTCGAACATCTTACAAGGGAGCTGATCAAGTCAAAAAGGTATGTCTTCGAACTTTAAGAGGAGAGTTTGAAACTTTGCATATGAAAGAAGATGAGCTTGTTTCTGATTACTTCTCAAGAGTTTTAGTGGTTAGTAATAATCTAAAAAGAAACGGTGAGAAGCTAGATGATGTAAGAATTATGGAGAAGATTCTTAGATCATTAGATCCAAAGTTCGAACATATTGTCGCCATCATTGAAGAAACAGAAAACTTAAGGAACATGGCAATAGAGGAACATCTAGGCTCATTGCAAGCTTATGAAGAAAAGAAAAGGGAGAAGGAAGAGACCGCGGGGCAAGTTCTTAAGACACGGATTGATTCAAAAAAGGAAGAAAATAATCGAAGCTAACAAAAGTGGGGTTGTGGCCAAGAAAGAGGAAGAGGTCGTTAATATGGACATGGACGAGGTTGGAGGTCCAACAATGAAAACAACAACAGCAACAACAATAAAAGAGGAGAAAGCTCAACAAGAGGTCGTGGGAGAGAAAATTCAAGGTATGACAAGTCACGCATTAAATGCTACATGTGAGAAATTTGGAAATTATACTTCTGAATGTAGAGCTCCAAGAAACAATAAAATTGAAGAGAAGACCAATTACGTTGGAAAAAAAAATCAAGAGGATGTTACATTACTACTGGCTCACAAAGAAAATGAAAAATGTGAGGAAAATCAATGGTACCTAGATAGCGGTGCAAGCAACCATATGTGTGGAAGAAAAAACATGTTTGTGGAGCTTGATGAATCGGTGAAGGAAACGTCGCATTTGGAGATGAATCAAAGATAGCAGTGAAAGGTAAAGGAAAGGTTCTTATCCGTTTGAAGAATGGAGAGCACCAATTCATTTCTAATGTTTATTATGCTGTGCAGTTAATGCCCCGCTATATCCCCGCTATAACTCCGATATATCTTATAGCGGATTCCTACCGCTATGATTTTTCCATATATCCCCAACATATAGCCTTTCCGCTTTAATCCCCGCTATTTCCGCTATATCCCGTTATTTCCGCTATATTCCGCTATTTCCGCTATATCTTCTATAAAAAAATGAATTGAAAAATGATATTTATACGCTATAAAAATTATGAAATTAATTAATTTCATTGAATTTTTGATATATGTTTAGAAATGATAATACTCTAATATTCTACTAAATTAAATTAAGTTATATAACAGTTTTATGTTCATTTACAATACATTTGCACATATTTTTATTTAAAATTATTTTTGTATTAATTATAATTCAATTGAATGTTAATTTTTCACATAATTACTATCTATATATTTGTAAAAACAACAAGTATGGGATTTATATGCTATTTTAGAGTAATCCGATATATCCCGCTATATCTTCGCTACATCCCCGCTATGACTTTTTGCACCTCTACGGCATTGAATCCACCGAGCACTTTAACTGCACAGTTATTATGTGCTAAACATGAAGAGCAATATCTTGAGTCTAAGACAACTCTTAGAGAAAGGTTATGATATTCGATTAAAAGATAATAACTTTTATATAAGAGACGGTGCAAGTAAATTCATTGCTAAGGTACCAATGCCAAGAAATAGAATGTTTATGCTCAACATTCAAAATGATGTCGCACAATACCTTAATGTGTGCTACAAAGATGCCTCTTGGCTTTGGCATCTTCCTTTTGGATATCTTAACTTCAGAGGACTAGAATTTCTCTCCAAGAAGGAAATGGTAAGAGGATTATCATGCATAAGCCATCCTAATCAAGTGTGTGAATGATGTTTACTTGGAAAGCAATTCAAAATGGGCTTTCCAAAGGAGTCATACTCAAGAGCTAAAAAGCCATTGGAACTCATACATACGGATGTGTATGGTCCGATCAAGCCAGGTTCACTTGATAAGAGTAAGTATTTCCTTCTTTTCATCGATGATTTTTCAAGAAAAACATGGGTGTATTTTTTGAAGGAGAAATCAGAGGTTTTTAAGAACTTCAAGAAGTTCAAGGCCCAAGTTGAGATGGAAAGTCGCCTTTTGATTAAAGCTATGAGATCTGACCGTGGATGAGAGTTCACATCAAAAGATTTTCAAAAGTATTGTGAAAATAATGGAATCAAACGATAGTTGACAATGTCTAGATTCCCCCAGCAAAATGGAGTAGCAGAGAGGAAGAATAGGACAATTCTTGAGATGGAAAGGAGCATGCTTAAAAGTAAAAGGCTTCCAAAAGAATTTTGGGTGGAAGCTGTGGCATGTGCGGTTTATCTATCAAACCGATCTCCAACAAGAAGTGTGTGGGGAAAGATGCCACAAGAAGCATGAAGTAGAAGGAAGCCTGGTATTTCTCATATAGGAGTCTTTAGAAACATAGCTCATGTACATATACCGGACGAGAAGCAAAGCAACTTGGATGACAAAAGTGAGAAGTATATTTTCATTGGCTACGACACCAACTCCAAATGCTATAAGCTCTACAATCCCGATACGAGGAAGATAATAATTATTCGAGATATTGTGTTCTATGAATAAAGAGAATGGGAATGGAGATCACATAATGACAATTACAACTTCTTTCCATACCTTGAAGGAGATGAAATGCAACAACCAAGGATCGAACAATCAAGTGAGGAGCCCACTTTCCACTGGCTTCACCAACCACAAGTTATCAAGAAGATGGGAGCTCAAGTGAAAGGGCTCCATGCTTTAAAAGCTTTGAAGAAATTTACGAGGTAATAGAAAATCAAGAAAATTTTACTCTCTTTTGTCTATTTTTGGATTGTGAGCCTATAAACTTCCAAGAAGCTTTGCAAAAGAAGAATTGGAAAAATTCTATGGACGAAGAAATCAAGGCCATCAAGAATAATGACACATGGGAGTTAGCTTCACTTCCAAAAAACGCAAGGCAATTGGTGTGAAGTGGGTGTACAAAGGAAAAAAAACGCCAAAGGAGAAGTCGAAAGATATAAGACGAGATTGGTGGTAAAAGGCTATAGTTAAAGAGCTGGCATCGACTAAAAACTGTTAGACAAATAATTTCTTTAGCAGCTCAAAACAATTGAAAGACACATCAAATAGATGTGAAATCTGCCTTCCTAAATGGAGTTCTTGAAGAAGAAATTTGTATCGAGCAACCACAAGGCTACAAAGTCAAGAGAGAAGAAGACAAGGTCTTGAAGCTAAAGAAGATACTTTATGGGTTGAAACAAGCTCCAAGAGCTTGGAATGCTCGAATTGATAAGTACCTCCAAGAAAGAAACTTCATCAAATGTCTATGTAAGCATGCACTCTATATTAAAATCCAAAATGGTGATACATTAATTGTTTGCTTATATATAGAGGACTTGATCTTCACAGGTAGCAATCCAAGCATGTTCACAGAGTTTAAGAAAGAGATGATGAAGAAGTTTGAGATGACTGATATTGGGCTCATGTCTTATTACCTTGGCATTGAAGTAAAAGAAGAAGATAAAGGCATCCTAATCACTCAAGAAGGTTATGCTAAGGAAGTATTGAGAAAGTTCAAGATGGACGACTCTAACCCAGTTTGCACGTCGATTGAATGTGGAATCAAGTTATCAAGACATGAGGAAGGAGAAAAAGTGGATTCAAAACTATTCAAGAGCTTGGTTGGAAGCTTGCGATATTTAACGTGCACAAGACCCGACATTCTATATGCGGTAGGAGCTGTGAGTCGATACATGGAGAATCCAACAACAAATTTGAAGACAACAAAGAGGATTCTTCGCTATGTTAAAGGCACAACAAACTTTGCTTTGTACTACTCTGTTTCTGATAATTACGAGCTTGTTGGATATAGCGATGGCGATTGGAGTGGAGATATGGATGATCGAAAAAGCACTAGTGGCTTCGTATTCTACATAGGAGACACGACCTTCACTTGGATGTTGAAAAAACAGTCGATTGTCACTCTTTCCACATGCAAAACGGAGTATGCAACTACTACTTCATGTGTTTGTCATGTAATTTGGTTACGAAATCTGCTAAAGGAGTTGAAATTACGATAAGAAGAGCCGACCAAGATTGTTGTGGACAACAAGTCAGCAATTGCTTTGGCAAAGAATCCAGTCTTTCATGATCGAAGCAAACGTATTGATACACGCTATCACTATATTAGAGAGTGTGTCGCCTAAAAGGATGTGCAACTAGAGTACGTGAAGACGCATGATCAAGTAGCTGATATCTTCACCAAGCCTCTTAAGCGTGAGAATTTTGTAAGGTTGAGGAATCTACTTGGAGTTACAAATCAAGTTTAAAGTGGGTGTTGAAAAATTAATCTTGATTTGTTATGGTTAGTTTCTAGAAGCTTCTTGTGATTATAGTTTCTAGAGTTTTCTTGCATTAACTGTAGTTTATTGAGAGCTCTTGAATTTTTTAGTAGAAATAAGAATTATGTATGGAGTCATGTTTCTAGAATTGTTTAGATAGTCATGTTTCTAGAATAGTCTATGGAGTTCTATAAATAGAAGAGCTCTCTCATTATTTTCTAGCAAGAAATCTACCATCAATAAAAGAAAAGTTTTCAACAACAAAAAAGCATTTTCTTATATTCTCTCCCTCTTTCTCATAAAAAAACATTCAACAGTTAATGCATATAAGGGCTTTGCACAGAAGGTCCTATTTCTGATGTTGTTATAAGAAAAATCCATATAGCAATGGCGTAATGCCCATGAATTTTTATTAACATTATTCGGTATATTTAATTAGATAAATTAAATAGAATAATGTGCATAATTAGGGAGATGAGATTAATAAATCAAATGGTCGTGTCTTAATGAATGAACTAAAATAAGACTTAACCAAATTTAGAAGGAGGAATTTTCCTAAGGGGTAAACTTGAAAATGATGCTACATTTCTTAGTATAAATCTCTTCCTCCACCTTAATAAGTTTTCACTTTCTCATTCATTAGCTCCTGACCTACTTTCGGCCGACCATTAAAAGCTTCAGGAAGAGCATAAATTGTAGAAAAAGCTAAGGAATTAAAGCTAGGAAATTATCTTATTCTCCAATCAACTAATCAAGGTGAATAATCATGTTTATCATCTCATTTTTTCTGTTTGGATCGGCTATGGGTTATACCTGATTCATGTTTGTGTCTTGGTTAGGATATAACCATTTAAACCTTTGTTTTGATAAGACATATGTGTTTTAAATGTTAATGGATTAATTAACACGTATTCAGTTTTGGTTAAATTCCGAGTGGTTTTGATCTTCATATGCTTTGAAATTTTAACATGTTGAAGAGAACGTGTTAATTGATTTTTTGGAATTTTTCCAGAATTTTTCATGATGTTTTAATAGTTATATAAAATTATTTAAGGTATGAGACTTAAATGTTTTGTATAATTATAAAGAAGAAAGGGGTTTTTTCAAATTTATTTAAATTTCCAAATAAGGAAAGTCGGCAACAATTTTGAATATAAATTTTGCCAACCAATCAGATTTAGACAAACAAGGCAGGTGGGGTACATAAGAACTATTTTAAACAGTAGTTCAATGTTTTAACTCTTTCGGCAAGACCATCCGCCTCCATTCCAAACCTTCGGACAAGGTCAAAAGGCATCAAACCTTTTGACTATGTCAAAAATCAATGCACATGGTATCAGGCGACCGGTACATAGTGAATTGAAAGGGGTCGAAAGGTTTAGGGATGAAAGGTTAGAGCTTTCGAACGAGATGAAACTTTGTTTTGGTTTTAAAGAAAATATGCCTGCTAGCTTTCGACAAAGAGCTTTCGACATTGTCAAATGGTTTAAAATAAAAAGGTTTTGATTAGTTTGCTTTCTTGTTTTAAATAAAACCTTTCGACAAGGTTGAAAGGTTAGCTTTTGACAGAGTCGGAAGCATAGTTGCCGCTTCCAAACCTTTCGACCCAGATGGAGTCAAAGGTTATCTTTTGTTTTATAAAACTTGCCGTCTCTCTCCATTGATTTCGAAGGGTTGGTTCCAACACCAATACTTCACTGTTTTTGAACGGTTTCGAAGGGTTTTGACTTTGAAAGGTTTTGATTTCGAAAGGTTTTGATTTCGAAAGGTTTGATTTCGAAAGGTTTCGAAGGGGTTACCTTCAATGATTTCGAAAGATTTTGAGTTTCAATGATTTCGAAAGGTTTTGAGTTTCATTGCTTTTGAAAAGTTTATAAATGGTTTTGTAGGGGGGATACCCCAAGCTTTCGACAAAGTCGAAAGGTGGAACCTTTCGATTAGGTCGGAAAAAAACCTTCCGACAAGGTCGAAAGGTATGATTTTGTGATGCAAGGAAGGCTTCCGAAAGGGCTAACTTTGGATGTTTATTTGCTTTCCAATGAGACTTCATTCGAAGGGGTTTAAAGGGTTGTTTTAGCCATTTTTCCTTAAGTAAAATTTTGCTAATTTGAAGGGGTTACTTCGAAGGGTTATAACATAAAATACTTATCTTTGTTTGAATATGTAAGGGGGATCCTTATATAAATTGGATGTAAATAAACCTTGGGGAGACCGGGTTGGGTTTAATGTTTTCGATACATAGTTTGAGGTTACAAAAAGAAATATGCTTTCGAAAATATACTTTGGGGCTATCAATGTGTTTTTATTTAATTTAACCTAATTGGGGCAACCAATGGGAATATGTTAAACAAGTGGTATACTTGAAGAAAATAAATAATCATGGGGATCGTGAATTTTTATACATAATCATGGGGATCATGATATTTTAATTGGCCAAGTGTTGGGTTCTTGGTTAACCTAGGAAAACCATGGAATGTGCGGTGGATAGTCCACATCAAATTTCTAAAATAAAGAATGTTTTTCTAGAGATGGCTAGACTCGGGATTTGACACCCAAGGGTTCATGTCATCTTAGGAAAACTTTGGAGTGTGAGGTGGATAGCCCACACCAACTTTTATAAAACAATGTACGATGGATAATCTGCATTTATTTTGATGAATTTGGGATGGGTAGTCCTATTAAAGTTTTGACGGATAGATTTTAAAGATTTTAGAGGGGAACTCTAATAAATTGCTTTTAGATGGGATATCTAATAAATGAGTAGATGAGACATCCAATATATATATATATATGATTTATGGTTTTATTTCATATTATGTTAAGACTAATCATTTTGGGTGCAGGGGCATAGTAAATGATTTGCATGTATTGTTTTGGATATTAGTGAGGGGAAAACCCGTTCCGCTAAGCGGCGTTGTCTCACTAGCTATCTATTTATGATAAGGGATGATAGAGGATTATTCATACTAGACTTATTGTCTGACTCGAAGTTTGTGTTTCTCCACAAACTCTCGAGTACTCAAAATTAATTTGAGTAGTCAGAGTGGGAGACTTTCAGGTTTTTGGACGAATAAACTTCCAGAGACGTGTAGGAGGCAGCGTTAGCTATATATGAGCTACGTTGTGTTTTCCGCTGTAATGTACTAAGAACTGTAAAGTTCATATTTATTAGTTCTCTGATCATCATAAAGGGACATCTTCATATGTCGCTCTTATCGTATTTTGTACATGTATATATGATCTGAACGTGGTTAACGTCTGTGATTATATAATTAAGTCTTAAATTGTAATTTGCATGAAATGGAAAATTCTGTTCATTGGAAGTTTAAATTTTTTCATATTCATGTGTTCCAGTGTATCAATATTAATTATGCTGCATTCGGTCGTAAAGAAATAACAACTACGGATGATTGCAGCACCAGTAGCGGTTAGTTTTGAACCTCAAAAGGCGGGATGTTACTAAGTTGGTATCAGAGTATGGTTTATGTACTTAAAAGAAATTTAAACCTTAAAAGGTTTTTAAAGCATAATCTAATGAATCTAAAATATAGTTGCTTATTGATTTAATTTATTTCTATTGTGCAATCTTTTGATCAAGCATTCCTTATTGTATAAACAAATGCCATGTCTGCTGTAAATCATTTCTCGTTGTGCTACTGTTGTCCACACTCCACAGATAACAAGTATCAAGATACAATTAAGAATCTAAAACGAAGATCTAGGTATAAAAAACAATGCTCCTTTGTTTACGCTGAAACAAAAGGGGTTTTGGACCAAAGGTCCCTATTCTTAAAGCCTATGCACAAAAAGTCCCGATTAATACACTCATGTAAATTAGGTCCCTATTTTGTTATTTTTACCAAATTGTCACCTTCTAGAAAATCGATCAAGCATTAAAATCAGAAGCAAAAGTGTCATAAATTAGTCAAAAACTAAAAATAGGGACCAAATTTTCATAACTTTTTTGGGAGGGACTTTCCTTCCGTCATTTTCCAATTCTAGAGACTTAGCCGCCGTTCCATTCAAGTACTTTATTGTAAACCAGAAAACATAGCATCAACCAACCAACCACAACAAAAAGCAAAGACAACAGCATTACAACTAAAAACGAGCCTCATAAATTAAATTTTTCAGCATACAATAAAAAAATCAGGACCATCCTATTTCGCCTTGGTTGGACCATTTGGCACATCTGCAGCAGCAGCAGCAGGAGCAGAAGAGTTGAGTTCATCCCACGCCTCGGTCCAAGTAACCATGGCATCAGCTAACTTAGTGAAGTACGGGTCGATTTTGCTGAGCTTTGATTTGACTTGCTTTGACAGTTCCAGGTAGCACTTCTGAACCGTGGTGCACTCCTTAGGCAGAACCACTTGCTGGAAGAAAGGAATGAGCTCTTCCTGCCAGAATATTCCATTGTATTCTTTCTTCAGATTCACGAACGGGTTGCTCGCTTTGCTGTGCCATATGTAGGGCAGCCCTGTCTTCACCCCTAGCCCTAGGTGATCGCATATCACCTTCATTTTTCATTTATTTATTTTATCAGTTGCCTTGTTTTAACATCTTATTATTTGATTTATACATATAGATGGACAATATGAGCAAAATGGTTACCTTAACACACCAGCCAGCCCACATATCATCGTAACGTCCAATTGGTTGTCCGTCGCCCATGAGACCAAAGTACATTGCAGGTCCGATAAGCTCACGGTCAAATGCCAAATTCATTCCACACATCGGGAACAATGTTCCTTTAGGAATCGTCATCACAGCATCCACATACCTGCATCCAACGTTGAAACTAAAAAACTGAAATCACAAGAACTGAATCAGAAAATCAGTACCAAATGGCATCAAATATGTGTGCGTTATAACATGTATGTATACACACACATTATATCATATGTGCTATCAAGACAGGGTACCTTTTGTTCTTTTCCAGAGGTTTGACAAGCTGAGTAGGGGCATCGTAGTCAGGAATGTTAAGCCAAAGGCCATGAGATACTGCAGTTTTGACCCCTTCTCTTAGGCTGAAAGGATAACCACGTACAAAATCAGCACCCTCGGTGTAGGGATCGTACAATGTGTTGAAGAAGTAGGGAGTGGACGGGCTGAGAAGATTCTTGATGTGCTGCTCAAGAGCATTGATATCTTCTCCAGATGGGTTTTTTGCAACCTATTCATGAATTTTGTAAACATAAGATATACATATCTAGTTTAACATCAGCAAGTTTGATGTATGGGGTGATGGATAGAACAAGATCAGAATGCGTTTTAAGTTCTAACATAAACAAAATGTAGCAATAGGGCGATTAAAAGTTCAAGGTTAATAGACTATATTCAAACATTAAATGGGCTATCTATTTACTACAACTTAACGTCTTATTGAAAAAGAAAAGAAACATAATTATGTATAGCAAACAGAACATGACTTAAGCGCAAAAATGCGTAATTATGTAAAAACTTATAATAGTAGCACCAAAACTATAAACTAGTGTATATATAATAGATAACAATTATGAAGAGAGAGAAAATGTTTATCATGCAACTAATTTCATACAAAGTGAGCTTCCACCAACTAATATCATGGAACCAATATTAGCTGATATTCATGACTAGCCATATTCTTCAAACAATAGAAATTGAGAGAAGTCAGATGTTTACCAGTAGGGGTGTAAATCGGTCGGACCGGACCGGACGGAGGTGTGTTCAGTTTATGTCCTAAATAAAATCGGACCGGACATGGACCGGACGAGATTTATCTTCGTATAAATTTTGTTGTCCTAGCTCGTGTCCTAAATGAAATCGGACGGACTCGTACATACATTTTTCGAACACGGACCCGAACGGACAATGCTATTTACATTAAATTTTATGTTGTTTAATAGAATTTTCATCAGATATACTGAACTATAAGAAATTCGGACAAATTCGAACGAACTCGGACCGGACAATATTTTTTCTCGTACAAATTTTCTTGTCCTAGCTCGTGTCCTAAATGAAAATCGAACGGACCCGGACGAACGTATTTCGGTTACGGACACGAACGGACATCGGACACTCGTACAAAATTTACAGCCCTATTTACCAGAAGTAATCGAGTTGAACTAAAAGTCAAGACATTTGAATCATTTTACATAGTTACAAGTCGACACAATGTTGTGCATTTGAGAGATATTTATGATTCCAGATATTTTGGGCATCTAAAATACTTTTGAGTCTCTTTCATCGAAAAAGGATATTTACGAGTCCCACATGGCCACACATAATGAACATTTGAGGTTGCAGGCAGCACATCTTGAGCATTTGAAATACTTAAAGGTCAATGATTAAATTTAGCAGATCGGGGAGAAATAATTTCTCTCTCAAAAATGTAGTTCAGTGCCTACAAACCACATATAGCAGATCTAAAACAAGTACAACGCTAAGTTATTCAATCAGAATAACTGATCTGAACCGCATTAAAAATGATTTCATAAATTATCAAAAATGTCAGCAAAAAATCCTACTAACCTAAAACTTAGCAGAATTCCTAAAAATAACCAAAACCTATAAACTCAATTTCCATACTGGAAGAAGAAAATCAAACCTTTTCCCCCATAATTCCTAAAAATTCTTTCGAAAAAAAAAAGAAAACATAATTCAAGTTTTTTCACATAAAAACCCATCCCATTAACTCAAATTCCCAACAAAAACAAATCCAAAGTCAAAGAAAAAACTTACGAAGCAATCATCGTCAATGGTATAGATATATTTCTTCTTTGACACCATATAACCAAAGCACCGGCAGGCAGAATCCTTAAATGAGATACACGAAGCCTTAGGACCCAAAATTCGATTGATATCATTCCTGTTGTAAAGCTCGTAATCAAATCCTTCAGGCACTTTAATGATCTTGTTAGGATCTCCATCCTGAACAATGATCAGATGGTAGGACTGAAAAAATGGTCTCCACATTTCCAGAAAATCCAAATTTCTGATTGTTGGAATCACTATGTCCAGCTCATCTTTCAAAAGCGGAGTGCTTGGGATCGATGGAGACACCATTTTACAGAATCAAATGGGTATATTATATTTAGGGTCCGAGATCTATGAATGAACGAGAAGGGTTTTGGGGTGTTTATATATGGAGTAAAGAAGAGGAGGGGAAAATTGTCCCGTGACAAGCGCCTAAGATAAAATAGGCGGATTTAATTAGAAGTCAAAGCAGGCAGGTGGGAAAATAAATCAAAATAGTTTTGTGCGGTGCCATGCTACCAAAATGTTCTTAGCAAAATTGTTCCTTAAAATAAACGCTATAAAATAGTCAAGATGTAAAAAAGTTTGTCACTTTGATACGTTAGAAAAAATTGTGTAGAAGGTGCATAAAAAATCAACTTAACGTGCTTATTAACTTGAAAAACTGAAGTCGGATTGCAGAAATATATACAAATATTTTTCACTCGTGAAAATATTATTATATGTATATTTATTAGATTTGTAAGATCCTAATATGGCATACAAAAGACTAAATTCAACCCCATTGCGAACAGTAAAATCTGTAAAATTTGAAGCAACCACTACTTGAAACCCAACACAAAAGTTGGTTTAAAGGAAGAATCATTCATTGGGGGATTAGTCTGAAGAATAAACTTTAAACAAAGTTTAGTTTGTAGAACATAAATAAATCATTCTTCTTCCTAAAATCAAGTTTCTCCCGCCTCTAAGTCATACACACATTTACTTTGCATTAGTGGGTGCACGTCTCGCATTAATGGGCACGTGAATTGGATTTAATTTGTCTCACGTCACAAGAAATATGAGATAAACGTGATATATGTGAGAGATTGGTAGCACGTAATATTGTCTTTTGTGACAATTCAAGACCAATTATATGCCAATTGAAACGCAACGTGAGATGTTCAATCGAAACGTAGCATGCAGTGGGTTAGATGAGTGAATTCAATTTTTTTTTACCATTTTGGATCTTATTGTGTCTGTGAAGTCTAAATTAATTTAGATGTGATATAAATAAATTTTAAATAAGATTATTATTTTATCTCATTTATTAATCAGTGTAAATTGCACTTACGTACATCTAATAGCTAGAAATATTTACTTTTTATTTAATAAAAAAAATTATTGATGGATGTGTGCTATAAGTGCAAAAGCTTTGGTAATCACAGCACTTTTATTTTAAGTAAATTGAAGGTGAAATTCCGTTGATGGGTGGTTGGTAAAGGAACGGTGATGAAGGTTGCAAACCGATAGTGGGATTCCGTTGATTGATATAGGGCATTTTGGAATTTCAAAAAGACACTGTGAAATTCCTATTCATTGAGTTCTCTTTATTAATAGCATAGATAAAAGTATAAGTTAGTATTATATTTGTATTATATAATGTGCACATATGTATTATATAATGTAGGAAAATAGTGTCAAAGACAAAATTTCTCAATATTTTAGCCTCAAGGACTGGCCTTCAATATTTTAGCCTGAATGACAACTTTTGAATTTCAATTCGAAGGCAGAACAAGAAATTAGCCACAAGGACAAACACACAAATGAGTCTAGAGCGCGTCAAGCTTAGACGACGTTGTCGGCGAGGGTGGTTGCTGCGATGGTGTTGGCTGCGAGGGTGGTTGGTTTAACGGTGGATGGCAACGATTAGGGTTTTGAAGTATTTGATTTGAAGTCATCTGATGATGGAAAATTGATGACTCGGTGGTAGGGACGCCATGGTGAAGTGGTGTTTTAGAAAAAACAACAATTCGAGGAAGAAGAGCAAGTCGAGAAGAAGAAGAGCAAGCCATAGAAGAATTAGAGGAGAAGAAGTGATGTCAGCTGTTAGGTATCAGTTTCTCAATTTGTAGGTATCATTTTCGAAAATATTTGTTATTTTTGAGTTTGTGATTTTTGTTGTATAACAAAATTATTATACTGTCATAAATTCAAATTTTGAAGCGAATATTTTTTAATTGTTATTTTGTTTGTTTTCTGCATTCATATTAGTTTTATTTATAATGTATTGCTATGTTGAGTTTAGTGAGGATCGGTTTTTAGGTATAATTTTTATTTTTTCTGAGTATCATTTTTTAAAATAATGCTGCGTGGAATTTTTTTACTATTTTGTTTGTTTGATTATATAAAAAAATGAAGTTGTTACATAGTAAATATGATGATCGTTGAGTTGAATTAGTGTTTTGTTAGTATCAAATATTTAATGAATTTTGTTTGAGTATCAGTTTTACTATTAATTTGAGGATTAGTTTTTAGGTATCGGTTTTAATGACAGTCGGTATCATTTTTGTAAAAACTATTTTATTTTTTACTTAGAGATGAACCGCTGTCGTGCTCACCATTGTGCACACTACCTTAGTTGAATGGAATACATGCTTATGCTGGAGTGGATCAACTCGATCTGGCTTACATAAGAGAATGGAGACGCTTGAGTCAAAGCATCGTTATATAAGATAACGATGCAATTTCATGAGCTGTATAGATGTTGATTATGGATAGTCTATTTGTTCTATAAATACGGCGATGAACTGATTTTCTACAAGGATGATTGTTATGATTGAAATGCTTGTTCAAAAATGAACTGTAAACTTCGATAATGGTGATCGAATTTGATAAACTTGAAAACCTAGGAGATTATGGGTGGTTTATTTGAGTATCGGCTGTTAGTATCAGTTTAGTTGTCGGTAGCATTTTTTAGGTATCAGTTTTTAGTTACCAGTAGCACTTTTTAAGTATCGGTTTTTAAATTAAAAGTTATCGGTAGCATGTGATGATGGTGGGTGGTGTTGGGGGCGGCGGCGAGGCTGGTGGTGCAGGTGGTGGCAGTGGGTGGTGGTACGACGAGCGATGATTGATAATTTTGACGGTTTTTTCTTATGACTAATTTTGAAAGAATATTTGTCCTTATTACTAATTTTGGGAGAATGTTTGTCCTTGTGGCTAAAATATTGAGATTGTGTTCTTGGCTAAAAAATACGAATTTTTGTCCTTTGTGCAAAAAACCTCTATATAATGTGTATCATACACATGTACATGTACGTGCACGTGCAACATATACAGTGTGCATAGTTTAACATGCTCGTATCTAAGTGTTGAGATTTACAGCGCAACAGACATGTTAGCCCCTCCATATACATATGCATTACCTAACACACACATATACATACATACATACATACATACATACATACATACACATACATAGACACACACACAGATATATATATATATAGTGCACGTGCAACATATACAGTGTGCATATAGTTTAACATGCTCGTATCTAAGTGTTGAGATTTACATTGCAACGGACATGTTAGCCCCTCCATATACATATGTGTTGCCTAACACACACACACACACACACACACAAACACATATATATATAAGTTAATGTGATATAAAATTATATTCATATTAGTGTAAATATTTATATGTAAATATATGATATTGTAAAAATGGCATTATTTGCATATATAAATTCATATACACATAAATTAATATACACATAAATTAATATTTATAAATATAAATATATAGATAATTTAAAATTCAAATTCAGAATTCAAATTTCAAAATTCAAAATTAGAGCTATATGTGAAAATTTCTTTTAATTTCAAATTTAAAATTTAATTTTATAAATAAATTATATTTTAATGAATATATACTATTATGTATGAAAATAAATTCTTTTTTTTATACACACACGTATTTATATTAAAATTAATATTTAAGACTTTGATAATATAAATGATATTATATATTAGTTTTGTAAATAAATATATGTGTATGTATATTATTTCGGTCAAAATTTATTTTTACAAAATCAATTTTTTTAAATTATTTAAAACATATAAATTTAGTTTTGTTTCTAACATTTAAAAATTAATTACCGTACGGAAATTATATTTTTTTTTGAAAAAATGTATTTTGCAATTCGTATAAATTTTACGTATATTAAAATATATGTATACATGCACTTATGATATATTAATATAATTCAATGTTTTATATTTGTAAAATATATATATATGTGTGTGTGTGTGTGTATAATTTTTAATTTTCTAAATACCAGCAAGTACATAATTTTACAATAATTTATATATATTATATACATATGTTTATATAAATTAAAAATCAACTTCATTTAAAAACCTTTTTAAATTAGTTTGAATTCAACAAAAACTTTTCCTTTTTCAAATCTCAGGCCGAAAACATTATATTCATATATATATAATATATTTTTTATTTATAATAACAATATATGTTTACATATTCAAGGCTGATAGCGCACACCCATACGCTCTCATGTGTGTGTATAAACATTCATGATATATAATTCTAATCGAACCACATATGAATCAAAATAGATAACAATTATATATATATATATATAAATTAGTGTTACCTCAATTATAGCCTAACAATAACACCTCGAATGTTGAATCCACTGAACTTCTTTGGATTTGAATCCAATCTCTTCTAGAAAGCACCACATGACTGAAATATCTATGCATCTTTGCACTATTTGATTTTAATTGTGTTTTAAGGTTTGAAAATGATGGAGGAGGGCACTAAGTAATTTTGGCAAAAGGTATTGGAAAAGACAAAAAATAAACTGAAAATAAGGGATGGTGGTATTAAAATAAGAGGGAAAGGAGAGGGTAAAATATGGATCCACGTTCATTCTTTCCTCTACAAATTCAAACCCCACAAAAATCAAAATTCAACCCCTCCTTCCCACAACCTGTAGCTAGCCATACCTGGACTCATATGGCCTTCCAGTCCAGTTCAAGCCAGATCAGATAGTTCCAATTTAAATTAAATTTAAATGTTCATCGATATCGTATACCAATACATTTGTATGTAACTTCTTCCAATCCATTTCAAGCCAGATTAGATAAATCCCATTTAAATCAAATTTAAACGTACATCGATATCATATATCGTTATGTGTGTGTAACTTTTATACACACACTATTTCAATACCGATCAACACAAATCAAATAAAATTATAATTAATAATTCATAAATATTTATTAATTTATAACAATTATAATTTAATTAAATCAGGTGGTAGTCGGAGTATTCAACTGTTCAGTTGTGTGACTCTTAAGTGTAAATTAGGTTAGCGATTAATATCGAACAATTCAAATATTAACGTTCACACATCACCTTAGCTAGTGGTTTATCGAACAATTCAAATATTAACGTTCACACATCACTTTATCTAGTGGTATGACATTATGGTCAATTTTTTGGTTATATTCCAGTAAAATCCAATTTTGCTTATTTTAAGTGGTCCTCGATAGTGATAAATAGTTACACTAGTTCTCTTCGTCAAAACTATATTACGTTAGGATTTATGGAATTTGGTAACGGTCAAAACTCCTATATCATCCACATTCAATTGTGTAGTCCAAACATAATGTCTTTGATTCAATAATAACAATTATTATTAACTGAATTGCTCTGACCAGAGACTTTGACTTTGAGTTGACTTCAATTGACCATAATACTAACCTCACGTAGCTGAGGAGACGAATTCTTTTCTGAATAGTGTTTCGCTTCCAAATGCTTTAGCTTGACCCAACGATAGTCGTTCAATGGATGATGTGCCACGATTTAACTATAATTAAAGCGAAGTTTCCACATTGAATCTCGATGGCATGCTTAAGTCACGAGAATTGTGTAATGTTGTCACATTGATATTTTCTGTTTGAACCTTAATTATATTAATCAATAGAAAAGTATCGAATGAGTCATTCCATGGTACCCAATAACTATCAATACGTAACTCCTTAGTGCGCCCAACAATCATAAGCAATACACTGCCCAATATTTGGAGAGCATTACATACTCTAGTCTAAACAGAAATATTGAAATTCAGTCTCAATACATCTTGACTAAGAATTTTTAAAACAATGTATTTATTATATTGTGATAAATTGCTAATGAGTACGACACATTGTATCATAAAACACATCAGTTATGAATGTTCTATTAAATATACTTAAATTAAATAATTGATTAATATAACACATTACGACAAGTATATAATAGAAAGAAAAATACCTTATATTTCAAATGATATTTCATTACAAAGTTAATAATTTACAATAAATTACAGAATTTTTCCTTGACCATACCCCTAACTCTATCAGCTGGCATATTGGATGCTTCATTAGGTGGTCTCTCCTTACACACAATGAAGTGCGCGTTCACAAGGGACGCACTGGAGTGGCAAAATTTTACATGGTATCAAAGGTGATGGTTTGAGGAGCTATTAGATGATGTGAGAGTAAACCCACGTTGTTAAAACACTTTGTAGTTTTATAAAAATGGAGGTGCAAAAAATTATAGTAGGGATATATCAGAAAATAACTGAGGTGTAAAAATCTATATGTAACGATCCAGAATTTTAGTTATTTAAAATTGGAATATTTAATTGATTTTAAATATTTAAAAGTTAATTTTTAACTTGAATTTCAAATATAACTATTTGTTGGATAATTTAATTATTGAATTTAATAATTGAAAATTGGGTAATATATTGAATCTTGAGTTTTTAAGCTTGATAACAATAATTTAAAGGCTTATTAAATTTATATTAATAATAATAAAGATAATAAAACTTTTTAAATCGAACTTAAAAGTGATTTGTTCGGTTTTAAAAATATATCGTTTGAATTAACGTATAAAAATAGCCTTCCAGGGCACAGTCTCGGAATTCGATGAAACCAGTTTCATTGGGTCCGTAATAGTGTATTATTATCGGATTTCAAATTTCGTAGTGTTTGGATTTAATGTTTGGTCGTACGGAATATAAACGCGCTGAAATTTGAATCGAAAATTCAATTAATAATTGGGTCCAAAAAGCTATCTTCTCCATACGATCAAATTTGGATTCGAAACCTTTTCCATTGCATTCGGAATAGGGGTATAACATTATAAATGTCTAGGGGCACGCCTCGATAGGGGTTCGAGATTTTGAGTTGTGTAAATCGAGACGTTTTAAAATTTAAATAATATAATATATTTATATTTATATTGATTTACCGTATTCACATCAAAACTTTTTTCCTTCACTTCAGAGCTACTGTAGCCATCTTCAAACACGCAAACATCGTTTCCCTCCTTCCCCTTTTAATAACCAGCCGAAACATTCAAAAAGAAATAGAAAGAAAATTCGTTCGTTCTCCTCTTCTATTTCAATACAATAATTTCGTTCATTTTGTTCGTTCTCTTCATTTTCGCATTCCAGTTTGTAAAATGAAGACCGGGAAAAAAATCAAAATACTTTTGATGCTAAGAAAAAAAATCAAAATAAACCCACGATCGCTCACGAGCGTCGGGGTTCGAAGTCGCGTGGAGGTTGGCTGAGGTGGGGTGCGCAGCAGGGTCAAGGCGAGTTGGAGCGCGCTCGCACGCGCGCGAGAGAGGCGGCGAATATTAGGGGATGGTCGGCATTGTTTTTGAGGACTAGATGCGTGCTCGATTAGGAGAGATCGGCGTGCGACTGTAAGGGTTAGCGTTGGCTGCTGGCGGGAGGCGTGGGTTATGGTGTAGGCGATGGCGTGGTGGCGCGATGGTAGGGGTTAAGGGACGCGGCTCGACCTGGGTTTAGGCATGATGATGGGAGGTGGCACACAGAGCCTAGAATTGGGTGACTCGTGAATCGGTTGAGAGCGGCGGTCGTATGTCAGGTAGTTGCGGCTTTTTTTTTGTGCATGGGCAGAATGTTGTCGATCGAATTTGAGCAGAGGGGAGAAGGAGAGGAAACAGTAGCGGGTTAGATTTTAGTTGTTGGGCCAGGCTCCATATATTTGGTAATTAAGGATTTCAAATAAATAAATAAATATTGTTGGTGTTCTAATCTTACGTAAACATAAAAAAAGAAAAGAAAAGAAAAGCTTATAATTTACATATCTTATTGATTATAGGTCCAAATTGAACTCAGTTGTCGACTTATGTTCGTAATGATGAAATCTGCATTATGGAACGGATTTGCCTTAGATTGGAGCTTATTGAGTGTACGCCGAAAATCGGACGATATTCGATTCCTTTCGGAACGTTTTGGCGATAATGAAAGTCAATGTGAGTTAACCTCACTCAATTTTGGATTACTACAATTAATTTTTAAATAGATAAAATTAATTATTGATTGATTGTTGAATTGATAAATTATTATCAGTTGAATGTGACATTATATATAGTAGTATATATATTAGTAGTTGGAGTGATTGTTCCCGCATATTTTAGCGGATGAGACCCTATGCGCCCCGCATAATAGCAGATGATCCTATATACCGCGATATCCCCTCGATGTGGGATTAGTATTTTTATGTTGTATTAACATCTGTGGATGCAGGGAAATAGGTTAGAGGGATCCAACTGGATTCCTCAAAAATGTTGAATTTAATCTCATATATATTGGTTTATGAACTGTTTGAATAATCGGTGGTAGATTATAGTGTGATTTGAATTTATTCGATGCTAGGGTAGTTTTGGCCTAGATTTTTGTATTTTTAATTATCAATAATAAATGTTTTTGAATTTGGAAAGAAAAATAAAAAGGGAAATTGGAAGTAAAAATATTTATAGTGAAATTTGGATTAATTAAAAAGAAATGAATTTGGGAAAAATAAATAGCTTGATTTTAAAATTTGTACTTAATAATTTCGAATATGAAAAACAGAGATTTTGGAATAATGTAAATAAAAAGATTTTAAGTAATAAACTTAAGCAATATTTGTTTAAGTGTAAAAAGATTTTAAAATCGAGATTAAAATAGTTTGGAAAAATAAAAAGGAAATTTGAGAATAAAATATGAAATTGTTATACTAGATTTTAAATTATGAAATGGAAGTGGAGTCGAAATTTAGTTGGTTTTGGAATATAGTTAGGTTATTTGGGAAATTGATTTAAAAACGGAATTCAATTTAGAAACCGATTTGTAATCGATTAAGTATTATGAAACCGTTATAGACGAGAAATGAGACTGGGGGATTTATAAACAGTGTTTATGAATAAATTAAAGTGGTTATCAGTTGATAAATCGAAGATATAAATTCACAGTGAGGATTTACTATGAGATGGGAAAATCGGCTTAAAAATAAATGATAGATTTATTTTTGGAAATGTGAAAGGGGATTTACGAAATTGGGACATAAATCAAAATTGGTGATAAATCGAGAGGGATTTATAAATATCAGAATGGCTATATTGGAATTGGAAAAAAAATATTTTATTGAGAAGTTAAGTTTGTTTAAAAGAGAAAAAAGGAGGATATTTAATTATTAACTAGGTAATTTAAAAAGTGTTCAAGAATATTTCAGAAAAATTAATTATTAGTTAATTTATATTCGTTTAAAGTATATTAAATTATTAACTAAGTTAGTTTATATTAAGTCAATTATTATTTAAGAATTAATCAGTATTATTATTTTTAAAGGGTAAATTATTCAATATTAATATTTTATATAATAACTTTTATTAAAGAGTATTTGCCTAAAATTTAACTTGGAAAATTATTATAGGAATTTTATAAGTATTATTTTAAAAATTATTAAATAAAGTTTTCGGGAAGTAATGGTATACTTTCATGGCGAAATCGGAGGTAGAGAGTGCCTGTAGTTAAGTTTTGGATTTCTCCGGGATAGAGACGTAACCATTGAGCTGCGAATCCATGGTTGATACCGCAGTGGTACTTTCCATATTATTTTAAAGGGTTTCAAATATTTTTAAAAAGGATAGTTTGAGAATATACTAAATTCGATAAGGTTATTGGATGAAGAGGTTTAAGTGATTGAAATTTAAATTGAATAAGACTTGGTGAAATTCAGTAGGAAATGGAATCTTGATTTAACAATTGTTTATTCGATAGTTAAATAACTGACTACCGAATCTGGACCCAAAATATAGCTTTGGAAATATATAGGAGAAACACGGAAATTATATGGTACAGTTACCATCGGAAGGTGCTATATTGTACGTATAAACCTGTTTCGTTCTTCTAGGAGGATTATAACGAAATCCGTCCACTAATGGTTAGGAGGCGATCTCCAATCTTATTTTCTCTGTTTAATTCCTAAAGAACGGGGGTTGAGTTTACCAGAAATATCGAACGTTGTTTCGAAGAGACCGGGATCGGATAAGTTAGTACATTTTCGAAGTGAAAACAAGAGCATGGAATCGAAGATGGAGCAGTGAAGAGCAAGGGCTAATCGCTACTAATCATGAGGATGATTCCAAAATGGATGTAGTAGGAATAGTGCATTCGGTTTCGTTCGAGCCTAGAACGGACTTGTATGGATGAATGCTATCAGTACATCGTTATTGGAGGACAATGAGCATTCCAAGTATAAATTCCTTAAAAGGTAATCGTAGCCTCTAGCCTCATCAACCGGGAGTGACTGAAAATCAGGGGAGATGCAGCAAGGCTAAGTGGGTCGCACCCAATTAGGGTATGTTTATCACCTTTCTAGATACCCTCAGATATTATTACTATGGTGCGTGGAAGAGTTCTAAAAGGGTGGGAATACCTGGGGTGATAGCATATTCGGTCTATCCAGGTTAGGGGTAGTCCAGTCTTGTGTTGCAGGGGATCCCGGCGTGGTCCTCGGTATATTTTTCTAGACGTGTACTGTGGCAGGTGGTACCCCAGTGCCTAGTCATTCGTATAGAATCCATTCTCCAATACGTGCCTTTACGGTTTGGGTTGTAGAGCCTAGTATGCTGGAATTTAATTAATGTAACAATTTCAGCTATTTGAATAAGTATTTGTGCTTAGACACTATTATAATATCAGATGATTTTGATATAAAATGTTTTGGTTATCGTAAGGTAAAAACCCATCGTGTTTATGTGTGGCGTGGTCTTACGAGATACCTTTGTTTTTTAAAGGATTTGATAACTTTAATAATTCAAATTGAGTGTGTTTCCTCACCCTGGTTTTCCAGACTGACTCAGATGTTATTTTATTATAATGCTCGGGCCAGAACGAGTATTACAGATACAGGATAGGATGCTATGGAGCTCATGAGACGAGCTGTATGATGAAGACGTATTACTCGTACTTGATTTTATTGCGCTGTGCATTGTATGCTGTATATTCAGCATTTGTGAGGTCAAGTTATTGTAACTGTCCGATATTGTGTTATTGATGTGTTGTACTCTGATGGTGTAATATGAAAATAACAGTTGCAGTTTCTTTTTGTATAAAGACATGTTATTATTGCTCCGCTGCGATTGTGAGATTCTGTGTTGTTGTTTCTGTTTCTTCTTCTACCTCTTTCTTCTTTTTCCCCTAACGATCTGGTATTTCCAGCATTCGATTGCTCGGCATGTAATATAGTGAACGTATTGATGTCAATTTTCGAAGGTCGAAAAATCCGGTTCGTCACCCTATATTAGAGATAAAATAAAATATCCAAAGTTGATTTATTCCCACTCTCACATCATTTGTGCCAAAAAATGAAACATTGTTCACTCCTATATAACAAAACCAAAGAATATCATGATCCATGCAGTTCAGACTTGGTGAACACAATAGAGTTCTGATTTATGTTAAGAGCTTAGGACATGAACTTATGCCCATACTCTAAATTTTTTAATTTGGTTTATAAGAGATCTGGTCAAATTAACCTTTTTATATTATAGTTGCTAAAGGGGATGCTAAAAACTCTAATTTAGCAGGTGTAGTGAAAAATAATGGGACTTTAAGCGGACCTACTATTTAATAGTGCTAAATTAAAAAACTTAGCATTTGAAGTGGACCAAGTGCTTTAGCGGGTCATTAGCGAGGCTTTAGCGGGTCTTTAACTGCATAGTGCTAGACTTCTTGAGGCTTGAGCAGAGAATGAATTAGTATCTCCAAGATGACTTGAGTGGAAGTACTCACCTAAAGGTGGAGATTTGGTAAAGTAGATAATTGCAAATAGAAGACATTTGAAAGTAGCTAGACCCAACTACAGAGCATCTTATCCAAGGAAGGCTATAGAAAATGTTTGCCAAGTTGGAGATTGTTAGGTGTGGTTTGCATTAGCGGGTACATGAAAAGTCCTCACACATAATGAACGGGACGTTTATGGTGGACGAGCTGGAGTACAGAAACTTAACAATAATCACTTCTCCTTCTCCCTAACGCCATATAAAAACTTTCCTCTCATGACTCTCTAATTCTACGTCCAAATCGACGTACAAATCTCAAGGACCATAAAAGGTAAATCTTTAGGGTAAAATGTGAGATAAAATGTATATAGAGCTATCTACTTTAACTACACTTTCTAAACTCACATCAAAAGAAATAAAATATAATATAACTTATAAAATAAATATATAAAGTAAACCAAAAATAACCATAGGTGTTATTACATAAATTTGAACATTACTTCAGAATTCATGGTTCTACATAACATAAGTGCTGAATAATAAATAGCAATTAAATAAATTGCTAAGGAACTTTAATGTCTCCATTTATTCTGTCTTACATCAAGTATTCTCTAACCCCTGTCAACCTATCATATTCAAGAAAAGTAGAAATATAGAGGGGGTCAGACATAAGCCTGGTGGGTGAGAAAATACCTCTAAGCATATGACATATCATACTAGTAAAACTTCAATGAAGGCTATTGCTGCCGTTATTATTCCAAGGTTATTTATTTAAATGCTTGGCTCTTCCTTATTATTTATCAATTCAAACCATTTGACACTATTATTATATATCCATGGTAATCTTACTAATTAGGGGTCTCTACATAACAATTAATATTCCCTATCTGTTCATAAATAACGAGCATATGTTGTATACACCTACGTTGGATCATTTAGACAATGTCCTTATGTCGTATACATCATTTGATCCCATAAGACAATGACCTCGTGTCATATACATCACATGATGTTAAGACAACGACCATCCATCGTATAAGTCACACTACTCGTGTAATGAGGCAACGACCATATGTCGTGTACACCATGACCTATTATTAAGGCAACGGTCCATCGTATACGCCCAACGATCTATATTTCGACAAGGCAATGACTATTAGTCGTATACGCCATTTTGTTTATCTATAGTTCATTGTTAACCTACTTATATCAACACAGGTGTCCCTGACATCATCTATTTATGGTATTATTCCACATTTAACATATTTGCATCATACAACACTCTAATGTTGTTAACTAGTTAAGATAAAGTAGCCACAATCATTCATATTGGCCCTAATGGGTCCTAGTTAAGCCTGCGCTGGATGTAGGCATTCGGTCAACTGTCCAAGATCAATCAGTCGACCATTCGCATATCCAATTTTTTTTATAACAGTAGATTAGTCAATCGAGTGAAAGAGATCAACTGACTGTTCGTCTATTCAGTCGACTAATAACCCTAGTTCAGTCAATTATTATACCCTTATTTTACATTGTTTTGGTTTCTTCTGTATGCAATCAGTCGATCATTGGGGTTCGGTCAATCAACCATTTTCCTATTGTTGCATTGTTTTCATCATTTTAGTGTATCTTCACTTACCAAATCCCGTAACTTATTTTGGCAGTAATATTGCTTTTAATTTGATTATGGAAGGGTTATATCACATTAAGTGTTTACTCTTACTCTTCTCTTTATATATAATTCTTTCATTACTTTCACTATTTTTCTTCTCTTTCATCATCTTCTCCAATTACTAAAAATCAATTATACCCATCACAAATTTTTATCAACCTATTCATTTTTAATACCAAAGGTTCCAATTTTAATTCAAATAGCTCGTTATATCTCCCAAAACCCAATTTTAAATACTTTCATCTAGATTGTATATATCTATGGGTTCTTTTCATATCAAAATCCCAATTTCATTTAATTCAGACAATCAATAATGGATTAATAGCATGAATATGATCATATAATGTAGAAAATAAAAACCCCCTTACAGTTTAACCTAAATAACATAGAAATCCTCTTTCTTCTTGCTCTCCATATTTGCCCTAGCTTTCAAAACCCGTGAAACGCTGAAATGTTTATAGATTTGTGAAGCTCTCTTCTTCTCTTCTATTTAGACTATTTATTTGTTGAAATTGATGGAGAATTTTTGATTTTATTTTAGATCTAGGATTTTTTTAGAGGTGGCTAAGAAGATGAAGAATGAAATGAACATATAGTTCTATTTCTACCGAGAAGAAATATAAATACCCAATTGGTGCTAATGGTTGTTAGGTCTAAGAAGCTCAATTACCATTGATTTATTCTTTTAATTGTAACTTATTGATTGTTTCTCCATTTTTAACATATTTATAATGAAACTTGACCAGAAAATTATGCTCTACGCAATAGTACAAGCTTCATCGTTTAATTCTTTCATTTGCAAAATCCTTATTTTGACCTTTTTATCAAAATTTCTACTTTATTCTTTAATTGATATTTTAATTTATTATTAAAATTTATGGGGTGTTACATCCCCCTCCCCTAAATGAGTTTTTTTCCTTGAAATTTTAAAGGATAGAAAAATGCAACTCGCTCTTTAGTGTTTTAACTTACATCACGTAGTTATACATTTAACATATATCCATGTATCCATACACACACACACACGCACACACACATACATACATACATCCAAACAACAAAACTTACACTAACATACACAAAACTAGGTTTATAGGCGGAAAAACAACACATGGATATGAGTATGGGAATGGGCATGTGATGATATAAAATGCAAAATGCAACTAGTGCCCTCCTACATGTATGTAATGAGTATGGCATATAGGCATGTATGAAAACATCTTAAATATAACAAACATATAACTCTATATGAATGCAAGAATGTGCCATATAATAAAAATATATAAACTCAAAATATAAGCATAACATAACCGGTGGTAAAAATGTACCATAAATATTTTATAGGTAATTCTAATCATGGTTTCTATTATATTGCACTCCCAACAACTATGTACATACAATCGAACAATTGATTCAAACAACCCAAAACAATCATACATAGCAACCACTCATTCAAAAGTAATTTCCTAACCTAAGTAATATTAATAATAAAATAGAAAACATACCAGTAAAGAGTTCGAGATAAGAAGTATGAATCTTCTCTTTTGGTACCCAAGTGCTCTTCGCTAGGTCATTTTTCCATTGTACTAAAACCTACTTCACTTCTTTATTTCAAAGTCTCTTCACTTCAAGCTGTACTATACAAATAGATGCACAGAGTGTAACAAACTCTAACTAAGCTTCTACATCCTTAAACTGATTAGACTCTACCATAGTGGTTGAATTATGAACATACTTCCACAGACGTGACATGCTAAAGACGTCGTGAACTCCCGCCAATTTTTCAAGATGCTTTACCATATAAGCTAACTTCCTTGCTCTTTTTAATATCGGAAAAGGCCTTACAAAGTAAGGTGTTAGCTTTCTCGAGTTACCAAATCTCATAACATGTTTTAGTGGCAATACTTTCACAAACATCATCTCTTATATTGGGAACTCCAACTCCGTACGCCTTCTATCGGCATATGACTTCTGTTTATCCTTTGCAGTCTTCATCGTTTTTCTTATCATCTCTGCTTTTTTGGAAGTGTCCAAAATCATGTCTGATCCAAGTATAACACTATTAATTTCCTCCCACCAATAAGATAGGGATTTGCATGGTCATCCATACAAGGCATCAAACGGTGCCATGCCTATTCTCGCTTGATAGTTATTATTATAGGTAAACTCCATTAATGGTAAATGATCTTCCTATGCTCCACCAAAGTCAAGAATACAAGCTCTCAATAGATCCTCTAATTCTCTATTTACCCTCTCTGTTCTACCATCTGCCTATGGACGATATGTAGTGCTAAGATTCAACTGGTCCCCAAGGCATCCTTAAGACACCTCCGAAACTTACTAGTTAAGAGTGGATTTCCACCATTTAATATGCTTATAGGAATCCCATGCAATCTAATTATCTCTTTAACATATAATGTAACAAATGACATGGATGTACGCATACTCCATACTGGATTGAAATGAGCGCATTTGGTTAAGTGAACAATAATGACCCAAATACACTCATTTCCTCGTCCACTCTTAAGTAAGCCATTTATAAAATCCATCGAAACGTGTTCCCATTTCCACTGCGGAACGTCTAAGGGAAGTAACAATCAACTCAGCTTTCTTTGCTTGGCTTTGACCCTTTGACAAGTCAATAATCAAGCAATAAACTCCCCCACTTGCCTTTTCATCCTTGGCCAATAAAATACTTTTTCATATTCTATACTTCTAACCCGCACCGGAATAAATAGTCATCGTAGAACGGTGAGACTCTGACAAAACCTCATCAATCAGCTCTTTATTTCTGGTACTTTTTGTCTACATCTTTGTGGAAAAATGGGTTATCTATAACACAATGCAGAATGAATTCTAAGGGTATTTATACGCTAAAGAGGGTGAAGCGTGTATCTGAAATATTTAAAACTTTATCTACTCAAATTGAAAATAGAAACAAATAATCACAAAATAAGTAAGTAGTATAGTAAGATGTAGTAAAATAAATAAAACCAGGGATTTTTATACTAGTTTGGATTGACCAATCCTACATCCAGTCTTGCACTACACCATACAGAATTTCACTATCACTACTTGCTTTTAACAGGTGGCAAGACCACCTTTAAAATCTTGATTTCATAGGTTACAAGATGCACTCTCTTGATTTATCGGGCTACATGAACACCCTCTTGATTTCATGGGCTACAAGAACACGTTCTTCTCTTTACAATCAACATTATAATATGGTAAGTTGTTGTATCTTCAATATAGATTGTTGTACGTTTGGTAAAATGATTCTATAGACCTCCATTGACAATATATCTTTGAACTCTTTGAGGAATATAATAAAATCAAAGAGATAATGATACGAATTCAAGTATAAATTCTCTGATCTTGTGTGGTTTACAAGTCTTTAAAGACTTGAAGTGAAAGAGTATGGATTTGCAAAGTGAGTAGAAAAATATGTAATGGATCTTTCTAACAAAAGTATGAAAATGAAATAGTAAGAGGGAATGAAAATATTGTGTGTTAAATATTATTTTCCAGAGCCATTATATAGTGGTTGAAGAGACATGTCCATTGGTGAAAGGATGAAGGGAGAATCCCTTCACTTGAATTTTAAAAACAGAAAAACGGTCGATATGTCAAATACTTAGGTAGGATATGCCGACATACTTAGGTATATGTCGACAAACCTAGGAATGGTATGTCGACATACATTTGAGACTTTCAAATTTCTTCATATTTGCGGATATTTTGTGATCCGATTGAGGTCAATGGTTGACGATCTTCAATTATAATTTCCATAGGGTATGTAAAAAAGATTCTAAGAAATATCTCTGTCGTTATAGCATTTGCGTTTCATTCCTCTTCAATCAATTTTGTTCTTCCATTTTCTCTAACTAATCTTCATATATATAATTCTTTTGCTTTAATTGATTTTTTGTTTATCTCTGTAAAATGTCTCCATAATATATCTAAAAGTACCACACAACTCGGAGATATGTTAGTACTAATGTTTACATGGTTGTTAATCAAAATCAATACTTAGGATATTAACAATCTCCCTCATTTTGATGATGACAACTATATAAATATTTAAAAGATAAAATAGTATTTTTAAATTTGACTCCCTATAACTCTATGCACTCCCCTATCATTTTGTCTAGTATATTTATACATTTTCTCCCCCTTTTGATCAGCAAAATGAGCGAAAAAGAATCACTTAAGCACAACTAGACATTATGTATAGAGTTTGTATATATAGATATATATAACTTTATATTAATAAAATTCATGAGAAAATCAAAACCAATAAAAACATAAAGTAAAATATTTAAAATAAGAGGAGTTTTAGAATTACTTACTTTGCTGATGCTAATAACATATCCTTTTGAATTATATCTAAAGTTCACAATTTCACCATCTTTATATATATGTCGCTCAGTATTAATGGATTTCTTGTCATATGGTTTGAACGTCTGCTATCCAATATTCATTATTTAGTACCTAAAAATATAAAGTATATGCACCGGTACCCTTTTTTATTTTGGGATCCATGGGGTTAAGTTTTGGGAAGCCAAACCGATGAAGAGTTTGAATGACCTTTAAAAATATAACCATCAGATAAATGAAATTTATTAATAAAATTATCAGTGTATTTTTCTTTCTTATTATTATGTAACCTTCTAGGAACCCATAAATTAATAAACTTATTTGAGGTTTTAACTTTAATTTTCTAGGTTTTGGTTTGAACTTTGTGCCCTTAACAAATTTAGTACTTTTAGCACCTTTTTATTTGATTTGGGCTTAGGGGTGTATCCAATCCATATTTATTATTAGTGGATTTAGATGCAGATAATAAATTATTTTGTATAATCCTTCCTTTTGTTAAATTTATCAACATTAGCTTTTGATTATCAAAATCCTTATTACTGTTAAGAATGACATTTTTTAGAGATGTTATTTTGTCATTTAGATCCGTCAACCCTGACTTCATTAAAAGGTTTTCTAATCTTAACGATTCATTTTCACTTTTAAGTTCTTTAAAGTTTTCAAGTTTTAAATAATTATGTCCATTAAGTTTTCAATTTCATCTTCTAGACATTGTTTTTCTTCAGTTAACATTTCATTAAACATTTTTAATCTATCTATCTCTGTTAAACTAATCTTGCACTCTTTTCTAAGCATTTTATGTCCCTTATACATATAATTTAAAATATTCATAATTTCTTTGTTAAAATTCCATACTTGGTCAACATTTTCCATAAAGCACATGTCAGTAATTTCAGTTTCTGAATCACTATCACTTGAGGATGTATCTGAATCATCCCATATTATATTGAAAGCTTGTTTCCTCTTCTTATTGAAAGTATTTGAAGGGTACTTTGATTTCTTCAGGTCTGGAAAATTTCTTTTCAAATGCCAGCTTTATCACATTCGAAACACTTAATAACATTTTCATTTCTAAAATTATCTATATAGTTGTTCATTTCCATTTGTTCATCTTCTTATATTTCAAGAATTTCTTGAAATTCCTGGTCATGAAATCGGTTTCCTCATCATCATCTGGGTCATAATTGTCATTTGTAACTCTGAGTGCTTGTGATTTCTTCTCATTTGCTTAATTATCTTTTCTAACCTACAATTGCACTTCATAGAACATTAGATTACCTATTAATTCTTTTATTTTCATAGTACTTATATCATTGGCTTCTTCGATTGTCGGAGTCTTTTGATCCCATTCACTAGAAAGTGATTTCAAGGTCTTTTTGACTTGATCCTCTTTAGTAACATTCTTTCCTAATGATATTATGCATGTAGTATATCCTGAAATTTAGAATACATATCAAAAATGGATTAATTTTGTTTCATTCTAAACAATTGAAATTAATTAGTTAACATGGATATCTTTGTCTGTTTAACTCTGCTAGTGCCATCGTGTTGACTTGCAGTGTTCTCTAAATTCATATGCACTTCTACTAATGGATGCTCTATTAAACTCATTTTTATCCAAGGCATAGAATAAAATATTCATAGCCTTTGAATTATTGAGTGCTTGTGTCTTTTGATCGTCAGTCCATTATGCATAATTCATTTGGGCTTTAGTGTACTCTGTTTGGGTAATATTCCAAATATCTAAATGATTAGACTGTAAATAAATTTTCATCCTACAAGCCCAATAAGCATAATTACTACCATTAAATAGTTGGGGTCCAACAGTAGATTGTTCTTTTATAAAAGTGTTAAAGAAATTGTTACTAGTGTTATTAGCCATTTACACTTTTCAAAAATCAAGTTATGAATTTTTGAAAACTAGTGGCTCTGATACCAAACGTGGGAAAATGGATTGTCTATAACACAATACAGAATGGATCTTAAGGCTATTTATACACAGATGGTGAAGTGTGTATATCAACTATAAAACTTTATCTACTCATACTGCAAATAGAAATAAATAATCACAGAATAAGAAAGTAGTAAAATAAGATGCAGTAAAATAAATAATACCAGAGATTTTTATACTCGTTCGGATTGACGAATCTTACATCCAATCTTGCACTGCACCGTATATAATTTCACTATCACCGCTTGCTTCCCATGGATGGCATGAACACCTTTACAATTTTGATTTCATGGGTTACAAGAAGTACCCTCTTGATTTATCAGGCTGCAAGAACACCCTCTTGATTTCACAGGCTACAAGAACACCTTCTTCTCTTTACAATCAACAGTAGAGTATGGTAAGTAGTTGTATCTTCAATACATATTCTTGCAGATTCAGTACAATAATCCTATAGACCTCCAATGGAAATATATCTTTGAACTCTATGAGGAATAGGATGAAATCAAAGAGAGAATGATATGAATTCAAGTAAAAATTCTTTGATCTTGTGTGGTTTGCAAATCCTTAAAGAATTAGAGAAAAAGAGTATGGGTTTGCAAAGAGAGTGGAAGAATATGTAATGGACCTTTCTAACAAAAGTATGGAAATGAAAGAGTAAGAGAGAATGAGAATATTGTGTGTTAAATTTTGTTTTCCAAAGTCATTATTTAGTAGTTGAAGAGACATGTCCATTGATGAAAGGATAGATGGAAAATCCCTTTATTTGAATTTTAAAAAATAGAAAAACGGTCGATATGTCGACATACTTAGGTGGGATATGTCGACATACTTAGGTATATGTTGACATACTTAAGTTCGATATGTTGACATGCATATGAGATTATCAAATTTCAAAGTTCTTCATATTTATGGATATTTTGTGATTCGGTTGAGGTCAATGGTTGATGATCTTCAAGTATAATTGCCATTGGTTCTTTAACAAAGATTATAAGGAATATCTCTATCGTTACAGCATTTGTGTTTCATTCCTCTTCAATCTGCTTTGTTCTTCCATTTGCTATGATTAATCTTCATATATATAATTCATTTTCTTCCATTGAGTTCTTTTTTATCTTTGTAAAATGTCTGCATAATATATCAGAAAGTACTACATAACTCTGAGATATGTTAGTAGTGATGTTTATATGGTTATAGATCGAAAATGATACTTAGGGTATTAACAATCTCCCACTTTTTTACGATCACAACGATATAAATGTTTGAGAGATAAAATATAATATTTTTATATTTGACTCCCTCTAACTTTATGCACTCCCCTATCATTTTGCCTGGTATATTTATACATTTTCTCCCCCTTTTCATCAACAAAAAGGGCGAAAATGAATTGCTTAAGCACAACTAGACAATATGTATAGAGTTTGTGTGTGTGTGTGTGTATAAATATATATAAATAGAACTCATAAGGGGAATCAAAATCAATACAAAACACAAATAAAACATTTAAATAAGAGGAGTTTTAGAATTACCGACTTTGCCGATGCCAATAACATATCCTTTAGAATTATATTCAAAGTTCACAATTTCACCATCTTTGTATATAATGTCCCTCGGTATCTATGGATTTCTTGTCATATACTTTGAACATTCACTGCCTAATATCCATTGTTTGGTACCTAAAAAATATAAAATATGCATACTGGTACCTTTCTTATTTTAGGGTCCATGAGGTAAAGTTTTAGGAAGCCAAACCCATGAAGAGTTTGAATGCCCTTTCAAAACATAATTATCAGATCAATGAATTTTATTAATAAAACTATCAATATATTTTTCTTTCTTATTATATTCTAACCTTCTAGAAAGCCATAAATTAATAAACTTATCTGGGGGTTTTAACTTTAATTTTTTAAGTTTTGGTTTGAACTTGGCACCCTCAATAATTTAGTACTTCGAGTACTAATTTTCTTTGATTTGGGCTTGGGGTCGTATCCAAGTCCATGTTTAGTGTTAGTGGGTTTTGACGTAGATAATAAATTTTCTAGATTATCCTTCTCTTTGTTAAATTTATCAACATCAGTTTTCATTTTATCAAAATCCTTATTATAGTTAAGAATAACATTGTTCAGGGATGTTATTTTGTCATTTAGATCAGTGATCTCTGACTTCATTGAAAGATTTTCTGATCTTAACAATTCATTTCACCTTTTAATTCTTCAAAATTTTCAAGTTTTAGATTATTATATCCATTAAGTTTTTCAATTTCATCTTCTAGATATTGTTTTTCTTCAGTTAACATTTCATTAAACATTTATAATCTATTTATCTTTGCTAAACTAATCTTGTACCCTTTTCTAAGCATTTTATATCACTTATATATATAATTAAAAACCTTCATAATTTCTTTGTTAAAATTCCATACTCGGTCATCATTTGTCATGAAGCACATGTTGGCATTTTTAGTGTTTGAATCACTATCACTTGATGATGTATCTGAATTATTCCATCTTGCATTGAAAGCATGTTTCCTCTTCTTATTGAAAGTGTTTGAATGGTACTTTGATTTCTTCAGGTCTGGACAATTTCTTTTCAAATGACCAGTTTTATCACAATCGAAACACTTAACAACATTTCCATTTTTGGAATTATCTGTATAATTGTTAGCTCTTCAAAGTTTGTTCATCTTCCTATATTTCAAGAATTCCTTGAAATTCCTGGTCAAGAAATTGATTTCCTCATCACCATCATCACCTGGTTCACGATTGTCATTTGTAGCGCTGAGTGCTAGTGATTTATTCTCATTTGTTTGATTCTTTTTCTAACCTGTACTTCATAGGACACATTAGATTACTAATTAAATCTTCTATTTTCATAGTACTAATATCATTGCCATCCTCGATTGCCAGAGTCTTCTGGTCTCATTCCCTAGAAAGTGAATTCAAGATCTGTCCGACTTAATCCTTTCAATAACATTCTTTCCTAACAATATTAATGCATGTAATATATCCTAAAATCTAGAATACATATTAGAAATGGATTCATTTTGTTTCATTCTAAACAGTTGAAATTAATTAGTTAACATGGATATCTTTGTCTGTTTAACTTTGCTAGTACCTTCGCGTATGACTTGCGGTGTTCGCCAAATTTCATATGCTCTTTTACCAATAGACACTCTATTAAACTCAATTTTATCCAAGGTGCAGAAAAAAAAATTCATAGCATTTGAATTATTGAGTGCTTGTGTCTTTTTATTGCTTGTCCACTGTGCATAATTTATTTTGGACTCAGTGTACTCTGTTTGGGTAATGTTCCAAATATCTAAACCATTAGACTACAAACAAATTTTCATCCTACAAGCCCAATAAGTATAATTACCACTATTAAATAGTGGGAGTCTAGCAGTAGATTATACTTCTATAAAAGTATTAAAGAAATTGTTACTAGTGTTATTAGCCATTTCTACTTTTCAAAAATCAAGTTATGAATTTTTGAAAACCGGTGGCTCTGATACCAAATGTGAGGACATGAGTTGTTTATAAAACAATGCGGAATGGATCTTAAGGCTATTTATACAGAAGGGATGAAGTGTGTATTTCAACTATTTAAAAACGTTATCTATTCAAACTGCAAACAGAAATAAATAATCACATAATAAGCAAGTAGTAAAGTAAAATATAGTAAAATAAATAACACTAGGGATTTTTATGCTGGTTTGGATTGACCAATCCTACATCTAGTCCTATACTACATCGTACAGAACTTCACTGTCACCACTTTCTTTTTATAAGTGGCAAGAACACCTTTACAATCTTGATTTCACGGGCTATATGATGCACCCTCTTGATTTACCAGGCTACCAAAGCACCCTCTTGATTTCAAATGCTACAAGAACACCTTCTTCTCTTTACAATCAACAAAAGAGTATGGCTAGTAGTTGTATCTTCAATACATATTCTTGCAGATTCAGTACTTTGATCCTATAGCCCTTCAATGACAATATATCTTTGAACTCTTTAGGGAATATGATGAAAGCAGGGAGAGAATGATATGAATTCAAGTACAAATTCTCTGATATTGTGTGGTTTGCAAATTCCTGAAGAATTAGAGTGAAAGAGTATGAATTTGCAAAGAGAGTGGAAGAATATGTAATGGATCTTTTTAACAAAAGTATGGAAAAGAAAGAGTAAGAGAGAATGAGAATATTGCGTGTTAAATTTCATTTTCCAAAGCCATTATATAGTGGTTGAAGAGACATGTCTATTGGTGAAAAAACAGAGAAAATTCCCTTCATTTGAGTTTTCAAAAACAGAAAAATAGTTGATATGTCAACATACTTAGGTAGGATATGTCGACATACTTAGGTATATATCGATATACTTATGTAGGATATGTTGACATGCATGTGAGATTTTCAAATTTCAAAGTTCTTTATATTTATGGATATTTTGTGATTCGGTTGAGTTCAATGGTTGACGATCTTTAAGTATAATTGCCATGGGTTCTTTAACAAAGATTCTAAAAATATATCTATCGTTACAGCATTTGCGTTTCATTCCTCTTTAATCAGCTTTGTTCTTCCATTTGCTCTGATTAATCTTTATATATATATATAATTCAAATGCTTCCATCGAGTTCTTGTTTATCTCTGTAAATGTCTCCATAATATATCTGAAAGTACTGCACAACTCGGAGATATGTTAGTAATGATGTTTATATGGTTGTTCATCAAAATCGATACTTAGGGTATTAACAATCTCCCCCATTTTGATGATCACAGCCATATAAATATTTGCGAGATAAAATATAATATTTTCATATTTGACTCCCCCTAACTCTATGCACTCCCCTATCATTTTGCCTAGTATATTTATATATTTTATCTCCTTTTTCATCAACAAGAAGAAAGAAAAAGAATTGCTTAAGCACAACTAAACAATATGTATAGAATTTGTGTGTGTGTGTGTGTGTGTGTGTGTCTGTGTGTATGTATATTAAAGGAACTCATGAGGGGAATCAAAATCAATACAAAACACGAAGTAAAACGTATAAAATAAGAGGAGTTTTAGAATTACCAATTTTTTCGAATCCAAAAACTTATCCTTTAGAATTATATCCAAAGTTTACAATTTCACAATCTTTGTATATAATGTCGTTTAGTATCTATGAATTTCTTGTCATATGCATTGAACATTCGCTGTCTAGTATCCATTGTTTGGTACTTGAAAAAAAAATGCATACGGTAGCCTTTTTTATTTAAGGGTCATGAGGTTAAGTTTTAGGAAGTCAAACCCATGAAGAGTTTGAATGCCCTTTCAAAATGTAACCATCGGATTAGTGAACTTTATTAACAAAACTATCAATTTATTTTTCTTTCTTATTATTATCTAACCTTCTAGAAACCCATAAATTAATAAACTTATTTGGGGGTTTTAACTTTAATTTCTTAGTTTTGGTTTGAACTTGGCACCCTTAACAAATTTATTAGCTTGAGTACTATTTTTCTTTGATTTGGGCTTAGGTGCGTATCGAAGTCCATGTTTAGTGTTAGTGGGTTTAGACGTAGATAATAAATTTTCTAGATTATCCTTCTCTTTGTTAAATTTATTAACATTAGTTTTCATTTTATAAATACCCTTATTATATTTAAGAATAACATTGTCCAGAAATGTTATTTTGTCATTTAGATCAGTGATCTCTGACTTCATTGAAAGATTTTCTGATCTTAACGATTCATTTTCACTTTTTAGTTCTTCAAAATTTTCAAGTTTTAGATCATTATGTCCATTAAGTTTTTCAGTTTCATCTTCTAGACATTGTTTTTCTTCAATTAACATTTCATTAAACATATTTAATATATCTATCTTTGCTAGACTAATCTTGTACTCTTTTCTAAGCATTTTATATCACTTATACATATAATTTAAAACATTCATAATTTATTTGTTAAAATTCCATACCCGGTTATCATCTTCCATGAAGCACATGTTGGAATTTTCTATATAGAAATCACTATCACTTGATGATGTATCTGAATCGTTCCATCTTGCATTGAAATCTTGTTTCCCTTTCTAATTGAAAGTGTTTGAAGAGTACTTTGATTTCTTCAGGTCTGGAAAATTTCTTTTCAAATGACCGGTTTTATCACAATCGAAACACTTAACAACATTTCCTTTTTTGGAATTATCTGTATCATTGTTAGTTTTTTCAAATTTTGTTCATCTTCCTATATTTAAAGAATTTCTTGAAATTCCTAGTCATGAAATTGATTTCCTCCTCATCATCATCACCTGGTTCACGATTGTCGTTTGTAGCGCTGAGTGCTTGTGATTTCTTCTCATTTACTTAATTCTTTTTCCTAACCTGCAACTGTACTTCATAGGACACATTAGATTACTAATTAAATCTTTTATTCTCATAGTACTAATATCATTGCCTTCTTCAATTGCCAGAGTCTTCTGGTCTCTGCCCTAAAAGCGAATTCAAGATTTTTCCGATTTGATTCTTTTCAATAACATTCTTTCTTAATGATATTAATGCATGTAATATATCCTGAAATCTATAATACATATCTAAAATGGATTCATTTTGTTTCATTCTAAACAGTTGAAATTGATTAGTTTACATGGATATCTCTGTCTGTTTAACTTTGCTAGTACCTTCGTGTATGACTTGCAGTGTTCTCCAAATTTTATATGCACTTTACTAGTAGACACTCTGTTAAACTCAATTTTATCCAAGGTGCAGAGTAAGATATTTATAGCATTTAAATTATTGAGTGCATTTGTCTTTTAATCACTTGTCCACTATGCATAATTCATTTGGGATCAATGTACTTTGTTTGGGTAATGTTCCAAATATCTAAACCATTATAATGCAAATAAATTTTCATTCTACAATCCCAATAAGCATAATTACTACCATCAAATAGTGGGAGCCTAGTAATAGATTATCCTTCTATAAAACTGTTATAGAAATTGTTACTAGTGTTATTAGCCATTTTTACTTTTCAAAAGTCAAGTTATGAATTTTTGAAAACCAGTAGCTCTGATGCCAAATGTGGGAAAATGAGTTGTCTATAAAACAATGTGGAATGGATCTTAAGGCTATTTATACAGAGGGGGTAAAGTATGTATTTCAACTATTTAAAACTTTATCTATTCAAACTGAAACAGAAATAAATAATCATAGAATAAGCAAGTAGTAAAGTAAGATGTAGTAAAATAAATAACACTAGGGATTTTTATACTGGTTTGGATTGACCAATCATACATTCAGTCTTGCACTGCATCGTACAGAATTTCACTATCACCACTTGATTTTCATAAGTGGCAAGAACACTTTTATAATCTTGATTTCACTGGCTATAAGATGCATCTTCTTGATTTACCGAGATACAGGAACACCCTATTGATTTCAAAGGCTATAAGGACACCTCCTTCTTTTTAAAATAAACAGTAGATTATGGCTAGTAGCTATATCATCGATACATATTCTTGCAGATTTGGTACAATGATCCTATAGATCTCCAATGGCAATATATCTTTGAACTCTTTAGCAAATATGATGAAATCAAAGAGAGAATGATATGAATTCAAGTACAAATTCTCTGATCTTGTGTGGTTTGCAAATCCTTGAAGAATTAGGGTGAAAAAGTAAGGATTTGCAAAGAAAGTGAAATAATATGTAATGGATCTTTCTAACAAAAGTATGGAAAAAAAGAGTAAGAGAGAATGAGAATATTGTGTGTTGAATTTCATTTTCCAAAGCCATATATAGTGGTTGAAGAGACATGTCTATTGGTGAAATGGTGGAGGGAAAATCCCTTCAATTTAGCTTTAAAAAATAGAAAAACAGTCGATATGTCGACATACTTAGGTAGGATTTCTCGACATCTTAGGTATATGCCGACATACTTAGGTACGATATGTCGACGTGCATGTAAGATTTTAAAATTTCAAAGTTCTTCATATTTGTGGATATTTTATGATTTGGTTGAGGTCAATATTAATGACCTTCAAGTATAATTGCCATAGGGTCTTTAACAAAGAATCTAAGAAATATCTATGTCGTTACATCATTTGCGTTTCATTCTTCTTCAATCAGTTTTGTTTTTCCATTTGCTCTGATTAATCTATAAATTTATAATTCATTTGCATCCATTGAGTTCTTGTATATTTCTATAAAATGTCTCCATAATATATCTGAAAGTACTGCAAAACTTGGAGATATGTTAGTGGTAATATTTATATGATTGTTCTTCAAAATCAATACTTAGGGTATTAACAATCTCTCCTTAGATACCCCCTCGAATCAATAGAGTATCCATCCAAATGAGAATACTTCTCCTTTCACTCCAACAAATCCATCATACCTGCCAATATCCCATCATTTCTATGGCTAGAGCCAAGCGATCCGTCAATGTTGGTTTAACCACTAAGCTGCCAATAAATCGAGAACTAATTCTGAAGGTCTAAAATCAAATCCCAAAATTAACTCTATCTGCCTCCACTCCAATAACAAGGAAATCAATGTCGCATGTTTCCCACTCAAAGTATCTGCCACTACATTCACTTTACTTGGAGTATATGAGAGACAAAATCATATGAAGCTAGAAGCTCCATCCACCTCTGCTGCCTTGGATTTTGATCTTTCCAGAAACATAAATATCTGAAGGATTTATGATCTGTATACGAGTCAAATCTCCCTCCCAACAAGTAATGTCATCATGACTAAAGCACAAAAACAATCGTCGCTAACTCAAGATTATGATTAGTATAATTTCTCTCGTTGGTCTTTAACTGTCTACAAGCATATGCTACTACTCTACCTTTCTGCATATATACATCTCCGAGTCTAGTACATCAAGTAGCAGTATATACAATAAAAGGCTTAGTGCCATTTGGAGTCGTTAGTACATGTGCACTGGTTAATAACTCCTTCATCCTAACAAATGCATGTTCGCATTCTACACTCCATGAGAAAACCCGATTTTTCTTGGTAAGCTTAGTCAATGGTGCCGAAACTTTAGTGAAGTCCTCAATGAACTTCCTATAATAACCGGCCAAATAAAGAAAACTCCGAAATTCTATAGCATTTTTTTTGTATGAGTCAACTCTGTATTGCTGCTACTTTACTCGAGTCCACAGAAAATCCATGCTCACAAACAACATGGCCTAAAAAGCGAACTTCTCTTCTCCATAAATGACACTTGGAGAGTTTTTCTTTTAACCGATGCCTTCTCAACACACCAAGTATAATTCTTAAATGCTACATATGTTCTTCTTCACTTTTAGAACAAACAAGAATATCATCCATAAAACAATCATGAATTACTCAACTACTCCCTAACGACTCTACTTATCAAGTCAACAAAATAGACCGAAGCATTGGTTAGTTCGAAGGGCATGAATAATCACTCAAACAGCTGCTTGTTGTATGAAAAGCAGTCTTAGAAATACTATCACTTGCTAGTTGCCAAGTCAAGTTAAGAACTGATTTCCGCTTCCACTAATTGATCAAATGGATCATCTTTGCGAGGCAATGGGTAGCAATTCTTCTCTTTCAGCATGTATTATTCTTAGTAGCTAACACAAAGCCTCAAAGAACCGTCTACCTTAGTGGCAAAGACTACTAATGCTTCCCATTTTGAAACACTTCTACGAATGAAGCCTTTCTGTAATAATTCAGAAACTTGCTTGTCTAGTTTCTAAACTTCCTTCAGAGCCTTATGTCTAAATGGCATAACAACATGCCTAACATCCTTCTATAAATCAATTCCAAACTCCATTTCTCTTCGAAGTGTAAAATCTGAAACTTTTGAAATAAAATCTATGTATTCTTCAACTACTGGAACAGAAGCTAACCCATCATGCGATAAGTCTAGTGAACATAAGTAACTCGACATCATAGAGCTATCGGGCTCATGATATATGTCTAAGTTTCACTACTGCTCCACATCCTAATCACCATATTATCTCAATCTAATAATACCCCATATTGTGACATATAGTCCATCCTCAATATCAGTCCATACCTTGAGAAATCAAGCACATACGCTGATACGCATCACAACGAAATTCCAGACCAAAAATAAATAATTTTGTTGGAAGTAGCTCGGCTTGCAGTATGTTAATTGGGTAAATTTCAATTTTTTTAGACTATTTGGAACATGGTGGGCCTATTAAGTCTAATGGGTTTTACTAGATCCAATCTAGTTAATTGAAATAAAGTCCAATTTTATTTAATTTTATGATTTAATTAATGAATGAGTTAATTAAAATTTATTTATATATAGCTTATGAGTATATCACTAAATACACATATGTATATAACATGCACGTGCTATGTAATAATGTGTACATAGTTAATTTATACATATATAAATGTTAGGATTTACATATACAACATATACATTCGTTATTTGTATTTGCGTTGCTGTCTCAAATGTTATTTAATATATATGTATCTATACATAAAATTTCAAACTTTATTTATATTTAATGTAAAATAAACTTTTAAAAATAATTAGATATATTTTAACTAAGTCATATAGAGTTAAATCAAATTTAATATTTTAAATATCAAATTTATTTATATATATTAAATAAAATAAAATTTTAAACTATTTAGGCATATTTTGGCTAAGTCAAATAGATTTAAATTCAGATTTAATATTTTAGATATTGAATTTTGACTTGGTAAAATAATTTAAAATTCAAAACTAGATGTATCAAAAAATTTAAAACATCTTTTAATCATTTAAAATAAATATATCTAAAATTAATAATATATCTTTTATTTTTGAAAATTATATATATATATATTGCAACGATCGAGATTTTCGACCCTAAAAAATCGACGCTAATACATCCTCATGCCATAAATCCAAGTGCTGGAAAGCCCGACTGTTAGGAGAATAAAGAAAATATAGATAGAATAGAATCTCACACGAATGGAATAACATATATTATTTTAATATATAATCTTTACAACGGAAAATTTTGAATATAATATCAGAGTCCAATCTGGATTTAGCCTGGACAGTTATAAACCCTTTGTCCTTATAAATGTAAAAACAACTGCAATAGATGCAGCGGATAATAGAATACATCCATACGTAAATGAAGATCTCCAGCTCTCCTATGGAAACTCCAAGCATCTTCAACTAAACTTGAAGCTACTCGGATCTGGCCTGAGTATTAAAAATACCCGAATCAGGCTTGATAAACCAGCATGAGATACTCGAAATTTTAAATGCTGTTGTCAATCAAAACCTTTGAAAGAAGGGTATCTCATAAGACCATGCCAACATATAAATACAGATGGGTTTTTGTCTTATGATAACCAATATACTTTATATCAAAACATTTGATATTATTTAAATGACATTGGTTTGAAAACATTTTTCAACTAAATATATACACAAAGAAAGTATCAATACATGGACTAAGTCTATGATAATATATCCAGACTAGGTCAATGGAATATACCTGGATGAAATATATGATACCAAAGGGGTAGCTGAAATGTTTGCAAAACATTACAGCTATTTTGGGAATACAACTAAAACCATAAAGCTCGTATTGGATTTGGATTTCCAACATGGTAGGGAACTAGTGGCCTTTTCCTTCAATCCACCAATAGTAATCATAGTTCCTGCGGTGCCTTTATCGCTTTTCTCAAGCAAAACACTTGGAAGTGCACTTGCTACACTTCCAATATCCGGTAGCCTTATCGCTTCTCACAAGCAAGCCACTATATTAAAATAAATGCTTTGAGGATCCAGATTCCACTGGACTCCTCCATACTCATACAACCGATGTCCTGAAATATATGTCCTGCGGACCACATAATTATCCGTATCATCTCCTGGATGTGAGTCTCATGAGGCTACGCTCAATTTTATTAAATCCATGCTTTGCTATTCACAAAGCCACACTTTATTCTTCCATAAAGCAGATTCCACTTACAATGCCACACTGCGATTCCTTCGATCACTACTGACTTCCACGAACATACAACCTCTGAGCTCATACTTCTTAGAGAAGGGTGTTAAGCTAAGAGAAGTTGCCTTCTCCGCCACCAAGCAGATGTACGTTTGTAAAAGTCAACGTTGTGATCTTAGAAATGCAATGTCAAACATTCATCCATCCAAGTTCGTTCTTGGACCGAATGAAACCAAAGGCACTCCTCCTACCATATCTTTCTTTTTGGAAATTACCCCTAGGATCAATAGCGAGTAGTCCTTGCATTATGAACATTTCAAAAGATAGGACCACTGCTATTATAAATATCTCTATATTAGGAGCGACCCAGAGAATGTCAACAAGTAGTCCTTCCACTATGAAGATCTTGGGTCTTCAATACAATGAAGATCAGAATGCAAACACCACTGCCATATAAATATAATGTGGGGTAAACCCCTGGGACTCGTGACAGCAATCTCTACATTCTAAAGATCTTCGGTCTTCAAAAATCATCATCTTCAACATGTATTCACTTTCGAACGTATACATTGGTTTGAAGTGGTTTTCAGATAGGAATTACCCAAATTCGACCCTGGTTCCTTCGCACCAATTATCGACTAAAAAGATGTTAAGTTCATATGTGATTATCAATCATCAATCAATTTAATTCATCTTTTTATTCATACATAAATATCTCAGAGAGACATATTATTTTAAATTATTCCATTTATCTTCGTAATAGTATATGGAATCATTAAGCCTCATTTATCAAATCATTTGGTAAATTTAAATCTTGGAATAATTCCAAATCAATTCATCTTTTACTTAGGAAAAACATTTCCAAATCATTCGTTTAAATCTCATATTGGAAAACATTATTTTAGAGCATTTGGGCTTTCCTTTCGATATGTTCCACCTCTTGCCTAAAAAGAGAAAATAGAGGCCATGTAAGTTCATGGTACTAGTTGCTCCATCCCTAACCTTAGTTACACACCTCGTTTTACCTTTCTAGATCTCGCAGGTGTGACAAATGTACTAGTCATTTCCGCATACTCCTTTCATTTTTAGAAATGATTTATAAAACTTCCAAATCATTGTTTAAAGCACTTTAATTATTCTTTTAAAAACCATTTATAAAAGATATAAAAAAGAATGGTTAAGTTTAAAATCATATTTCACAAGTTATAAAACTACTGTGAAAAGTGCTACGAAAAAGTGCTTCAAATAGTGTATGAAAGTTTCTTTGATCAAAACAACATTTTTACTTCACATATGTTCATTTTCCAACTCAAACCACTTTTAAAACACTTTAAATGATTTATAAGAATTATCCCATATTTTTAAACATTTTAAAAATATATATTTAGAACATTTGCTACCTTGGCCACCGAACTGCCAAAGCGCGATTTTATTGAAAACTTGATTTGCTCATATTTTAAGGTCTACTTAATGAAATCTTGATTTTTCTTTCTTCGTTTAGAAACTATGAATATAATAGTCTGAAAAATTCATATCTCGAAGAATTCCAAGCTATATTCAATTTCGTATACTCATTTGAAATCTTCGGGGCGAAATCGCGAACTACCGTTACGCGATGCGCCTAGTTTTGACTTTGTAACGACCCGTATTTTTCGATAATTAAAAATATTAAATTAAATAAGATTTTGAAATTTAATATTGTGAGAAATTAAAATTTATGATTTATTTATGGAAAAATAATTAGAATATGATTTAATAAGGTTGTTTAAATGTTATTGACAACTATTTTAATGTAATTTCAATCAATTGAAATAATTGTAAAGTTAATTTGGTTAAAATCGTAAATAAGTAATAAATTAAATGTTGGATTTAATGTTGAAATTAATTTGGAAATCAATAAAAATTTAATGTAATTAAATATTGATGTTAGTAAGAGTTAAGAGGATAACTGTTGAATATGAATGCAATAAAATGTAAACGAATGTTAATTATATTCATAAGGTAATTGTTATTCAATAATAAGAGAGTAAATCAAAATAAAAGAAATTGATAGAAATTAAAAAATAATTAACTGGGATTTTATTTCAGTTGTAATTGAACGCTGAAATTAGTGCAATATTTAAATCTTGGGTTTAACAGGGAAAATTTATTTTAAAAGATTATAAATTTCTATGTAATCAAGAATGATAAAATTATTAACTTTTAAATTTGAATTTAAAGGTGATTAAATTAATTTAATAATAATTTATTTGGTTAACGTGTAAAATTAGCCATTTTGGCCATTGTCTTGGATTTCAACGAAACCAGTTTCATCGGAACCGTAACAGTGAATTATTGTAGGATTTCAAGTTTCATAGCGATCGGATTTGTCGTTTGATCGTGCAAGCTCGAAACGCGTAGAAATCAATTAAAAGAATTTCAATGAATATAATCTGATTTGAAAGGCAGCTTCTGTATACAATGGAATTATGGTTTGAAACTAGTTCCATTGAGTTTAAAAATATCGAAAACCTATATTTCGATATATAGGATGACCTACTTTCGTTTCTGGAGCAAAACGGGCTTTTTGGGTCGTTAGTGTCGTTTCGACCCAATTCGTGATGTCCATTCATTTTATCCATCTCCGTCTATATAAATAGATTTCTTTTCTGAAACCCTAGCGGCCTTTTCTTATTTCTGTGCGTGCTATTATTTCCATCTGCTCCTTTCTTCCTTCCCAATGTCAGATAATCCCAAACCCTAAATCCCCAATTCAAAAATCAAATCGAAAATTTTAAACTCCTCAAACTCTATCAAATTATATATCGTTGGAAAGATCTCGACAAATGCAATCTACTGCTGCAATTCGTTTTTCGATTTGATGCATCATTTGACCAGAGAACGATGAAGAAACCTCGGCTGTCCATATTGGGGCTTTCGATTTCAACGGTGGATCGTCAATTATATGACGATGGAGGGTACTGCATGGTAGAGGGCGATTAAAGGAGTGCATCCATGGTCTGAAATCATCTCCAACATGTCATGAATCGCTAGAATCGGCGTGAGAATGTGGGCATTTTGGTCGCGGCCGTGGGTCGCCGGAGGCATGCGCGAGTGGTGCACAGGGTCGGCCGGAGGTGGCAGGGTCATCGGCGAGTTTGGATCGAGGCTCAGGTCATCGGAGTGGCATGCATTTGGCATTGATCGGGGGCGGCTATAACGTTGTGGGTCGATCAGGCTATATTGCTAGGGTTTCAGAGGTGAAACTATTTACAATCTTGCCCTTGTTAAATTTTAATTTAATTTTTAAATTTTAAACATTCTAATCTTAATAACCTTTTCATTCAAGCTTGGATTCACGCGCGGTTTCTCCATTCCGATCGTATCAAGATTTCAGACAATATGGAACTGGTTTGGCCGCATTCTAAGACTGTTGGATTTTTAGGCTTTATTTGGATTTTAAATCGACGAAAAATCAAAGGTGAGTGATTCAACCTACTCACGTAATACTAAATCTTCATATATTAGTTGAATTAAATTTATGAAGTAATAATAATGTTCTTTGTTGCTGTTTGATAGTTTAAGTTGTCATTTTAATTTAAATTGAGTTTTATCGAATTAAATTGCCATTTAATTAATATTGGAATTGAATTGCTAGTTAAATACCTAAGAACGATAACCAATTGTTGTGATTTATTAGTTGATTTGAATTATGACTCCGATGGATGCTTAATTGTTGACATTTTGGATGATTTGATGTTATGTTTATTTTATATTGTTGTTATCACACTACAAGTTCCCTTAATTATTGTTAGGAAGATCACTATGTGTTGAAATGATACATACCCGAACGATCTTATAGATTAGGGAAAAATCGTTATGGGTTGAAATGATAAACCCGAGCGATTTTATGGATTTGGAAAATGGCGATTCGGGATACGGGTTGAAATGATATATATCTGGAAAATTTAAATATATTACAGGTTGAACTGATATATATCCGTATCACTTGACCATAGGATAGAAAATTTTAGACGGACACCGTTGGTCGGTTTTAAGTTATTTTCTAAAATTATAAAGTATGTTTGATTTAAGAAATTTGATTTTTAAATTTAATTTAATGATTTTATTTGAAACTTATATTTGGAAATCAAACTATTTTATATGTTTAAAGTTTAAAATAATAAATTTAATTTAATTTAATGCAATAAATTTAGTTTTATTTAATATAATAAATTTAGTCTTAATTTAATATAATAAATTTAGTTTTAATTTAATATAATAAATATGGTTTTAATTTAATATAGTAAATACAGATTTTATACAATAGCTTTAATAAATAAAAATTTAATATAATAAAATAGGATTTAATAATATATATGATATAGTTTTAAAGATTTATTTAGAAATTTAATTTAATATAATGAATATAGATTTTGTAATAACTTTGATAAATAAAAGATTTGGAAAGATAAATTAAGATTAAATGGTAATTAAATCTGTTTTAAGGTTTGAATTCAAATAAGTTTTATTTAAAACTTATTTATTTACGAGATTTCCAAAAGATATGATTTTAAAATGGAATAACTCGATTTGACAAGAATTGTTAAGTTAAGCGTTTCAAAACTAAAATATAATTGAAGTTAAATATTTTGGTATTGATTAAATTTGTAACTTGAGATTTTATTGAAATGTTTTATAAAATGGCCACGGTGTAAAATAAGCATTTGGTTGTGAAAGAGACCGGGATCGGATATTGTCATACTCTCTACCAATACCGAAAACCACTTTAACTATTGTGCACGTGGTGGAGAAATCCAGAATGAAGTAGGATGGTTTGGCGAATGTTACTGGAATGAAGTAAGAGAACGATGATGGATAGCCTTGACTTTCGAGTCATAATTAAAATGACTAATACAGGAGCTATACCGTGCCAAGTGAGATCGCTCCTCCGATCGGGCACGTTTCTTCGATACCATATCTATTACTTTGTGATTGATTGGTGGCCACCTCTCGATTTGATTATGGGAGTGTGTTTCTAGGTGGGCGGTAGTAGCTGCTATGCGTTACCACCAGTCGGGGAGTGCAAAACGGTAGAATCCTACCATGGGCACTGCCTCGCATGCCTTGTCATATTTATCCTGATCGAGCCCACTACGACTTTGGTTTGTATCATACCTATAGAGTGCTCTCTGAGTAAACCACCGGTTTGGTGGAGCTTACAGTGTATGTATAGATTACGGTATTTATATAAAAATATGTTAAGGGGGATATGGGTAACGCTTTAACGCTATTTTAATACTTTACTTTACTATAGACATATTATAATAGCGTATTGTATTATATATGTAGATAGTTTAACGGATATTTAGGAGATGGAATCCCGAACATCTCTTAAGTTGTTGCACGCACGTTAGACAATGGATAGGAGATGTAAAATCCCGTAAACATCTCTGAAGCCGTTATACTCATATTCACTTATTTTGATTTAACTTACATAAGATCTTTTAGTTCCGACTCGAGTGTTTTGTCTTTTCATTACGCTCTGTCAGCCTGAGCATTTCAGTATTGAAGACCTTATTTCTGGAGGACAAAGACAGAGTTTAGTATTATATTATTATTATTATTATTATTATTCCACTGTATCATGTTGTTCCGCTGCATTATTTATTTATTCCTGCTGTATGTATAACTCTGATTTGTATTGTAAAAGTGTAATCAAATGTTATTTGTAAAACAGCTTCATGAACTGTTTATTTGATTATTATATTTTGTCATTTCGTTGTAAGATTCCGTGTTTTGTTTTTCTTTCTTTTCTCTTATTTTCTTATTTACCCCATTAACAATCCTCCCTTTTGATTGGTTTGAATTAGACATATGTGGTTTATTGTCGATTTAAACCATCCAAAAAGGTGGGTCATTTCAGTTGGTATCAGAGCTTTGGTTTAGCGATAACCTTAGCTTTGTGGGGTTTGACTCATTAGAGATAAGGTAGTAATACCCTAGAATGAGTTGTTTGAGCATGTGTATATATATGAGAGAGCGTATTTGTTAGTGTTATAAAGATGTTTTTATATTGTGTTAATTTGTTCTATTTAGTATTTATAAATTCTGGTCGGTACATAGAACGCTATGACATCGATAGGGATTTCTAAACACTTAATAGGGCAGACCGACACAATATTATTTTTGAAATATAGGTAAATGAAATAATTTTACCTAGTATTATATTTTGTATATAAAAGAATAATTTTTATAAATAGATTTAGTCGGATATGATATGTTTGGTTGTAAGGAAGTGAAATTTTATAAATATTGGTTGCAAAATAGGATTTACAAATAATGTAAATATAAATTGGAAATTTGAGAACTTAAGTTCTGGGGTTTTGAAATTGGTTTGCAAAGATTTTGGAATATAATATTAGTATTATCTGGAAGTATTTTCGATATAAATATTTTCAATGTGATTTGAAAAAAATGTTTTAAAAGAATTTTAAAGGAAATAAATTCCATACTCCCCTCTTCTGTCGCTAGAAAATAATTTCGATGATGATGACCACATCATCGACATTCATTTTCGAGTTTCAAAGTAGGAAGGCCACTGTAGTAACTTTACTACACATTTGTTTTGATAAACAAATCTCAATTTTAAATTTCTAAATATGATTGGATATATAAAACCTATGAGTGTGTGTGTGTGTATTATTATAAAAAGATTTGAAATGGAACCCGGTATTTAGTTCTTAAATTTCTACAAATTAGGGATTTCAATTATTGTAATGAAATGAAATCTTATCTATTTTTATAATTGGAAACTTCTAAAATGAAAATAAGAAATTAGAAGCTAAGTGATTAATGAAAATATAAAGAAATTGGAGATTTGTAACTTGTAAATTTAAAAGATAATGAAAAATTAAGAAGATGTAAATTGTTAACTTAACTGAATAAGATAATTTATATAACATTCAATTACATTCTAAAACATATATAAAACTTACCAGAAATGTTTAAAAGTTGAAATGTTAACATGGATATGTAATAGAATCTTATAAAAGCAAAATCTTAATAACAAAATGCTTCAAAATGAATAAATGTTTATAAATGAAAATTTTAGATGTACAGGAAATGTTATAAACATGAGTTAATGTTTTGAAATGCTTAACAAATTAAATTGAATAGATAAATGTGAATACTATTTAAGTAGATAATTATAAACTTAAGAAGATGTTGAAATGATTCATTAATAGATTTAATATTTATTTATTCATAAGTATATTTAATATTAAATGATACTATATATGAAAGGAAAGTGTAAATTTAAAAGTTAAGAAACTTAAGTATGAATTTGTTCATTAATGAATATTAATATTAAATGGAAATCAAGTTTTATAAGTAAATGACAATTGTGAATTAAATTTGCAAAGAAATTTATATAATATCTTAAGAACTGATTTATTGATGATCTAAATAATTGAATGAGAAATAACATATGTAAGTAAATGAATGTAAATTAAAGGAAAAATGACATTATATAAATGAATGAAAATAAATGGAAAGTAAATAATGTGTAAAAAGGGAAACCGATTAAATAAACTTAAATAACATTTAAATTCTGTATTGTTTGGCTAACGGGAAGTTTGGGAGAGGATACTTCAATTTGTTTAGGGTTGTATGAATAATCTATTAAGTAATTATCTAGGGCTGTTGAGCGTAAGGTACACTTGGTAGTTTATTTATCATCCTTGTACGATTAAAAGTTTCTGAACCTAAACAAACCATTAATTTTGGTTGCTATGGATCTATGATGGATACTTTGATTGCATATAATGGTAGTACTGTTTTGTTTGCATATGTTTCGTGTTGATTTGTTTTGTCACTAATTGAAACAACTAAATATTTCTCTTGTACATAATTCTCACTATTTTGGATTATATAAGTGGAATACAGGTTTATGGAAGCAATAACTACTACTTTTGGTTTCATAAATAAAGTTGTTTGCCCGACAAATAGGTACATTTTCGAATTACGGTTTTGGAACGATATTTTATTGTTTTTCCATGGTTTGAGATGTTTATTATTGAAATATGATGTATATATTGAAATTATTGATATTATTATTTTTCCAGCCCTAACCGCGCAAAGGAGACTCTGTTGGAATTTTTCGTGAATTTAAGACTTATAAATTTTTGTAAAAGTTGAGTTAATTTTCAATTTTTTATTAAACTAGATTATGTAAATTAATTCATAAATTGATTATTTTGAATTAAAATATATCAAACATCTTAATTTCTTCTTATTCATTTTCGAGGACGAAAAGTTTTGAGTGGGGGAGAGTGTAACGACCCGTATTTTTTATAATTAAAAATACTAAATTAAATAAGATTTTGAAATTTAATATTGTGAGAAATTAAAATCTATGATTTATTTATGAGAAAATAATTAGAATATGATTTAATAAGGTTGTTTGAATATTATTGACAACTATTTTAATGTAATTTCAATCAATTGAAATAATTGTAAAGTTAATTTGGTTAAAACTGTAAATAAGTAATAAATTAAATGTTGGATTTAATGTTGAAATTAATTTGGAAATCAATAAAAATTTAGTGTAATTAAATATTGCTGTTAATATGAGTTAAGACGATAACTGTTGAATATGAATGCACTAAAATGTAAACGAATGTTAATTATATTCATAAGGTAATTGTTGATTCAATAATAAGAGAGTAAATAGAAATAAAAGAAATTGATTGAAATTAAAATATAATTAACCGAGATTTTATTTCAACCGTAATTAAACGTTGAAATTAGTGCAATATTTAAATCTTGGATTTAACAGGGAAAGTTTATTTTAAAAGATTATAAATTTTTATGTAATCAAGAATGATAAAATTGTTAACTTTTAAATTTGAATATAAAGATGATTAAATCAATTTAATAATAATTTATTTAGTTAACGTGTAAAATTAGCCATTTTGGCCACTGTCATGGATTTTAACGAAACCAGTTTCATCGGATCCGTAACGGTGAATTATTGTAGGATTTCAAGTTCCGTAGCGGTCAGACTTGTCGTTTGATCGTACAAGCTCGAAATGCGTAGAAATCAAGTAAAAGAATTTCAATGAATATAATCTGATTTTGAAAGCTAACCTCTGTATACATGGGCTTTGGAACTAATTCCATTAAGTTTAAAAATATCGAAAACTTATTTTTTGAAAGCTAACCTCTGTATACATTATATTTTGTCATTCCGCTGTGAGATTCTGTGTTTTGTTTTTCTTTCTTTTCTCTTATTTTCTTATTTAACCCATTGACAATCCTCCATTTTGAATGGTTTGAATTAGACATATATGGTTTACTATCAATTTAAACCGTCCAAAAAGGTTGGTGTTACGGACTTATTTTTAATTTCTTTTCAAACTTCATGGAAACACTTTTATATGTTTATAAAACATTTCTAAATCATTTTAAACTAATTTAAACAAATACTTTTCCCATTTCAAACTCATTTTCCATTTCATATTATAATACTATATTATTATAATATCAATTTCAACCTTTTTAGATAATTTAAAATCATTAAGAGGCTAAGTAATTTACATACACATATTTATATGGATTTAGTTTTCATTTTACCATGGCTAATTTCTAACCATTGCTCTTATCATTTATCAAACCAAGTAATCAACCAAGTAATCAAACATTTATTCATCCAATATATATTATATTTTCATATTATTAAACTTGGAATTATTTATAGATTACTTAGTAAATTTAAATATGAGTACTCACTTATGGCTCCACTTCACCAATCTTTTCCGTAGCTTCCCAAATTGGTTCCGACAGCACTTCGGCGGTATTTCCTCTTCTTTTCCTTGCTCTGAAGCTCCCCAACTTCCTTCCTTTCTCCTTGATGGACTCGGCCTCTCACTAGAATAGGTGATGGAGCTCGGTCTTGATGGTGATGGACATGGGTTATGTTGAGGAAGAGGAGGTGTTTGCTTTGATTTGGATGTGTAATACTATAGTGTGTGTGTGTGTGTATGTATAAAATTTTATTATTATTTCTTCATAATTTTCCTAAGGTGGAAGCCATTAAAGAAGAGCTCTTAGAGCTTTAAGAAGAAGGAGGAAGAAGAAGAGAATGGTGTGAAAGAATGTGTAAATGTAGGTGGGTATTTATAGAAAAAAAGTTTACAAAATATCTTTAGGTAAAAAGATCAAAATACCCTTTCCTTAACCATTAAGTAAACTCCATTTTTTCAACACTTAACATCACCTTTCACTTCACAACTTTATGTCTTAATCACTTAAAATAAAGTAATGATTTTGTTGGATTTGGATGTGACTCATTTGATGTTTGTTTTTTTACTTTTGTTAATTACCTTACTTACTTTTACTAATGATATTCTAGATTTTTCTAATGATACTTAAAAAAAGTAAACATGTTTTGTTATTAAAATGTGTAATATATATGTTAAAGCATACTAACAAAGGTGTAAAAATGTTGCGATAACTTATATTGAACAAAACGTTCATTTTTGACAAAATGTTTTACGGTCACATTTTGACGTTTTTGTTAAACTATTTATTTAAGTAAACAGAACTTTAAAATAAGTTTCTTATCATTTTTAATAACTAAAACAATTTTATTTTAGTTATAAAAATATATTTAATAATATTAAAATCCAATTAGAAAAAATACGACGTCGATCTGCCGAAATGCGACAAATTTTGTCAATCTTTATAAAACAAGTTTATAATTTATAAAACCATTATAATTTATATTACTATCATTATATAACCATTTAAAAGAGAATTATTTACCGTTAACAACAATTATTCGAATGTATATTAAATTTTATCGAAAACCGGCTTTTGTCAATTTTATGGCAAAACTTCAAAATCTCTATTTAATACTAAAAAAATAAGTTTATCGTTCTTATCTATCATACAAAACATAATTTTTAAGTTTGAAAATTCTATATTTGAATATTTAAAATTAATTAAATATTCCATTTAAAAGTGGTAAAATTACGGGTCGTTACATATATATTATTTAAAAATACATAAAAGAATAAACCATTGTATTTTGTAATAAAATAATCAATTACATACATACATATATATAGCTAGGAACTCTTTTTAAAAAAATGTGACGGTAAGTTTAATATTATTTTATGTGCGTTTATTCTTAATCATTATTTAGAATTTCTGGTTGTTATATGCGTTTATTCAAAATCATTATTTAGAATTTCTGTATTGACATACATGTCATTAAACTCAAAGTCACACTTGGTGATAATTTTGCGAGTAAAATCTAATTTAACCGAAGCACGTTGAATGATGAATTTGTTACATTAATTCGTCATTCGGTTATCCTTAACTTTGATGATATCAAATAAATTGCACCTTACTTAAACTGATCAAACTGACATTCCAGTGGTCGAATTCTTAGGCCCATCTTATAGCTCTTGGTCTAGTGCTATGTCTAATACATAAAATAATGCTTAATACAATCAGTGGTATTGAATACATGATCTCGCATAATGTTTTACTTGCTCGTTTGAATGATTTAATTTCATTGATGTTTTGTACATTACGAATCACGACTATTCAGTATATACCATTTATATGCGATCGAACATGGATCAAATATCTATATTCTTGTATTGCTTTTAGAGATAAAAACTCATAAAATACAATATACGGTCTCGATTAAAATAAGCACCTAAGTGATCAAGGCGTGAATGTATTATAGTTGTATTATTTGGCTCTTGCATGAATCTTGAAGAGACAACATGCCAAAATATTTATTGGTAAGTATATTTTTATATTTTTATGTCAATCTTAATTCAATTCATTTGTATATTTTAATTGCTAAACAAATTATCAATTATATTAGTTGCACAAATTATTGAAGTAGATTATTTAGTTTTATATAGCATATATTCTTACAATACTAGAATGGTTAAATGTTGTCATTTTATTTGTCTAATAAGGCTCCCATTAGATTTTTATATTCCTCAAAACCCTAAGAGAGAAATAAAAATCTTTCTATTTCTCTGGTGAGTGTTGGGATTTGCTTGTCTTGGGATTCCGGCCTTTAGTTTGCTCAATAAATCATAGGCCCATAAGTAATTGATAACTCCTTATTAGCTGTATCACATATAATTCCTTACCCATGGTCTTTATCCTAATCTCATCTTGGCCTTGAGTTTTCTTAACAAATCAAAAATGATTATTCACTCGCACCCACTATTTCGTGATAGCATATGTATAATGCATGTACCTTGAGTTTGCTCAACAAATACATGCATGTATCTTACCCCGTCTAGTCAATATATTAATAGCACTACACATGATATCCCTAGCTTGAGTTTGCTCAACAACTAAAGAGTATGAAAGTAAAATATTAATATATAAATGTAGAGGACAACTTTATATATTAGAGGTTCATAATATTTAATATGTATACACACACACACATTGAGTGATATCGATTCAAGGAACATTGTGTCTCTTATGAAACAACTTTGTGATTCAAGTGTCAAACACATCTGAAATCCTGGTATACATACTTTACGTATATACTTTCTCCACAAATTTATTTTGGGTTTACTTCGGTTCCACTTACATTATTTTATTCATCCTTGGTTATACAAGTTAAATTTGTTTGAAAATGTTATAATATAGTTAACTCATATAATGTATATATGTATCATATTAATTAAATCATATTTAATTAATTTAATTTATATGTATATAAATTTTTTGATATTTTATATTAATTGTCTTAAACTATTTAAGATAAGTAATCAACCATAACATTTATAGTTTGTTTATATATACATATCAATATATGTATACATTTTAATTAATTAACTTTTATTTAACAAATCCATTTATTTAATTAAGCAATGTAATTAAATATTCAACTAATTCGAATGTTTAATATAATTTAACTTAATAAAATTTAATATAAATATATAACTATAGTTGCCTACATATATCGGTATATATATATATGATTAATTAATCTTTTAATTAAACTCATAATTTAATTTAATCAAATTAATTAAATATATATATTAAAAATTAGAAATTAATTATTTTATTCTCTAAAACATTTTTGTTAAAACTAAATTTATTTTAGAACCTTTATAGAATTTTATTTTGTATTTCAAATTTAACATTTGAATTTAAAATATTTTTAAAATTTTAAGTTTTAATTTGAAAATTAGTCCAAGGCCCAAACAACTTTGGGCCTTACATCTAGGCCAGCCTCTTGGACTTACTCACCTATTGGGCCAGGCCAGTAGCCAGGGTGGGAAGAATACCAAATTATTCAACCCGGATCCTAGGTACTATAAGTAGGTTTAATTAGATAGCTCTAAGTGTTGGCTAAATAGACCGCATAGACAATTTGTGCTCTAGTACCATTGTTAGAACTAACCCGGTCTATAGTGGGTGAATCAGGTATACTTCATTTTTCTACCTATTTGGATCATAGTGGGCTTATGAAGTCTAATGAGTTTTATTAGATTCAATCTACTAAATTTAAATAAATTTCGGTTTTATTTAATTTTTTGATTTAGTTAATGAATTTGTTAATTAACAAGTAATTTATGTATAGTTTATAAGTATATATACTCATATGTGTATAGTGTGCATGTGCAACATAATAATGTGTACATATTTAATGTATATGTTCATAGATGTTGCGATTCACATATACAACGTATACATTTGTCATTTGTATGTACATTGACTATCTCAAAATGTTATGTAATATATGTATATATATACACAAAATTTCGAATTTATTTATATAGTAGATAAAAATAAACATATAAAAATAATTAGATACCTTTTGACTAAGTCAATTAGATTTAGATTCAAATTTAATATTTTAAGTATCTAATATAATTGTATGTATATATATGTATTAAATACAATAAACTTTTGAAATATTTAGATACATTTTAACTAAGTCAAACAGATTTAAATTTAAATTTAATATTTTAGATATATAATTTTGACTTGGTAACATAATTTAAAATTCAAAACCAGATCTACAAAAACAATTATAATATCTTTAATCATTTAAAATAAATGTATTTACAATTAATAAAATATCTATTATTGTCAATAATATATATATATGTATGTATGTATGTATAGTTGTAACAGCCCGCACCTCACTTAACGCAGATATTGTCCCCAACTTAGTCACCTTCGCCTCATGGGCCAAGCCAAGGTGTGGGGATTTGTTCCTCAAAAGGCCTCGACGTTGTTATGAGGTGAAGACTTTGGTATATAAGCACCCACTTCATAGTGTTTTTCCGCGATGTGGGACTATTATTCCCATTTTGAAGGGGTGTTACAATCTCCCCCCTTTAGATCCCAACATCCTCGTTGGCTCATGAACACAACACCACCCAGGCATCGTGGCTATAACACGTACAAACCACGATTCCGGCTAGGTATGGATCTGATACCAATGTAAAGATATAGGCTTTTCAACCATCGACAGTGGCCACTTTCCGTCGTAGCTTACACTAGTACCTCGAATTTGTTTTACGGCCAGCCTCTCGACTGCAACCAACCACTCAGGGATATGTATGGGTAAGAGTCATCCATTCGCTACCTAACAAGAAGCGAGAACCCCCTATCATGTGTGAACATATCACCAAGCAAATCCGATCCTCGTACCTCTCGCACTCCTTCTCGACGACTTCGAGATGAAGGGCCGAGTCAACCAACTCCTCAAAAGAAAGCTTGAGTTGGAGCATCAATGACTTCTTGAGATACTTCCTAAGACCAGAGACAAACTTCGGATTCTTCTTATAAGAGGTGCTAATGTATTCAAGACCATACTTAGATAAGACCTCGAATGATGAAACACACTCAGAGACGGAGGACTTCCCTTGCTTCAACTCAAGGAAGCGATGGGCCAATAAAGCTTTCTCAGATTCAGGAATGAATTTGAGCTCGAATCGTTCCCGAAACTGAGTCACTACAAGAAAAACTATTTTTAGTTGCATTAATTGGTGGCGTTTTAAATTTTGTGCAACTGTTGGTAATTTTACAATATAAAAATAAACAAAGAAACGCGGCTAATTCTCCCGCCAGTAATTCGTCGAATTTTTTGCTAAAGTTTTTTGTGGCCGCTCAAATTTCCTTTACCACTTTTTAATGACGGCAGAATCAATATCGACCCAGCTCTACATTTCTCCTCCTCCTCCAAAATCATTATAATGTCATAAATCATAATCCAATCTCATTCTTCTCCGCAACAAATTAAAAAGCGATGAAGAACCCAACAACAGCGGCAACAGCCGCATTCCTCCACAAAAAGCCCTTATTCACTATAGCATCAGCCACCGACCACCGGAAGTACATCATTCCGGCGACGATCCTCGTGTCGATGGCCGTCTTCCTCATCCTCTTCGTCTCCTCCATCTCTCCCCCCTTCTCTTTCCTTTCCACTCCTTTCTCCCTCCTCTCATCCCCTTCCTTCCTCGAATCCAAGCTTCAGAAATATTAAAGGGAATGTGCTGGAGGTTACTATTATGCTATTAGCCGTGTGCTGAGGAACTGAGTTAAAAGCATTGGTGATTAATACAACTACTCAAAGGTATTTTTATTCTTCGAGTTAAGGTTTAATATAATGTTAGCATCTAAGTTGTTTGAGAATAATCCTATATACAAAATTCAAACCAGATACAATGCTGATTCATAGATAAAGCATGTGATTTTACCATCCCATCTCTGTTGTTATGCTTGTTCTGTACATGTTGGAGATTATGTCCATACGCTGTAATATATAGTATACTCATTGAGAAATGGCTTCAGCAAAAAGCATTGGGCAAGTGGTTTTTTGCCTGTGAAGAGTACCATATTTTGTCACTTGCATATAACACTTCTCCATTCTTATGTACATGATGGTATCATAAATAGGTAAATTAAAAATTGGCTCTCATTGACTTATTATGTTTATGTACCACATTGCATTGCTTTGATTTTTTACTTTCCTCATGTTATATTTTTTGTTTTTTGGGTATTATTAAATAGGAAAGTTTTTGTTTGGGGATTAAGATAGTTTTATATAGCATAATGGTGAACAGTGCATATGTTTACTATATTAACACTTCATAGTGATGGGGATCGAACATCTTAAATTCTTAACATTACTTAAAATTTATTTATAAACTTCATATAAACCAAAAAATTGAATATAGGTCGAAGCTTTATCTAAACGTTCACGGTTAAAAAGAAACGCAATATTTTTCAGCATTTATATTGCCTAACACAAATCGGACCTTTAAAGTTTATTCAACTTCAAAAGGTAATCCGAAATGAAAAGTTTGAGGTAAATACTAATGGGTAATAATTGTATTTCATCTATTAAGCAACAATTAGTCAAAAAATATTTATTTCCTAAACTACATTAGATAACTTTGGCCATGTTGATTCGATAAAAGGCGAACAGAAGTCCAACATATATTAACTTGATGCAACATTATCAAGAATCAACATAGATTAAATCTCCAATATTTGTGTGTAAATCAGGAAAAACTACAAATCATTTTTGAAACAAAACATGTTTATATCAATTTTAAACCACATGTACTTGTCTCATCCTCCTACTCTTACTTTGTTAAATCATAGCTAGCGATGCTTGCTTTCATAGACAAAACTCTTCAAAATTCTTCCGAAGTACATAAATGTTCAAATTCATTGAAACAGAAATAACTAATGATTTTTCCCTTTTGATCAAACAAGTATTACATTAAAAAGACAAAAATAAAGTATGAAGAATACCATACTTGAATGTAAGCATGAAATACGAAAATTGAAGTGTTGCCACTTTGTGTATGTGATTCAGCAACTTTCACTTGAGTATGTCCAGGCCATTGAACCTTTAAAAAAAAGGCTAATTTCAAAATGCGTACAGCTTGGTTTAGATTTATATTGTGGCAATTTTTATTTTTGAGTATCAGTAAATGAAAAATCGAGTTGATGAATTCCTGCAGAAACCATAATTCCATTCGTTGATTCAAAAAATTTGTACGTTGGTAAACACTGTATTTATTATGTCAAACGATTTGTGTTTGAGGAACTGTTCCTGTACTGCTTATGCTAGTGCCATTGCGAGTAATGGTAGCGGATGTGTGATTTGGTTTGGGATGTTGTTTGACGTGAGGAATTATAATAGTTTCTATGGGTAGGATTTGTATGTGCGTTTGAATGCTATCGACGTGCCTAAAGGTATGTATTGCTCTTCATTTTTGGATGCCTGTTCACATATGAACATATGCATGTATGTGCATGCATATTACACGCACATATACATACATAAACATATATACACAGTGTGTGCGCGCTTGCACTTGAAAAGCAATATATTGGGAAATTGATAACTATTGTTTTTGAAATTTAGAACTAACATTATCAATTTGTGGGTGTTTGATTTGCATTGGGAAATTGTTTGATGTGTGGAACTATAACAGTTTGTATGATCAAGTTTTGTATGTGTGCTCTTCATTTTGTTTTGACTTCATGTATGAATATGTCTACATTGTCGAATTTACAGATTCAACAGGTGGCAAATCTCATGGCAGAGTTGTTATGGCTGTTGTGGTTAGTCTAGTTGCTGGAATATTGTTGATGAGTTGTGTTGGTTGTGTTCTATGCACAAGGAAGAAGAAGAAAAGAAAATGTAAGACAGCAGTTCCTACTTAACGTGATATTTGAAGTGTGTAAATTTGTGGGATAAATTCTTCTCAGAAATCTAATCATTTTCTTTTTTCCTTTTCAGTGCTCTTGGGTGCAGTGAACTCTTATAGTAAACAATTTAAGCAAGAGGTGAATCAATAGACCTTCCAATATTCGAATTTGATTCAATCATCACCGCTACAAACTATTTCTCATCTGATAATAAACTCGGAGAGGGTGGATTTGGTCCTGTTTACAAGGTTAGCATTTTTTCCCCTTGTGCATTATTATGATATTCTGATAAACAAACTACATATAAGGTTTATATCATAAATTTTTGATATTGTATTAAATCTGGACTGGTTTTTAGTATTGAATCCGCAGTTTTTGGTTTCTATAATATGTTTTGAGGAAGCAGCTTTTAAAGGCTGCTCTTCTACTTCTTTTTTCAACTGTGTTTCAGTACTGAATATTATGAATTTGGTCTGTCTGTTCGGCTTGTTTTCAGCCGAGTAGGAACTGATTTCAACAAGTATTTGTATATTTAGTCTTTTACAAAATCATATCATAAAATGTGCTTATATGTTGATCTAAAATTTGATAGGTTAAATCATAACAGGGAAAACCTTAAAGACGATCAAGACATAGCAAGTCTTGAAGGTTGAATACCAAAATCAATTTCAAAATTCAAAGTCAAAATATTGATCTTTTGAATCTCCATTTAACGATTTAAATCTCGTTCCAATTTAAATGATCTGAATCCTGTTTCGAAAACCTCTTCAAGTTCTGAAGCTATTGCTACACTTTTGTTACTATTGATCCCAACATTTGCATTTTGATCAGGGCCCATATCTTCAGTCTGCTTGGTAAAAGTTTAATTATTATTTCTGGTACCTATTGTCTAGTTTCATGGTATTTACATTTTTTCTACCACCTTACTTCAATTATATTCAGTTGTCCTTGCTTCATTTACAGTCAAGCCTGGCCTTTTGGTAAAGCAAGAGAAGCATCTGCTTTGGACCTCATCAAAAACTAGAGCACCACTCAACAAGCGCATGGAGAAAGAAAAAATGGTAGAACTCCAAATCGACAGTGAGTGAAAATTAGGAGCGGCAACTCCAGTAGGCCGTAGGCATCACCAACAACTTTAGAAGGTGACAACCCCATCGGACGCTGTAAGCGAAAGGTGCTTCATGCTTTAATCTAACTTTGATGGCGGCAGGCAAGGCTGCGGGTAGCAGTGCGGCAATAGTTTTCAGTTGACCATCTTGAGGTAGTCTCCATCAACTTCTTTATTATTATTTTTGAGCACATGGGAAACCTTAAGATCATGGTATTCGTTGATACTCACTTAACTTTGATGGCGGCAGGAAACTTCTTTATTATTGATTTTTATTCTTAAGTCGTGCAATGAAAGTTATGATCTTTGTATAATTACGAATTTTTTATTGATTTAGAATGATAGCTTTTTTTAACATCCTTTTGTGATGGAGAATCAAATTTATATTACAACAATTAGATAAATAGAGCTAACAAATGCCTATAAATTTGATAGTTTATCTACATCAGTTTCCACTTACCCCTTCCTCATTTTATTCGTTATAGAGCTGGGTAAATATTTATTAGACATTGATATTGTTTTTCTACCACTGAAATAGAGGTAATGAAACTATTATTTTAAAAAGAAGCTGAAGTAAGAATGAAAATACTTAAATTGATTTGTCATATTTCAGGTTAGGGGAGCAAAATTGATGGTGCAATATTTTTTTTCTTGCTCAGGTTGTTGGATTCACCATTCTATCAAAGGAGGGTTCGTAAGTGTGTAAAATTGATTCCTACTATTTAAGCTCGAGAAAGGACTTTATTTCATTTTTTTATAACTTTGATAATTTATATGACATCATTTATAGTAGGATATACTTGTATAATGTTGTAGATGTTTGATCTCATATTTGAAGTCCTACGAGTTAACGTAATTGTTTGACTATCTGTTGTGCTTTCACTTGTGTAGGCATCGGACTTTTGAAGAGCGCAAATTTGGACTTGATGATGCTAGCTTTCACTTGTGTATGCAACAAAGAATTATGGGTAATCAAACGTTTTGTTAGCACTAGTTAGATATAACATTTATTAGTACCCGATGTGTAAATTTGTATACAAATGGTTATTGTATGTGAGTTAGGTCATTTTGTCGAAAAACTATTATATTGGAATGGTTATGGATATATTATTTGATTATATGGTTAATGTGTTTTTTAACTTATTTGAATATGATGATTATGTGAGTGATTGTTGATTGATATAATAGAACCAAAATAGACCATTAACAGGAAATAATAGCATGAAAAAATGGTGTAAAATAATAAACAACTTTTAGTAGCGTTTCAAAAACGCTACTGAAATATATATAGTGGCGTTGAGTAAATGCAACCGTAAAACAGGGGTAAAGTTGAAAATTCTATTAGTAGCGCCAAAAAATCTTTTGGTGGCGTTTTTTAAATGCTACAAAAAGATTTATGGGGGCGTTTGAAAAACGCTGCCAAAAATGCATTTATAGTGGCGTTAAAATAAATGCAACAAAAAATCATGGATTTTTTGTCGCATGTTTTCTCGCGGCGTTTATCAAAACGCCACCAAAAGTTTTTGTAGCATTTTTGAGCGCCACAAAAAATAAAATTTCTTGTAGTGAGTCCAAGAAAGAGTAGACTCATCGAGCTCGGCTATAAAAAGCTCGTACCATAATATGTGCTTCTGTTCTGTGTTTATCATATTTTATTCTGAACTCAGCTCTGATACCAAGCTGTGACGCCCCACCCCGAGACCCACATTAACAAAGAGTATTACTGGGTAATACTATCTGCTAATGTAGAGCATAGGGCTGGATATGAGCGACCATCTATAGCCTTGTCTTAAATATCTATTGAATACGTCAACATGCCATATTTTTTCTCTCAAGTGGATTGACATATCCAATAAATACTTAATACAAAGCCATAGGTGGCTATAGGATCTATCAGAACAAAATACAACAACTTGAATGAAAAACACATCACAGAACAGTGGATCATCACACATATATATATATATACATATACAGATACATCACAGAGTATACAAAATGATACATGTCAAGTGGTATAGCAACCACAATATACAAGCAAGTCAAAAGAATATACATACCAGAGTAGCAAACCAAAAAGGACTACACAAAAAGCTATAACAAAAAGAGATAGCAGAATAGAGTCCATGCGGAAGCAGAATAGGCTAAGTCCAAATGTACCTAACCTGAAACACCTCGGTCTGACCCGAGTATAAAATACACGAGTCAGTCTAGCTAAACAAATTAGTGAACAAGGATAAGCGATAATATTCTCAAGTGAGAAGGGACAACTAAAGTGTATGATTACATCAAGTGATAATATGGTATCACTACACAAACATATAATCTCAAAAGAGATAAAATAACCCATAACACGCTAAAAGTAGCAAGCCTCATATCATCAGCATTCAAAAAACATCAAATATGGTTTAGGGGAAAACCTAAACCCGCCATCTTGGCAAACCCAAAACATGCATAAGGAGATCCCATCTTAAACATGCCATAAGGCAAATATATCTCCAAAGAGGAGAATAAAATCTCAAGTAAACGCCAAAAGGAAAATCTCATATAATGCCAGCATAGGCAATTCAAATCTCAAAAATAGAACTTCCAAGAGTTGAAATTCCCAAAAGGTAATCGCCACAAATATATATCGAATGGTTAAAAGGACCAATTCCGAAAAAGGGCGATACGCTAGGGAAATCACAAACATCAATGAAATCATCTCAAAGATATAGCACGTGCTTATGGCCGTAGCCCGCCATGTACTGCTCTCTCTCAAAATAAGGTGCCACGTCTCTTAGACAAACGTCCCAAAGGACAATAAATACGTCTCTTAGACAAACATCCTGAAGGACAACATCCCGAAGGAAAAATACATCGCAATGGACAAATACGTCTCTTAGACAAATGTCCCGAAGGACAAATGACCCGAAGATCCAGTACTGGCAAATACGTCTCTTAGACAAATGTGTCATAAACTTTCGGATAGGAACCCGAACAACGTTAACGTGTGTCCCATACCACACGTTCACACTAAATGGTTTACTAACTGCTAGTAAATTTCACACTCAAAGTAGTAAAATGTTTACCTCATCTCATCGGTAAACTCGACCAGCATGTCAAAACGATCAAACAGACAAGTCGGGAATTAACCGATAAGATAAACGCACGTGTCCCATGCCACGTGTTTTACCAAATCGTTTAATTCTCCTTCTCATTCGCTCGAATAGTGCAAAACGTGTATTTTATATATAAATAATTTACTTGCGAAAATAAGCTTTTAATACCAATTTTGAAAGCCATATTTGAAAATTTCCTTATTATCGAGAATAAATAGATTCTATATTTGAAAATACTTTAAAAATATCATATAATAATAATTTAAAATACCCATTTATTTTAAAAATTATTTCAAAAAGGTTTGGAAAAATCCATGCTTGAAACCGAATAAAAACCCAAGAAAACACTCAAATCGATATTCGAATTCAATTCAAATTAAATTCAAATTTAATCCAAAATTTAAATTTCAAAATCTCCAAACTTTGGCTAGTCTACTGATAGACATCATGGCCTCAAAACATTTCAGAAATATCATAACATGAAGTAAAAGTCAAAAGTCGGACGGAAAATGAACATAAAAATGCATAGGCAACACAATACCCAGGTCTGAAATCTTCTCTGGGTTCAACTTTTGGACATGAAACAAGTGGCCAAACGACTTTGATTGAACTAAAAATTGGTGTACTCATAGTAGAAAACTTCTTCTTTCAAACAAAAAAAGAATCGATGAATTCTGACTGGAAATGAAAAAGTTACGTTGTCTCAAACATGGACTCAAGCCATGCTTGCAACAGTTCAAAAACAAAAATATGCCCAGGCCTGAAAACCATCTTGGGTCCAACTTACAGGCCTAAAACAGAGGACCAAACAACCTCATATTGAGCTGAAAATTGGTGTGCACATACTAGAAAACTTCATCTTTCAACCCTGATATGTACACCACGCTTCTGCTGTGCAACTCTGATATGTATATTCTTTTGACTCGCTTGTATATTGTGGTTGCTATACCACTTGACATGTATCATTTTGTATACTCTGTGATGTATCTGTATATGTATATATATATATATATATATATATATATATGTGATGATCTACTGTTCTATGATGTGTTTTGCATTCAAGTTGTTGTATTTTGTTCTGATAGATCCTATAGCCACCTATGGCTTTGTATTAAGTGTTTATTGGATATGTCGATTCACTTGAAAAATATATATGGAATTGTCGACGCATTCAATGGATATTTAAGACAAGGCGATTGATGGTTGCTCCTATCCAGCCCTATTCTCTGCATTAGCAGACAGTATTACCCAGTAATACTCTTTATTAATATGGGTCTCGGGGTGGGGCGTCACAATAGTACTTAAAAATCCATAAAAGAATAAACCTTTGTATTTTGTAATAAAATAATTAATAAATAATACATATATGTTTGGCAAGGAATTTTTTAAACAAAACGTGAAGGTAAGTTTAATATGATTTTATATATTAATTTTACATACATACATACATATATATCTATACATACATACATACATACATACATACATATTATAAACATAATCCATATTTAATATGATTTTAAAATAAACATATTAAATATTATGTTTAAAATTAATTCAGAATTTTTTAATATTATTTAAAACTGAAATACGTTTTATGTATACACACACACATATAATTTTATTAACATTTGATATATACATACACACACTACATATATATAATATACAATTAGTTAAAATAATCGAAAATATTAGAATTTTAATTTTTAATTAAAATTATATAATTAATCTATATACATATGGCTAAACGAATAAAAAATGTTTTTTAATCCAATTAAAGATATCAAACAAATATATATAATATCAAGAGGCAACAAATATACATGCAAAATCATTTTATAATGATTATATAACGTATCACATATTAATTGTAAAACCAAAGAATATACCTTAGAAGAATTAGCCTTTGAGAGCACCTTGTTTGAAGAGGTCTCCTAAATTTAACATAATCAATCTACCAGACCTTGCAATGATCTAGAGTACCACTACTTTTATTTAATTTGATGATGTTTTGTGCTAGATAATTTTGGATATGGGGTGGAGGGAGCATGATGCTCATGACCAAGAGACATAGAGGAAGTAAGAAGAAGAAATAAACGAGGGATGACTTAATTTAAACGGAGAAGGAGGAGGAGATAAATTCTCCTTCTTTTACTATTTCTGCTCATTAGATCCAGATCTATAATTCGAAGCCAAAAAATTACCATTTTTTCTATGTTATGATTGTCCAATATAATGGTCTTCATGGACCATTAAAAACTCCAAACTGTCTAGTAATTAATATCATTTAAATCGTAATTAAATGCGTATAGATATCATATATAGATAAGTACATATATAACTTTTATATACGTACCCGATTAATTACTATTGGCACTAAGAGAATACCAATGGCACCTTATATATCAAATAAAATAAATAATTAATATTTCACAAATATTAATTAATTTATAAAAATATGAGCTAATTAAATTGTGTGGTATTTCAAAATAATTCAATAACACGGTTGTGCGACTCTTTGATTTAAATTCAATTAGCGGTTAATATCGAACAATTCGAATACTAATGTTCACATGTCATCTTAGCTAGTGGTGTGATAGTTTGGCCGAACTTATTGCTTGTAAATCGTTATTGGTAAAATCCCATTTTACAATTTGTGCAGTACCTTTTAATAACGTTTGTTTACACCAATTCTCTTCGTTGACACTATATCACATTAGGACTTGTGAAATTTGGTTATGGTAAAAATTCTAATGTCATCCATATTCAAATCAGTTAGCCATATATAAAGTCCTTGGTTTAATAATAACTTTTATTACTAACTATACAATTCTGGCCGTATATTTTGACTTTAAGTTGACTACAACTGACTGTGATACTAACCTTATACAACTAAGAAGATGAGTTCTCTATTTAATAGTATTTCACTTTATATGCTTTTACTTGGACCTAGCCATGGCCCTTGATGGCCGCTATGCTATGATTTAATTATAATCAAAGTAGTGTATCCATATAGAAGTTCCTCGGTATTGTCAGGTCGAGAGAATTGTGTAATATTGTCACTCTGAGATTTCCTATTTAACCTAGTTGTTATTAACCAACAAGAAACTCTCGGGTGAGTCATTCCATAGTTATCCAATAATTATCAGTACATAACCCATTGGTTCCTACAGTAGCCATGAGTAATACACTGTCCAAAATTTGGAGAACATTGCATACTTTGGTCTTAATAGATGTATCGATATCCTTTCTCAAAACATCTTGACTGGAAATATTTAAAATAATATGTTATTTTGTATTGCGATGATTTTCTCACGATTACAACTTCATGTAATTATTATCACATAACATACATTTAAGGATTTTATGTTTAATATACTTTAATTTATTGCTTAACTAATTATATCATTATATAAAAAAGTATATAATATAAATCTAGTACCTTTATTACGAATAAGATTGGTTATAAAGTCAGATATGTATAACAAATTACATACTTGCCTCTAGGGAAAATCTATAACTCTATCAATTTTAAGTTTTGGCAAACTATGGATAAATAGGTTAATCTCTCAACATGATTTGACACTACTATAGAACCATGCACAATGCGAGTCTTTAACTGCAATTCGTCTATTAATATACTGGATATGATGGTATGAGATTCTCCAATATCGAATAAAGTACAAAGATGAAAGTCAAAGATAAGTAATACACCTTCTATGACAACCTCCTTTCCCTTATCCATTACTACCAGTGTTTGCTAGAACTAAGAACCGCCTCAAGCGCATAAGTTTGTATAACTGGTCCACTCTTACCTAAGATAGGGTATTGATGTTTAATATAACTAAGCTGGTTACAAATGAAGCACTTAATTTTGACATTACACCCGATAAGGGCTTTGGTAGCATCCAGAATACGCATACCAAAGATTGTAATAGCATTTAATAAACGTTGTTATAGAAGGTTCAATTAAAAGTCCAAAACTTTCTTTGTATTTCCATAAATGTTACCAAAAATCAAGCATATTGTAACGTTTTTTATACGCCGCAGGGAACTTCTTTCGTAACGTCCAATAAACACTTGCATTTTTAAAACACTAGTATATAATTTTTGTAGCATTTAGTAAATGCAACTAAAATTTATTGATTATTTCACTTCATTTTTACAAGCCACTTTTCCCTGTTGGTTGCTTGTTCAGTTTTTGCTGAATTTTTCTCATTGCGTATATTATTGTAACAACCCGTCCTTTGTAATACCCTAAAATCAACGTCGAATGACAACGTATGACTCTCGTACCACAAAAGACGTTATCGGGGTAAAATTAAAAAAAACACTATACTAAGGCATAACGATGGAATCTCACAGCGGAATGACAACATATAATATACTGAATATACATGAAAAGAACTATATAACAATATATAAGAGACTACACTAAGCAACTGATAAATAATTATCAACACAAAAAGTCAGGATACCTCAGCTCCTTACATACAGAGTTTTGGATATAATATCTAATACAACAATTCACATATATAAATAATATATGTCATGTACTACTATTGTATCAAGTATATATCCGAAGTAATGACATCACACCTCCAAAATACTCCGGCTGCACCACTTTGATAGTGTATCCCCAAAAGCATTTGACTCCCAAACTACTCAATCGAGTACTCGAGAGTTGTCATGATTTAATTAGACAAAGAAAAAACATGGGTTAGATGCAAAGCCTGCTATGAGGGGAACTATCTCAAAATACTATATATCAAAAACAATATACGTATATAAAACATGATACATGGCTCAAGGATAATCCGGACTACCCATAAACAAGTAAAGTAAACCCATCTCAAAGATAGAGAATCATACCATAACCCGCTCTTCTCTTTTAATCTACGAGTCAGCTCAACTAATATAATGTGACTGATACATAGTAGTATAGCATGATAAAGGTAAAATTATATACAAATGTAAAGGTAATGTAGATATCACAATATAAGCTATTCCAGAATACATAATAATACTATCAGCCAATAATATAGTACCCATGACATAATGATAAATGACAAATAGAGAATACAAATTGACACCCATCATTACTGGTGGATGAAGTCCGCTATGGACATCTATTGTGATGGAACTCATGTTATACCTCTACAAAAAGAGAACGACGGAAGTGTCTTGTATAATACGCCACTAGAGCCATAAAGAACACTAATGCCATGTAGATATATATACATATCAAATATAACGTCACGTAATTGTCTACCTATAAGGATGACCACTACTATAAGACCAATAATATGTGCGGCTGCTAATATAAGGCCAATACGATGTACGATCACTAATATAAGATTAATACGATGTACAGTTACTAATACAAGACCAATACGATGTACGGTCACTAATATAAGACCAATACTTGGTGTGGTCAATAATATAAGACTAATACCATTTATAGCCACTAACATAAGGCCAATACGATGTATGATCATTAGTATAAGATCAATACGATGTACAGTCACTAATATAAGACCAATAATGGGTATGGTCGCTAATATAAGACCAATACTAGGTCGAAATCAAGAGGTATGGACTCATTCCATATATTCAATACATATGGAATCGTATATCATAATACTTTAGTCGTCTCATCTCGAATCTATTGGATGGCCTTATAAATTTACCATACAAATCCAAATTATCCTGAATCATCTGCTATGACCTCAACGTCATCTTACTTTTCTGATTCACCCTCCTGGTCCATCTCAAAATCTACGATTTTGGAATATGTGACGGAGTGGAACTTGCACGGACCCCAAAATTAAAGTGTTGATTGTACAGCTTGAAAAAATATGGACACTGGTCTAAACCGTGTCTTAATCCGAGTTTGTATGGGAAAGTTATCACGTTTTGAAGTGTAAACTGAACCGGGCAACAAATGACCAAAGCAGCATTCCAGACGTCTAACTTAATTTTAGACATCTAAATTAATCTTCAGACATCCAAAACCCCTAAAAAATACACAGGAAAGTCTCGAGAATAATTCCTTGAAATTCAACTGTCTAAATTAAATTTTCAGACTCTAAAAAGCTGATGCGAACGAACCACGAACTTCAAACGTCCAGAACTTTTGATTTGTAGCTCCAAATGACCCGTCGTTTCTTCCATTGCGATCGTGGCGAATTTCTCTTCAATCTAGATACATCAAATCACAAATTTCCACACATTTTGAAGTAATCTCTTTCACTTGAGTGCTTCCGACATACGGCTTTGTATCATAGAGATACGTTGCACGATCATCATCCAACTCGAATTCACGCCCTTATTATTAGTAGTTTAAAATTCGAACGAGTGCTACTTCACACTCGACAAATAATTTTATGGAAATGAACCTATTTCTCAACCATTCGAGTTTAGCCACTCGATTCACCATTCCAACTTCATACGCCCACCATTCAAATGAAAACTAGAACTATAATTGGATTACCAGTCAACATCCTGTACATCACCAAAATCAACAATCAAACAACACAATTCAACTCGTACCGAACATCTTATCACATCAAGTTATATTGTTTATATTTTAAAATCACTTATTTAACTAGATCTTTTCAATAAAAGTTCAATTATTGTTTTTACTATTTTATAAAATCATTCCATTGTTTTATAAAGTACAATGCTACCTTATTGATCATTAGAAGCCTTTATAACGCGTACTGTCTTCCTTAAAATTTGGTTTTCACCTCATAATTATTTTATAAAACCTTATAAACATTTATAAAATAATTCCTTCATACTATTTTATTAAATCTCAAAATTCTATAAAATATCTCTTTTATACTATTTTCTAAAATCTTATACTCTTTTATAAAATATCCTTTTTATACTATTTTATAAAATCTCATATTATTTTATAAAATATCTCATTATACTATTTTATAAAATCTCTTACTCCTTTATAAATATCACTTTTAAACTATTTTATAAAATAGATCATTTATACTATTTTATATAATCTCATACTATTTTATAAAATAACTGATTTTAAAAATTACTTCTTTATGTAAATAATATTTATAAGCACTAACTAAGCTTCACCAAACCTCTAATCACTTTAAAAATAAGTGTAGAGTACAAAACTACACATAATTAGCTTACTAACTTTTCTAAAACTTATTCGAATGACTTAATTATTATTTACTAATGACATGGACATCATTGTATCACTTAATTAGTCTTAGATCGATCCATAACATCTCACAAAATCATTCAGTTAACCCCAAATAAATTTCATAGCTTACTAACATCACTAAATTTAGTAATTAAGGTTTTTAATAAATAATGAATCGGTATAATTATGTTTACTACACAAATATAAGCCTATGTTATCACATAGCATTCTCCAAATCATTCCATACAACTTCATAATATAGTTAAAGAATCATTCCACTCACCTTCTTTTTCACCAAATCAAGCTTCAAATCACCAAAACCTATACTATTGCTCTCTTGAAATTTAAGATGGTGCTCCAAACGTAACTTCAAATCAATCCAATTGATGGATTATGTGGAGAATAGGCAGAGAACAATTGTAGTGATTTTACTAGGATATTTAAGCATGATATAGTGGATTTAGGGCTTAGGGATTAATGGGTGATTAAGAATAAGATTAGGAGAGAAATAATAAAAGTGACGTGGAATGAGAAATGAATGAAGAGTAAGATAATATATAAGCTAGCTTATGGGCCTTAGCCGAAATTCGTTTCATCCACATGAAATCACTATTCACCCCCAAAAACTTATTGACTCCAAATGAAGCTGACTTATACTCATTTTTTTATGATGGAATTTGTAATGACTCATTTTTTCGACCCTCAAATGTCGACACTAATACATCTATGGTATTCACGTGCCGAGCACCCAAGTTTTGAAAAGATGAATTATTAGGGTTAAATAAAAGAAAAGGAAATAGAACAAGGAAGGAGGAACACAATATCAGAATCTCACAATGGAACGATAATATCAAAAGACAGTATAAACTGTCAATTTAAAATACAAAGTTTTTTAGAGTTACAACAATCAACCTGGATGGTTATAACAACCCAACCTCACAAATGCTGATATATATACATAAAGCAGTGCAGCAAAAATAAATACTACGGTATGAAATAATCCGCTAATCTCCAGAAGCTCTAAAGCATCCACGACTAAATCTGAAAACATATACAGGGCTGACCCAAGCATTATAAGGAAATAACACCCGTATCAGTCTGGTAAACCAGCATGAGAAACTCAAGAAATATGAGTGACATGTAACAGTAACTATTGAGACCGCACGGATTCCCAAAACGATTTTCCCCTCAAAGAAACTAACCATCCATTAAGTTAACATATAGTGATATGATAGATAATGCGTAGAGTATAGCACATAAGTCATATCAAGTAGTTATTGTGTGAACACCACAATAATAATAGATATACAATCAATAACGCTAAGGCACATTGGCATATATGGATTTTCCTTGGAGATATCTTCAGGGCCCGAATCCAAACTCCATGATAAGGATTAGAAACTACCTTCCGAGAAACGTATATCTCTAGGTGGGATATACTCTAAGGTAAACATAATTGGACCACCCTCGGTGTCTGATCCAAGCCATACCAACTCCGACTAGCAATAATCGATAAGCATTTCTAGAGATGGAGTTGATTTACCTTTGAGGTTGCTAAACCCCTCTAGCCATGCCCCTTCTCTGTTTTCTATCATTTTCCTAATGTCGAGGCTACGTTTGGCATCTCTCACTTGAGTCACTATCACTCGAACCGATCATGAATCACTACATAGATTCGAGCATCTTGAATAGATCTTAAACCTCCACATAGGTTCCTTGCACAAGTCCACCGACGATGATAACACTACCCTCTCTCTTGGAATACTCCTTAAGATAGACAGTCCCACACGATAGCATTGTTTGAAATGTTAACGACGACCTCTCCCTTGGACTTAACCTTTGGATTTACAGTTCAACTCTATAACATTTCACTTCACAACCGCTTCCAGAACGTAGATCGCGTGTATGGTTTTGAAGTGGTTTCGAGTTCGAGTCATCTCATGTAAGTACACTCTTTCCACTTACCGGACTCTCCAAAACCAATCGATGAATTTTCGGTAAACTCAACCCCCGTTCATTCGGAAATAAACATATAATACATAAGAGCGGAGATCACCTCCTAATCGTTTAAGCGGAAAAATTTCCTTATCATTTGTGCTAAAAGAGCAAGATGAGTTTATACGTACAGTATAGCATCTCCGAAGATAACTATACCACATAACACTCGTGTTTCTTCTAGATATTTTCAAGGTTATATTTGGACAAGTTCGATAGTCGACTAATCGACTGTCTGGTACAAGATGTTTGTTCATAAATGGAAACAAAGTCTAGTATACTTTCCTGAAACAAATGAACATATAAAACACTATCAAGTCACACAGAGCACAATCAAGCCATACAAAGTTTGGTTAAGCTACTTAAGCAACGCCTAATCTCTTTTGTATAATTAATCCTTTTATTAATTATAAAATCTTTTATTAGTTAAAAACTCTTTTATTAGTAAACTTCTTTTATCCAATAAACTTCTATCTTTTTCCAAAAGATTTCATACTTATAATTTCCTTCAAAATATCCATTTTAAGGATCCAAGTACTTCCATAAATCCATTCAAAATGTTTAAGACTAATGTTACTTAAACATTGTCACTACAAACCCAAAACCATTTCGCTTGTGCTTATATCTAAATCATGCTTTTAAAGATCAATTTACATCTATAAGTATAATCAAAAGGGTTAAAGATGAATGCTATTAATACATTGTTACAACAAACCCAAAACCGTTACATACTTATTTCTATCTTTGCAAACATTTGTTTTAAAGATCTAATTCATATTCGGTCAAGTTCAGCATTTGACAAGTTAACTATCAAGTTCTAAAAAGGATTGCTTATAGAAACCACAATTCGTACGCTTAACTCATTTTCGACATTCCAACTTAACCGTTCCTTGTTCAAGAGTGAAGCCAGGAAAGTTAGAGCACTTGTTGCATCAAAGCCTTGCTTAGACACTTCATTCTTAAATCTCACAAATGGATAAGTCTACCTCATCGACTTTTAGTGTTAAGTATATTATTAATGATTTCAATAAACAATAAGAAATCAACAAGATTAACACGTTTTCGACATTTTCCAACTTACTATTCCTCGGTCAAGAGGGAAGCTCGGTAGGTTAGAGCTCTATTACTCCATCCCTACTCGACATCAATCTTAACTCTCACAAATAGATAAGAATTAATTCATCGACTTTTAGTGTTAAGCATATGTAAATAAGATATTTATACTTAAAAATACTTATAATATGTTTCAAAACACTCATTTAAAATATTACTTGAAAAATAAAAATTTCGAAAAATCATTAAAAACTTGAAAACGACACGTTTTCAAGAAAATATCTCTTCTTTCAACATTCACCATTTATTCTGAATTACTCATAAAGATCTCAAACCACTTTTAAAACACTCTAAAAATAGTTCGTAACCACCTGTAAAAAGAATGAAATAAAATACTTAAATTTAAATTCTTTTCTCACCTTTTAAGTCCAAAAATCAAGTCTAAATGGGGCAGTTTTGCACTTGTGATGTTTTGGCAATTTTTGAGATGTTACTTAACTTTTTCCCATTCAAGATTTTACTAGCAATAAACATACATATAAAACATTATAAATATGGTGAGAAACCCCTAAGGATCTTTCTACAAAGTTCCATAAACATTGCCAAAAACAAGGCAATTTCGAACTGCATCTATAACGACTATTACTATAAGTACACTTTCAAATCCGAGTCCGATCTAAACTAAAGTCCATCTATAACCTATATGCTTTGTTCAAGGCCTTGTCACAAATTATACAAGTCCATTCAAGTCCATTCCAGGTTGGTTCAAGTGCATATACATGGATCACATATGTCGCTTGCTTTAAAGTAAGAATTCAAACCAATGTTTTAACATAAGTTAACAACAATTCAATCAACATAAACATAATGAACACAACATATATATGTGTTATATTTTCAGTCAAAGTGAGGTCTTAACTCACCTTTAATCCAAAAAATAACCAAGATCTAAGAACTAAAGGCAAACCTCCCCTTTGCAACAACCTTTCCTCCTCCTTACATTCATCTTGCTTTTCCTCCCTCCCAGCACCATAATTGCTCATGGCCTATCACCATAGGGGGGAGCATGGCTTTGCTTCTTCATGTTTTGACTTGGTGAAATGTGTTCTAATATTATACTAAGCCTTGTGGCAAAGTTTGAAGTGATTTGAAGTTAATTTTCAACTATTTCTTTTTAGAACATAAGAGAGAAAGAGATGAAGCCATTGATTTTCTAACATAAAGCTTTGTAATTTTTGTTATTTACTAAGGGTGTTACCCTCCTTATATAGGCTTAAGAATGCGATGGGGAAAGACTAAAAACCCCTCAAAACCCTAACATCATTAATTACGCACATCATGTCTACTTTATGCACATAAGTGTAATGACCCAGAATTTTAGTAGATTGATTTTTGGAATATTAAATTGATTCTAAATATTTAAAAGTTAATTTTAGAAGTTAAATAACTTGAATTTCAAATATAGCGATTTATTAGGTAATTGTATTATTGAATTTAAAATTTGGAATTGTTTAAATAATTGAATCTTGAATTTAATGTGAATAAAAATGATTTCAAAAGTTGGTTTAAATTCTATTAAATAAGAACGAAGATTGTAAACCTTTAGTTTAAGTTTAAAAGTGATTAAGTTGGTTTTTATAATAATTCGTTTTAATTAATGTGTAAAAATAGCCTTCCAAGGCACTGTCTCGGATTTCGATGAAACCAGTGTCATTGAATCTGTAATGGTAAGTTATTGTATGCCAATGATTTTTGTGGCGATCGGACGTATTGTTTGGTCGTGCGAGATCGAAACGTGTAGAAACAAATTTATAGAAATTTATATAATATAGTGGGTTTGAAAAAGCAATCTTATGTATATGATCGAATTAGGTCTCGAGATTAGTTCCATTATGTTCGAAATAGGGGTATTACATATAAAACGCCAGGTAGCATTTCTTGATAGGAATTTGAAATTTTCGGACGTTTTACAGCCTTGTATTTTAAATTGAAGTGTGTGTGTGTGTGTGTACCCATAACCTTGCCATACCCTACCCCTACCTTCATCCCATACTGCACGTGCTCTAGCTATACCCCCTCAACCATGTTTCTTCCCTCTATAATCACAACTACAACCAGAGAATGTTTAAAAAATTTCAAATCAAATCCAACCAAATCTAATGGCTCGCTTCGTTTTGGACCGCTGCTGTAACGACCCAGAATTTTGGTTATTTGAAATTGGAATATTTAATTGATTTTAAATATTTAAAAGTTAATTTTTAACTTGAATTTCAAATATAACTATTTATTTGGTAATTTAATTATTGAATTTTATAATAGAATATTGGTCAAATCATTGAATCTGTAGTTTTAAACTTGAAAATAATTTAAAGGATTATAAATTTTATATTAATAATACTGAAGATAATAAAACTTTTTAAATTGAATTTAAAAGTGATTTGTTCAGTTTTAAAAATATATCATTTAAATTTACGTTTAAAAATAGCTTTCCGAGGCACAGTTTCGGACGACGAAACCAGTTCCATTGGATCCGTAATACTGTATTATTATCGAATTTCAAATTTCGTAACGTTTGAAGTTATCGTTTGGCCGTACGGGATATAAACGCGGTAGAATTTATATCGAAAATTCAATATAACAATTGGGTCCAAAAAGCTATCTTCTCCATTCGATCGAATTAGGACTCGAAACCTTTTCCATTGCGTTCGGAATAGGGGTATAATTTTGTGAACGCTTAGCGGAACGCCTCGATAGGAGGTCGAGATTTTAAGCTACGAAATCGAGACGATTTAAATAATATATATGTTTATTGATTTTGACCATATTACATCAGCTTGTTTTCTTTCACCTCATATCACTGTACACAACTCCTATATGCCACCTTTCTTTTCCCCCATCACTTCCCTCTCTTCTTCATTTTAAAAACAGCCGAGATTTAACACAGTGGAAAAATAAAAACAATCAAACTTCAAAAAATTCTTTCTTCTCAAAAACTCAGTGAATTTTTTTCCAATTTGTTTTAAAAATCATGATTTAGTTTATAGTTCGATTTGGTATATGTTTTGCATTATGCGGCCGTGGTTTGGGTAGCTCGACTTCATGCAGCATAGACTAGGGTTTGAATTTGGGTTTGATTTAGCCCGAGTTAGGGTTCGAGGGTGGTTCCATTGGTATTGTCGGGTGCGAAGTACACCATTCCCCGAAGTTTGGTGGGTTGCGGTCCATGGTGGGGAAGTGCGACATTGTGTACTATAGCAATTCGAGCTTTCTGTCGCGTTTCGATTTAGAGCCGCGGCCATGACGGGGTGGTGTGCGATCAAATGTGGGGGAGGGGAGCGACTTGTGGGTGATCTCGATTTGATCGATGGTGGCTCCGGTGGTGGGTGCACGTGCACGGTGTTGAGTTCGTGTACAAGTAGTGGAAATGAGAAAGGGAAGAAGGAAAAAAATATAAATAGAAAGAAGAAAAAAAAGAAGAGAAAAAATGGGGCGACGGCAGACCAAAATGATGGGAGAAGCAGTGAGCTGGGAAGAAGAAGAGCAAGTGGGCCGGGTTTTATATATGGTTAAGTCATTTTTTCTTTTATAAATTGTTTTATAAATTAAAATGCTTATAAATATCATTACTCATTCATGCTAGGTCGGATTAGAACGCAAATTTTTGCGTTGTGATCGTAATAGTGTGTTCTACGACATGAAGCTGGTTTGGGTAAATTTGGAGCTTTTGAGATTTTAACTAAATTCGAACGCTGTTCGAATTTGATCGGAAATCAGAAATGAAGGCGATAATTGGAAGAAACGTGAGTCAATCTCACTCAATTTTGGATTACCGTAATTAATTTTAAATAGTTAAAATTAATTATTGATTGATTGAGAGAGTTGGTAAATTATTATAAGTTGAATGTGATATTATATATAGTATTATATATATTGGAGTGATTGATATTCCCGCATATATATATAGCGGATGAGACCATATACACCCCGCATAATAGCGGATGACCCTATATACCGCGATATCCCCTTCGAAGTGGGATTGGTATTTTTATATTATGCTAACATCTGTGGATGTAGGGAAACAGGTTAGAGGGATCCAACAGAATTCCTCAAAAATGTTGAATTAATTTCATATATTGATATATTATTTGTTGAATAATCTATGGTGGATTATAGTGTAAATTTGAATGTATTGAATGCTATGGTAATTTGGCCTGGATTTTAGTGTTTTTAATACTAATAATAAATGTTTTGAATTTGGAAAGAAAATTTGAAGTAAAATATTTATGGCGAAATTTGGATTTAACTGAAAGAAATAAATTTGGGCAAAATAAATAGTTTGGTTTTGAAATTGTACTTGGCAGTTTTGGAATATGGAAACGTAGCATTTTTTTGAAAAATGTAAATAGAAGAATTTTAAATAATAAAACTTAAGCGATATTTGTTTAAGTGTAAAAAAGGAATTTATTTTTAAAATCAAGATTTTAAATAGTTTGGGAAGATAAAAAGGAAAATTTAAAATAAAATATGGAATTGTTATACTGATTTTAAATAAGATTTAAAATTATGAAATGGAAGTGGAATCGGAATTAGTTGGGTTTTGGGAATATAGTTGGGTTGATTAGGACATTAATTTTAAAAATGGAATTTAATTTAGAAATCGATTAAAAAATTGATTAAGTATTGTGAAACCGTTATAAACGGCAAATGAGACTATGGAAATTATAAACTAGATTTATAAATAAAGTAAAGTGATTATCAGTGGATAAATGGAGATTATAAATTCACGGTGAGGATTTATAAGGAGATGGGTAAATTGGTTTAAAAGAAAATAAATGGTAGATTTATTTTTAGAAATGTGGAAAGGAAATTTACGGAATTTGGACGTAAAAAAAATAGGAAATAAATCAAGAAGGTTTTTCTTAATATTAGACTGGCTATATAGGAGTTGAAAAAATATATTTTTCTGAGAAGTAAAGTTTATTTAAAAAAAGGATTTTTAAGTATTAACTAGAAAATTTAGAAGTGTTAAAGAATATTTTGGAAAATTAATTATTTAGTTGTTTTAAAATTGTTTAAAGTATATTTAAATATTAATCAAGTTAGTTATAGTAAGTTAATTATTATTTAAAGATTAATCATTATTATTATTTTAAAGGGATAAATTATTCAATATTATATAATAAATTTTATTTTAATGGGGTCTTCGCCTAAATTTAACTTGGAAATTATTATAGAAATTTCATAAGTATTATTTTGAAAATTATTAAATAAAGTTTTCGGGAAGTAATGGTATACTCGCATGGCGAAATCGAAGGCAGTGAGTGCCTGCAATTAAATCTTGGACTTCTCTGGGATATAGACGTAACCATTGAGCTGTGAAACCATGGTTTGATACCACAGTGGTACTTTCCATATTATTTTAAAAAGAGTTTTCAAATATTCTTTTTGAAAAAGGGATAGTTTGTGAATTTACTAAATTCGATAAGATAAGTACATATATTTTGGATAAAGAGATTTAGTTTATTAAAATTAAAGTAAAAAGAGATTTGGAGTTTTTCGATGGATAATGGAATATTTGGTTGAATGATTGTTTATTTGATAGTTAAATAACCGACTATCAAATATGGACCAAAAATATAACTTTGGGAATATCTAGGAGAAATACGAGGATTATATGGTACAGTTACCGTTCGAGGTGCTATGCTGTACGTATAAACTCGTTTCGTTCTTCTAGGACATTGATAAGGAAATCCGTCCATGAACGGTTATGAGGTGATCTCTGATCTTATTTTCGTCTGTTTATTTCCTAGAAAACCGGGGTTGAGTTTACCTGAAATATCGAACGTTGTTTCGAAGAGACCGGGATCGGATAAGTTATCCGAAAACCACTTCGATCCAACGAGTACGTTTTTGCAGTGAAAATAAGAGCATGGAGTCGAAGATGGAGCAGTGAAGTGCAAGGGCTAATCGCTACTAATCTTGAGGATTATTCCAAAATGGATGTAGTAGGAATAGTGCCTTTGGTTCCGTTCGGACCCACAACGGACTTGTATGGATGAATGCTATCAGTACATTGTCATCGGAGGACAATGAGCATTCTAAGTGAAAATTCCTTAAAAAGGTAATCGTAGCCTCTAGCCTCATCAACCGGGAATGACTGAAAATCACGGGAGATGCACTAAGGCTAAGTGGGTCGCATCCAAGTAGGGTATGTTTACACCTTTCTAGATACCCTCGGATATTATTTTATTACTATAATATATGGAAGGAGCTCGAAAGAGGGTGGGAACACCCGGGGTGATAACATATTCGGTCTATCCAGGTTAGGGATAGTCCGGTCTTGTGTTGCAGGGGATCCTGAAATTGTCCTCGGTACACTGTTCTAGACGTGTACTGTGACAGGTGGTACCCCAGTGCCTAGTCATTCGTATGGAATCCATTCCCCAATAAACGCCGTACGGTTTGATTGTATCCAACTATGCTGAAACGTGAGAGGCAAGCATTTCAGCTATTTGAATAAGTATTTGTACTTAGACACTATTATAATATCAGAGGATTTGATATGAAATGTTTTGGTTATCGTAAGATAAAAACCCGTCGTGTTTATTTGTGGCGTGGTCTTACAAGATACCTTTATTTTTCAAAGGATTTTGATAACTTTTATAATTCAAATTGAGTGTGTTTTATCCCGCTGGTTTTCCAAACTGACGCGGATGTTATTTTATTATAATGCTCGGGTTAGACTGAGTATTACAGATACAGGATAGGATGCTATGGAGCTCAGGAGGCGAGCTGGATGATGAGATGTATCACACGTACTTGGTTTATATTCCGTTGTGTATTGTAGGCTGTATATTCAACACTTGTGGGGACAGGTTATATAACTATCCAGCATTGATTTGTTGGTTATTGTACTCCGATGATGTAATGTAAAATTAACAGTTGTAGTTTCTTTTTGTATAGAGACATGTTGTTTATTATATGTTGTTCCGCTGCGATTGTGAGATTCTGTGTTGTTATTTATATTTTCTTCTTCTACCTCTTTCTTCTTTTCCCTAAGGATCTGGTATTTCCGGCATTCGATTGTTCGGCATGTAATACAGTGGACGTATTGATGTCGATTTTCGGAGGTTGAAAAATCCGGGCCGTCACACTTGGTATCAAAGCTGAAGGTTAAGTGAGAACCTTGGCTCTGGTGGGGATTACTCATTAGAGATAGGGTCAGTAGCACCCTAGAATGAGTTTGAGTGTATTAATAAATATGAGCGCGTATTTGTTAGTGAATATAAAATTGTTTTATATTGTGTTGATTGATTTGTTGAGTGGCTTATGGATTATTGTCAATACGAGTAATTAACGTTATTAATAGGGATCTCTAAACACTTGAACAGGGCAATTCGACACGGTCTTGTTTTGAAATGGGGTAAATGAAATAATTTTACCCAAATTATTTATATATATATAAAAGAAATAATTTTCGTAAATTATTATAGTTATATATGGTGTGCTTGGTTGTTAGGAAATGATAATATTAAAATTATATCATTGTTGTTGTGGAAATTGAATAAAAGTTGATATTATAACCAAAGGTTAAAAAATTAATTCGTATAACAAAATGGAGTCTGTAAATATGAGTTTATTAATGTGATTTATATTTGAAATGGAGTGAAATTCCAAAGGAATATTTTAATATAGATTTAAAGGATTTGAAATTTGGAAATTCGGGAATTTAATTCCTGTTGGTTTTGAAATATTTTTCAAGTCTTGGAAAATAACAGTAATATTATTTGGAAATATTTTTGAATTGAAAATGAAATCTATTGAGAGTTGGAATAAAAATATTTAAAAAATGGTTTTAAAAAGGAAATAAAAGCACTGAACTCACTTCGGTCGCTGGAAAATGATTTCGGTGATGATTGCAGCATCATCGACTCTCATTTTCGAGTTTCCAAGGGAGGGGTTGCTACCTTAATGATTTGAATTGGAGTTGTTTGCAAAACTGGTTTGGGTTTGAAATGCAAAGGAATAATTTGATATACAAATGGATTGTGTATATGTAATTGATTTCAAAAATGATTTTGAAATATTAAGTAATTGTTTACAACTCTAGAGTTTGATCTAAAATGTTTTATGGAAAATAAATAAGTTTGAAAACTTATAAAAATTTGAAATTTGATTTTGTGGAGTGAAATTTAACTTAAATTAAGTTAAATTAGAGTGAATTTTGAGGAATTAGGCCTAAGTCGGCTAAACGGAATAGTTATTGAATAAAAATTTATTAAGTTGGAAATAAATTAGTGGATGAACAAATTAATTTGATTGTAAGTAAATGAAATTGAAAACTGAATATTGGAATGATATTTAATTTGAATTATGTTAAATAAAGTAGATTGAAGAATTAGTTCGAATGGACTAAATAAAATAAGAGTTTGGAAATAAAATTTGATTGAGATATGAAATAAATTAGTGAATTAAATATGGGTTGAGATATGGTCGATAAAATTCAATACTTAAGATTTGGAAGGTAAATTGAGTTCAAATGAAATTAAAAATTTAATTTGAATAAAAATGGCTGTAAAATTAAGTGATGAAGTGAAAATAAATATAAGAAGTTGTATAAAATATTTATAATAAACTTAAGAAAGTTGATGGTGAAGTTCTTAAGTAAAGTTGGTATTGGGAAATATACTGAGTAAGTATTTGAATGAAGATTAAATAAAAGTTGTGTAAATAGATAATTGTGAATAAGTGTATGAAAATTAAAATAAATGTGAATAGAAAGAATTTGATATAGCTAATAATCAACTGGAAATTAATACGTAAGTTGTACGTTAGGATACATGATAGGATATGATGCCCGGGTCAGACCGAGTATTATAGATACATGATAGCATGTTATGGAGCTCAAGAGGCGAGTTGGATGACGAGACGTATCACACGTACTTGGTTTATGTTCCGCTGTGTATTGTAGGCTGTATATTCAGCACTTGTGGGACATGTTATATAACTGTCCAGCATTGATTTGTTGATTATTGTACTCTGATGATGTAATGTAAAATCAACAGTTGTAGTTTCTTTTTGTATAGAGACATGTTGTTGTTTATTATATGTTGTTCCGCTGCAATTGTGAGATTCTATGTTGTTATTTCTATTTTATTCTTCTACCTCTTTCTTCTTTCCCTAAGGATCTGGTATTTCCAGCATTCGATTGTTCGGCATGTAATACGGTGGATGCATTGATGTCGATTTTCGGAGGTCGAAAAATCCGGGTCGTCACAGCTGCATGCATTTTTAGGTGAGGTTCTCATCTAGAGAAATGGTCGAGGCATCAAGACGAGGAAGATCAATGGTTGGATCGTCGTCATTTGAGGCGAGGAGGCGGCGACGCTCAGTTGAATGTCGAATATAATAGGGTGAACTGCGGCATCGTCATTGAGGTTTAGTCGATGGGGTCTGAAGAGAAAGTATAGAGGAGGGCGAGTGTTAGCTTCGGCCAAAATTGGTGGCGAATGGATGATCGTGGTGATGGCAAGCGGCGGTTGAATGGCTCGCAATTTTTGGGGGTTTTCAGGCGATGGACGGCGTTTTGAGTGATGGCGGCGGTGGTTGGGGGTTCGTTGATGTCAGTTGATCGTAGGGGGGCTCATGGTGGCTTCCGATGAACTACGGCAGCGGTAGTGGACACAAGAAGGTGGAGACGCTGTTGCATGCGTAAGCGGGAAGAAGAATATAAAATGAGGAAAGAGGAGGATTAGTGGATGAGCGGATTAATAGGGTAATTAGTTGAAGTTTAAAATGTGATATGTTTAATTAATTATAATTTAAAATCGAAAACTTATAAAATGTATATCTCTCTCATACATGGTCCAATCGAGGTGTGGATTTTTGCATTGCGCTCGTAATGACGAAATCTTCGCAATGGAACTGATTTGGATAGATTTGGAGACAGTTGAAATTCGGACTAAAATCGGACGTCGTTCGATTTTAGTTCCAAACCGGAACTCCTTGGCAACAACAGAAATAATGGTGAGTTTAACTCATCTTTTTGGTTAATTAGTATGATATATAGTTGATATGTTGAATGATTGTTTGGATGATTTACTATATTTATTAGTTGGTTTGGATATATTTCCACTCCTGGAGCGGATGAGACACTATTACGTTCCCGTGTAAGAGAGGATGACCCTTTCTATGCGATCCCGCCTCAAAGCGGTTGATTTAAATTATTTGGTTATATACTGTACATAATGCAGGGGGACAGGTTGGAGGGATCCTACAGGATTCCTCACCAATGTTGATTTTATTTACATATCTATGTGCTGATATATATGAGTTGTGATGCGGGGGACAGGTTGGAGGGATCCAACGAGATTCCTCGCTATTTTTGAATTGGTTTCAATAATATTCCGGTTATATGATTATTGGATACCAAAAACCAGATTTATTGGCCTAATTAAATTTGATTTGGTATATGTTCGACATAAACCCCATAATGGTAGAAAATCATTAACAATGTTTGTTAAGTGATGAGTTAAACCATGATTGATGTTAATAACAGTAATTAATCGAGTTATTTAATTAAAATAAAATGGTAGCTTATTTAAGTACCATAGTGATTGCTAAGCCTCTTTTTACATCCAAAAAGTTTATATTCAAATCAACTTTAATTTATATTAAAAGTTAATTTATTATTAAAATATATTGTTTAAAGATTATTTGTTTATATTGATATTGTTTTAAAGCTACTTATTTTTATCAACATTGTTTTAAAGTTATTTGTTTGTATTTAATGTGTTTTAAAGATATTTATCAATATTTTACTATTTAAAAAAAAGTTAATTATTCAAATAATTAAGATGGTATGAAGTTAGTAATAATGATTATTAATAATATTTTGGAAATAAATTATTATTATTTATAGTAGTGATAAAGATTAAATGTTATTGTTTTATTTATACTATTCTGAATTAATAACTATTATTTTTAAGATAATCCCAAGGTTAATAATTATTAAAAATGTTTAGTATTACTTTTTATTATTATAATAGTGTTTTAAAGTAAATGATTAGAATTTGTTTATAAATGTTTACGATATTTATAAATAGAGTTTTATAAACGGGATTTGGAATTTATAAAGGGTGTTTCCAAATGGTAACTTGTTGTGTGACAAGTGTTTAGTTGATGGATTTATTTTGTTATAGGGTGTTTTGGGATAATAAATGGTTTTATAACAAGTTTATAGATATTTATAAACGAATTTTAGAAATTAGTTTATAGAATTATAAGAGGAGTTTTATAAAGCATTTTGAAAACTTAAAAGGACTTATTTACAATGTAATAAGAAGGCTTTGTAAATGGTTTTAGATATTTAAAAAGGGATTTTTATAAATGGTTTATAGATTTATAAAATGAGTTTATAAACAAGTGCATGGTTTTATAAAGGGTTTATAAATGACTTGAGAAATAATTTATAAATGGTTTTAGAAATTATAATAGAGTTTATAAATGATTTTAGAATTGGATAAAAAGGAAATCTTCCTCAGTGTTTAGTGAATATACTTCTACCGTTGAGATAAGTATATGGATATTTTCTAAGTACTGAAAATATAAGGATTTGCGGGTAAATCTTTGTAAAGGTGTATATATATACAAGTATCATAAAGTGATTTTAATTAACAAGAAGATTAATCTAAGAGGCTTAGTGTAATGACCCAAAATTTTGGTCGTTTAGTTTTGAACATTTAATTTAATTTTAAATGTTGAATTTGAAATATTATTTGATTTTGGATATGGAAGAATCAGTGAAATAGTTTAAAATTTCAAATATAGCGATTAACGGATTCAGTAAATGGTAAATTAATATTTGAAATTGGATAAATATGGGAATCTAGAGTTAAATGTGAATGGATATGATTTCTAAGTTGTTTTAACTCTATTTGAATTAGAGTGATGGTATTAGACTTTTGAATGAGATTAAAAGTCGATAAGTTAAAATTTGGAATTTATATATATTTATTTAATAGTGAAATTTAAAATATAGTAATGGTGTGAATAATTGAATTTTGATTTAATATGATTCGAAATGATTTCTAATATGGATATAAATTCTATTTGAAATATAATGGAGTTAGTAAGTTTTAAAAATTGAAATTTTAAATGATTTCGACGATTTTGAAAATCACTCGATTTAATCGATGCGTTAAAATAGCCTTCCGGGGCAAAGTCTCGAAATTCGACAAAACCAGTTCCATTGGATCCGTAATAGTGTATTATTATCGGATTTCAAATTTTGTAGCGTTTGGAGTTACCGTTTGGTTGCACGGAATAGAAATGCATTGAAATTAATATCGAAAATTTAATATTTTAATTCGATTTGAAAAGCTATCTTCCACAACGTTATAAATGCCAGAAGGCATGTCTAGTTTGGAGTTCGTTCAAAAAAGCACGTTAATTTTGAAAATAATTTTAAAATAATATATATATATACACACGCCTATATATACTGTTGAAAATAGTAAACCCTAGCAGTAATATCGCAACCGCTTCACACTTTTTCAATGGCCAGAATCAACCGAATTTTCCCTATTGATTTCTCCAGATCCATGCACTTTTACGAAAATCTTCCAACTAAAGAATCGAAGAGCATGGAGAGATCTATATATCCAACGGTAATGATCGAAACGACCTGACGGTTGAGGCAAAAATGGCGATAGATGGTGCACGTTCATTCGTGATTTTCAAGAAGAATAGAGCACCGAGCTCGCTTATATGGTGGCCGTGGGTGGAGTCTAGGTAGGCAAATCAATTGGCGGTGATGGATTGGCTTTGCAGGCGACGAGGGTGGATCGGTAGGTAGGGTTTTGGGGCAGCATGGGTTTCGTTGGTTATCTAAGGACGAACGCATAGGAGAAGGGAAAAGGGAGGTGTGGCCCTGATCTTGTTTGCAGGAATCGAAGGCCCGAACTAAGGTTTTTAAAATAAAAATAAAATGTAATATACATATACATACATACATATATATATATGTATGTATTTGTAAATCTTTAAAATAGCATAACTTTGTCATGCGAGGTCCGTTTGAGACGAAACAAGTGGCGATGGAATCGTGGTGATGAGCACTACGCGCTGAAATAGATCCGGAGATGTTTGGAACGAGCTAAAATTTTAGGTTAAATCGAACGTGTTTGATTTAATTTAAAATTGAAACGTTTGACAAATTAAAACTCAAGGTGAGTTAATCTCACTCAATTTTAGACTGCTGGTATTAATTTTAAATAGTTAAAATTAATTGTTGATTGATTGATAAAATTGATAAATTATTATCAGTTGAATGTGATATTATATATAGTGGTATATATATTGGAGTGATTGATATTCCCACATATATATAGCGGATGAGACCCTATGCGTCCCGCATAATAGCGGATGACCCTATATACCGCGATATTCCGCCTCGAAGCGGAATTGGTATTTTTATGTTATGCTAACATCTTTGGATGCAGGGAAACAGGTTGGAGGGATCCAACTGGATTCCTCAAAAATGTTGAATTTAATCCTATATGGTGATATATGTTTTGTTTGAATAATCTGTGATAGATTATTAAGTGATTTGGAATTGATTGGATGCTTTGGCAGTTTTAGCCTAGATTTTGGTATTTTTAAATACCAGTAATATATGGGTTGAATTGGAAAAGAATTTAAAAGGGATTTTTGAGGTAAATTAATTACCTAGAAATTTGGGTTAATTGATTTGATAAAATAATGGTTTTGAAATTATACTTAACTAATTCGGGATATTGTAAACAGGGATTTTGGAATAAAGTATATAAGAAGGATTTTAAATAATAAATTCTTAAGTGGCACTTGTTTAAAAATAAAGGAGGTTTTAAAATTGAGATTTTAAATAATTGGAAGGATAGAAGTGAAATTGGGAATAAGTATAAAATTGGTTATACCGGAACTCAAGTAAGATTTCCAAATTTACGAAATGAAATTAGAATCGAGAAATTGGGCTTGTTTTAAAAAGAGAATTTTTAATTATTGACTAGGTAACTTTAAAAGTGTTAAAAATATTCTGGAAACTAGTTATTTAATTATTTTAAATTGTTTAAAACATATTTAATTATTAATTAGTTACCTTATAATGATTGTTAAAGATTTATTATTATTATTATTTAAGAATTAGTCAACATTGCTGTTTTAAAAGGTAAATTATAAAATATTCATATGGCTTTGTATAATAACTTTTATTGAAATATATTTGCCTAGATTAAATTTGCAAATTTATTTTAGAAACTTATAAGCATTATTTCGAGATAATTATTAAATAAAGTTTTTGGGAAGTAAATGGTATACTCGCATGGCGTAATCGAAGGCAGTGAGTGCCTGCAGTTAAGTTTTGGATTTCTCTGGGATAGAGACGTAACCTTTGAGCTGTGAATCCATGGTTTGATACCGCAGTGGTACTTTCTAGACTATTTTAAAGGCTTCCAAATATCTTTGAAAAAAATGGTTTGTAAACATACTGAATTCGGTAGGAAAACATATATTTTGGATAAAGAGATTTAAGTGATTGAAATATAAATTTAATTAAAAAGAGATTCAATGTTTTCAGTGGAAAGGGAAATATTCGGTTGAATGATTGTGTGTTGATAGTTAAATAACCAAATATCAAATCTGGACCTAATTATAACTTTGGAAATATCTAGAAGAAGCACGGGAATTATATGGTACAGTTACCATTCGAGGTGCTATACTGTATGTGTAAACTCGTTTCATTCTTCTAGGACGATGACAAGGAAATCCGCCCACTAACGGTTAAGAGGTGATCTCCGATCTTATTTCGTCTGTTTATTTCCTAAAGCACCAGGGTTGAGTTTACCGAAAAATATCGAACGTTGTTTCGAAGAGATCGGAAGCGGACAAGTTATCCGAAAACCACTTCGATCCAACGAGTACGTTTTCGAATGGAAAACAGGAGCATGGAGTCGAAGATGGAGTGGTGAAGTGCAAGGGCTAATCGCTACTAATCCTGAGGATTATTCCAAAATGGATGTAGTAGGAATAGTGCATTCGGTTCCGTTCGGACCCAGAACGGACTTGTATGGATGAATGCTATCAGTACATTGTCATTGGAGGACAATGATCATTCTAAGTGAAATTTCCTTAAAAAGGTAATCGTAGCCTCTAGTCTCATCAATCGGGAATGACTGAAAATCAAGGGAGATGCAGCAAGTCTAAGTGGGTCGCACCCAATTAGGGTATGTTTATCACCTTTCTAGATAACCTCAGATATTATTACTACGGTATATGGAAGGAGCTCGAGAAAGGGTGGGAACACCCGGGCTGATAGCATATTCGGTCTATCCAAGTTAGGGATAGTCCGGTCTTGTGTTGCAGGGGATCCCGACGTGGTCCTCGGTATGCTGTTTCTGGATGTGTACTGTGACAGGTGGTACCCCAGTGCCTAGTCATTCATATGGAATCCATTCTCCAATACGTGCCTTTACGGTTTTGATTGTAGAGCCTAGTATGCTGGAATTTAATTAATGTAACAATTTCAACTATTTGAATAAGTATTTGTACTTAGACACTATTATAATATCAGAGGATTTGATATGAAATGTTTTGGTTATCGTAAGGTAAAAACCTGTCGTGTTTATGTGTGGCGTGGTCTTACGAGATACCTTTGATTTTCAAAGGATTTTTGATAACTTTAATAATTTAAATTGAGTGTGTTTTCTCACGCTGGTTTTCCAGACTGACTCGGGTGTTATTTTATTATAATGCTCGGGTCAGACCGAGTATTACAGGTTCAGGTTAGGATGCTATGGAGCTCAGGAGACGAGCTGGAGACCGAGGCGTATTCTCATACTTGTTTATTCCGTTGCAGTGTTTTTGTTGAAATTACCAGAAATTGTGAGGGCAGGTTGTTATAACTGTCCAGGGTGGTAATTATTGATTACGTACTCTGATGTGAGATATGTATAGTACAGTTTTGTTTTGTGTAAAGAACTATTTATATTATATGTTATTCAGTCCACTGTGAGATTCTGTTTTGTTTAGTTTCTTCTTTCTCCTACCTGCTTTCTTTCCCCTCAACAATCTGTCCTTCCGGCACTCGATCGTTCGGCATGTCATACAATGAGCGTATTTATGTCGATTTTCGAGGGTCGAAAGGACGGGTCGTCACACTTAGTGATTTCCATGGAAAATAAAAGCTTTGTTTGAATGTTTGTTTATTTGATAGTTAAATAACCGACTATCAAAATTTTGGCCTAAATATGAAATCCTTCTTAAGTTTGGTGGTACAAAAATATTCCCCACTAACACCAAAGGATTTTAACTTTAGAAATATCTAGGAGAAACACGGGAATTATACGGTATAGTTATCGTCGGTGGTGCTATACTGTATGTATAAGCTATACTGTATATATAAACTCATTTGTTCTACTAATACAAATGATGAGGAGATCCATCCACATAAACGGTTAGGGGGTGATCCTCGCTCTTGTGTATTGTCTGATTATTTCCTAAAGAACCAGTATTGACCATTATGAAAAATCGATGATGAGTTTGTAGCGTTAGGGAAGCGGAAGAGTGTACTCGTCAGAGATGACTTGGAAACCGTAACCACTCTGAAACCATATGGTTCTATGGAGGAGTTTCGTGATATATTGAGATGTTGGAATTCATGTGTGGTTCCGAGACCCGTTGGGGTGTGGGAATCCATATAGGATTCCGTGATCTATTTTGGTGGCAGCGCGTGAGCTAGAACGCCGAACATAGCCTCATCAGCACTAATGACTAAAACCAGAGATAAGAGGCATGGCCAGTAGGGTTGGCAAACCCATAAGGTGCAGTTGGCTCCACCTAGACGTTACTTATAGTTGTTATGCATGCATGGGGCGATGCACTCGGTCTTAGCTAGACCAGCTATGTTTTTCCTATGGTACATCACTAGGGATATATGCTGCTTTGGAAGGATATCTCTAATTCTTGTGCAGAAGGATGTTTCTCGAAGTACTAATGGCACCTCCATGGAATCCTACACAATTAGCGAGCATGCCTTATCGCTTTTTGATTATATAACTAGTATTGTTGTGATGTACACTCACAAGCATCACAGCTACTTGATTATTATCATTTTCACCCTTATACATTATTATAATATTAATGTAATTTCTATAGAAAAGGTTTTGGTTATCGCAAGGTAAAAACCCGTCCGTGTTTATGTGCGGTGTGGTCTTACGAGACACTTTGATTTCAAATGATTTTTGTAACTTTAAAATCTAGTTGGGTGTGTTTTCTCATGCTGATTTTCCAGACTGACTTACGTGTTATTTTATTATAATGCTCGGGTCAGACCGAGCATATTTACAGATTTTAGTTGGATGCTTTGGAGCTTCAGGAGACAAGCTGGAGGCCCAGAGACGTATTCACGTATATGCTTATTTTCTGTTGCATTCATTGTTGTATTTATCAGAAATTGTAAGAACAGGTTGATATAACTGTCCAGACTGAAATAGGTTAGTATACTCTGATTAATGTTTGTGTATACATATATTACAGTTTCTTCTTGTGTAAAGATTTATTATATATTATAGATTATTCGTTCCGCTATGAGATTCTGTGTTGTTTAGTTTTCTTCTTATCTTCTTCTTTCTTTCCTTTTCCCTAACAGTCGGGTTTTTCGGCATTCGATTGCTCGACACGCAATACAGTTAACGTATTAGTGTCAATTTTTGAGGGTCGAAAATTCCCGGTCGTTACAATAAGCTTAATGGTTAAGGATTTCTTTATTTATTTACTTTTTTTTGCTCATTTTAAAATATCTTATCCTCTCTTACATCATGCATGACATCATTCCATTTAGTTAGCCATAAACATGAAAATATTTTTAGTTGCTAGTTATCTTCATAATGATTAATTAGACGTGCATAAAAAGTTTGAACAACTTTTGTTGAGAAAAAAGCTGCTTATCGATGAAATAATTTTTGGTCACATTATCGATATTTTTTCAAAGAATAAGTTTTTGGAATTTTTTTTTTCAAAACAAGTTTACCATCATTACTTATGATTTAAAAGGGGATTAAAAAGCTTATTACATCATGTTAATAACATTTAGTCCAAGATTCAAATATTTAAATAATTTAGAAATTTAAATACGAAGTGTCCGAAATGCCGGGTTATTACATTCTCCCCCACTTATAATATTTCGTCCTTGAAATTCCAACATGAGCAACCAAAAAGACAATCACACATTGATGCCAATAGTATCCAATCACTAGCAAACAAAACTCACAGTCCGCTCAAGTTCAAAACCTTCTCGTCGCACAAGGATGATAAACAATCTACTAAGCGTACCTTATGCTTAACAGCCTCAGGCTATTACTTAGTTGACGATTTACAATACCTCATAACAAATCGAACGGTTATCCCTAAACTCTCCATAAGCTAATCAAAACATAGTATGCAAATACTAAAGCCCATATGATGCACATATATCATCTGTACACATTTTCAATTCCGATTACTTATTCGATCACATAGATCTCACTTCTCAACTAGTATAGATCACTTGACCTCTCTAGTGCAGACTCTGATTAGGTTCTTTAATTAGAAACCTTCGTTCTCCTTTCATAGCCTTATACCACAATAGAAAACTTGGGGACCATTTCAAGAATCCATTTCAAGTGTTTGCCGTCAAGAATCTAGTGAAAAATCCTTGTTCAGATCGGAATAAACCACCTTGAAATCATGTACTAGAATACTGGATCAAGAACAGTCATGCGAATAAACAATTTACGTACAACTTACGTATTTATCCTATTGGTTTCTTAAATACATCAATTCCTTTTTAATCACACTTATTTAATTAGTATATCTCTTCAATACTAAATTATTTATGCCTCATTTCATTAATCATACTTCAAGTTTATCAACATTTTACACTTAATTACATACTCATATAATACTCCATTACATTGTAAGAGTATATACAACCATCAAATTTGTTAACAAATATGTTTAACAAATTTAAATAAATTTAAATCTATTTTAACTTACTATCTTCTCAATTCAAGTGTTATATAAACTCAACTTTATATTTTCAAAAACACTTTACTATAAGTTCTATAACCACTTGGAGTTCCCGACTATCCAAAACCGTCGAAAATTCCATTTCATTTTAACAAATGAGAACTACCAAACAACATATCATATCATGATGCACTTCCATACTTTCTTAACGCATAAACTATACATATCCATGAAAAAACTTAATAAGAAAACTTTAGAGCTAAACATTGATTTTCATTCCAAATCATTTTGAAATAATATATACATATAAGTTTTGTATATCAAATCTTACTTTGGGTTTAATCAAAATCTATTTTACCAAAACGATTCTGTAGCATCCCACACTTGGAAACTCGAAATGAGTGCCGATGATGTTAAAGTCATCACCAGAATTATTTTCAAGCGACCGGAGTGAGTTCAGTACATCCAATTGACGCCTTTCAGACGTAACCAAATCATTTCAATGTTATCAGATGCTTCATAAATGTTATTAAGTACTATGATCTCCATTTTATAGACTAATTAGCTAAACTAATTTTTAAATAATACTACTATTATTTTCTCCAAAATCTTGAAAAATATTTTCAAAGATACCAGGATTTAAGTTCTCAAATTCTCTATGTAAATCCTCTTCGTTTATAAACCATGTTTATACAAAGTTGATTTCTTATCAATTCACAAATGTATAACTTTGTTTAGATTATAATAAACAAATCTTGTTAAATTCAATTTTTAACCCAACATTATCGTTGAACGCCTTATAGTCGAACTGTGAAACTTAATTCATAGGGTGTTCATATTTAATGTTCCCATAAATTACTATCTATCGAACCATTGTTGTAAGGATATAGATTTCTTATAAATCAACAACTATGGTAAATGCTCATAAACTAACGAATTATAACTAATCAACAAATAAATGATATAATTGAATATTATCATTTCCTAACAAACAAACGTACTATAAATAACTATATCAGTTTTCCTTTGAAAATTGTTTCTTCTATATCAAATATAGTCCTAGGTAAAATTATTTCATTTACCAATTTCAAAAACAATACATCGTTGGTTGCTCTGTTCAAGGGCTTAGAAATCTCTATTGATACCATAACATCCCATGTATCGACTAGAATTCATAAACTACTGAACATACCGATAAACATAATATAAAACATTTTTATAGTACTAATAAATACGCTCTCATATGTATAATGCACTCAACTCATGCTATGACATTCCATTACTCTATCCCTTAATGAGTCATACCTAACCAAAGCCAAGGTTCTCGCTTAACCTTCAGCTCAGATACCAGTTGTAACGACTCATCTTTTCGACCCTCAAATATCGACATTAATACATCCATGGTATTCACATGTCGAGCACCCAAGTGTCGAAAAGACGAATTGTTAGGGTTAAATAAAAGAAAAAGATCAAGGAAGGAGGAACACAATATCTGAATCTCACAACGAAATGATTATATACAAAATCAAAAGACAGTATAAACTGTTATTCTAAGATATAAAGTTTTTCAAAGTTACAGTAATAAGCTGGACAATTATAATAACATGTCCTCACAAATGCTGATATACACACACAAAGCAATGCAGCGAAAATAAATACTACAGTATGAAATCATCCAGCTCATCACCCGAAGCTCTAAAGCATCCACAGCTAAATCTAACAATATACATGGGGCTGATCTAAGCATTATTATAAAATAACACCCGGTTCAGTTTGGTAAACTAGCATGAGAAACTCAAGAAATATGAGTGACATGTAACAGTAACTATTGAGACCGTACGGATTCCCGAAATGGTTTTTCCCTCAAAGAAACTAACCATTCATTAAGTTTAACATATAGTGATATGATAGATAATGTCTAGAGTAGCACATAAGTCATATCAAATAGTTACTGTGTGAACGCCACAACAATAATAGGTATACAATCAATACCGCTAAGATACATTCGCATATATGGTTTTGCGGTAGAGATCTCTATAGGGAAGTCTAATCTGAACTCCATGACAAGGATCAGAAACTACCTTTCGAGCAAACGTATGTTTAGATAGGATATACTCTAAGATAAACATAATTGGACCACCCTCAATGTGTGATCCAAGCCATAACAACTCGCGCTAGCAACAATCGATAAGCATCTCTAGAGATGGAATTGATATACCCTTGAGGTTGCTAAACCCCCTTGGCCATGCCGCTTCTCTATTTTCTATCATTTTCCCGATGTCAAGTGTAACGACCCGAAATTTATTTCTTTGATAAATTGAATTTATTTTTGAATAAAAGGTTGATAATACAAATAATATTGTTTTGAGTGATAATAAGTAATAGTAATCTTATTTTGAACAAATATTTACAAGAATATTTTCCTTGGGATTTATATCGATCGGTGGCATCGTATTTAAATATTGATTTATTTAATTTAAATTAAGATTTAATGATTAAATAATTATTACAATTATTCAAATAATGATTTTAAAAAGGTTATAATTCATTTTGAATAGTTATAAAGCGATAATAAATTATTTATAATATTTTTATAAAGAGATATATTTGATTTGAAAATATAAGGAAAAATCAATACGCTTTATCGGTATAATAGCGATTTTGTAAATAATTGTTAATATAAATTAATATGGTTTTATAAATGAAATGTGATCATTTTAATTCACTAAAAATGATAAGAAATTAATTTTGAAATTTTGTTTACCAATACACACACACACGTTAAAGTATAAGTGAAAATGTGATCGGGAATCGGTTCTCCGATCGGCAACCGTTTATCGAACGAAAGATGTTCGGAATCAATGCCACGTTGTTTATATGTCATGTACACATATGTAACATACAAATGCAACCACTAAAATGCATATGAACGTATGTATACATACCTATATACTTATACATTTAAAAATACATAAATAGCACAAAAATCTAAGATATTTTAAGTAAAGCTTCCTCCTTAAGCTTAAACAAGCAACAAATGCATACATGAGTGGATGGAAAGTGATGTGCACATGGGGGAGGGGTTATTGCTATGTATAATGAATGGGAAGGTGTGTTGGAGAAGCTTGGAAAAAGTGGTGTTTATATATCTTCCTTTACACACTTCTTTTTTCATATAAATACCATACCCTCTTCTCCCTTTTTCCATTCATCTTCATCTTCATATTTCTCAAGCTTTTGCTCCCTCTATAATGGCTTCTAAACTAAAAGAAATAATGTCAAAACTTATTTCAAAAAGAAAATAAATCATAAACTATAGTCATATATAGTAAAACAATCCAAAAGCTCTTCATTTCCCTTTATTCTTCACCAACCCCTCTTCATTCCACCCTAGGCCGAGCCTAACCAAAGCTACACCCTAGGCCGTGCCCTTCTTAGCTTCCACAAAGCTTGGTCGAGACATTTAGGAGCTAAAATCCAAAGAATAGTGAGCTTCAGAATTCGAATAGCGGAGCTATGGCGATTTTTTGTGAATCATTGGAAATCTAAGGTGAGAACTCCTAAAATTATTATCGTATATGTTGGATGATGATATGATGTTGCAAATGGATGTTTAATATGTTTGGTCATCAAGTTTTGAATATATATGCAAGTCACAAATATACACGTCGATAAGCACAAAGGAAATCACTTTCCTTGAATTTATAAAATGGTGTATATGAAAGTGTTAAACCTCTTTGAAATGGTTTAAAATGTATTTGGAATGTTTTATGAACATTTAAAAGTGTTTTGGTAAAGTTTGGAAAGAAATAGAAAATTTGGTCAAAAATAAGCACGTCGCGTAATGGTAGTTCGCGATTTCGCGCTATAAAAATTAAACTAGTGTAAATGATGGAATATGGCTCGAAATTCTTCGAGAAAGAATTTTCCGAACTATTATATCCATAGTTTTCCAATGAAGAAAGAAAATCGGGATTTCAATGAGTAGATTTTGTAAATGAGTAAAACAAGTTTTTGAAAAATCCTGAAATTGCAGTTCGGAATCCAAAACATGATTTATTTGAAAATGATATTTTAAAATTGTTTAAAAATGTGAAATAAATCTTATAAATGTTTTAAAATGGTTTAAAAGAGATTTAAAAAGTGAAGTTTCAAATAATAAAAAGTTGTTTTGATCAATATAGCTTTAAAAGGCACTTTTCCGCAGCACTTTTCTGTATCACTTTTCTATAACTTTTGAAATATGGTTTCAAACCTAACGATTCCTATCCAAATATTTTATAAATGTTTTCAAATGAATAATTAAGAGATTTGGAGGTTTTCTAGCTTAGTGAAGGAAGTTCAAATAAATGATTTAAAGAAAAGCAATTATAAATAAGTGGTTCAATCTTGGCTCTAAAAGCCGACGAGTAGACTGGATTTTTCTATTTGGGAGATCCGTATGTGTGGTCCTTAAACTGAGGGGATTTTTAGGAGCAACCAGTGTCCTGGCTCACTTGGCCTCTTCCCTAGGCGAGGGATAGATAAGGTCAAAATGTCGGAAACGAGTTAAGTATAAAATGATTTAATCTTCCAAATTTAAATACAACTTGGTTTTATGGATATGATCTTCTTGTACTCGATGTTAAAGCCCAAAGAGAGAACTCGTACTACTCATGGAATTTAAAAGGTGATTTCACCATTATTCCACCTATAGTATTTGTTGAATACGGGGATTGATATTGAGTAGAATTAGATGATTTCTATAGATTCTACTCACTTAATATTTATTGGTTTTGGGGATCAACATCCTAGATAACATGGTTTTGACTTGATCGAACTAAAGAGTTTTGAATTAAGAAATCTTTTTTAAGATTTAAATGAAATGATTTTTGGGAATATTTCCCTTAGTATAAAAGAATTGATTTCGAATTATTCCAAGTTTAAAAGGGTTTTAAGTAATCAAAGATTTGATGAGAGAGGTTTGATAATTCCGTATATACCGGAAAGAATGTTTTAGAAATATATCTCCAAGGGAGATTTTTGATAAAAAGAACTTAACTAATTGAAAAATGATTCCCTATTCACAGAACCCATTTTATCGATGATTGGTTAGAAGGAACCGGGGTTGGATTTGGGGAATCCCTATCCGAAAACCACTTCGAACCAATGTATGCGTTCAAACAATAAAGATCAGCTAGAGAGAATGAAGAATGAAGACCAGGGATTTTTGGGATGAAAGGTCCGCTTGTTGATAATTCTGGTTAGCTCCTAAATAATAAAGTAGCAGTTGTCCCTTCATTTCTAAAATTCTTTGGGTTGCAAGGACATCTTGTTACTAATCCTAGGGTAAAATTACCGACAGGATGTGGTAGAAGAGTGCCTTCGGTTTCGTTCAGTCCCAAAACGAACTTATATGGATGAATGTCTAACATTACATTCTTGAGATTTACATCGTTGACTTTTATAAACGTACATCTGTTTAGTGGCGGAGAAGGCAACTTCTCTAAGCTTAACACCATTCTCTGAGACATATGAGCTCGGAGGTTGTATGTTTGGGAAAGTCAATAAGTGATCGATAGAATGGTAGTGTGGCATTCAAAGAAAGATGATGGGCTATGTGAAAAGGTAATCGTTACCTCAGGCCTCACACCTGAAAATGACCGAAACGGGGTTGGATACGGCCAGGCTATGTGGTTCGCAACCATTAGGGTATGGTTATCCCCTTATAGATATATTTCTTCCTGCTATGACGTTTTGGATGTAAATTATTGTGGGTGTATGCTACGAGACATCTCGAATAGGTCGGTAATGACCGAGGTGATGAAGAATTCGGTACTATCCGAGGAAAGGTAGGCCGGTCTTGTGTTGGTAGAGGACCATCTGTTGGGCTCCGGTACATTCCTCTAGAGATGTACTGCCGGAAGGTAGTCCCTTCACCTGGTCATTTGTATGGAATCCATTCTACAATAAGTGCCTGCTATTTTGATTGTAGAGCCTAGTATGCTGGAATTTAATAATGGTAACAATTTCAGCTAAGATTAATAAGTTTATTTGCAAATGTTTTCAAAGATTTGTCATTAAAAATAATATCAGTTATTTTGACGTAAAATGTTTTGGTTATCATAAGGTAAAAACCCGTTCCGTGTTTATGTGCGGCGTGGTCTTATGAGATACCTTATTGTTTTCAAAACACGTATATTGAGTTCTCACACCAGTCCCATGACCGACTAGGAGTTTATTTTGTTTTCCCTTTAAACTCTGGGTGCCCTATTTTCCTGGGCAACCAAGTAGTCAGGATTTTGTCTAGAGTATTTTGGAAGGAGCATGTTGGAGGAAATTTTTGGAGCATGAAGTTGGATTACCCGATGGGGATATCTATCTATCTATTTTTGTTTTCCGCTGTGTATAAGTTAGTAATGCCAGCAAGCGGTGGGAGCAGGCAGTTATAATTGTTCCTGGCTGGGTTTGTGCATACAAAACTCTGATGTACCCTGATGATGGAAGTTGTATGTACTATTTACTTATTTTAACGTAATGTGAGAATTTGTGTTTCTATCTTTTACTTTACTTTACCCCTAAAATTCTGCCTCCCCAGCACTTGGATTTACGGCACATGAATACCATGGATGTATTAGTGTTGATTTATGAGAGTCGAGGAGACGAGTCTTCACATTTGGTATCAGAGTTGAAGGTTAAGCGAGAATCTTGGCTTTGGTGGGGTATAACCCATTAGAGATAGGGTTAGTAATGCCCTAGAATTAGTTTAATCCTTGAGAGTGCGCATTCAAAATCCTTATCTAAATAAAAGTTTTGCTATATACCCATTCCCAAAGATATTTTCGTCTTTGTATTCTAAAGTTATCTTACTAAATCTAGGTGGTAAGACATGAGTACTCGTAGGGGACGAGGGTGAGGAAATAGCAGCACCACAACAACCAACGGTCAAGCTCCAACCACCGCTGTAGACGAAATAGCTCCCGTACAACCCTAGGTTAAATTTTCCACCCTGTGCAAGAATTATACCAACTTAGGTGGAAAACCATTCAAGGGTACAGAAGCTATCATTGAGGTACAAGCTTGGATTAAATCATGCGAAAGGATCTTTAAGGCGTTGGATATCAGTAATGAGCAAAAGAGGTTCTTAACCTCGTGGCAGTTACAGGAAGGGGCTTTGGCTTGGTGGGAGTCCATTTCCCTAAGTGAGTCAGAGGATACTTTCTCTTGGGAAAGGTTTAAGGAGGTTTTGGAGGAGCAGTACATGCCAGCATCCAGGAAATCTCGTCTTTATTGAAGCTTTATGGATCTTAAGCAAGGCGAAATGATTATTGAGGAGCATGCAAATAAGTTTAATGAATTATCTTGTTTTAGGCTGGGACTAATTAACGCGCCTTTAAAGAAGAATGAGAAGTTTATTTCGGGGATGAATGAGAAGTACCAAGGCAGGATGACTGCCCATGTTAAAGGGTCATTTATAGATTTGCTGGATATAGGATTCCGTTATGAAACATTGGACAGGACGAAGCCTGTAGTAGCTCAGACAAATAACAACAACAATAACACCAACAATTGGAAGAAGATGAAGTTTAATCAAAATAGGAAAAAGCCAGGTCAAGGCAAATATGGAGGAGGAGCCCAAGGCAACTCTTCGAAGGAGGCTACATGTTATAATTGCCAACAAAAAGGACACCTATCGACTCATTGCAAGAACCCCAAGGTTTATAGACCACCACCAAACTGCTATAGCTGTCATCAGCAGAGGCACATGATCAAGGATTGTCCGATCATGAGGAAAGGGGAGCAAGCCCGAGTCTACGCAATAAAGGATGAACCTTTAACCTTGCAAGACGTGAAAGGCAAGGGAGTTTTGGAAAGTAATATTTTTATTGAAGATACTTTGGTTAGAGTATTGTTTGATATAGGAGCTTCACATTGTTTTAATGCTATGAAAACTGTAGAGGAATGAAAACTTCAACCTAAAATAGTTGATACCCCTATTTGCATGACAAATCCTATAGGTGGTACTACTAACCTTTGCATGAATTATGAGAGAGTCCAAATTTCCCACTCTTTCCATAAATTTCCTTTTGACCTATTTGTCATAAATTTTATTGGGTTTGAGATTTTACTTGGTATGGATTGGTTGACTAAGTATAAAGCTGTTCTCGATTGCGTTAGTAGAACGATAACCTTATGGACCAGTTTTGGGAAGTTTATCGAAATATCTTACGAAGATCCTAGTCCAATAAGGGGAAGTTTTCTTTATGCATTAGACTCATCCCAGAAAGGATTAGGAACTATACATGTTGTTAAAGAATTCTCAGACATTTTTGAAGAAGTAAAAAGTTTACCCCCACATCGGGAAATCGAATTCCGTATCGATTTGATTTCCAGAGTAATGCCAATTAAACAACGAGACCGAAGGATGGCTCCGAAGGAGAGAGGAGTTAGATAACCAAACCCGAGAGTTATTAAAGAAAGGGTTTATAAGGCCGAGTCGTTCAAGTTGGGGATCGATAGTAGTTTCTGTGGCCAAGTCAGATGGATCTCTAAGGTTATGCATAGATTACCGAGATATGAATAAACAAACGATTAAGAACAAGTATCCTCTACCTCGAATAGATGACTTGTTTGATCAGTTACATGGTGCTCGAGTATTCTCAAAAATGGATCTAGCTACAAGATTCCATCAGTTGGGAATCGTAGAAGAATGCATCCATCTAACTTCATTCAATGGTCCAAACACTTTCTTCGATTGGTTGGTTATGCCTTTTGGGTTAGCTAATGCACCTGCTTATTTTGTAGGCCTTATGAAAAGAGTATTTAGAGATTCACTCAATAAATTCGTGTTAGTCTTTATCGATGATATCCTTATCTATTCTAAGACAGAAGAAGAACGAGAGACATCTAGAAATTCTGTTGGAGAAATTGAGAAATAATGTGCTTAAAGCCAAATTCTCAAAATGCCATTTCTGGGAGGAGGTAAGATTCCTTGGACATATAGTGTCAAGGGACATAGTTTCAGTAGATGATGTAAAAGTTACAACTGTTCTAAATTGGAAGCAACCACAAACTCCTAAGGAAGTTCGTAGCTTCTTAGGTTTGGCAGGATATTACAGAAGATTCATTCAAGGCTTCTCAAAGATTGCCTATCACTTAACAAAGTTGACCATGGAGGATGCTAAATTTATCTGGACTCCTAAATGTGAAGTAGCATTCCAAGAACTCAAAAAGAGATTAACAACCGCTCCAGTCCTAGCAATTATAAATGGAAATAATGGATTAACTGTTTATACTGATGCTTGTAGAGGAGTTAGTGCAGTTCTGATGCTGGAAGGAGGGTGATTGCTTATGTAGGAAGACACCTAAAGACTCATAAGAAGAATTATGCAACGCACAACTTAGAATTATTAGCCATGGTGTTCGCATTAAAAATATGGAGGCGTTATTTTCTAGGTAAGAAGTTTTCATAGTTTGTTTCAATTAAAACTTTGAATTGACCTTAGTAAATAAAATTCCTCTTTTGACTAGGTGAAAATTTTGAGCTCTTTACGGATTATAAATCTTTAAAGTATCTTTTCACTTAGAAGGATTTAAACATGAGGTAGCAACATTGATTAGAATTTCTCGCATCTTATGATCTAGATATTTTATACACACCAGGGAAAGCCAACGCGGTAGCTGATGCGTTAAGTAGGAAAATGCCACTATTTCTTGTTTGGTAGTAACTCCAACTCTTCTCGAAAGAATAGCCAATAAACAAGGAGAAGATAGACAATTTGAAAAGTTCATTAAGGCAACTGAAGAAGGAAGAAATTCAAGCTTTGAGATGGATAAAAATGGAGCGTTGTGGTTGAATAGGTGAATTTGTGTTCTAGATATAGAAAATCTTAGACAGGAAGTGTTAGCTGAACGTCAGAAATCCAAATTTAGCATTCATCCGGGAGTTAACAAAATGTACAAAGATATGACACGCACATTTTGGTGGAAAAGCATGAAAAGGGACATATCCATTTATGTTAGCAGATGCGCCAATTGTCAACAAGTCAAAAGCGACCAGCAGAAAATTGCAGAGTTACTTCAACCTTTGGAAATTCCGATTTGGAAGTGGGATCAAATATTAATGGATTTCATTGATGGCTTACCTCGAACAAGGAAAGGGAACGAAGGCGTTTGGGTTATCATAGATCAATTAACTAAAAGTGCCCACTTCATTCCAATTAAGCCAACAAGGACCGCTGCAAGCCTTGCTGATATAAATAAGAAGGAGATTGTAAGATTGCATGGAGTTCTGAGTAGTATAATGAGCGATCGGGATCCGATCTTTACTAGCCAGTTTTGGGAAGCATTACAGATAGCTTTGAGAATAAGGCTGAATATAAGTACTGCCTATCACCCTCAAGCTGATGGACAAACGGAGAGAGTCAACCGCATTTTGGAAGATCTTCTTAGGGCATGTATTCTAGACTTTGGAGGCTCCTAGGAAAATCATCTACATTTAGTAGAGTTCTCTTATAACAACAGTTATCAAGCTAGTATTGGCATGTCACCATATGAAGCTCTATATGGTTGTTCGTGCAGGTCACCAGCATGTTGGATCGAAATCGGAGATCAGTTAATACTTGTTCTTGATATGATACGAGAAGCTTCAGAGAAAGTCGAGGTAATTAGAAAGAAGCTAAAGGAAGCCCAGAGCAGACAGAAAAGCTATGCGGACCAAAGACGTAGAAACCTGTAATTCTCAGTCAAAGATTCAGTCTTTTTGAAAGTCTCTCCAATGAGAGGAGTAGTGAGGTTTGGAAGGACAGGGAAGTTAGCACCTCGCTATATTGGACCATTTTCCATTCTTGAACGTATTGGCCCACTAGCTTATCGAGTGTAATTTCCAGAAAGGTTGGCAGGAGTGCATAATGTTTTTTATGTATCTCATTTAAGGAAACATGTACATGACCCAAAGCAAATCATATAAACAACTACTCAGGAAGACTTGGAGATGAAACCGAATTTAGCAGTTATCAGACAACCTATTCGAATCATTGCTCGAGATGAGAAACGATTAAAAAGGAAGGTAGTAAGGCTAGTTAAAGTTCAATGGAGTGGTGATGCGGAGGATTGCACTTAGGAAATAGAGGATAGAATAAAGAAGGCATATCCCGAGTTTAGAGTTGAAGAGTGAACTGTATCATTATAGTGTACTCACCACCTATGGTGTAGTCACTTATTCATACTTTTGTATATGTTCCATCATATTGAATATATTTCCTTTTGAGCTATTCTCTCTTATCTTAATTTCGGAGAAGAAGTTCTTTTAAGGAGGGGAGTCTGTAACGACCCACAAATTTATCACTTTGATAAATTGAATTTATTTTTAAATAAAAGGTTAATAACACAAATAATATTGTTTTGAGTGATAATAAGTAATAGTAATCTTATTTTGAACAAATATTTACAAGAATATTTTCCTCGGGATTTATATCGATAAGTGACATCGTATTTAAATATTGATTTATTTAATTTCAATTAAGATTTAATGATTAAATAATTATTATAATTATTCAAATAATGGTTTTAAAAAGGTTATAATTCATTTTGAAAAGTTATAAAGTGATAATAAATTATTTATAATAGTTTTATAAAGATATATATTTGATTTGAAAATATAAGGAAAAATCGATATCGCTTTATCGGTATAATATCGATTTTTGTAAATAATTATTAATATAAATTAATACGGTTTTTTAAGTGAAATGTGATCATTTTAATTCATTTAAAATGATAAGAAATATATTTTGAAATTTTGTTTACAAATATATATACGTTAAAGTATAAGTGAAAATATGATCGGGAATCGGTCAGCAACGGTTTATCGAACGAAAGTTGTTTGGAATCAATGCAACTTTTTTTATATGTCATGTACACATGTAACACACAAATGCATCCACTAAAATGCACATGAACATATGTATACATACATATATACTTATACATATAAAAATACATACATAGTACAAAAATCTAAGATATTTTAAGTAAAGCTTCCTCCTTAAGCTTAAACAAGTCAACATATGCATACATGAGTGGATGGAAGTGATGTGCACATGGAGGAGGAGTTATTACCGTGTATAATGAAGGGGAAGGTGTGTTGGAAAAGCTTGGAAAAAGTGGTGTTTATATATCTTCCTTTACACACTTCTTTTTTCCTATAAATACCATACCCTCTTCTCTCTTTTTCCATTCATCTTCTTCTTCATAGTTCTCAAGCTTTTGCTTCCTCTTTAATGGCTTCTATACTCAAAGAAATAATGTCAAAAATTATTTCAAGAAGAAACTAAAATCATAAACTATAGTCATATATAGTAAAACACCTCAAAAACGATCCAAAAGCTCTTCATTTCCCTTTATTCTTCACCAACCCGTCTTTATTCCACCCTAGGCCGAGCTTAACCTAAGCTACACCCTAGGCTGTGCCCTCCTTGGCTTCCACAAAGCTTGGTCGAGACATTTAGGAGCTAAAATCCGAAGAATGGTGAGCTTCGGTACTCGAATAGCGGAGCTATAGCAATTTTTTTTGTGAATCATTGGAAATCTAAAGTGAGAACTCCTAAAATTATTATAGTATATGTTGGATGATGATATGATGTTGCAAATGAATGTTTAATATGCTTTTATCATCAAGTTTGTTTTCATATGAATGTTGAATATATATGCAACACGTCGATAAGCACAAAGGAAATCACTTTCCTTGAACTTATGAAATGGTGTATATGGAAGTGTTAAACCATTTAGAAATGGTTTAAAATGTATTTGGAATGTAATATGAACATTTTAAAGTGTTTTGGTGAAGTTTGGATAGAAATAGAAAATTTGGTCAAAAATAAGCGCGTCGCGTAACGGTAGTTCGCGATTTCGCGCTATAAAAATCAAACTAGTGTAAAAGAAGGAATATAGCTCGAAATTCATCGAGATAAGAATTTTACAAACTATTATATCCATAGTTTTCCAACGAAGAAAGAAAATCGGGATTTCGATGAGTAGATTTTGAAATATGAGTAAAACAAGTTCGGAATCCAAAATAGGATTACTTTGAAAATGATATTTTAAAATTGATTAGAAATGTGAAATAAATCTTATAAATGTTTTAAAATGGTTTAAAAGAGAATTAAGAAATAAAAGTGAAGTTTCAATTAGTAGAAAGTTGTTTTGATCAATATAGCTTAAAAAGACACTTTTCCGCAGCACTTTTCTGCAGCACTTTTCTATAACTTTTGAAATATTGTTTCAAACCTAACGATTATTATCCAAATATTTTATAAATGTTTTCAAATGAATAATTAAGAGATTTGGAGGTTTTCTAGCTTAATGAAGGAAGTTAAAATAAATGATTTAAAGAAAAGCTATTATAAATAAGTGGTTTAATTTTGGCTCTAAAAGTCGACGAGTAGACTGGATTTTTCTATTCGTGAGATCCAGATGTGAGATGCTTAAACTAAGGAGATGTTCAGAAGCAACCAGTGCCCTGGCTCACCTAGCCTCTTCCTTGGACGAGGGATAGATAAAGTTAAAATGTCGGAAACGAGTTAAGTATAAAATGATTTAATCTTCCAAATTTAAATACAACTTGATTTTATGGATGTGATCTTCTTGTACTCGATCTTAAAGCCCAAAGAGGGAACTCGCACTATTCATGGAATTTAAAAGGTGATTTCGCCGTTATTCCGCCCGTAGTATTTGTTGAATACGGGGATTGATATTGAGTAGATTAGATGATTTCTATAGATTCTGCTCACTTAATATTTACTGGTTTTGGGGATCAACATCCTAGATAACATGGTTTTGACTCGATCAAAATAAAGAGTTTTGAATTAAAAAATCTTTGTTAAGATTTAAATGAAATTATTTTGGGAATATTTCCCTAAGTATAAAAGAAATGATTTCGAATTATTCCAAGTTTAAAAGGGTTTTAAGTAATCAAAGATTTTATGAGAGAGGTTTGTTAATTCCGTATATACCGAAAATAATGTTTTAGAAATATATATTTCCGAGGGAGATTTTTGATAAAAAGAACTCAACCAGTTAAAGAATGATTCCCTATTCACGAAACCCCATTTTATCGATGATTGGTTAGAAGGAACCGAGATCGGATCTGGGGAATCCCTATCCGAAAACTACTTCGAACCAATGTATGCGTTTGAAAAATAAAGATCCGATAGAGATAATGAAGAATGAAAACCAGGGATTTTCGAGATGAAAGCACTGCTTGTTGATAATTCTGGTTAGCTCCCATATAATAAAGTAGCAGTGGTCCCTTCATTTCTGAAATTCTTTGGGTTGTAAGGACTTCTCGTTACTAATCCTAGGGTAAAATTCCCGACAGGATGCGGTAGGAGAGTGCCTTCGGTTTCGTTCGGTCGCAGAATGAACTTGTATGGATGAATGTCTGACATTACATTCTTGAGATTTACATTGTTTGACTTGTATAAACGTACATCTGTTTAGTGGCAGAGAAGACAACTTCTCTTAGCTTAACACCCTTCTCTGAGACGTATGAGCTCGGAGGTTGTATGTTTGTGAAAGTCAATAAGTGATCGATAGAATGGTAGTGTGGCATTCAAAGAAAGGTGATGGGCTATGTGAAAAGGTAATCGTTACCTCAGGCCTCACACCCGAAAATGACCGAAATTGGGTTGGATTGCGGCAAGGGTATGTGGTTCGCAACCATTAGGGTATATTCAGCCCATTCTAGATTTATTTCTTCCCTCTACGACGTTCGAGATGTAAATTATTGTAGAAGTATGCTACGAGACATCTTGGATAGGTCGGTAACAACTGGGGTGATGGCATATTCGGTACTATCTAGGGAATGGTAGGTCGGTATTGTGTTGGTAGAGGACCATCTGTTGGGCCTCGGTACATTCCTCTAGAGATGTACTGCCGGAAGGTAGTCCCTTCACCTAGTCATTTTCTATGGGATCCATTCTACAATAAGTGCCTGCCATTTTAATTGTAGAGCCTAGTATGATGGAATTTAATAATGGTAACAATTTTGGCTAAGATTAATAAGTTCACTTGCAAATGTTTTCAAAGACATGTCATTATAACTAATATCAATTATTTTGACATAAAATGTTTTGGTTATCATAAGGTAAAAACCTGTTCCGTGTTTATGTGCGGCGTGGTCTTATGAGATACCTTTTTGTTTTCAAAACACGTATTTTGAGTTCTCACACCAGTCCCATAACCGACCAGGAGTTTATTTTGTTTTCCCTTTAAACTCTGGGTGCCCTGTTTTCTCGAGCAGGCAAGTAGTCAGGATTCTGTCTAGAGTATTTTGGGAGGAGCATGCTGGAGGAGATTTTTGGAGCATGAAGCTAGAGCACCCGATGGGGATATCTATCTATCTATCTTTTTTTTTCACTGTGTATAAGTTAGTAATGCCAGCGAGTGGTGGGAACAGACAGTTATAACTGTTCCTGGCTGAGTTTGTGCATACAAAACTCTAATGTACCCTGATGATGGAAGTTGTATGTACTATTTACTTATTTTAATGTAATGTGAGAATTTTTGTTTCTATCTTTTACTTTACTTTACCCCTGACACAGCATTTGGATATATGACACGTGAAAACCGTGGATGTATTAGTGTCGATTTTCGAGAGTCGAGGAGACAGGTTTTCACATCAAGGCTACATTCGGCATCTTCCACATGAGTCTTCATCATTCGAACAAATCATGAATCACTACATGGATTCGAGCATCTTGAACAGATCTCGAACCTCTAATAGGTTCCTCGCATAAGTCCTCCCATGAATACTAACGTTGTCCTTTCTTTTGGAATACTCCTCAAGATAGACAGTCCCATAAGATAGCATCATTTGAAATGTTAATGCTGACCTCTCCCTTGGATTCACTACAACAAAATACTCATTTCGCAACTGGCTATGCCAGTTGTAATAGGCCTATTGCAACTGGCAGCCGTCAGTCTTAATATGCGAAGTTGCAATAGAGTTGGTTCATTTTGCAACTGGTTTTGTCAGTTACAATAAGATCTTTTACAACTGGTTTTGCCGGTTGCAATAGGATCTTCTACAACCATTTTTACGAATTGCAGTAAAATCTTTTGCAATTGTCTTTGCCCATTATAATAGGGTATTTTACAACTGTTTTTGCCGGTTGTTAAAAAAACTCAAATGAGAAAAAATAAATACTGCTACATTGCACTCATAAATTTTTGCATATTCTTATAATCCGTGCATCAATGAATCTAACACCGCCGTATTTAGTCGTCGAAGATTAATAACTATGGATGACTGCAACATTTGTAGCCGTTAGTTTTGGGCCTCCAAGTACGAGGATGTTACAAGTTGGTATCAGAGCATAGGTTTATGGTTAAACATAAAATAAACCAAAAGTTTTCAAACATAATCCTAATGAAGTAAAGAATAAGAGTGGGGTTTGGGTTAACGTTATAGTAACGTACCTGTATTTGCAATATATATATATAAGTACATATTCCCCTCTCTTTTAGACCGTTCTTCTGTATCTTACTAAGGCTCATATGCAAATTTACAAGAAAGAGGATATGGAAGCAGGAAATGGAAGAGGAAATCTAGGTGGAGGTAGCACCATAACCAACGAAAATCCTCGACCTAATACCAGGAGGAATCAAGGTCGACAGGCTAATGCTAATCCAAAGGCTGAAGCCAATGTAGGTGCTAGAAATCCGTTAGTAGATGCAGGGATAGTGTATCAGTTGTTGGCCAATCTTTTGCAAGCAAGAGCTATTGGTAATATTGGTGGAGTTAATCCTGTAGTTCCAATTGGTTGTAATTATGCTAAGCTAAGCAGAGACTACACCAGTCTAGGTGGAAAGCCGTTTGTTGGAACAAAGGATGCTGTTGAAGTGGAGAATTGGCTACTGAGATGTGAGAGGATCTGTACTGATTTAGGCTTGGATGATGGAGAAAAGAGAAGGCTAGCCTCTAGACAGTTGCAAGGGTTAGCGCTTCACTGGTGGAACAGTGTGACCGCTGAAGTTTCGGAAGAAAAGCTGACATGGGCTGATTTTAGAAGGAGGTTTGAGAAGAGGTTTTTATCTGAGGTTGCCAAGCCGGCATTGATGAGGAAGTTCATGGATCTTATTTAGGGAGATATGTCAGTGATCGAGTACGCTGCTAAGTTTGATGAGCTGTCTAGATATGGTTATGCTTTGGTAGACATTGATATCAGGAGGAATGAGAGATTTATTCGTGGACTAAGGCTAGAGCTAGGCAGAATGACTATGACTCATGTCAGAGAGCCTTGTAATGTGGTGGTGGAGATGGCCATTCGCCACGAGGAGATGCTTTCTACTTTCGGAATAGAGAAACCAGCTGAGAATCAGGGTTCTTAGGGTAAGAAGAGGAAGTTCTTCAAGAAAAAGGGCGCTTAGAAAGGAGGAGCAGCCAAGAAAGGGAAAACTGTGATGGAAGATATGCTTTTGATTCTGAGTATACCAGTTAGGGTACTATTTGATACTGGTGCATCACACTCATCTATATCACAATATTTGGTTGATAGGTTATGCATAGAGCCCACATACCTTATTACTTCCTTAAGGGTTGCGAATCCAATAGGAGGTTATGCAACTCTGGGGATAAGATGTGTCTAGTTAGAACTTGATTTGTTAGGTCATAAGTTTGCATGTAGTTTGTATGTGTACGATTTCGTAGATTTCGGAATCTTTTAGGTATGGATTGGTTGAGGAGGTATGAGGCCAGGGTATTCTGCTAGTATGGGGAGATATCTTTGAGACATGCAGATAGTCATAACCGAATTATATTCTCAGTAGAGAATTCTGACCAGAGTTGTTGTGCTTTGTTAAGTGCAATGGAAGTGGTTGAAGAGTTAAGTCAGGTTCGGATTGTAAGATAGTTTGTAGATGTGTTTGAGCCAGTCATAGGGCTACCACCGAAACGAGCTGTTGAGTTTCGGATAGATCTTGTGCCAGGAGCTGAACCTGTGAGTAGACCACCTAAGAGGATGACACCGACGGAGGTGAAAGAACTAAAGGTTCAGCTAGTGGATCTTGAAGGAAGGAATTTTATTAGACCAAGTAGTTCGCCTTGAGGAGTGGCCACGGTATTCGTGAAGAAACCAGATGGGTCCTTAAGGATTTACATCGACTATCGTAAGTTAAACGAAAGGATGATCAAGAATAGGTACCCTCTACCGAGGATAGATGATCTGTTTGATCAGTTGAGTGAAGCCAAAGTATTTTCCCAATTGGATTTGGCGATGGGGTTCCATCAGTTGAGAGTGGCGGAGGATAGTATTCCTTTGACGACATTTCAGACTAGGTATGGTTCATATAAGTGGTTGGTGATGCCATTTGGATTGACAAAAGCACCTGCTTTCTTCATTGATTTGATGAACCGGGTTTTCCGAGAGCACTTGGGTAGGTTCGTATTGGTATTCACAGATGACATTTTAGTATACTCAAAAGATGAAAGAGAGCATGAGATTCATCTTAGAGTGGTGTTGGAGACGCTGAGGCAGAATCAGTTGAAGGCGAAGTTTTCCAAGTGTCATTTTTAGAAGAAAGAGGTTAAATTTCTTGGTCTTGTGGTTTCAAAAGAAGGATTGTCAGTTGATCCAGTTAAGATCGAGGCAGTCAATAATTGGAAGAGACCAGAGACGGTAACTGAGATCATGAGTTTTCTTGGACTTGTTGGCTATTATCGGAGATTCATTAAGAATTTCTCACGGATAGCAACACCTTTGACTAAGTTGACCGGGAAGGATGTGAAGTTTGTTTGGTCCGACAAATGTGAGGAAGGGTTTCTTAAGTTAAAGCATTTGTTAACTAATGCGTCGTTGTTAGTAGTTCCAGATGGTAACCAAGGGTTGGTAGTATACACTGATGCATGTGGGACTGGATTGGGAGCAGTATTGATACAAAGGAGCAAGTTTATTGCTTACACATCAAGGTAGCTTAGACCGCATGAAGTTAGATATCCTACTCATGATTTAGAGTTAGCTGCAATGATATTTGCCTTAAAGATTTGAGGCATTATCTCTTAGGGGAGAGATTTGAGTTGTATACCGATCATACGTCATTAAAGTATTTATTATCTCAGAAGGAGTTGAATATGAGGCAGCAGAGATGGTTGGAGTTTTTGGCTGCTTGTGATTTCGGTATAGAGTATACTCCTGGGAAAGCAAATAAGGTAACAGATGCTCTCAGTAGAAAACATCATAATGTGGTGTTAACGATGTTGGCAGAATGGAAGGATCTGAAGCTTTAGCCAGTTTGGTGTGCAGTTGAGATCTACTGCTAGTTCTAGTCAGGGTACTGCCATGTTATCTTGTTTAGAAGTTAGACCAGTGCTGATTGAGAGTATAGCTTCTAAGTAGAGGGAAGATCCAGTTTTAGCCGAGAGGATTAGAAGGCTTGAGAAAGGATCCGAGATTGATGACCTAATAGAATTTAATCTTGACCAAAGAGGATGGTTGAGAAAGAAGGGACGATTATGCATTCCGAATGTAGAGAACTTAAGGAGGGAAGTTCTGGAAGAAGACCATCGATCGAAGTTTACGATTCATCCTGGAGGAACCAAGATGTATCAAGATATGAAGAGGAGCTTCTATTTAGAAGGCATGAAGAGGGATGTTGGCTGGTGGGTTAGGTAGTGTGTTAACTGTCAACAAGTGAAGGCCGAACATCAGAAGCCAGTGGGTTGCTCCAGCCTTTAGATATTCCAGTCTGGAAATGGGATTCGATATCGATGGATTTTATAGACGAGTTGCCAAGGATGAATAGAGGAAACGAAAGTATATGGATCATTGTGGACAGGTTGGCCAAGAATGCCCATTTAATTCCAGTAAAGTCAAACAGAACGGCACCTGTTCTAGCAAAGTTGTTTATGAAGAACATAGTTAGACTGCATGGAATTCCTAATAGTATAGTCAGTGACAGAGATGCATTGTTTACTAGCGAGTTCTGGAAGAGTCTACAGGATGTGTTCGGTACCAAGCTCAAGATGAGTACCGCTTACCACCCTCAGACAGATGGGCAGACAGAGAGAGTCAACAAGGTACTTGAGGATTTGTTGAGAGCTTGTGTGCTAGATTTTGGTGGATCGTAGGAAGATCACCTACACTTGGTTGAGTTTTCCTATAATAATAGTTATCAGACTAGTATAGGAATGACGCCTTTTGAATCTTTATATGGAAGACCATGCAAATCGCCAGCATGTTGGTTAGAGACTGGAGATAGATTGGTCTTAGGTCCGGATTTGGTTAGAGAGGCATCAGAAAAGATTGAGTTAATCCGAGGATGGATCAAGGAAGCTCAATCCAGGCAGAAGAGTTACGCAGATAAGAAGCGTAAAGACCTAGAGTTCTCAGTGGGAGACACAGTTTTCACTAAAGTATCACCGATGAAGGGCGTGCTACGATTTGGAAAGTTAGGGAAACTGGCACCGAGGTATGTTGGACCATTCCCAATCATAGAAAGGATTGGAAAGCTCGCTTACCAAGTGGAGTTGCCGAGCAGTATGGCAGGTGTCCATAATGTATTCCATGTGTCTCATCTTCGCAAGTATGTGCATGATCCATGGGCTACTATTCCTCAGACAGAGTTGGAGGACTTGGTAGTAGAGCCTGATTTGACTTTTGTTAGACAACCAGTTTGGGTTATAGCGAGAGATGAGAAAAGATTGAGGACCAAGACAGTCAAGTTGGTGAAAGTTTAGTGGAACGACAACGAGAAGGACTGTACTTGGGAAACGGAAGACAGGATTAGGGATACTTATCCTGGGCTATTATGAGGGTATGTTCTATATTTGTTTTATATAGACTTATTGGCTGGTAGGACATACTAACTTTTGTTTGCATGGTTGTTATGCTTGTTTGTAGTCCTTATTGAATTTCGAGGACAGAGTTCTTTAAGGGGGGAGCCTGTAACTCCCCTAATTTTTGTTTAACATTATTCAGGACATTTAATTGGATAAATTAAATAGAATAACGTGGCTGATTAAGGAGCTGAGATTTAATTGTCAATTAACTTGGCCACGGCTAAACTAATGAATGTATAAGTATGGTTTATAATTTATAAGTTAGGAAAATAAGAGGATGGTGATATGGGAATAGCCACACCCATATATCCTTAAACCCTCCTTTATTCTCACCTACCATTTCATAAATCAAAATAGACATAAAAGAGAAGTTATAGCCAGAAATTAAAACCTTAGGAGATCAGCAAACTTGGAAAATCCTAGGTAGAAAGCTAGAAGATTAAAGCTAGGGTAAATCATCATCTCATTTTTCCTTTTTTTGTTCGGTTATGGATAGTAACCGAATGTATTTTGCTGTGTTGATCATGTTTGGATCTAATAATCATTGTTTGGATAGAATATGATTTATGGTGATTTATTAGAATTTATATGGAATTAAAATGATGGGTTTTAAAGTAAAAACCATAGTAAACGACCTCCAAACGACTTGATTTTTGGATATGTTGTGTAAAACATAATTTTGGAGATGAGTTTTTAATTTCATAACCGTCGAAGTTAATAAGAATATTTTATGAATTTCCTAAGGTGAAAAAGGCATTTATTTTGGGTTTTAATTATTAAAAATAATAAAATAATGAATTTTGCCTCGAAATTTTTATAAGATGTAGAAAATGTTATTTCAGATTTTTGGTGAATTCTGGGATTTTTTCCAAGTAATTTCGATGTATTATAAATTTTCTAATCTAAAAAGGCTTAATAATTATATTAAAATATTAATATAATTAATTATTTTGAAAATAATAAAATTTGATCTATAGCAGTTTTTCTGCAAAGAAAGTGTTAAAGTTTGTCATTAACCTCTAGAAATTTGACTAAGAATAGGAGTTGGTGAAAAAATACTTTAATTAGCAAATAACAGTTTTCAAGTTATTTACGACTCTGCCATTCGACCTTGTCGAAAGCAACTTTCGACTGCATCATTCTGCAGCAGTTCTGGACCCTTTTGTAGCATTTTCGGAAGCACCTTTCGACTGCATCATTCTGTAGCAGTTTTGGACCCTTCTGCAGTAGCATTTTGAAAGCACTTTTCCACTCAGTCGAAAGCTCTCTTTAGACAGCAGTTGTAAATGTAGCGGAAGCCCTTTTGTAACAGTTTTCACCAGCTTTGTTTACAAAACTTCAAATAGGCATAACTTTCTAAACGTAAGCCTGTTTTTATATTGCGACCACTCTACGGAAACAGAAACCATCATTTGAACACAATGGAATAGGTTAGAGACCTTAATTATACACCTATAAAAAGTTATAGCTAAAACAAAGTTTTATATTTTTGAAGGAGCTGATTTTTTTTGCTTTCGAGTATGTATGCTTTTTTTTCTTTGCCTTCGAAGGGGATACTTTCGAAGGGGTTGAAAATTGTTTTCTTTTAACCAAGTTTTATACTTTCAAAAGGGGTACTTTCAACTGGTTTCGAATGAGTTGATTTAACTTTAGAAGCTTAGCTTCGAAACCAGTTGAAAGTACCCCTTTCGAAAGTATAAACTTGGTTAAAAGAAAATAATTTTACAACCCCTTCGAAACATTTCGAAAGGTAGAATTTAAAGTACTATAAGGAAGGAGCCTAATGTTTTTAAGAGCTTTCGAAGGAGGTTATCCTATGAAGTCGAAAGCTAGGTTTCGAAAGGTTTTATGACCCAAACTCTATTTTTAAAGGAAATACCCATGGCTACATTAAAAGAGTTTATAATGGTTTAAGAAGAATATATCTTTGATAAATTAAACCCACAGGAGTGGTATTGCTATGTTGTTATATTGCTTTCTCTAATACGAATATATTCACTTTATAATGGACCCATAACTGCATTTTGGGGGAAAATGCTAGGAGAACCAGTTAGGTTGACCCAGAAGTGAATAAATTGAATAAACTCCTGAATGAGTAGAATTGCATCCGGGAGGTCAGGAAGACCAGAATATAAGATGCTAGAATATAAAGGAAAGATATTGGTAGGGGCCAATAGGTTTACGGTAAGCCTATGAAAACTGTATGATATTGGCATTGGCCAATAGGTTCATAGTTAGCCCATGAAAACTATGTATAAAAGAGGATGTCAAATAGACAGGTTCATAGTTAGCCCATAAAAACTATGTGTAAATGAAGATGTCAGATAAACAGGTTCATTGTTAGCCCATGAAAACTATGTGTAAATGAAGATGTCAGATAGACAGGTTCATAGTAAGCCCATGAAAACTATGTAATTGGACATGGAGTTCTTAAATGTTTAACCGGTTATTAGTCAGCCTATGAAAACTAACAGGTTAATAGTAATCCTAAAAGCTATAACTGAGATAGATAGTCAGAATGAATGGGGATGGGTAATCCAGATTTCATTTGCTTGTTTTGCATATCATCATAATGTTTTGAAATACTATGTTTTTAACCATTGTGGATGCATGAGCACAATATATGGTTTTTAAATGTTTTAGGATACTAGTAAGGGGAAAACCCGTTCTGCTAAGCGGCCTGGTCTCACTAGATATCCAAATGATTTGAGGTGATAGACTATTATTCATACCAGGCTTTATGTCTGACTTGAAGTTTTTGTTTTCCCCTTAAGCTCTCGGGTACTAAATTGATTTTGAGTAGTTTGAGATTTAAGGTTTTCAGGTTCTCTTCTTAGATAAATAAAGCTTCCGAAGGCGTGCAAGAGGTAGTTAGTTATTTAGAGTTATCTTTTTCCACTATGTATTTGGATGTAAAGAAGAATTATTAGCCTTATTATATACTCTGATCAACCAAGGGGGCATCTTCATATGTCGCTCTTGGCGTATGTGTAAGAATTTTGTTTTACTGAAAGTGGTTAACGTTTTAGGATTATGTAATGAATATGAAATGTTTTGAATGGAATGTGGAATTATTTTTTTTGAATTTTTAAATTTTTTCCATATTCTTGTGATATGTGTATTAATGAATCTAGCACCGCCGTATTTGGTCGCCGAAGATTAATAACTATGGATGATTGCAGCATCCATAGCCATTAGTTTTGGGCCTCTAAATAGGGGGATGTTACAGTGTCCCTATGCACCCCTTCTTTACGAGCACACTAGAAGCCTCCGAGTTATCAACGATTCCTTTGCACATGTCTCCCCAATGTAACTCAATCGTTCCATCATGCCTATTTCCACAGTAGGACACAGTAGCAAATCCTACTCACAAACACCCATCGTTGAACTTGCCCTCGTGGATCGCCATCACGACTCCCATCATTAAGTCTCCATCTTCAGAACACCAATAGACATCCATCGTAAGTCATTGAGCCATTGTATTAAGGTCTCGAAGTCATCATCGTCGATGTCGTCATGTCTAAGTGCTACGCTATCGCTTCACTAGTTGGTACACAAAACCCAAAGTCGTCCTGAGTCGTTTGAAGTAATTACCCTGATTTTAATTAGCATTATTTAGGAGATTTAATATGATAAATTAAATAAAATAATGTAAAAGGTTAAAGAAATTAAGATTTGATAATTAGTATGGGTCGAGCCTTAATTAATGAACCAACAGAACTAATTAGAACATTAATATGAAGGAGGAATTCATGAGAAGGGTAAAATAGAAAAAGGGTTACATTTCCTAATACAAATCTCCACCTGCTTTCTCATTCATTTATTTTACACTTATAAAAACTAAATTAAAGCTTAGGCTAGCCATTGCTAGAGGATTCAAGTGGAAGAAAAGCTAGGAAAATAAGTGGAAAGCTTAGGGAAATCAAATCAAATTCAAATCTCAACCATCTTAAACCATTCAAGGTGAATAATAGTTCTGCATCTCATGTTTTATTTGTTATTTTCGGTTTTAAGTATAAATTTGATTCTTTTGCTCATGTTATGTCATGCTAGGATAGTTTAAATGATTATATGCTAATTGGTGAATTTATGGAATTTATTTAGGAAAATTATGTGATATGTTTGAATTAGAAAACCTATCATATGAAAAACAATCGACTTGAAAATTTAATATGATGTTAACAATATTATTTTGGAAGTGGGTTTTACTTTCATAATTTTTTGGTTTAAAGAAAATATTTGGTGAATTTTCTAAGACTTGAAATGGGATGTTTCGAGTTTAATTATTTAAAATAATTAAATTATGTTTTTGATCTTGAAATTTTTATATGTTAAATAATTTAAAAATTGGATTTATTATGATTTTTAGTGATTTTTCTCAAGTGTTTATGATTTGTAGTGAATTATTTAAGCTAGAAAAGCATAAGTCTTTTGTTAAAATATTAATATAAAAGGTTTAGTTTCAAAATGTTTTGGGAATGTTCATTCTGGTAATGGGCAAGTTTTTGAAAAGAATTATGATAAAGTATTTGTTAACCAATAATATTTTGATAAACAATAGGGGTCGATGGAAAAGAACTTACTTTTATTAGCAAATAAACAATTTTAATATTAATTACGAATATGCCATGTCGGCGATGACGACGTCGTCATTCCTCTTCATTGCTACTATGACTTCATTGACAACTAAGGGTGATGCACATGATATCAATTATTGTTGGTATGAAGTGAATCTGCTAAGGTTGAAGAGGCTCAAAGTCGGCATCCTTATTGTCGACGTTAACCTTGCCGCATGTTTTGCTATAGTGTCGCACTTTATATAGATATACGGGTATAGTGCCTCATACCTATGACGTCACTGACCGTATTGCTTTCAAAGTACTTATATTAACTTCGGCTCTAATGAGGCTGCTTATTTTCTATAAGGCAATAATGTTGCATTTTATCTACTTCCACCCTATTGAGGTCGTGTTTTCTATAAGGGCGATGATGCCACAAATTATACCAGCTATATATGATGTCGCGTTTATTATTTCGACCTTAATGACTATCGAGCTTAATCTTTATAACCTGTTTTCGAAGACGGCAATATAGTGCCACGTTTTATCACTACGGCTCTGATGAAGATGCCTTTTTTCTTTAAGGCATTTGATGCCGAGATTTAACTATGCCGACATTAAGCTTTAAGACCTTAAACTGTGCAAACTATTTTTTATATCCTACGGCATCAACAATCTATGAAGTGCGATGCTCATATTAGCGACCTTATAGCCTTATGTTTTATAAGTTAAAGACTTTAGCATATTTTTATATTAAAGAAGGGCGAAGACCCATAGTGGCGATGAGGTCGCCGACGTTACCATCAATATAAAAGTTATATATTGTTTTGGCTCTATGGCCTATGGTTTCGAAGTGAGTTAACATCTAAGTGATTTAATGATTCATCAATTATTATTTTATAAAAGCATATATCATGGCATAATTATTTCGGATAAAGTAAGGGCTATATTCCTTATTTTGAAAGTATGATTTCAAGGGTTAAATCATTTATAAAGAAAGTGTTTTCAAGGAAATTCAAAAAGAGTATTTAGCCCAGAATTTTACTAAAGAAATTATTATTCTTATCACTTTTGGATAGATTATGATATGATGAATTGACTCAGAGATTAAAAAACCAGATGGGACTGGTGTAGGGTAGTGCCCTATACTTCAGCTGTTAACTGCTCGTTGATATATATCCAAAATTTCTGTGTGTAGGGCTTTGTCAAGGGTAAGACAAAAAGTAGGTTTACACATAGAAAGAAATATATAAAGATAAGATAGGTTATATGTTGGCCTGCAAAATCTTTAGGTCGTAGTAAGCCTAGCAAATTATGAGATTAACAAGTAGTCGGGTAAACACTAGGATAAGTGTATTTGGATAGACCTTCCAGTTTCTTCTAACAATTAGTTAGAAAATTTGGTATATTTAGTAGGCCTGAGTCAGCCATGTAGGTTGGTAGTTACTCTGTGAAAGCTAAACATTAGGATAGATAGTCCATTGATTTGATAGATGGTCATGATTACCCATATAGCATGCATGCACATTATTGTTTATATTATTTATCATAACTAGTTTGGTTGTAGGACTTTGATTTGCAAAAGATACATTTTTAAGGATATTAGTGAGGGAAAAACTCGTTTCGCTCAGTGGCTTGCTCTCACTTAATATCTATAAACCGAGATGGCGTATTATTATTCACACCAGGCTTTTTGTCTGACATGAAATTTAAGTTTTGCCCTTAAACTCTCGGGTGCTTAAAATTTGATTTGAATAGGTTAGGAGTAAGGGTTTTATAGGTTAAGTAGATTTTGGCGAATAAAACTTCTGGAGACGTGCAAGAGGCAAAGCTTATGTAGTAGTCTATCTATTACTTTTATGCGCTGTGTTATGTCAGTTATTGTATGAATGTATTGACAGTAAATGTGTCTATCTATTTATTAACTCTAATCAACCAAGGGGCATCTTCATATATCACTTTTAGAGTATTTTGTAATAATTATATTTTATCTGAACCTGGGCAACGTTTGGGATTATGTAACGAATATGGAATATTATCTTTGAAATAAAATGTGAAAGTTTGCTTTGAAATTGTGTTTAGATTTAGTTCATATTCTTATGCTTCTAATATTATGGATACCATTAACATTACCGTATTTTATCACCAAAAATTAACATTATAGATGACTGCAGCATCTGTAGTGCTTAGTTTTGGGCCTTAAAATGGGGGATGTTACAACTTGGTATCATAGCATAGGTTTATGTAAAACTGAACAATTTTGAACTTTAAAAAGAGTTTTGAAAACATAATCAATCAGAGAATAAGATTGAGGTATGAGATAGCGTTATAGTAACATACTTGTATTTGCTATATATAAGTATATGCTTTATCTCTATTTTCCCTCCTCTTAGATCGTTCTTCTGTATCCTACTATGGTTCGAATGTAGATTTAAGGAAGTAAGATATGGAGACAAGAAACGGAAGAGTGAGTCTCGGTAGAAGAAGCACCACCACCAATGGAAATGTCAGGCCTAATACTAGAAGGAACCCTGGTCGACAAACAACTACTAATGTAGGTGAAGGAACACCACCAGTTGATATGGGAGCAATGTATCAGTTTTTTGTCAACATGCTGCAAACATGAGCTGCTATTGATTAATTGGTGGAAATCTTAAAGGAGCTAATCAGGAAGTTCCAGTTGCCAACAATTATGCTATTCTAAGTAGAGACTATGCAAGGCTTGGAGGGAAACTATTTACTGGAATGCAGGGTGCAATTGAAGTGGAGAATTGGTTGCTTCATTGTGAAAGGACTTTCGCTGATCTTGGTTTGAATGACGAACATAAGAGGAGATTTGCATCCAAGAAATTGCAAGAAGCCGCGTTGTACTGGTGGAATAGTGTGATTGTTGGAGTAGCAGAGGAAACTTTGACTTGCGTAGAGTTTAGGAGAAGGTTTGAAGAAAGATTTATGTCTGAGATTGCTAAGTCAACTCTGTTAAAAAAGTTTTGCTGAGTTGGTGCAAGGTGATATAACGGTGCTTGAGTATGCAACCAGATTCAAGGAGCTATTCCGATATGGATATGCTACAATAGACACAGTGATTAAGAGAAACGAGAAGTTCATCCATGGATTAAGACCTAAGCTTACTTGGGCAACTATACCGCATCTCAGGGATCCATGTGATGTAGTCATGGAAATGGCTTTGAGAAACAAAGAGACGCTTGCTTTGTTCAATAATAATTGATTTCTGGGGTAGAGATACTTGATTTCCGGGGCAACAAGTTTACCCAATTGATTTCCAGGGCAACAATCACACCTTTTCTCGCTTAATTGATTTACAAGGCTACAATCACACCTTTTCTCGCTAGATAGATTACAAAGAAGCCTATAACTCTGAATAGCACTTGGATCTTGTTGAGATAGTGATAGAGAATCAAACTAGAGATAATCTAGTCAGATTCAATATTGATTTCGGCAGAGTGATGATAGAATTTTGAATAAGAAAATGTGGAAGAAGAAGAGAAGTGAAAAAGCAGAAAATCTGATATAAAATTCGTTGAAACTAACCCCTATTTATAGAAGAACAACAGTCATGTCCATTCGTGAATGGTTATGGCGAATAGACACTTCTTTTGAAATTTAAATTTTGAACTCAACTGTCACCATGTCGACATGGTCACCATAGGCATGTCGACATCCCAAAGCAATTTTTGATGATTTGATTTTCTTTGAAAATAACCTTTATCTTATATTAAAACTATTTTAAGCTTTATAAATATACTTGACTATAGATAAAGTACATAGATAAATATAGAGAACACTACATATATAATTTTACTATAATTTTATATTTAAATCTAAGTATAAATATATTATATTTAAAAGATAGTTTAAAACAGACGAAGTTTAAAAAACAAGAATATTTAATGCTAAAACATATTTCTGAAAATCATTTGAAAAGATAATTTTTAAGGCTAAAATATTTTGAAAAGCAATTTTGAAAATCATTCCGAAGTTGTTTTTTAAAAAACATTTTGAAGTAGTTTTGCAAGCTTCTTCCTGCAGAATATCTCATCATGTCAGGACTCGAGAACTTGTACAAAACCAGGATGTTCGTGGGTTTGTAAGCCACTAAAAAAGGTAGAAACGGGTTCCATCCCAAAAGAAAATGGAGTGAAGTTTTCAGTGCTATTGTGAAGTTTTAACATAATTCTAGACTCAATACTTATCTTGAAATCTTGAACTCTTGATAATCTTGATATTCTTGATACTCATGAGTCTTCAATCTTGATATCTTGAATCTCTATATTGTACAGTCTTCATTCTTGGTACCTACATGGTTAAATTCTGCATATACATATATATCTAAACTATAATGTTAGTATTTATATTTTATAATCTATTCTAAGGTTGTTGTCATCAAAACCATCATCTCATGGACTAACACTATCCTCAACTATGCTGGCCTATTAGGGGAAAAGGAAAGATGGAAGAGTGGGTCAGATAATAAGTCTGGTGAGTGGAAGTAATTACAAGCATTTCTAAGCAAGATAAAGATAATAGACTAAGTAATAGTTCTAGCATGAAAGTAAGATACAAAAAAGATAAAACTCGCATAAAATACTGTTTCTGATTCTATTTGACTGTTTGCTTTGATTGTTTGCACTTGTCTTGAACTGTTGTGATTAGGCTAAAACCCTAATCCTATCTCAACTGCTAACTTGATTAGGTTGAAATCCTAATCCTACCCATTGATCGGCCTTTCCTATCTCTGTTGTGCCACTGTGGGCCAATCCTGTTAGTCCCATAGCAAAAGACACCTCTTAGCGCTTAGGACGCAGTAGCGAATTATTTACCCTAATCGATGTCGCACGCTCGATCATTGCCGAGACACACTAACTGTCATCCCCTATTTGACCCTTTATTTACCCTAATCAGCATAAGCGTGCCCAACCTCACCCACGTGTGAGACCATCAGTCCTCGACCTGAAAAAGAATGCTACCGGTACGGGCCACTACTGATGTATTTTCTTATTAACTTAATCCAAGATCTAAGTTTTAAAATAAGCCCCTTCTGTTATTTCTTTCTTTCTAATTATAACCTACGTGTTATAATTGTTCTTGCAACTGTTACTCTTCTATTTTCTCTTTTTAGTTATAACCAGTTGTTATAATCATGCTTGCAAATATCTTAAATTTGTTTATTTTAGTCCATCTTTATTTTATTTAAGTTTATCTCATTTTATATCCGATTTCTATAAATTTAGTGTTTTTCTATTTTAATCCATATTTGTGAATTCTTCTCCTTTTAATATTTTATTCACGTCAAAAAGGATTAAATCTCTATAAAAAGAAACTAACATTTACAGGCTAAATTCTAACTTAAAACAGATGTAAATAACTGTAAATAACCGTAAATAACTACAAATAACTGAATAAAATAGCTAAATAAAAATAGACTGAAAAGGATTTCTGAAATTTACTTAAAACTGACTGTAAATAAACTTACATAAAAACTGTCTCAAAATTGTAGAAAAACTACATCTATTGAGAACCCTATTATTTTAAATTGCTTACAAATCTAAAATAATTACAAAACACTCACCTGTGGTCCTTAGCTCTAGTCTTGGGCCTTCCTGGATCCACTTCTAGGGTGTAGAATATTTTTATTAAAAAGATTTCCTCCCTGGAAAAATTTACTATTTAGGGTTCAGCCTCAGGCAATGAACCCAATTGGGAGAAAATCTGAATGAGAAAAATAGCTAGGCCTAGGGTTCTATTTATAGTGTATCTTAGGGATCTCCGGCCGTCAGATTTGAAGATTTAATCTGGTGCAATCACGTTATAGGCTCACTAGGAACCATCGGATGCACCTACGAATGCACAGGATTTCACAAAAAATCAATTTTACACTCTTCGGCTCGTACCTGGACGGAAAATCATCCAGGCACTAATGCGGGTTGACCTGAGCTATTTGCGGGTCGACCTATAGGTCGACCAATCTATAAGTCAACCCAACCCTAGTAAGGGTCGACCCCTGCGGGTCTTATTATTATTTTTTTTCTTTTTTCGTTTAATTATAATATAATTCTGATTTCTTGTTTCTCTCGTAACTTCTCCATACTGGCTCGGATTTTGACAAGTTATATATGAAAATTGATCAGAAAATTGCCACGGACCCAATGGTGCAACGCCCGCAGCTAAATACTGACAATTCCAAAAATGTTCATTTTCACTGTTTAATAATTATTTTGGTTATTTAATTATCTAAAATTGCGAGGTGTTACATTCTCCCTCCTTAAAGGATTTCACCCTCGAAATCTCCAAGGACAGAAGAATGAAATAAATATTTTCATCCAAATTCCACAACCACATATTCAACCATCATCCATTACATCCATCGTCCTTAAGCTTTTTAATGCAATTTATGACATATGCAATAGTGCAGTGTCAATGTCCCTAACTAATGCAAAAGATTAGGCGGTCTACTGATTCAGTCAACCTCCTTTGTATGCGCTCATGTCCATGCCATGTATCCAAATGAATACAAATTTCCTAATGACGACTGATAGTTCTATATGCATGCTACAATCATCATCCAAATGCAACAATCATATGATAATCACTCATACATAGCAACCATGAAATAAAAATGCAAGTGCACACACATCCATATGCATATGCTTTAGTGACCTAGTTAGGCCGATCTCTAAGAGATAATAGTGCCTAGTGTGTGTGTGTGTGTATGCGTCCATTAGCATCCACTAGCAAACACTTACAACCACTTGCGTCCAACATACATAACATGTTATAGTAACATGTTTACATTCAGTCCTACCATCAATAGGTTAAGTCCTAAGATCTACCCTCCCAAAGGCTATTAAAGGAAAGAACCTATTCAAAACTAAAGATGGAATTAGGAAATTCAAGACATACCATCTAAGAGATGCAGATAGGAGATACGTATTTTCTCCTCAGCCTCCCACGTAGCGTCATCAATAATATCTCCCCACTGCACCTTAACCAAAGGGACTTCCTTATTCCTAAGCTTCATGATATCATGTCCAACGATCTTGGTAGGAATGCGACGAACCGATGCTTCTCTCTCCACTTCAACTTCCTCAAGTTAGCTAGGTTCCACTACCTCTGCCGAATCATGTAAGAACTTTCTCAAGTGCGAAACATGAAAAACATCATGAACTCCAGTGAGTCTCTACGGTAGCTTTATCCGATACGCCATCTTCCCTACCCTTTCCATAATGGGGAACGGTCCTACAAATCTGGGAGCAAGTTTCCCACTTAATCCAAACCTCACTACCTTTCTCAGCGGAGACACCTTAATGAAAACCAAATCTCCTACCTCGAACTCAATATCCCTTCTCCGCTTATCTGCATAGGATTTCTGTCTATCTTGGGACGTCTTCATTCTTCTTCTAATCAAATCAATCTTTTCCAAAGTGTCTCTAACCATGTTGGGACCAAGTAGCAATCTTTCTGTAGACTCCAATCATCACGAAGGCGACTTGCAAGGTCTTCCATAAAGGGCTTCAAAAGGAGCCATCCCAATGCTAGCCTGAAAACTATTATTATAAGCGAATTCCACTAAAGGAAGGTGATCCTCCTAAGTCCCTCCAAAATCAAGGATGCACATCCTCAACAAATCCTCAAGAACTCTATTAACTCTATCTGTTTGACCATCCATTTGAGGGTGATAGGCCGTATTCAATCTAAGCTATGTCTCTAAAGCCTCTTGCAAGCTCCTCCAAAACTCGCTAGTAAAGATAGGGTCTCTGTCGCTTACTATGCTAGAGGGAACTCCATGAAGTCGGACTATCTCACGAACATGTATGCATACCAAATAAGGTGTTGTCCTCTTACTCTTGACCGGAATGAAGTGGGCGCTCTTAGTCAAACGATCTACAATCACCCAAATACTGGTATTCCCCTTCCTAGATCGGGGTAAACCATCTATGAAGTCCATCTAAACACTATCCCACTTCCATTTGGGTACATCCAATGGTTGAAGCAATCCGCCAGGCCTCTGCTGCTTTGCCTTAACCCTTTGGCACACAAAACACTTAGCCACAAACTCTGCTACATCCTTCTTCATGCCTCTCCAATAAAACAATCTCTTCATGTCCATATACATCTTATCACCACCCGGATGAATAGTCATCCGAGAATGGTGTGCTTCTGCTAGAACTGCACTCATCAAATCACCAGTGCGGGGACACAAAGTCTTCCATCTCTCCTTAGCCACCCTTTTCTATCGATGGAATAGTGCTGGAGATGTCTAGATTCCTCTCCTCTGCTAATCCTATCTAGAATATCCACAAGCTCTGATCCTTGCTATCTTGAGCCATTCTGATCAATGAGGGTAGGCTTAACCTCAAGTGTTGCCAATAATCCAGGAGTAATGTCCATAGACGGCTTAAAATCAAAGGTGAAAATAAACTCTAGGCTTTTCCACTCCACAAACATTGAGATAAGGGTTATTCTCTTCCTACTTAACGCATCCGCAACCACGTTCCCCTTGCCCGGGGAAGCTATCTCAAAGTCATATGATGCCAGAAACTCCATCCAACGCTGCCGCCTCAAGTTTAAATTCTTTTGTGAGAATAGGTACTTCAATGATTTATGGTCAGTGAAAAGCTCGAACCTCTCTCCTAGCAAGTAATGTCTCCAAGACTTGAGCGCGAAGACAATAGCAGCCAGCTCCAAATCATGGGTGGGGTAGTTCTTCTCATGAGTTCTCAACTGTCTACTCCCATAGCATACTACCCTCCCTCCCGCATAATACTGCCCCAAAGCCAGTCCCACATGCATCAGTGTATACTATAAAAGGTTTAGCTCTGTCAGGTAAAACTAACACTGGTACACTAGTAAGGGCCCTCTTTAGCATCGTGAAGGAATCCTCACAATCTACGTCCCACATGAATGTCGCATTCTTCTTAGTGAGGTGAGTAAGCGATGTTGAAATCTTAGCAAAATCTCTGATAAACTTCCTATAATAACCAACCAAACCTAGGAAGCTTCTAACTTCGGTAGTGTTCTTGGGGGCCTTCTAATTCTGTACCGCTACTACCTTAGCGGGATCCATAGCTAGACCCTCTCTTGAGACTACATGCTCCAAGAAACGCACCTCCTCACGCCAAAAGTGACACTTCGAGAATTTTGCTTTCAACTGATGAACACGAAGTGTACAAAGAACCTCCTCAAGATGAATAGCATGCTCTTCTATACTCTTGGAAAACACCAAAATGTCATCCACAAACACTACAATGAACTTATTTAGGACATCTTGAAAAATACGGCTCATCAGATCTACAAAATAGGCTGGGGAATTGGTCAGCCCAAACGGTATAACCAACCACTCAAAGAATCCATTGGGTGTCCTAAATGTTGTCTTATCTATGATATCATTAGCGACCCTAAGCTGATGAAATCCAGTGGCTAAGTCAAGCTGAGTAAATACTGAAGAGCCAATTGTTTGAAAAGATCATCTACCCTAGGAAGTGGGTAACGGTTTTTCTTCGTGAGCTTATTCAACTCTCTATAGTCTATGCAAAGTCGAAGGGAACCATCCGCCTTTGTAGCGAAGACGATTAGCGCCCCCCACTCAGATATGCTCCGTTTGATGAAGCCTTTCTCTAATAGCTCACCAATCTGCTTACTTAACTCCTTCCTTCCCTAGGAGCCATATGTCTCATGGGTAATTCCACTGACTTAGCATTTTCATTCAGAGAGATCCTAAAGTCGATCTCTCTCTTAGGGGGTAGCCCTCTAACCTCCTCAAAAATGCCTGGGAAGTCTCTAACAACTGGAACTGAATCTAACTCTCCTAGTGATGAATCAAGGGATAAAGGAAGTTCAACATGACTGACCACTGTAGGTCACAAGAAACCTCGATTTTCCGTCCGCTACATGTCCCTAGCCTGACGACTCTCCCCTCGAAGTCCAACATCGCACCATAAGTGGATAACCAGTCCATCCCCAAAATCATCCCATATCCCGAAAATCCCATTACATAGGCTTCACAATCAAACTCTACGCCTAATATAAAAATTTTCAAACCCCTACAAATCATGGATAAATGTGCCGATCCTCCTATGGGGTTTAAAACAACTATAGGGTCTACAACTAGATAGATATCTAAGTGCAAACAATCAACCAAGGAACTAGAAATGAAAGAATGTGATGCTTCGGAGTCAAAAAGAGTACGAATAGGAAAATCCGAAATAGAGATCAAACCTTCGATAGAGAGTTTCCTACCTCGGTCCAGTCCACCACTAGAAGATGTTGCATCCAAAGCCTATACTTGCGCCGTAGGTGCGCCTGCTCTCTGCCCCGTCCTCCGAGGACAAGCTCTACTAAGGTGTCCAGACTGCCCACAGCTGTAACACCTCATCTTCATCTTGTCCTTCTTATAGTCCTTTGAGTAATGCCCAACTAATCCATAATTATGACACTTCTCGCCCTTCTTAATCTGTCCATTTTGAGGTCCTCCTCCTTTCTTCTTGTCCTTATCCTTCTTATTCTTCCACCACTGCTTCTTAGATTTTTCTGATTTAGGAACCTCTTTAACCTCTTCTTCCTTAGCAACATCTTATATGAGGGCCATTTCCACAAGTGACTCATATGTCGCTCCCATAGGTACATGTGTCAATGCTAACCTTTGGAGGGGCTGGTTCAAACCCTTAGCAAACTTGGTGGCCTTCTTATGCGGTGTATTAATAAGCTCCATCCCGAACCTCGATAACTCATTAAACTGATTTATATACTCTTTCATCGAAGACTCCCCTACTTCAGACTAATGAACTTCTCCAATTGCATGCTTTCCTCGGCTTGCGAGAAGAACTTTCTCTCAAACCTTTCTCGAAATCCAACCCAACCGATGTCTCTACCCTCCATCTCTATAATCTCATACCAGTAATAAGCCTCTCCCTTCAGCTGCCAAGATGCAAGCTGAACTCTCTATCGGTTCTCCAATCCTAACAGCCCAAATATCTGCTCTGTATTCCTCAACCAAGTTCGTGCCTCTATGAAATCCTCTGTGCCAGAAAACATCTTGCCTCCTAGATTAGCGAAGTCCTTGCATAGCTTAGAAAAATTGGCTGTTGTAGGTGGATTAACGGGACCTCCACCCACCAGTGCTGCATTGTGCGCTTGCCCTTGCACCTTTGGTGCCATAGCTTGGAGGTATCTACGGAACCAGCCAGGGACTTGGACACCATCTGGATGATTTGGGGGCGTCCGCCATTCTATGCAAAGAAAAGAAAATTTAGGCTCGAAAGAATCGAAAGAAGGTTGAACTGGACTTTGAGGGGATTTTTATAAAAACTCTCTTATACTTGAAAACTATTTCTAAGAGTTTCTTCCTGAAAAATACTTTTAGTTTGAAGATATATTACCTTTGAAAAATACTTTACTTTTAAAACAAGTTTTTAGGAATCCTGTAACCTTAGGCTCCGATACCAAATGAAACACCCCACACCCCTTAGTATTTCCAAAAAGAGCATACCAAAGGACGTGGTGCGTTATAAGTATAGCTAAAGCATCACAGAGACTAAGATTCACAAGACAAATAAGTAAAAGCAACGAAAAACATAATAAGTTATCATTCAGAATTAATCTTCATCTCAAAATAAGTCATAAAAACATAATATGTCTCAAAAACTCAAAATCTCTCATGTCTTATGAAAATACATCTCAGGCTCACATAATCAGAGTAAAAGTGACAATAATAATCCGTCTCACAAGTGCCAATCCATCATAAGCCAAATGAAAAAGATGAAAAGTAGAAGAATACATCTGAAATGAGGAAACTTCAAAAATGAATCTCCAAGCAACCTGAATCAAGTATCCTATACTCTGCTGGCCTATTAGGGGAAAAGGAAAGGTAAAGGAGTGGGTCAGACAATAAGTCTGGTGAGTGAAAGTAATTACAAGCATTTTTAACCAAGATAAAGATAATAGAATAATCAATAGTTCTAGCATGAAAGGAAGATACAGAAAAGATAAAACTCGCATAAAATACTGTTTCTGATTCTATTTGACCGTTTGCTTTGATTGTTTGCACTTGTCTTGAACTGTTGTGATTAGGCTAAAACCCTAATCCTATCTCAACTGCTAACTTGATTAGGTTGAAATCCTAATCCTACCCATTGATCGGCCTTTCCTATCTCTGTTGTGCCACTGTGGGCCTATCCTGTTAGTCCCATAGCAAAAGACACCTCTTAGCGCTTAGGACACAGTAGCGAATTATTTACCCTAATCGATGTCGCACGCTCGATCATTGCCGAGACACACTAACTGTCATCCTCTATTTGACCCTTTATTAACCCTAATCAGCATAAGCGTGCCCAACCTCACCCACGTGTGAGACCATCAGTCCTCAACCTGAAAGGGAATGCTGCCGGTATTGGTCCTAACAAACAAATCTTATAACTTTGCACCCCTTGCCTAAATCCCCAAATTTGAGCCTCTATTATTGGCCACTTATTTACCCTAATCAGCATAAGTGTGCCCAGCCTCACCCATGTGTGAGACTATAAGTCCTAGACCTGAAAGGGAATGCTGCCGGTACGGGCCACTACTGCTATATTTGCTTATTAACTGAATCCAAGATCTAAGTTTTAAAATAAGCCCCTTCTGTTATTTCTTTCTTTATAATTATAACCTACGTATTATAATTGTTCTTGCAACTGTTACTCTTCTATTTTCTCTTTTTAGTTATAATCAATTGCTATAATCATGCTTGCAAATATCTTATATTTGCCTATTTTAATCCATCTCTATTTTATTTCAGTTTTTCTCATTTTACATCCGATTTCTGTAAATTTAGTGTTCTTCTATTTTAACCCATATTTGCGAATTCTTCTCCTTTTAATATTTTATTCGCATAAAAAAGGATTAAATCTCTATAAAAAGAAACTAACATTTACAGGATAAATTCCAACTTAAAACAGATGTAAATAACTGTAAAATAACTGTAAATAACTGCAAATAACTGAATAAAATAGCTGAATAAAATAAGACTGAAAAGAACTTCTGAAATTTACTTAAAAACTGACTATAAATAAACTTACATAAAAATTGTCTCAAAATTGTAGAAAAACTACAACTATTGAGAACCCTATTATATTAAATTGATTACAAATCTAAAATAATTACAAAACACTTACTGATGGTCCTTAGCTCTAGTCTTGGGCCTTCCGGGATCCACTTCTAGGGTGTAGAATATTTTTATTAAAAAGATTTCCTCACTAGAAATTTTTTCTATTTAGGGTTCAGCCTCAGGCAATGAACCCAATTAGGAGAAAATCTGAATGAGAAAAATAGCTAGGCCTAGCTTTCTATTTATAGTGTGGCTTAGGGATCTCAGGCCATCAGATTTGAAGATTTAATCTGGTGCAACCACGTCATAGGCTCACTACGAACCATCGGATGTAGCTACGAACGCATAGGATTTCACAAAAAATCAATTTTACACTCTTCGGCTCGTACCTGGACGGAAAATCGTCCAGGCACTAATGCGGGTCAACCTGAGCTAATTGTGGGTCGACCTATAGGTCGACTCGACCCTAGTAGGGGTCGAACCTTACAGGTCTTGTTATTTTTTTTCTTTTTTTCGTTTAGTTATAATATAATTCTGATTTCTTGTTTCTCTCATAACTTCTCCATAATAGCATGGATTTCGACAAGTTATATATGGAAATTAATCAGAAAATTGCCATGGACCCAATGGTGCAACTCCCATAGCTAAATTTTGACAATTCCAAAAATTCTCAATTTTCACTGTTTAATAATTACTTTGGTTATTTAATTATCTAAAAATGCAGGGTGTTACAAAGGTGGCGACAACGACGTGAGTTGAAGATAGGTCGGTAGCAAGAAGACTTGGGTGGAGGAACCAAATAACTCGACAGTAAGGAGATAAAGGAATGAGAAGTAAAACTTAAAAGTTTTCTAAGTATGGAACTTGTAAGGGGAAAATGAAAAATAACTCGACAACGAGTTAAAACAACTCGGTATCGACTTATTTTCCTTCCTCGATTCCATCCTAAAATCATCACAACGGATTTCTATCTCCACCTAAAGTGCAATGTAGTCTCCAAAGTGCAGATTATATTGCCAATGCAGAGAAAACGAATTTCAACTATAGCTAAGGTGAATAGTTAACATAAAATCAATTAAGTGAAAGCAGCGTCTCGAGATAGCAATCGTACAATCAACTGGAATTTAACGGTATTAGTCCAGGACTTGTCTCGATCCAAAGCATGCTTTGTTTTCAACGAAAGCATACTCTGGGGAGCAAGTGTTAACTGGGTTTTTAACCAAGTAGAAATCAACAGAATTTAGAATGACAAGACGAAATGACTTGTAATTTTGGAGGCATTATAACATCCCCTACTTGGAGGCCCAAAACTAACTGCTACGGATGTTGCGGTCATCTATAGTTATTAATCCTCGGCGACCAAATATGGTAATGTTAGATACACTGATATAACAGAAACACATGGATATGGAAAAACTTTAAAATCATTAAACAACTTTCATATTCCATTTCAAATCATTTCAACATTCATTACATAATCCCATATTCGAGAACCACTTTCAGAGAAAATATAATTATTACAACATACGCCAAGAGCGATATATGAAGATGCCCCATTGGATGATCAGAGTATATAACTGGCCAATTAACCAACTTTTCCTTTACAATAAAACGCAACGGAATCAAAATAGAAAAGAACTCTTATTATCTAGTTTTCCTCCTATACGTCTCCAGAAGCTTATTTGTCTAATGAGGTACCTGAAAACCTCAACTCTCAAACTACTCAAAGTTAATTGAGCACCCGAGAGTTTAAGGGGAAAACATAAACTTCGAGTCAGACATAAAGCCCGATATGAATAATAACCTACCATCTCAAACCATTTAGATATCTAGTAAGACCACGCCGCTTAGCGGAACGGGTTTTCCCCTCACTAGTAACCTCCAAAAATTTATAATAACCATATACCATGCTCTTGCATCCACAATGGTTAAAACATAGCAATTCAAAATATTATGATGATACGCAAACAAGTAAATAAATTATGGATTTCCCATCCCCATTCATTTTGACTATCTGTCTCGGTTATAGTTTCTAGAGTCACTATTAACCTATTAGTTTTCATGGGCTGACTAATAACTTAGTTAAAACTTATGGACTCCCTGTCTGGTTTCATAGTTTTCATGGGATGACTAAGAACCTATTTGCCCCTACCAATAACTTTGTCGTTTCATGGGTTCTCCATGATCCTATTGGTATCTCCAATAACTTCCCTCATATCCTAGTTTTCATGGGTTGGCTAGGAACCTATTGACTTCTGTCAATAACTTTATCTGGATATAGTTTTCATGGGTTCACTATAAACCTATTGGCCTCTGCCAATAACTCTTCCTAAACATAGTTTTCATGGGTTTACTATGAACCTATCTATCTGACAACTTCTTTAATCAATATTTAGGCACCCTATATTCTGGTCTACATGACCTCCTAGATGCAATTCTACTTATACAGGAGTTAACTCAATTTATATTCACTACTGGGTCAACCTAGCTGGTTAGTCTGCCATTTTCCCCTAAAATACAATTATGGGTCCATTTTACAATGAATATGCATATTAGAAGAACCAAACATAATAACACCAACATCTATGGTTTAATATCCTTGAAAGCATTTTCATGCGAAACATGGTTAATCCCTTTAACCTATTATTTTGTCAAGGAAAGCTTCTTCAAAAACTCCATACTTAAAATTTATTTTAAAACTCCTTTATTTATGCCATTGTTTTTCCTTTAAAAATGAGATTGGGTTCTTTGTTTTGAAAACTAAGGCTTTTGAAACCTTAAACTTTCACTTTTGAAACCATTGGATAACCTCCTTCGAAAGCATTCAAATCTTCTTTTCAAAACACTAAGCATATGCCTTTCGAAACACTTTAAATCATCTCTTTTGAACCCTCAAAACATACCTTTTGAAAGTATTAAAGCATTAATTATTAACTCTTAGAAGCATAGCTTCGAAACCATTGAAAGTACCCCTTTCAAAACCATTGGGTTTATTCTAAAAATATCTTTTGGGTCAAAGTGAATATAAACGAAAGTACCCTTCGAAACCATTATACTTCATATAAAAAAGTTTGGGGAAAACTGATGGCTTCAGAACTATCCTTTTGAAAGCATTAATCATATAAATTAAACACTTGGAAGGATAGCTTCGAAACCCCTTTCGAAGCCATTGCCTTCGAAACCATTAACCCTTTCGAAAGCTTTAGGAAGTGGTTTACTTCATTTATAAAACAAAAGCTACCTTTCGATCTAGTTGATGACTTCAATCCATTCGAAAGGTATAACGTCGGCAGTAGGGTTTCGACTGGGTTGAAACTACCACTTTCGAAAGCATTGAATTAAAACAAGGAAACTCATTTGAAAGCATTCTTTTCGAAACAAAAAGTTGGCAACATATTCGAAAGCAACTTCGTCGAAAGCTACATTAAACCCTTTCGAAAACATTCTTTTGGAAATAAGGTAAGCGCATTTCTTTGGATAGTAAGACAAAACCTTCGAAAGCTAACTGGTTTCGACCCCTTCGAAAGCATGGTTTCAACACCATACCTGCCGCCTTTCTCCAATCCACTACATACCAGTGGATTGATACCTTGTGTATTGGTTTGACTTGGTTGGATTCGACTTGGTTGAGGCGGAAGTATAGAGTCGAAAGGTACTACTAAAAGAGGCGAAACATAATTTATGGGTAAAGACTATTTTAATGCCTTTTTAAGTAATTGCTTTTTAACTAACCTGCCTATTTGTAAACATTTAATTCATTGCCATAAACTTTTCAAATTCTTTCCTAAAAAATGCCGCAATTATTTCAGATCTTAATAAAAAATAATCTAACAAATAAGCCCTTCCATTAAGCAAACAATTAAAACAATTAAGTCCTCCATCTAAAATAATTTAATTTCCATAGTAAATTACTTAGGAAAAATCTCCAAAATCATAGAAATTCACTTTTAATGTGTTATCCAACATATAAAAAATTTCAGATCCAAATTCTTCATAATATAACCGAAATTAATTTCTAAACCCAATTATACATATTTCCCTTTGAATTCATAATAAACTTTCCATAGCTTGGAAAATTATAAAAATTAAAACCCATCTCCAAAATAATGTTTTACATAACATATAAATTCTTAATGGCATTCGGAACATAATATATACGATTTTAGTCTTAAAACCGTATAAAACATTTATCAAACAAACTTGTTTGAATATAACATATCATGATCTCCAAGCATATCATCATCAAAAATCATCATAATGAATTTATACTTAAACCCGAAATTAAATGATCATTTAATCAAAATAGAGATGGTTTTGATTATTATTCACCTTGATTAGGATAAGAATTTAAGATTTGATCCTTGATTAATTCCCCTAGCTTGATTCCTTTGCTTTAATTTGATTTTTCCCCTTTTCTTCCCTAGGTAATGGCCGGTTCTTTTGTTTGTGTTTTAGATTTTTTGCAAAAATGAACGTGAAAAGAAAATGAAACGAGAATTTTAAGGGTAATAGGATCATGATGGCGGCAATTCCTATAATACCCTTGTGTTAATTGTTTTCTTATTAATTAACATATGAAACCTTTCATAGCCCATACTTTGTATTTAATTAAGCATGGCCTTAAATTTAAATTTTCAAATTTCAATCTCCTTATCACTCTAATATTTACATTATTCTATTTAATTTATCTAATTAAATCTCCTGAATAATGTTATTAAAAATTAGGGGTGTTACTGGCATACTTAGCTGAAGCATAGAAATAGCTCGACGAAGTTTCACCCTAAAATAACCTAAGAAAATAGGTTCGTATCGAGTAATATAGGTTGGTGCCGAGTTATTTTCACCTCCCAAAACTTCTTTTCAAATTATCTACCTCTTTTATATGTGACCAGTGTTTTGGATGAAAAATTCCAAGAGTACTTTAAAATTCATTGTTCTACATAACATAAGTGTTAAATAGTAAATATCAAGTAAATAAATAGCTAAGGAACTCCAGCATATCCATTTGCTCCGTCTCACGTCCTGTTTTCCCTAACCCAGGTCAACTATCGTATATAGGAAAAGTAGAAATATAAAGGTGTTAAACATAAGCCCGATGAGTGATAAGAATACCTCTAAGTATATAACACTATGTACTATTAAAACATCACTAAAAGTTGTTATTACCATTATCATTTCAGAGTTCTTTATTTAAATGTTTAGCTCTTCTTTATAACATATAAATTCTCATTATTTAACATTGTTATTATATATCCGTGGTAAACTTACTAGATAAGAGTCTTTACATAATAGTTAATATTCCCTTTCCGTTCATAGTCAATGACCATATGTCATATGCACCCATATTGGATAATTTATAAAATGAGCCTTTGTCGTATACATCTTTCAATCTCAAAAGGCAATGACCTTATGTCGTATACTCCACATAATGCTAAGAAAATGATCATCCATTGTATATATCACACATACATATAATAAGGTAGTGACCATATGTCGTATACACCACGACATACTGTTAAGGCAATAACCATTCCATTATATACATCCAACAATTTATGTTTCGGCAAGGCAATAGATCGTTGTTAGCATGCGCATACCAATACAAGTTTTCCTTACATCATGTAATTTGTGGTATTGTCCAACATTTAACACATTTGCTTTATAAAATGCCTTAAACTTATTAAACAGTCAAGAAAAAGCAACCTCATTCGTTCATACTGGCCTTAACATATCCAGGTTCAAACTACGCTAGCTATAGAGGTTCGGTCGACTATCAAAGATCAATCAATCAACTATTTGCCTGTTCTATTTTTTATAATTGTAGGACAATCAACTGACTAAAAGGGATCAGGCGACTGATCATCTTCTCAACCGATTAATGACCCTAGTATAGTCGATTATTCTATTCTTATTTTACGCTATTTTCTTTTAGGTTTCTTCTATATGCAATCATCCACCATTGGGGTTTGGTCAATTGACCGTTTGCTTGCTGTTGCGTTTTTTCATGCTTTTAGTGTATTCTTTCCTTACCAAATCCATAGCTTTATTTTGACAGTAATATTGCTTCCAATTTGATTATAGAAGGGTTATATACATTTTAATGATCATCACTCCCACTCTTCTATTTGTATTTAATGTTTTCATTACTTTCATTGTTTTTTCCTATTTAATCGTCTTCTCCAACTATCAACTAGTTCAATTATACCCAAACCCAGAGTTAAAGAATTTCATTACAAATTTATTATCAACCTATTCATTTTTAACTATGAAGGTTCCAATTTCAATTCAAATTGATCATTATATCTCCTAAAACCAAATTTAAGATACTTATATCTCAATTGTATATATCTATAGGTTCATTTCATATTAAATCCTAACTTTATTTAATTTTGACAACAATAATATACTAATAACATGATTAGGATCATATAACATAGAGAGAAAAATCCTACTCACAGTTTAACCAAAACGGCTTAGAAATCCTCTTTCCTTCTTTCTCTCTAGATTTGCCTTAGCTTTTAAACCAAGTAAAATGCTAAGATTTTTGTATATTTGGGAAGCTCTATTCTTTCTCTTTTATGAAGTTGAAATTGATGGAGAAATATTGATTTTGTTTCGGATCTAAGATTTTAGATCAAGCGTTTGTTTGGAGAAGGCTAAGAAGATGAAAAATGAAATGAACGTATAATTCTATTTCTACCAAGGAGAAATATAAATATCATAAATGGTACTAATAGGTTGTTACGTCTAACAAGCTCAGTCACCCTTATTTATTCTTTTAATTGTAACTTCTTAACCGTGTCTCCATTTTTAACATATTTATAATAAAACCTGACTAGAAAAACACACTCTATGCAACAATTTAAGTTTCATCATTTAATTCTTTCATTTACAAAAATCTATATTTTTTTCCTTTTCAGTAAATTACTATTTCATCCTTTAATTAATATTGTAATTTATTATTAAAATTTAAGGGGTGTTACACGCCACCTTACCATCATGCATGATCTTGCCTTTCCTCCTAGTTGCGCTCTTCATATCCTCCATCTTGCTACACCTTCGGACACCTACGATAAATAATCACAACCATCTTCTCCTTCGCTCCTTGTTGCACCATGCTTTACCATCTCATTTCCACACTTCTTTTCATATTTTCTCATCAATCTTTGCCTTTGTCAAATTCAATCTCCAACAGTAGATATGAAATGTCATATGATAGTAGTATTGTACAAAATGCTACAAACAACTAGGGTTGACCTTGAAAATGCGTTGTCGTAGACATGATTATTTCTTAAGCCATATTGTATTTTCCATGTGAAGTTTAAGTTCTAAATACATAAGATATTAATAGACTATAGATTTAAATATAACATAATAATATTATTTTTATTTCTATCGTTACAAAATAATCCAAAATATAAAAACTAATATTTCAGAAAATGGGAAAAATTATGTATTAGATTTTACTTCACTATCATAGCATGATAATACAATACCTCTAGAAAAATATTTTGAACAACTAAATATTATTTTACATAAGAGAATATACTAGAAAAGGCACATGTTAACAAAAGGACGACATAAGAAAATTGTAGGAAAATACTAAAAAATGGAAAATAATATAAAAATAGTATTAAAAATAGTAAGAACTAGAAATAAACAAGGAAAAGTAAAGAGAAAACCTAATCAGTGCATTAGCAACCAAGTTTCAACTAACAACCTCACTACTATCATTTTCTATACAACCAACCAATCTGAGCAATCTTTATTTCAAAATGAACGTAGAAACTTTTTAATATACATAAATTACTAGTCGATAATTTAACCTTTTATGATGATATTTAGTTGACATAGGGCGTTTTCCTTATTTTATGGATTTGCTAGCCAACCATTAGGATTCGACCTGTATACAACGACTACAAAATGCTTTATGATGGTAATATTATAAAGAAACCCCATATATAGTAGCTACAAAATGTAGTAGGAAAATTACATTAAATACTTTTACCAAAATAAACTAAAAAAATGACAAGCACCATTGTCCAAGTGGTTAAGTGATTCAGCTTTGGTGCGAGAGGTCACAAGTTCGAAACTTGCGTAGTGTGATTCGAACGTTCATTGACATATGATATGTTATCCCAGTGACATGTTGTATATAAAGTACCATTTCAAAAAAAATAAACTAAAAAATTACTAAAAACACATAATGCTAGAGATGCTAATAATGTACAATATAAACCTAGTTGTTGAAATTCTACAACAAAGCACTTAATAAAAAAAGTCCAGGACTACTAGCTCATGAGGTAAGGTTTCTAGATCATTGTACTAGTGAATTTAGGTCCAACCTCTAGATACTTTAAAATGGGTACTCAACTAGAATAAAGGACAACTCTTATCCTCGATAAAACAAATTCTTTAAGTGCAACTGACCAATAGCATAATATATATATAATGCTATGAACTATGGTAAAAATTTTTGCACAATATTTGATAGCATAAAATCATATTGCTACTAAATTACATTAAATCCCATACATATGTATTAATGAGAAATTAACAATACAACCTAAATTGCATGATTTGAAATTCCATTGAATATTATGCTCCATCCCTAGCCATCATCTCCATCACTCCTCATCATTGTCTTCTTCGTTCAACTTCACCATCCTTATTGCCACCTCCATTACCATCTCCTCCTACATCACCAGTTTCAACCACATCCTTCATCACTAATTTCCACCACTATAGGTAATGACCACCACCACACCACCACTAAAGTATGTCAATAATTTTATCAACACATGCCACCAACTCCAAAAGTCATCTCCTCCTCCACATTAAAGCTTTAATTTAAGGAGGTGAAACGACTATGGATTTGTAAATAAAAGGTCAGTCTTTTGTTTGCTTAGAGGCAATATTTTGACTTTTGGGTTAAAAAGAAAACTTGGTGTCTTAGATTTTTCTTCTTTTAAGTTTGTCCTTGGACCGAATTCTATTTTTAATTCGAACGTCATATACATGAGTTTGTACTAATTTCCAACCATGTGGTTCAAGCTTATGTTTCCAAGTGATCAAAGACACAAAATGAACCCACTATAATTAAACTACTAAATACATTGTAAATACTCATCATTTTAGGTAACAAAACACTTTTTCAAAACTCATTCCGATTCATTCTAAGGTATAATCAAAAGTTATTTTTTTCATTTTAAATTTTTACAAGGTAGGATGATTTTTTTGAATTTTATTTCTGACACTAGCAGTAGAAGCGGTGGTTGTGATGATGGTTCAAATATCGGTCCCTGTGGCGATGCTCATTGAAGAATGAGAAGATGCAACCCTTGCAATAAACATATCAGTAACTTGGTGACATGGCAAATGTTCTTTGGCATTAGGACGTCGAATTCTAGGGAACATCCAATTATCTGTTTGATCTAGTATTAGCTATTTGAGTTTCCATTGTATGTTTACCCGTATTATGGGATCAACATGTTATCACTAAAAAATTATGTTGGTATCTCGACACATTTACTACATATGACTTTGATAGTGTGTTTATCATATATTTTGTTGTTTGATTTTATATCTATATGTTTATACATATCAAACTATGTGGATGAGTTAAGTTGATGGTATGGTTTTTTTGTAAGAATGGATCTTTATAGAGATATCCATTCTATATATTGAGTAGAATACGGAAATGGGGATCTAGTTCTTGTATTAATATTGTTGTTAGAGGAATAGGGAGATATGAATAGGATTTTGGAGTTGAGAGATCATTAGAGATTGGACGAGTGAAGTCTTAAAACTAGTGGGTCACTCTAAGAACAACTAGGTGATTATGTAATAGTGTATGACACAACTGTTATAATAAAATTAATGTTTCCTTTATGACTAGTTATATAATCAGATTATATTTTTGACTCATAAATATTGGTCTTTTTTGAAATGAATGCATGCATTCTGGTTTTTGCTTCATTGTATGTGTTATATACACATATAATGTAGCACATACATTCTAGAACATATGAATGGAAATCCATAGGATTAGCATTGTGATAGTTACAATTATAAATGAGTTCATAACTAAGAGTTTTGAATCAAGTGCGTGAACATTTATCCTCAAATGTTCCTAATCATGGGTGCTTTAAGAATAGAGGATGTTTAACACCCCGTCAGTTTTGATAATTAAGTAAATATTAAATGAAGGGCATATCGATCATTTTACTTAAAAAGGTAAAATTAGGATTTTTATTAATAAGTGAATAAAGTGATGAACCTTATACCATTTCATAGATCATATTTTTCTAGTCAAGTTTCACTATAAGAATGTTTAAGTTGGCAAAGCAATTAAAAGCCATATTTGGATGAAAGATCCTATTTGAATCAGGCTAAGTTAGGTCCTAAGGCCCATTAGTACCAAAACATAAATGAGGTAAATGGCACGGTCTAAAGGGAAAATACTTATTCCTCATTCTCTTTCTCTTCCCGAATGAATCAAACCCTTAATCGAAAACCTAGATCAAGAATTTCTAATCCAATTCTTCATCAACTCTAACAAAGTATAGGATTAAGGAGATCAGAACAAAGAGATACCAAAACCAAAAAAATTTGCGGAGTTTGGAGACCAGGAAAAGAATCAGAGAGTGGAGGACAATCAAATTTGGGCTATTTCGAATAAATATTGAGTGGATTTTATTTACTATGATATATATAGTATCATGTATGCTTTTATTTTATTGTTTATAGCCTAAGATATGTTAATGACCATATTTGATATGATTTAGATGTTAGTATATATTCAACTTGGAATATTGTGATTAGAATTGACACTAGAAATGGGTAATTGGCCATTAATGAAGAATTATAATCTTAGATTAAGAAGGGGGAGAGAAGATGAATCAAGAAGGGTATATAATTAAACCATAAATAACTTAACACTAGGAAAATGATTATGAATAGTATATAAACTCGAAAGTTATATAAGCTTTGTTAATGTAATGATAAAATGGTAAAAATTTAACTTTATATGAACAAACACCATAACAATAATGAATGGGGATGTATGAAGAAGAAAGTTATAATTACAACAAAGTTAGATAAGATGAATTGGGTAAGATATACAGGACAAACTGGATAAAATTATCGTATAAATGTTCGATTATACTCCAATAACGTATATAAACATATGAATATATTTTAAATGATAAGTACAAGATGCTGAGTGAAAAACTCAACAAAATTGTGAAAATCCATAATTAACAGCAAAACAGACGTTTGAATTTATAATTTAGACATTTGAGATTTTGCAATGTAAACCCGTAGACAAATTGTTCATTTCGTGAAGTCCAGATATTCGAAATTCTAGTTTATACTTTTGAAATGTTGAGTTAGGTGGTTGAATTAAGGAGCCATATGTTTTAGAAGATAAAATAAATTCCCTGCAAGCAAACAGAGGTCTGGCCAGCATAATCAATTGTTTGAAATATATTCAAACATCGAAAATATTAAATAGGCGTCCAAATGTTTGTGCAAGCCCATATTGAACCTAGACCCCTTAAGGATTATATAAACTGTTGAAGGTGCTTTAGATGACTCGAGTGATAATGATAGGACATTGTATGATGTGCATAAGTAAGTACAGACTGATACTCAAAGATGATGAGTTTTATGAACATGTGTATCGATACAAATAATATGGTGTTAGAGAAATGTTTGATATGAATTGAGTTAGTTACTATATGTGGCTAGGTTTTCTCATATACAGTTTAGGGACCGGAGCAAACAAAATTATGCATTTAATTTATTACAGTTATTGTAATATGAACATACGGTTTTCTTGGTTGGCTCTAAAGGGACAAGGATTGGCATATGACCAACCTTTATAAAGAACAAACGAATAAAGTGAAAAATACGGTATGTTAAGCATATCAAAAATGAAATAAGGTAAAGTAGGGTAGTCTATATGATGGTAAATGCATATCAGTAATAAAATATTGCTGCGTTATATGATATTGTTCGATAATTGACAATTATTGTGATACTATATAATTAAAAACTAAATTTGATAGATATAAGTAACAGTGAGATGATAAGAGTAGTATTAGTATATAACAATGTTATATTAGCATGTTGGTATCATATGCTTAGAATTCTTTTTCACTTACCAGGCATATGTCTGACTACCTCTATACTCCTTTTTGTATTTATCTATGAAAGGTTGACATGAGTTATAAGGAAGCGCTTGATTTAAGAAGATGACGATGGAGATCTGGTGGATTAATTTCATGTTTTCTAGCTATATACTATTTTCGGTACTTTGTTTTATGTTGAACCACTACTATGAAAGTGTTATCTTTAGATTGATGTAATAAAACTTATGATAATTATCTAGTTTGATTTGGATATATGTGGTATTATATTTTTTCTTCCACTGCGAGTCTTGAAAGTTGTAGTTAAAGTAGGTAGTTTTGTTTACTATTTTTTTATTTCATCTTAACAGTCCATTGTTTACAGCTTTAGGTTTCGAGCATTAATTGGGATGTAGGATCAGAAGGTTGTAAAGGGCGGGTCGTCACAGTATCAATGAACCAAATAGACTAGGGTAATTAAAACTTCCCTAAATGAAAAACATTTTATTGCTCAAGGGTGTTGATGTAAATGTTTGCGCCAAAAATGGTCACAAACCCCAAAAGTAGCGAAAGTATCAGTGTTTACACACAAATCCTTAATATCCAGTAACAAATCACAGATCCAGATAATGTAGAGAGTAAAAATAAAGAAAAAGTAAATGAAAAATGAAAGCAAGTAAAGGACACAAGAGAATTATAGTGGTTCGACTACCTCCGGCCTACATCCACTTTGAATTGATCCTTTTATTTCCTTTATACTGTGATTACAGTTACAATATTTTGAATATCAATAGCCAAAAATGGCAAAGTCTAGCCAAAAGAGAAGAAGATAAAGAGGAGCCGACCGAAAAGAGCCCCTTTTAGTTGCAATGGAGGTGCTATTGATAGGTGTGGAGCTGGAAATATCTGCCTTGAATCTTGGAATAATCCTTCTCAAGTCCAGATGGGCCTACATGATCGATCTGGAGTCATTTGGGATCGATCCTTGATCAATCGATAGTAAGTTCATATCGATCATAAACTGCTCCAATTGAGCTGCGATCGATCATGGATGTTCCCTATGTGTTGTGCAACTTGTTGTGAAAATCTCGTTGCATTTGGAGTTGTAGATTGTGAGATATGATTGGTCCAAGATTGAATTTGCAAGTGTAGGCTGATGATTTTGTATCCATCATCTCGTGTGCATCATCTCGTATCCATCAGATTACCATCCATCCAAGTCTTGCGCTGTGATCCATACTTTATGCTCCATCTTGACCGCTTCTTTCGTATCGATCGATATGAACATGATCGATACGAACTATGCCCCGAATTCATCCAGTGCCATTGTCTTTGCATCGATCCGATATGCTCTGGTGAAGTATGCTTTTCTTATCAATCTGACACCGCCTTCAATCGATACGAATTGGATCGATACGAATCCCGAACGATCCGAAACAAGATGCAAAGTGCGCTATCAAAACCCGTATCCATCCTGATGTCGTTTGATCGATGCGAATTATATCGATACGAAATCAACGATCCATATCCATCAACCTGTATCCATTGACCCTTAACTATTGATCCATATCCATAGTGATCGATACGAGAGTATCGATACGAGTTAGTTTTTCATGAATATTGATCCATCCATAACTCGAGCATATGAACTCCGATTGACCTGAAATTCGAAGTGTAGCCTCACCGAGCCTTGTTTATCATTCCCGATCGGTCCCACCTTGATTGGAGCCTGGTCCAATTTTGACGGTATCAATCATAGTTTTGTTTCCAATCGATCTAAAATCCTGATATCCATCCTTTTTAGCCAATTTATTGATATCCTAGCTTTGACTAATAAGCGGGATATAGTAAAGACACCAAATATATGCTCGTTGTCTAGCAACACAGAAAGATGTAACAAGATACTTGTTTAGGTAATTATGTCTGATTCAAATAGAGGATCTCACATGAAACTACAATATAGTCTTTTGACTTGGGAGCTCTATCAAACTTATGTGTAGAAAACACACTTTCATTATGGATAATCACATGACATATCATGTTATGGTCGTATTTAGGCATCTGTTAAAACACATGAAGTGAGGCACTACTCAAGTGAGGATTCATATCCCTTGGTACATGAAGGTTAGAGTCACCTTGATTAGAGATTGACATGAAAATAAAAATACCTTGCTTAAGGTAGTGCGATTGATCTATGAATGTTGTTGAACTTAACCTATTGATTTCGAAGATTAAAGTTCACCATTAACTATGGATGTTGTTAGATTGTTGATCAATGACCAAGCTTTAGATGCCCATGTGACATAGGGTTGACAAAGAGACATCAACTGCATAACATATCATGGCTTAAGGTTGTTGTGTAACAAACTTAATTTTATATGCTTTTAATCACGTTTTAAATATTGATTTATCACAATCAATAAAAAAGACTTGGACCTTAATTAATATGGGTTGGGATGTTGAAGTTTCGATGTAAATAATAAATAATGTGCGAACATATTAATTAGGATGTAGTCAGAGGAATATATGGAATGATATTTATGTCATGGAATTTAACCTTTTAAATATATCAAGATTATTTTTGATTGAAGTCCATTAACCCTAATGTCATCACATAAGTCGTTATCCACATATTTATTATTCTCAGTCATATTTAAAAGAAAATAAAAGCTTTCATCCATGACCTCACTAAATCTCTCTTGGGAAAAATTTATCATTAAGAAGAAAGGAATCAACTTTAAGAAGGGTAAAGCTAGGAAAGGTTAAAGATGTAATTTATTTCAGACCGAGGTGGATAATCTTACCTCAAAATGAATTGAAAATTATATAATTTGGATTTTATTATGAATAATAATCTATAAGTTGTTTTCTATGTTGGGTATATGATTTAGGATCGCTAGAAAGATTATATGGATACATAACATAATTAAATGGCTGGGAAAGCGGAATCGGACCTCCAAAGCCCTTGATTTTATGCTTAGAAATGTTTAAGGCTGGATTTTAATGACCAACAAGTATTTTCGATAATGGGATTTTCATGAAAAATTGAGTATATGAAATTTAAGAACTTATATGGACTTTTAAAATATGAAAATGATTTTAAAAGGAATAAAGTAATTAAAAATAACACAAAACTACCATATTTTAAGCCAAAATTGAGTTATATTATAAAATGATTTACGATCTTATGGTAATTTTCTAGGAATTTTCATGAATAATTTCTAAACTAAAATTATCTATTGAATTCATCTCGATATAACCACTTTGAAAGCATATCCTTTTGGGGAAAACTGATGGCTTCAGAACTATCCTTTTGAAAGCATTAATCATATAAATTAACCACTTGGAAGGATAGCTTCGAAACCCCTTTCAAAGCCATTGCCTTCGAAACCATTAACCCTTTCGAAAGCTTTAGGAAGTTGTTTACTTCATTTATAAAACAAAAGCTACCTTTCGATCTAGTTGATGACTTCAATCCATTCGAAAGGTATAACGTCGGCAGCAGGGTTTTGACTGGGTTGAAACTACCACTTTCGAAAGCATTGAATTAAAACAAGGAAACTCATTTGAAAGCATTCTTTTCGAAACAAAAGGTTGGCAACATATTCGAAAGCAACTTCGTCGAAAGCTACATTAAACCCTTTCGAAAATATTCTTTTGGAAATAAGGTAAGCGCATTCTTTTCGAATTCATCTCGATATAACCAAGAGAGGAGATTAATTAAATTGGGAAGCTAATTAAAGTTATGTACCCTAATTAGGGTAAGAAAGCATCCCCTTGCATGCTTTTACTAAATTAAAGTACAAACAATAATTGTACTAACCAATTGGAATTCGACACATAAGCATTTGCAGCAACAAAGTAGGATGTACGAAAACAAACCTATAGAATAAACGACTAGGAAAATCATTAAGCACTAGTATAACCAATGTACAGGAACCTGTAACATCATGACTAACGTAAAGGACTAAAGGGATCAAATGGCAAGAGGATTAGTAGCAGAGGTGAGTACTTCGTCAATTGTAGAGATGAGGAACACTCAGATAGGCTAACCTCAAGTTTTAACAGAGATCCATGAAAAAGAGCAAGTAGAGTACAAATGATGTCGCAGCCTTCCCTATAACCAGAACCATGATACTTAGTTAAAAATGAGAAGTTGCAAGGGACAACAAAAATCAAAGGCGATTGGGTGTTTTGCGAGGGTCTTATAATAAGTGTGGGACCCAGGTATCATAAATTTACAGCTTCATTTATTCCAATAGCTTTAGTATATACCATAGTAGGTCGGTAAGAATTTTTTTTAATAACAAGAGTGATACTTAATTTTAAGCAAAATACTAACTTTGGTGTCTTGGGGGATCAAACTCAAGATCTCTTGTACACAATCTAGATACCTTTCTACCTGAGCTAGTGGTCATTAATAAGAAAAAAATTTATACTTAGTAATTATAAACCGATAATGAACTTTCAATAGGTCAAGATGTAATAAATTATATATCAAATTTTTCGAAGGAATAGAATAATTCTATGTAACAAATATTTGGTGTTTAGAGGGTAACCCTAAAACCAAAGGAATGATTGACTCAAGTTAGTTCCTTGTGTTTTTGCTTCTTTGCCTCAAAGTAGCATAGTCGGCCATCTACATGCATAGGCCATGCTTTATAATGGGACCATAATGAGTGCATTTGGATAAACTAAGAGGACATAGACCATTGATTAGGGAGTTGACCATAGAACTAAAAGACTGAAACTAAATAAATAACCAAAACAAGAAAAGAACAAAATGATATATTGACCTAGGGTAGCACCTTGAGTTGTTGCTTCTTCACCTTAAAGTAACATAATTAGAAGTTTAATTTCATAGGTTATGCCCCCAAATGCGACTAGAATAAGTGCATGGGTTTGATGGGATGTAGACGCTCACTGATATAGGAATATCACCATATGAGTGAAAATAATAATAAATAACCTTTAGTAAGTTATATAGTTTGAAAACTGATGAATAATATTGAGGTGAACGATTGTAACCTCTGTAGGAGACTTAAGGCCGAGGTTAACGATAGTACTCTTGCAAGAGATGAAATATCGAGGAGAGTAGGCATTCAGCATAGAAAAGTAATATATACATACATAAGTTTTAGTCATTGAATGTTAAAGACGAATGGTAGAGACCTTCTATTTATTTATTTATATATGTATGTATGTGAATATATATATATATATATATATTACGAGTAAATAAATAGTTGATATGAATGGTAGGGACCTTTGGCATTTGTGTATGCAATATTTCAGTAAATTGTTTGGATGGGGACGAATGATATGTAACCCTCTAGAAAAAGAACGACATGTGTAGGGAAGGACCAGGAACTCATTCTCCTTATATAAAGGTATAAATAACTTCGATAGATAGTTACATGTAAATTTATACAAAACTAGAGATTGAGATCTTAGTATACAAAAAATTTATTTGTATAAAATATGAGCATACTAGTGAGGAGAAAACTCTTTCCACTTTGTAGCATGGTCTCACTACGTATTGAAACTATGAATTATCTTGGCTAGTATTTTTCATACTAGGATTATGTCTAACTAGGATTTTTTGTTGTTTTCCTTGAACACTCAGATTCCCGTTTGAGTCATTTGAGGGTTGAGGGATTTAGAAATAATTGATTTTTGATGAATAGTCGAAGGAGATGATTGCAGTCTTCAATGAACTGACTATAGGATAAGGGATGCATTGGTAAAAGAGCAGTGTTTTACTGTGCGAGTTCAATCGACCTTGAAAGAAACTCCAAGTCTATGTCCTTTCAAAATTGAACTAACATTCCACCCTCACCAACTCGGTGGTGCTCCCTAATTATAACGACCTACATTTTTACATGTCGATGGACAATAAATATTATTTTCATAACCAAATGGACTTGAAGTAGGCTAAAAGTTTGGGTAAGGTAGTAATCTAACATTTCTGACCCTTAGAATTAATTATGGCCATTTTCGACCCAGAAATATTGTAATGGCTATAACTTTTGATAAAACCATAATTTGGGTCTGAAAACTTGTTCCAAATGAAAAATATGAGGTTTTCCTTTTAAGAAATGGTCATAATAATAATTTGGCCAAGTGATTTGGAAGATAATGCAATTTGAAGTTTGACAGTTTTAATTAGATTTTAGTGTACTTAGGCCTAAGCCCATAATTAAGCATGCTAATGAATTTTGTGGAAATGTGCTGATTACTGGAGTTACGATGTCCCAAATCATTTTCCCTTCTTCCTAAAACATATTTGAACCACCATTAATTATCTTGCTCCCTTAATCAACCTTAATCATACTATTTAAGTAATGTTCAAGGGATTAAGGTGTGATTAGGCTAGAGATCCATTAGAGACTAACAAAACATCATCTTCAAGAGGGAATTTTGAGGTTGGTTGCTATTCATTTCAGATCTATCTTGATTTATGGCATTTTCATCAGTTGTACATCGATTGGTGAGTGATCTATGACCCTTCACTTACTATATATGCTTATATATTTAGAACATGTTTTTGGATGTTTTAAAGTCAAAATTGTAACATTAGTTCAGACCCGGTTTTGAAAATAATAACTAAATGTGTATTCTTGGTTTTAAACTATTTAAACATGTGTTTTCATGGTATGGATGTGCATATGAATGTTAGGCTAGGGTATGATTGCTTATATGTTTGAATTACCATGATAAGATGCTTATATGGTTGTTTGTATTATTTTTCTGCATTCTTGATGGATAAAACACTCATGCGGAGTGATTGCGGTTAAATTGTTCTATGGGTGAGGTTCTTTGAGTGTAGATAGAAGCTATATGAGGAGCTTTCCAATTCGATTACACGAAGGATGGAAGGTGTGTAGTCATGGAACGAGCTTCGATGGACCGACTCTAGAGAGTTTGAAGTTGGATCGTTGTAAAAGGAGTTGCACATAGTTCGAAGAAGTTAGAGAGAAGCTGGATCGATGTAGAAATTTGGCTATGGAATAAGACTTAGTCATTTTTGACTAAGTGATGGACCGATCCATGCCAATTGTGGGAACTTGTATGTTTAAGCTTTGGGGACTTAGAAGAATTGAAACAAGTGAACTTAAAGGGACTTTAGCCAAGTCAATGGATCAGCACTGATCCATCAATATGTGGGATTTTTGTACTTTGAGGCTTAGAGGGCCTGGATAAGAAAGAATTGACTAAGTACATAGGACTTACCGATCCATGATGGATCGGTACCGACCTATGCTATAATAGGAATTGGTTGAGCACTTCAGGAAGAAGATACTAAAGGCATCTAGGGATCCTCCGAGAAGGTAAGTTTAGTATGGTGATGACTTATAGAGTGGAAAAAGGGGGTTCTATTATCGATACGTATGCCAAGGGTTCATTGATAACTCGAAGTTTTCGTTGTATACTCATAAAGAAGGAGTAGGTAGGGATTGTAATGACCAGGATTTTCGACCCTCGAAAATCGACAATAATACATCCTCGGTATTCATGTGCCACAAATCCAAGTGCCGGAAAGCTCGATTATTAGGGGAAAAAGAAAATAAAGATAGAACAGAATCTCACACGAATGGAATAACATATATTATTTCAATATAAAATCTTTACAGTGGAAAATTTTGAATACAATATCAAAGTCTAACCTAAATTCAGCCTGGACAGTTATAAACCCCTATCCTTACAAATGCTGACAACCAAACAAAACAAATGCATTATATGTAGTGGATAATATAATACGTCCATACATAGATGAAGATCTCCAGCTCTCCTCTGAAAACCCCAAGCGTCTTCAACTAAACCTGAAACTACTTGGATCTGACCCGAGTATTTAAAATACCCGGATCAGGCTTGATAAACCAGCGTGAGATACTCGATTTATAAATTGATGCCAGTTTAAAACCTTTGAAAAGAAGGGTATTTCATAAAACCACGCTCACACATAAATACAGACGGGTTTTTACCTTATGATAACCAAATCACTTTTATACCAAAATAATTTGATATTGTTTTTGAAAACACTTTTCAAATAATATATGAAAATAGCTGTTATAATGATTAAATTTGACGGCTTTCTAGCTACTTTTTAAAAGTAGGTTCTACAATCAAAATCGTAAAGGAAACGTATTGGAATTGGATTTCAAACATGATAGGGAACCAGCGACCATTCAGACTTGAAAAATCAACGTATAACAGTACTAGTTCACTCCAATGGATTTACACGATCTCCGTCAGCCTCCGAACTACACTGCTACACTACTATGGAACAGTGTATTACTCGGTGGCTTTACACGATCTCCATCAACTTCCATACCTTTCCATCCATACAATAAGGCAGCAAGTGGCCACAAATAACTTCCCTCAATAATAGCCCGAAATATGTCCTTCGGACCACATAGTATCCCGTACCATTCCTGGGGTGTGAGGCTCATGAGGCTACGCTCCACAAAGCCACACTTTGCTTTTCGCAAAGCCACATTTTGATCATCACAGCTTCCACTTTGAATGCCACATTGCCATTCCTTTGATCACGATTGACTTTCACGAACATACAACATTTGAGCTCGTATGTCTCAAAGAAGGGTGTTAAGCTAAGAGAAGTTGCCTTCTCCGCCACCAAACAGATGTATGTTTGTAAAAGTCAACGTTGTAATCTTAGAAATGCAATGTCAGACATTCGTCCATACAAGTTCATTCCGGGACTAAACGAAACTGAAGGCACTCCTCCTACCACATCCTATTGGGAATTATCCTTAGGATTAGTAGCAATTAGTCCTTGCAATCGAAGATTTTCATAATAGAGCACTACTGCCACCATAAATATATGATATGGTAAATTTCACCTCGAGGGACTAGTGGCAAGCAGCTTTTCATCATGGAGATCCTCGTCTTCAAAAATCATCATCATTAGGTCTTCACTTCCGAACGTATACATTGGTTCGGAGGGGTTTTCGGATAGGAGTTACCCAAATCCGACCTCGGTTCCTCCAAACCAATCATCGATTAAAAAGATGTTAAGTTCATATGTGATTATCAGTCATCAGTCAATTTAATTCATCTTTTTATTCATTCATATATATCTCTTAGAGATATATCGATTTAATGATTCCTTTAGCTTTTTCGAAGTATATGGAATCATTAAGCCTCATTTATCAAATCATTTGGTTAATTTTAAAACCTATTTAATTTTGGAATAAATTCCAAATCGTTTCACCTTTTATTCAGGAAAACAATTCCAAAGCATTTCTATGCAATCCAAGTTATTTAAATTTGGAAAATTATATCTTTATACTTTGGAAAATTTTGATTCGAGTAAACCAAATTGTAACGATCCGTATTTTTGATAATTAAAAATATTAAATTTAATAAAATTTTGGAATTTTATATTGTGAGAAATGAAAATTTATGATTTATAAATGGACTACTAGAATATAAATTAATAATGTTGATTGAATGGAATTGACAACTGTTTAATGTAATTTCAATTAATGGTAATAATGAAAGTTAATAAGGAATAAAATTGAACGTTGTATTAAAAAGAGAAATCAATGTTAGTTGATTTGGTTGGTTTTAACATGCAATAGGAAACCAATTATTTAGTGCATAGATTCAGTAACCTTTGTTGTAAGCAATAGATTTATAAATGTGTTTTTAAATGTGTTTAAATTAATTAAATGTAAATATTGTTTTACTTATCATCTTATTATTTAATCCGTTGAAATCAATTTGGAAATCAATGAAATTAAATGTAATTAAATATTGCAGTTAATATAAAAAAGATATTAACTATAGAGTTGAGTGAAATAAAATGAAAACTTATGCTGAATAAATTCATAAGGTAATAGTTGATTTAATATGAGAACATTTAAATCAAAAATAAAAGAATAAAAATGAATAAGTTTAGTAAAGGAGTAAACATATTTTTATTTGTTTGAAATGTATTTTAGCTTACAGATTAATTATAGGGATGAGAAACTATTATTTAGTAAGAAATGTATAACTCCTATGTGTATCCAATAATGTATGAATATGTTTAAATTATTATTAGACAGGAAATAATTGTTTCATTTGTCGTTACATTTATTTAGTCCATTTTGAAATTCACCTTTGTAAACAATTGAAATTAATGTAATTGAATTATTTCAATTAATAGTAGAGAGGACACCAAATTGTAAATTAATAGGTGTAATTAAACGTAGCTGATGCTTTGTGAAAATATAATGAAAGTTTGATTTAATGAAATGAACATTTATATCAAATAAAATGAATGTTTCATTTGTGAATGTAGGTTTAATTTCATTAAAATGAAGAATAGAATTATTGATTTAAAGGAAGAAATATATGTATATTTGAACTGTGTTTTAGCATGCAGATGGATTACAAGAGTAGGAAAATAATTTATTTAAGTAAGTTATTTATTACTCTGCTGTATAAATAATAAATTTATAAACGTGTTTAAATGACTAAAGGAAACAATTGTTCTATTTTTCATCCATTTTAGTTGTCTGTTTTGAAATTTAACTTTGTAAGTAATTGCAATTAATGTAATTGAAATATTTCAATTAAAGGAAAGAAAACGTTGATTTCAATTAATAGATTTAATAAAAGAAATGCACGTTTTGTGTTAAACAAAAATGGTGTTTTAATGGAAATAAAAGATGATTTTGGGAAAACCAAATTAAACGTTTTAATTTTTAAGGTAAGAGTATAATTTTATTTATTATGCGTAGATAAAAAACTAAATGCGTACAAATTTGAATATTATTTGAGTTAATGAAGTTAATTTGGTTCGCTTCACAAATTGAATTTCAAAAAGTTGTCCGATGTACATGGTCCCTTGTGGCGACCTACATTTCGAAAGGTTTAAATCGAAAATAATCCACACATATCCAACTTAAATAATCCGGAATATAAATAATCAATGGGGTTAATTAAGAAAAATAAGAAAAGAAGAAGAAAACAAACACAGAATTTCGCAGCGGAATGATAAAATATAATAATCAAATAAACACTTCATGAAGCTGTTTGCTATACATTTGATTATAATTTATACAACATTTATCGAAGTTATATATATACAATAGAAACAAAATATAATGCAGCAGAACAACATAATGTCGGGAATAATATTAGTAATAATAATATACCAAATCTCCATCTTCGTCCCCCAGAGAAAATCTTCGATAAGCTGAAAACTCAGGGGTGACCCGAGCGTAATGAAAAAAAAACACTCGAGCCAGGACTAAAATATCCTTATTTAAGTCAAATCAATATCGCATATAACATGAGTGCCATAGCATCAGAGATGTTTATGGGGTTTCACATCTCCTATCCAGTGTATAACATGCGTGCGATAATTCAAGAGATGTTACGGGATTTTCCATCTCTTAAGGATCCGTCAAAATATTTATATGTAGTAAAATATGCTACATATATAATGTCTAATCCGTAAAATAAATATTTTTCTTAGCCTTAAGGTTTTACATTAATCCCCCTTAACGCATTTTTAAGCATTGTCGTACAACTTGCATATAAAACACCAGTAAACCATCAGTGGATAAGGATGCGCCGTGATACGACAACACTAAACCAAAATCGTAGTGGTCTCGTATAGGGATAAAAATATGACAAGACACGTGAAGCAATGCCCAAGGTAGGATACTACCAGTTTACCCTTCTCGACTGGTGGTAACACATCATAGCCAGGATCGCCTACCGTGTCCAACACTCCCAAAATCTGAGGGTGCGCTCCAATCAATCATAATGTAAATGATGGTAATACGAAGAAGTGTGTCCGCTCGGAGTAGCTAACCCACTTGACCGGTACGGCTCCTGTTTTAGTCATTTCAAATTGACACAAGTGTCAGGCCAATCCATCATCGTTCTCTTTCTTGAAATCCAACAAACGTACGCCAAATCCAAACACTTCGTTCTGGACCATCACTCCACGTACACAATTGTTAAAGTGGTTCTGGTATCGACAAAGAGTATGCCCATATCCTGTCCAGGTCTCTTTAACAACCAAACGTCGTTTTACACACCGGTTGGTACTTTTACATTTCGAAAACGGTTCGTACTTAATATCAAAATATCATATTCGCTTCAAAAATCAAATCCATTTCCAAATAATCATATTAATTTAAATATACCATTTCATTTCAAAATCATTTTCGCCTTAATATGTAGGTTTCAGTTCCAAGTTTGTTTCAAATTTCCATCTAGGTTATAACTTCATTTAAACCCAATTCATATTTAAATCCATGATTTAAAAATAAACATTCCACCCTTGACCAGTTTGAATTTTTGAAAAATAATTTGAATAGTTTTAAAATAGTTTAAACGGTCAAAATAGTTAAATATAGTTTAAATCGTTAAAATAATTAAAAATAGTTTAAATGGTTAATATAGTTTAATATAAAATAGTTTAAGTATTAAAATGGTTTATATAGCAAAATAGTTTGGAAAATATAAAATAATTTGAATATTTTAAAAGATAGATTTAAATAGTTTATATCAAAATAATTTAATTGAAAATAGTTTCAAAGTCAAACTGATTCAATTTCCAAATTTTCCAATTCGAATCACTATAAATTTGCATTTCGATTTATCAATTCCGAGTTCGATTTTCAAAACATCGATTCAAAACACTTAAATCAAATTTACTTTCAATACCCAATTTGAAATCCAAATCCTCAAATATAATTAAATTCTGAGCTCAATTTCGAAATAGTCCGATTTCCATAAATTCGATTTTTCATTTTTTTATAAAATCAAATCATTTAACTAAATTTCAAATCAAAATTTTAAAATCATATAATTTAACCAATCCGATGCTCATATATAATTTTGTATCCTATGGCCAAGTGATCAGTTATTTCAATTTAATTTCAAGAATGGATATATATCATTTCAATCCAAATCACACTGTCATGGGTATATATCATTTCAACCTATTTCTTAATTTATTCGAAATAATTCAATTTACAGTTTTATAATATTATAAATAATATACAGGATGATGGCAGGCTATATCAAAATAAATAAACATCCAAATCATTCAAAACATCAATCAATAGCATCCATCACAATCAACATCCAAATCAGTCAATAAATCGCATCAATTAACCAATTATCAACAATCGGGAATTTTACTAGGAGTTTACTTCCCAATCAATTTAACCGTCAATTTAAATTTCTATCAGTTAATTCAGATGTCCATTTAAATGTCAATTAAAATTATCAAGCAACAATCAACAAATTTAAAGCACTTCAAAATTTAAATTTAACTAACATAAAAATATTCTAGTACGTCGTGAGCGTTATAAAACACTCACCTCGATTTTTGTTATTGCTTCCGTGTTCTGGTTCATCTAAAATCAAACATGCATTTCATTTTAGCGTGAAATTCCAATAGCTCAGATCTCGACCAATCTAATTAGATATCGAAAGATTCGTCAATACGAATCCAACGCAACTGACCGCGTTGGATTTGGATCTAAAATGAACGAGTTACGAAATTTATAAGCATTTAAATTGATTAAAACAATTTACATTACTTAATTTTAATTAAATAAATTACCCAGCCCAGCTTCTAAAACCTGGCCCAACAATGCTTCTTCTCCAATCCAAATTCTGCTTTCCCTCCTCCCTCCAGGCCGTGTATTTTAAACCGTCGCCATTGCCTCCATAGCCCACTAACGACCACCACACCCTCGCCGATGAACCCCCAGGCCCTACCAAACCCAACCCCATTGTCCCCGATGCCATTGGCACCACCACGACCGCGAAATCCCCTAAAACATGATTCCGTTCCTTCCCCCCTCGCCGCCGCTAAAGGTAAAGACAACCCACCAAACTCTGGCTGAAGGTGGCCCTCTCCTCTACAAACATTTTCCCTTCAGACACCATTTCCCCAAGCTCCATCGAAACGCCGCAATCACCCAAAAACTGCCGCGCCGTTCAACCTAGAACTGCCACCCCTCCACTATGTTAAAACCCATCTCTACTGTTCACTAAGTCCATCACCTCGAGACGAGCAAATCCCTAGTTGATCGCTTTGCCTAAAACGATGCAAAACGGGCTTGGTGAACCTATGTCGTTGGATGGGCTACGGTTCCAAGTAAGGAAGAAGCGAACGTATTTATTTTCTTTTCTCTGATTTGAAACATAACGAGAAGGAACACATTTTATAAAGGAGAAAGGGGTTACATCATAAAGTGGTTTGGTGTAAGAAGTAGGGTGGCCGAGTGAATGTTTTGTGGGCTAAGGTGAAAGGATGGAGGCTGATGTGAATATATGATCAAGTCAACATATATATTATTTAAATTCAAAAATATCTAGCTATTATTTTTGAATCCCAATCGAGGCGTGCCGCCAGACGTTCATAGTGTTATACCCCTATTCCGAACGCAATGGAACGGTTTAAAGACCCAATTCGATCGTATGTGGAAGATAGCTTTTTTGAACCCAATTATTATATTGAATTTTCGATATTAATTTCAACGCGTTTTATCCCGAACGACCAAACGATAACACCAAATGCTACGAAATTTGAAATCCGATAAAAATACACTATTGCGGATCCAATGAAACAGGTTTCGTCGAAATCCGAGACAGTGGCCAAAATGACTATTTTTACTCGTTAATTATAATATAAAATTTTCAATTTTTAATTATTCACTTTTAAATGTTAACAATCTTCATTCATATCTAAATAAAACTTAAATCAACTTCTGATATCGTTTTCTATAACGTCCCGAATTTTGGCATTCGAAAATCGACATCCATACTTTACATCGTACTCGAATGCCGTAGATTCGACCGTTCAAATCCGAGTCGCCGGAGCTTATAACACAGTTAAGTAAATAACACAGCGAAAGAAAAAGAATAATACATTGATATACAATATCTGATACAATAGAGTGATACAATTAATATTAATATACATCAGAAATATGATACAAGAAATAGCAGCGGAAAAGAAAACGATAACATCAGCAGCGGATAATCTCCATCTTCAAAGCACCAATCCAGAAATAGCTTGAACTCTCAATAACGATGCACAAAGATAAGCAAGTGCAGTCCATATCCAAAGACTGAACTAGCTCCAGATAATCTACCGAACCTGACTATCTGAAAAACCCAACTCTAGACTGCTCGTGTAGAAAATTTTTGAGCACCCACAGTTTAGGAAAGAAACAATAAACTCCGGATCAGTCATGGGACTGGTGTGAGCAACAAAAATAGTTTATCTTTAAAAACGAACAACAAGAGAATTTTTAAAGTCAATTCGCAATGCTTTTGGAAAATGAAACTACCATAAGGCCTCCCGCACACACACACAATGCAAACGCAGAATCGGAGGAGATTTCTCCTTATGATAGTCAAAGATGCTTACTACGCAAAACAAATCATTTTGGATATTATTATTAGTGCATAGTGTAGAAAACATTTCGAAAGTAAAATATAAATCTTAGTCAGAATAGACATTTCGCACTTATGCCTACTATAGCTACCATGTTCAATAGCAGGTTACCGCCACATTCCATGGCAGGTAATACAACTAATACCGTACAAGGCTCGTATTGTTTTGTTTGGATATCCAACAAATGGTCAGGCCAAGGAACTTCCCATTGCCACATGGAAACGCCTCTGGAAGGACGTCCCGAGAACCCTACTGTTCTCTGCCAAACAAGGCCGGCTATCCCCCTTCCCGGGGAATATACAAAACCTCAGATATGCCACCCGCGGTCCTTTGGGACCTTTAAACGAGGATCCTCTACAGCAACAACCACAAAGAAATATATTTGCAGTAACCACATAGGTTTAATATCAGGGCTCCATACCTGACACAACCTTTTTCCAGAAGGAATGGTCATACCCTAGGGAAGCTACCCCTGAAACCTTGCCGCACAATTCCTGTTTCGACCATTACCGGTTTGTGAGGTTCGACGAAGTCTCGTCCACAAAGCTACGCTTTGGCACAAAGCCATGCTTTGGGTCAACAGATGATCAAAGTAATGATCACAAAGATAAATGATCAAACAAATGATCATATCACAAATGATCAAACAATGATCATCACACAGCAACACTTAGCATGTCACATTACCAAATTGGGAATATATCGCTGATAACCTTCAACTACATAACCTCTGAGCTCGTATGTCTCAGAGAAGGGTGTTAAGCTAAGAGAATAAATTCTCCGCCACCAAACAGAAATGTATTTGAAAGAAATCGGCTTTATATCTCAAAGTGTAATGTCAGACATACAATCCATACAAGTCTGTTCTGGGTTCGAACAGAACCGAAGGCACTTCTTACGAAGCCCTTGCAATTCCGGGTATTCACAATCCCGATCGGATTTCCCATCACTTAGGGAATCTCTATACCGGCGCGACTCAGTGCAGAGACAATCGACGAGTTATCCTTTCGTTCTCGTGAATATCCGGTCTTCACCATCGGTCTTCAAATGCTATCCATATACGACGTATCACTATTCGGAATGGGTTATATGACACAAAGGTCTTTTCCCGGCTAATTCGAATAGTGAGCGTAATATTTAAAGGAATATATGGATATTGGGATTTCAATTAAGTCACAACTTATTACCCAAACTTCTCTTTTCAAATGGTTTAAAAAATTACCATTTTCAAATCTTTAAACAAAAAGATTCATTTTAACAACCTACAATGGTTTAAACAATTTCCACATTTTTATCTTTTAAACAAAAGATTCATTCACAGATTTTCCAAATCAATTTCCATTTCAATTTAACTCGTTAAATCTTTAAATCAAAGATTTAACTTATAGCTTTCAAAACAATTTTATTTCGAATGGTTTAAATAAATCATCATTTTAAATCTGTTAAAAATAAACAGATTCAATTCATAGCTTTCAAAAAGAATTCATTCATAACTTGGAAAACCATTTTTCAATTCAATCTTGAAATTTCTTTAATTAAACTGGAATTTCATTTCTTATCTGAAAGCTTTTATCTTTTGAAAACAAATAGTTTTCATTCCGGAAATCTGATTCATACGAGTTAAAATCTTTGGGTTAAATTCAAATTCTCAAACCAATATTTTAAAATGGTTCAAATTCATATAACATATTTATAACATCTTTAACTAAAATTTCCAACCATGGAATTCAATTCCTTATTTTGAATTCAAATTCAAATTTAAATTATTAAAATTGGAAATTTTACCAAGTTATTCAAAATAGCTTTTTATCTTTGAAAACACCTTTTCAAAAGCTTTTAATATTTAACCCAAATTCATTTCCAAAATCAATTGAAATTAAAATTTCAATTTCAAAAATATTAAATTAAAATTATCTGTGAATTAACCGATTTCCACGTGAAATCCATATTTGTGTGTGTATGAGTGTGGTCCAGGGGTTTCAACACAATAGTGCAACATCATTCAATCATTACAGATCAGAATACAGAAATATAGTTGATAAGTGGTATTAACTATCACGCTTATCGTTCATTCACAAATCACAGATATATATCACATATAAGTAAATTACAGATCACAACATAAATCAGGATGTATCACAAAGCATCATATATCAGGGATATCAAATAATCAAATCATCCAATAGAATCCAAATATCCATAAGTAAAATCAGTTAATTGTCTGATTAATTCAAATCCGATTAATTTCTTATGAATTACTAATCCTGGTTAATCAACATCGATAAATTACAAATTATTTTGATTAATTATCCTTTAATCATTTAATTAATCAATTTTAATTAGTTAATTACTTTTAATTAAGTAATTATCTTCACGTAATTAATTACCTTTAATTACATATTAATTAATCTTAATTAATAAATCAACCTTTAATAAATCACATAAATTAATTAATTCTTAATTAATCGTCCTTGTATTAATTACCTTAATTTATCAATTTACCTTAATTAATAAATCAATCCACTTTTAATCATTAAATAATTAACCCTTAATTATTTAATTATTCTTTAATTAATTATCCTTAATTAATTACAAAAAGTGATTGATCCTATCACTTTAATTAATAAATCACAAATTAATTACATTAAGTAATTATCCTTTAATCACTTGATTACTTAATCTTTAATCATTAATTAAATATCTTTAATTAATAACATTAACTAATCAACCTTCAATTAATCACATTAATTAATACATTACCTTGGTTAATTAATCACATAAATTAATTAATTCTTAACACATGAATTAACTTAAGACATTTTATTTAATTAAAAATTGAAAACATTTCATTTCCTTTAAAACTTAAAATTCTGTTATCTTACAATAACCCGAGCAAAACTCAACTCCTCCTCGAGTAAATCCCCAAGACTACTCGCGTTACATCTCATCTTCGAGTAAACCCACACAAAAACTCGAGAACACCCCGAGACAATATCGTCTTCCCCAAAACACTGACACACCGACCCAAACGTGCATGTGCACGGCCACGATGACCATCGCCGATCAACGTCGAGGACACTGAAACCTTATCTTCGATCACCTGAACCAATTCGAACAACCAAAAATCCAAAACTACTGCGTAATCAAAATCGAGCTATTTCAATCTCCTGGAACCAAATGTTCTTCTGAAAAACTCTCATCCTCGCCGCTACGAGCCACCAGAAGCCACGAAAATTTAACCGAAGCTTCGTCCCGATCTCACGCCGCTATCCCCATCGGAGGTTCGAAGTCCTATCGCCTACTTATAGCGCAGCACCATCATTTCTGACACGAACGAGAATGGGTTCTTAAACCCTAGTTCGATTTCTAAAAAAATGCAATGGTTTAAAAATTAACCTAGTATTTTTCTAGTGATGTCGATCCTTAAATCTTGCTGCGAAAACGAACACGAGGCCTACCATTACTTAGATCACCAAATTTTGACAAGAATCCATTTTTCAAATCAACCCAAATATCTTGATGGAAACTTGATGAAAATTTGGGTTTTTGTTTTCTACAATCATTGCTTTTAAAGGGGATTCACATAGTTTTATTGAAGTAGAAATTCGTGAGGTTTGATTTTTCTGAAAAGTTTGAATGGTAACTGTGTTTCATCATTCCCAGGAAGAAAAAGTGTTATATATACTTTGGTATAGTTTTTAAAACTTTGGTATAGTTTACTTTGTAAAACTGATACTTAAAAATGATCCTGTTTCCAGTAAAGAAAATTACAAAAAACTTGCTTTGATTGGTTACTGGAACATGGTGTAAGTTTAAACAAAAAGACCCCAACTTGTTAACTGAAACATCATGAATAACCAACCGGAGTTTATTACACAGATCAAATGGAAACAGAGGGAAAGGAAGGGGTTTTCATTGATATGGTTTTACTCTGTATACTCAAGATTTTAAACATGTTTGAGTTCATTTTTCAAAGTTTTTCCAGTAAAAGAAAACTATGGCTTTGCTTTGATTTAATCTGGAAAAAAAATGCATTGTCAAACCATCCATCTACCTATCTTACAATTCAATTTCTTTTCAAAAGAAATGGGAAGAAGGTTTTTAAAACTTCACTGTAACAAAATGATACAGGAAGACAGAAAGAAAACAGGGAACAGTGTTTCCAGGCAATTCAAAACACAACATGCCTATTCATTCCATTCAAAAATTATGACATTCATGCAGAGATTCAAGCACAACAATTTGAACCAAGTGTAAGTTTACTCACAAATATTGAACAAAGAAGTCTGTTGACAAGCAACTCTATATGTATAACAGACTAAGCTTTAAAGATGATGATTTGCTCACCTGAATATGGATGAATCAGAGAATAGTGGTATTTATTTTAGATGATATCACTTTAGATTGTTTTCCAGAAATCTACTGCATTAACAAAACTGCAGCTCTGTTCCAGGTGAAAGCTTTTTGCATTCTTTGCTTTGAAATCGCATGCTTCCAGATTTGATTGTTGTTTTAGGTTTTAAGATAATATTTACTTCATATGTTCTTAGTTTTAAATGAACGGATTGATGAGAAGAAGAGGTTGATGTATATAAAAGAAAAGAAGGTGACAGGGTGATGTTATTTTATACAATATGATAAAATATTGTTTGTACAATAGGTCATGGCTGAGATGCTTGCATTTCCTTTTTTCTCGGCTGATATCATACTTGTTCTTCCCATACTTCAGCTGTACAAGTATGTAAAGGTAGGGTTTTGATTATTTTGTTATTTCGGCTGAGATGATATTTTAAAACAATTTAAATTGATAAAAATGTTGCTACCAAGATAATGGCATTAAATGCTAATGTACTACATGTCTTTATACTTATATTTGTTTACACTTTAATAATATTTTGCCTATTTTCTTACTTCTTGTTTTGGCTGAGAATATCTATGTATATTTTGTTTTCTTTTATAACGTTGCTTTGTAATATAGATGAAATTCTATAGTAAATATATTGTTGGAATTTGTCTACATTTATCTAATTGGTTCATACTTGTTTATATTTTATTTTATCTTTTGTTTACACATTTATTTACAACTTTGTTTCTTTTGTCTTGTTCTATTCCTCATGTATTTGCATTAGTATTCATAGCTTAAGTATAAATTATTACTTTATAAAATAAGTGAACTTTTATTTTTTTATTTTACTTAATATTTTTATTATTTATCCTTTATTTATTTCTATTTCTAGCTTAATCTATATTATTATTTTTACTTTAATACCAATTATATTGTATTTCTATATATATTTATTTTAAAATCCATTTACTTGAAATTCAAATTCAAATCAATATATACTTATATATAAAATTTCAAATTTACTCATATATCATATATACATATATACATATATATTCACATATATATACAATATTTAAATTTAAATGATTTAATATATTTTAATTTGGATTCGGGGAAACTCGAATCAATTTATCAATTGATTTTACAATTTTTATTCAAAAATTAATTTAATTATCAATTTAAATTTATAAGAAATCCGGGGTCGTTACAGACTTCCCCCCTTAAAAGAATTTCGTCCTCGAAATTCGCAGGCACGAAAACAACACAGAGATAGACATATTTGATCTCCTATAATTCCTCAAACTTACGATATGAATTCCAAACTCAAGTCGGAATATCTCAGAATACATACCAATTTGTCCCTCTTCGGACTTTGGTATTCACAAGAAATTACAATAAAATTTCAAATTTGGTTTTAAACGAAATCGTTTTATCGATATAATTCAAATTTAGCAACATATTCTATTAATCAATTTAACTCAATTTAAAATTTTCAATTTACTTAAAATTTTAATTCCAAATTTCCAATTCATATTTCTTATGGTTTAAATCCAAAAAGCTGATAAGAAACCGATGAAGATACTAAGTAAGGATCTTCTACAACGATTCGTAGAACCATCATCACACCGAACTTCTTCTTGTAGCTGATACGAAGCAATCAAAAGAATTTTGGAAACGAATCAAAGAATATTGATGGAGAAAATTATTTCCACTGTCATTACAGGGTATTGACCATTTGTAGTCGTATTCCCCTGTCCCCTACCTCGTCCTCTTCTTGCACTCATACTCACTATCAGTGGATAGTAAGAGAATTTACTGAGACGTTTAAACGGATATCTTAGGGATATACTCATTCTAGGGATACTTCACCCTATCTCTAATGAGATACTTAACGTGTTATACTCCTGAGCTAAAGTTCAACCTTAGCTCTGATACCAAATGTAACGTCCCAAATTTTCGCGTTCGAAAATCGACATCCATACTTTACATCGTACTCGAATGCCGTAGATTCGACCGTACAAATCCGAGTCGCCGGAGCTTATAACACAGTTAAGTAAATAACACAGCGGAAGAAAAAGAATAATACATTAATATACAATATCTGATACAACAGAGTGATACAATGAATATCAATATACATCAGAGATATGATACAAGAAATAGCAGTGGAAAAGAAAACGATAACATCAGCAGCGGATAATCTCCATCTTCAAAGCACCAATCCAAAAATAGCTTGAACTCTCAATAACAATGCACAAATATAAGCAAGTGCAGTCCATATCCAAAGACTAAACTAGCTCTAGATAATCTACCGAACCTGACTATCTGAAAAACCCAACTCTAAACTGCTCGTGTAGAAAAATTTTGAGCACCCAGAGTTTAGGAAAGAAACAATAAACTCCGGATCAGTCATGGGACTGGTGTGAGCAACAAAAACAGTTTATCTTTAAAAACGAACAACAAGAGAATTTTTAAAGTCAATTCGCAATGCTTTTGGAAAATGAAACTACCATAAGGCCTCCAGCACACACAATGCAAACGCAGAATCGGAGGAGATTTCTCCTTATGATAGTCAAAGATGCTTACTATGCAAAACAAATCATTTTGGATATTATTATTAGTGCATAGTGTAGAAAACATTTCGAAAGTAGAATATAAATCTTAGCCAGCATAGACATTTCGCACTTATGCCTACTATAGCTACCATGTTCAATAGCAGGTTACCGCCACATTCCATGGCAGGTAATACAACTAATACCGTACAGGGCTCGTATTGTTTTGTTTGGATTTCCAACAAATGGTCAGGCCAAGGAACTTCCCATTGCCACATGGAAACGCCTCTGGAAGGACGTCCCGAGAACCCTACTGTTCTTTGCCAAACAAGGCCGGCTATCCCCCTTCCCGGGGAATATACAAAACCTCAGATATGCCACCCCCGGTCCTTTGGGACCTTTAAACGAGGATCCTCTACACCAACAACCATAAAGAAATATATTTGCAGTAACCACATAGGTTAAATATCAGGGCTCCATACCTGACACAACCTTTTTCCAAAAGGAATGGTCATACCCTAGGGAAGCTACCCCTGAAACCTTGCAGCACAATTCCTGTTTCGAACATTACCGGTTTATGAGGTTCGACGAAGTCTCGTCCACAAAGCTACGCTTTGGCACAAAGCCATGCTTTGGGTCAACAGATGATCAAAGTAATGATCACAAAGATAAATGATCAAACAAATGATCATATCACAAATGATCA